>JARFIY010000356.1:0-1200000 GCA_036346155.1 Sinelater perroti | reverse complement strand
GTTGTTTTAATAAGTTTTTGTATGCTCATACAACTGACACCTCGTACATTGTATTCGTTGTATTTGTAAATGTTTTATTATTACTGACTAGTTCTACACCCACAAAGAATATATTCGGTGGTTCCTTAGTCTGCCCTTGTTTGGCATTGATAATATTCCTGACCTTGTGCCCCTATGATGTAGGTTCTGATTTAATTGGTGTAATGTCCATTGTGTGACGTAGAAGCTTGATTACTATCCTATAGACCCGCTTTTGTTTAGGTTGGTAGGTGTGGTGTATTACTTTATTTTCTTTTTGAACTTTATTAGCTTCTCTACTATATCGGTTAGATTTTCATCATTTCTGGGTAATTAGCTACTCCATAGACAAATATGGGAGATGGTTTTGGGATTTTCTTTGGTAGCATTATTTGTGCATAAGCTTTCTTCATTAGATATTGCCAGAGCCTTGTACCTACTGGTGAGGGTCAGGTTCTTATTTACTGATTTTGTGGTACTTGGAGTTTTTTTTTTATTCTATTTTTAACATGCCATGGATTTTTGTAGAATTTTCAACCTCCTTATTGCTACTTGAGTGCGTTATTTCAAGTTGTGTGCTGCAATTAGAATATTGCGATTGTTGTCAGGAATGTTGTTGATTTTAGCAAATGTATGATCTGTTGCCGAAGATCTAACATCGTATCATTTATAAATTGCGGCGGGTTGATTTGGGTATTTGGCGGAAGTTTCATAATGCTTGGCGAAGGCATTATTTGTTGCACATTATTTATGGGACCAGATCCGTTCGCTGCAGGGAATATTTTTATGGCTCTTTCATTCCAGGATTTATTTACATTGGAGTTGTTGCTATCAGTCAAAAATTTGACCTAAAGGTTGCTATCCGGATCATTTGGGTCGATAGGTTGCCCCCCGTGTGGCCCGCCGGCCTCTTAAAATTATCACGCACGATATAGAGCGCACTTGCATTTTTATTGCAAAGCAGTAACGAGCACTTATTTACTCTTTAAAATCCAAATGCGGAATGTACAACAATAATGAAAAGTTACTAGTCATTCTAAAATCTCGAGCAACAATATTTATTATCTACTTATAAAATAATTGAGAAGATATTTGGTGCTCGTCGTAGGACCATGAAATTTTGTCACCAGGATAGCTTTGCTATACTTACTAAGCCTGTGCGCAAAAGGAGAAAGCTAGCCTTAAATTTTAAAGGGTAGTAGTTGGGTCATACTATGAGAAGAGAAAAATCGGAAGTAAGTCTTAGAGTGGAATTCACAAGGGAGAAGAAGGGGTCATCTAGAGAAGAAATGTGGAATGTGAAACAAACAAAATCGTGACGCAATTTAGACAGTTAGCGGCAGATAGGAAACGATGGAACAAATACCTAATTTCCCGATGTTTTGTTAGGAAATAGTGCAACCAGCGATCGGCAACGTACAAAGCAACGTGTGAGCGTGCGAACCGATGTGTCACGAGCAATAATCGATCACTTGATGAAAACTGACAGACGATGAATACTACTTAAGTTAAAAAGAAAGAGAATTTGTAGAACGATCTTTACCTGCATAAAATTTTATTGAAGTGGGCACCACATGCTGCCATCACCTGGCACGCTGGTAGCAGGGAGACCACCTTTTTTCAAGAATCTTCGCTATCGACGAATTTTTGGGTTAGGGCATATAAACTATAGTTCAAACATCAGTCTACAGAGTGGCGTTATGCAGGATCACCAAGAAGGCAGAAGTTCCATCAGAATCCTTTATTTGCGAAATTGATGGTGATTGTCTCTTACGACGCCAGATGAGTGGTTGTGTGCCACTTTGTTACATATAACAAAACAGTGACAACAGATTACTACAGGAACTTTTCGATGAGACGAGCACGCCAGGCTATTAGGGAAAAAAGGTCTTGATCTTCTGGACAGGACAATAATTCTCCACAAATATTTCAAGACCACATTTAGCAGAGTTTGTATGGCGGCTACTGTGGCGCTGGGGATGGAAAATATTAAAGCACTCACCAAACTCTCCGGAACTTTTTCTATGTGATTTTCATTTGATACGAAAAGTAAAAGAACTATTACGTGGTAGGCGGGTAGAGACACGAATGGACATAGCAAATGCTATGATTCATACATGTGAGGAATATGGTGAAGCAGATGGTATTCGGCGTCTTCCACATCGTTGGTAGCATGTTGTAAACATTGGAGGGAATATTTTGAGGGCCTTTCGAACGGGTATGCGTACTGTAATGATTCTGTAATATAAAACCTGCATTTCATCGATCCCTTGTCCTTTCATTTGCATATTTTAAATTTTCTACCCGCGTTCGTATTCTCGAAAAAAAGTAGTTGCCAAGATTTATGCCTTAACTTTCTTAGAAACTGGTCATGAAATCACAAATATATAGAAGTGACATGCAAAAAAAACTAACAAGTCTGCCGTTATACTTTGTATATTTGAAACTGAAGGATAGCAACAAAGAAATTTATAAAGTTATTATTCGCAAACGGAGAGACGTTAGAAAAAAACCTAGTTGATGTTGTGAAAAACTTGTAACAACTAGTGAACACTTGCAGATAGCTGATTTAGTGTCTATTAAAGCTTATCAAATATTGTCCTGCTTATAATACTTCAAAACTATTTTTTACTTTATCTTGGGCACTAAAGCGTGCATTTCAAAATACTAAATCATGAAAAGGGTCATTAATAGCCAATATTTTTCAAGTGGTCGTAACTTTTTCTTAATTGCGCGTCTATTTAGAAACAAGGTTAATCTTAACTTAATTATCCGTTCGATTTTTGTGAAGTTAAGTCGCCCGCGACTGCATTAGAAGTAATAACTCTTGTTTATCTACAACAAATGTTTATCTGTACGTGACAGAAATACTTCGCTCTGCATATAACTATTTACAGTATCAACCAGATGGCTGACGCTAATCATTTCCCAAATGTGTTTTACATGTAACCTACACATTACCAGGAAACTCATTTCAAGTTATATTCGAGTTCGAATAACTCTATAATCAATGTGATGCAACATGAGCTAGCTAATAACTAGAACGGACAATATTAGCATAAAAAGAACAAAAGAAACATTGCTCAATATAAAGCATCTCGTAAGACCAAACGCTTAAAAAATTACACCGAATGACAAGATTACTAATAAGCTTTAAGCCCTACATATTTGTAAAGACAACAATATAGGCATTATGGATGCTGAAATATAACTAACCACACAAGTAATCATAGCATCACAAATTTTTGTTTCTGGTATTTTAAATATCAAAACCCTGATAAGTGAACTAGATGCAATTATTGAGAAAAGGTACATTCTTAGAATAAAAAGAGAAATCAAGTGCGAATAATTATAGGCAGAGCCTGAAAGTACAATTCCATATGTATCAAGTAAAAGAAAAGAACAAATTTAAAGTAATAATTTAAAATATCCACTACTCTATGGACGTAAACAAATTGAAAGAAGAAATGGAAGCCCTTGGTCACAAAGTTTTAAGCATATACAACATAAGACGTCGAACTTCTAAAAAACCTTAATCTATATTTTTTGTTGGTCTTACTCCTAACAAACGCACTGAGAGAAAATATGAAGTGAGGCAACCGCAACATGTCAAATAACCATAAAAGAAAAATGCCACAGTGCAACAAATATCAAAGGTATGGACACACCAAAACAGACGAGAGTCTAGGTGTGTTAACTGCAAAGGTGATGATTCTATGAATAGTTATGCTAAATTTAAAAACATTTCAACCAAACGTTACTTCGCAGCGAAACTCATCCGGTGCTTAAGGTCTGCCAAGAAATATGAAACCGTAAGTTATCGCCACTGCGGCTTAAAGAAGACAGAAGTCAAGTGAATACACAAAAGTAACATAGGGCCAGTTCTATTATGATTCATAACAAATAACTATTCTGTACAACATACATGTCCACTTTTGGAAAAACTGATGCTTGAACTAGCCGAACGTATAAATATGATGTTACAACTATTAATATCGATAGACAGTTAGCTTCAATAACGTCTCAAGTGCTCAAAGACTTGACTAATCACAACCAAGAGTAGCAAGTATTATCAATACATACAAATTGGTTATAGTTATGATTATGAAACCTACTTTATTAACATAAGTTATCTTAGCATACCAAGATGAGCAATCTATAATACACAACATCCTAGTAGAATAACACATAGGGGCATTGCCATCATAGTTAGAAATTCTATCAGATATTACAAGATGAAAGTTAGCCTTGTGCATCGAAGCAGAGCAGATGTGCAGCTGCAGGCTTGCATAAGGTCAGGCCTATCATTTATCAATTTTAATTTTAAATTTTTCAGTTACTTATTAATATAAGTAATCAACTCGCAAGCTATTAACATGCCATTTAATAACAGCAATGTCTATAACCAGGCAAACCAATCAACTATTCAATTGATGCTGCATTTTGGTATCACGCCAGTATATAGCCAGGTAACACTCCAATCTTCTATTCCATGTTTATGTAATAACCAACAATATATACCTAATATACAGATCCCGAATGTACTAACTCAGATACCTATCCAAGCACCCAATATTACTACACCAATCCAAACAAATTCAGTGCCGGTCAATAACTCAACAAATAATATGGGCATGCCTGATTATGAAACTGATAATAAATCTTTTTCTACAAATCAAAATAAATGGCAAAGCCAAAGAGTGGGAGCCAGAAAAATGCGGAGAACATCAAATCACCCAACACAGAGCGATACAGAGTATGTCTCGCAAGATAACATATACTCTGTTCTCTCTAATCTTAATGAAGATATTACTGATAATACAAATAATGCACAACAACAAACTAGGGTTCCTAAACTACCACCAATATTTGTACACGATGTCACGGACTACAAGAAAATGATAAATGCACTAACAACTGTTGTAGAAGCAGAACAATACAAAACAAAATCATTGGCTGATAATGTAGTTAAAATAACCCCTAATATTGTTGACACATATCGTAAACTGATCACATTTATGAAAGACTCTAAAGTAATATATCACACATACCAGATGAAGGAAATAAAGCATATCGAGTGGTAATCCGCAATCTACACCACACTGTAACTACAGAAGCAATAGCTGAGTCATTAGAGGAGAAGGGATTCAAAGTGAGAACTATAACAAACATTAAGCACAGAATTGATAAAATGCCTCTCCCAATGTTCTTTGTGGACTTGGAACCTGCAGTAAATAATAAGGACATTTATAATCTACAGTACTTAAATAATCAAGTAGTAAAGGTTGAACCGTCACACAGAAATACAACCATTGTACAGAGCATGAAGTGTCAACAATACTACCACACCAAAGCGTACTGTAATCGCCCGTACGTATGCATAAAATGTGGAGGTTTTCATGACACTAAAACCTGTAAGAAGACCAAAGAACCTCCAGCCAGATGCGCATTATGCGGTGGAGATCCGGAAAATTATCGAGGTTGTACTGTACATAAAGCACTTCAAAACAAATTAAGATCAACCATGCATTCACAAAATCGTCAGACACATATAAATACATCTCAACAACAACCACATCAAAGCAAAACAACACTACAGTCACCGTATACTCGGCTTACATAAAGTCAGGCTGCGCAGAGAGACACAGAGCAAGTTCAAAACCAGGATGTAACATTACAAAAGTTCCTAGAATATAAAGTCATGTTTGCTCAATTAATGTAACAAAACAACATTGTAATAAATATGTTGTCCACAGTTATAAGTAAACTAGTGCAATAATGTCTAAATCGTTACGTATATCTTTATGGAATGCTAATGGCATTCGATCAAAAATATATGAAGTCGAGTCATTTTTAAAACTAAACAATATTTATATATTACTTATAGCTGAAACACACTTTACTGACAAATCTTACTTAAGAATACCTATTATACTTGTTATCATAGGGAGCATCCTGACGGTACAGCTCACGGAAGCACAACTATTCTAATAAGGAGTTCAATTGTACATCATGAATTAAAAAAGCACGAAGAACCATTTCTACAAGCAACCACCATTCAAGTTTGCAAATTACCAAATCCGATTACAACATCAGTTGTATTCTGTCTACCGAAACATAAAATCACAACAGAAAACCTTAAACCATTCTTTCAGTCACTTAGTAGCAATTTTATGTGTAGTGGCGACATACATACATACATACATACATTCACGACTAATCGCCACAAGGGGTCGAGTACTGTATAAACTTTAACGTGAAAAAAACTATGGCCATCTATCAACTGGGTAGCCCACATATTGGCCCACGGACCCTGATAAGGTGCCAGACCTGTTGGACTTTTTTGTAACACATGGTATTTCATCTAACTATGTGAGTATAGCTAGTAAGCTTTGACCTGTCATCTGACCATATGCCAGTCATCTCCACAATAAGCACCACGATTATCAAAAGACAACCTAGGCTATCACTGTATAAGACAAAAACAGACTGGGAGGCATATAGATGTTTTCTGCAAGGGGACTTACAAATCAGTAAGCGCCAGGCAAGATCCAAATGGCACAGAACGCACAATCCTGTTGATAAAAACATATATAACAGGTTAGCCAACACCATAAAGAAAAAAATTAATATGTTGAAGCAAAAAACTTTTCAACGCTACTTGACTACACTCTCCTGCGCAGATAATAGTATCTGGAAAATTTCTAAATCAAAT
Organism: Sinelater perroti; assembly: GCA_036346155.1. NCBI lineage: Eukaryota > Metazoa > Arthropoda > Insecta > Coleoptera > Elateridae > Sinelater > Sinelater perroti. The sequence goes on along the minus strand of JARFIY010000356.1, from coordinate 1,193,267 downwards.
AAGAGGCTATAGACCGTGAATCCGCCAATAAAAAAGTAATGAATGGACAAGAACAGACCAGGAAAAGGCAGACCGGTTCGTGCAACATTTTACTGAAGTCTTTACTCCCCATTCCAGTGTACCAGATGATGAAATTCAAACCTTTCTTCAGGCACCCTTACAATTGTCACTGCCCATTAAAAGCTTTACCTATACCGAGGTTACTTGAATAAGTTAGGCATTTAAACAATAAGGAAGCCCCTGGTTACGACTTAATAACGGCAAAGGTGCTTACTGAATTACCCAAAAGCGGCGTACTATTTTTACGAAATCTTTTTAATTCTATATTGCGAATTGATTATTGGCCATCATCACTAAAATTTGCACAAATTATTCTAATATTAAAATCTGGAAAAGCCGCTAAGGAAGTTTTATCTTACAGGCCCATAACTACTAAACTACTAGAAAAGGTTATAATTAGAAGATTATTTGAGAATTATATATTGGAAAATTGCGTCCCAGACCATCAGTTTGGGTTCAGGAGGTACCACTTTACCATACAACAATGTCATCGAATTGAGATATACCTACAACATCAGATACATATATTGCAACTTTTGCTGACGACACTGTCCTCCTCTCTAGGCACAACAATCCTAACACAGCCTCCTTAAAATTGCAAAATCACTTAGCTATCCTACAGACCTGGCTAAATAAATGGCGAATCAAAGTAAACGAAACGAAAAGCACTCATGTTAACTTTACTCAAAATCGTGCAGGGTGCCCACCAGTGTATCTGAATAATACACCTATCCCACAGGCAAATGAGGCCCGTTACCTAGGTCTTCACTTAGATAAACGACTCACGTGGAAGTCCCATATACCAAAGAAGAGAAAGGAAATTGATTTACGAATCAAAAAAATGTACTGGTCGCTAGGCCGAAGATCATGTCTCTCTCTCGAATACAAGCTGCTTCTATGCAAAGTCGTAATTAAGCCCATTTGGATTTACGGCATTGAACTCTGGGGTTGCTCCTGCAAGTCAAATGTCAATATTATCTAACGAGTACAGCCCAAAACCCTACGAATGCTTGCCCCATGGTACGTCAGTAACAACAGTAGAAGATGAGCGCACGGTAAGGAATAACAGGCACTTCTTACGACTTCAAGTCCACTCAAATAGTTTCGTCTCCAACCTACATTAGGACCCCCTTCCAAGAAGACTAAAAAAGAAGAAATGGCCTAATGATCTACAAGGTGGACAGCTCTGATGAATCGGGATAACATCGATGGATGGTTTCCCCCTCACGCCAATAAACGTGATCACATTAACATATTAATATTACACAAAGTTCAAAATAGTTATCTATAAAAGCTAGTTTTCGGAAATTCTCGCAATGGATGTTAGTTTGTCTAGCTGCTCTTTGGAGCAAATAAACGTAAACGATATTGCCTTGTAAAATCTACATAAAATTCGTAGCTTTAATAGATATAAATAATACAAAAAGTAAATTTAGATATATATGTATTAGGTGAAAGAAAATACAGGGATGTCGAGGTAAATCGGGAATTTTTTAAGATTGTATTGCAGAAAAGTCAAAAGACTTTTCTATGCGTATTTCCAATCTCTTGTTAGGCAACACAACAAATTAGCTTTACATAATCATTTCGTGTTGGAAAATCGCCGACAAAAAAATTTAAAACCCCAAATTTATGAGGTAGTCAAGAAGTGCAGAAGACCACCAAAAGGAGGTAACTGCTGACAGGTCAACTCATAGCAATAGAAGTGATAAATTCGTCAATAAACAAGAACAAGAAGACCTGTCAAGATCCTGGGCGGAGCATATCTAATCTGGCAAAAGAAATGGACGTGATGAGGTCAACGGTCAACCTAGCAGTGCATTAGAATCTGCAATAAGAAGGCTAATTACCAAATTGATTGTTGGATTTTCTAAAACATTTCTGAAGTACCTAAGTACCCTAAGGTTATGCGTGCAAAGTATCCCACCTCTGCGATAGTATTCGAACTTGAGAGCAGAGAAGGGCAAGTCATGGCGGTCCAATTTTTTGAGAAAAGGCTAAATATGATCGCCGACAGCTATATTAACTAACTAGAGACAATTGTTGCGTTCTGGATGGAGGAGGTGACCGCTGAAAACCCAGGCATAGCTATACAACAATTTGTATTACTATTGGTCCCTCCGACTACAATTCCTTTGATTATTATTTGCGGGCCATGGTCAAGGTAAAGGTCAATGAGATGCATCATAATGCCAAAAACAGCTTAAGGACTTTCATCATAAAAATAATGACACATGGACAAAGTGAATGTTGTATCTGTTCGAGAAGGTTCTGGCTACTGACAGTAGCTATATTGAGTAATATGATTCTCAATACTATTTACTTTTGTTATGCTGAGTTTTATGTAAGTAAATTTAATTTTCCTTACATTTTAATGTTCTTATATTCAGTGTTCTAGATTTACCTCGACTACGCTGTGAGAATATTAAAAAACCCAAATTTAAAGCTAAAACAAATCCGTTATTTAAATGTCCACTTGAAATTGATTGAGTCAGTATTAGTACGTTAGGGTTTCCTTTAGACAAGTGAAATACTTGTACGGACTAACATGGGCAGCTGAGAAGCAATGACAGGATATTTTCAATAGCTTTGAAAGTTCATCATACAGTGGCATGAAGAAGCCTTGCATAATTATAAAAATTAAAGGAAATTGAGCACAATGCTCTATTTCCGAATATTTTTCTGCGTTTGTTCTTTAAGTTGCACATGTGGTTAGCTACGATTTCACAAACAAAATACTGTAATAATTTAATTAAACTGGAAGGCAATTACAAGATAACAAATTATATAGCAGAATAGAACATAAATAGCAAAATCACATAATGTCAGGTGGGGCAGTCAAACTGCACGTTCCTATTAAACTTGTATGGTGGGAGTGTGTGTGAGAGGGGAAGTAGGCAGTGACTTTCACATTCCACAAAGTTGGAAGTTTAGTAATCATGCAGCGTTGGACCGGTGAACAAGTTTTGACTGTTACGGCGTATTTAGAAAATGTTCGAAGTTACGTACAAGCACAACGTGCGATTCTCCTACATTTTCATCTTTGCCTCGTGCTCTTGTTCCAAGTAGGAAAGTTATTTCTGTTTGGGCTAACAACTTACGTACAACGGGCCAAACAATGAGAAGAAGAGGTGGTAGTATAAGAACTGTTAGGACACCAGATAATGTGATTACAAGAAGCCCTCGAAGATCTGGCAAGCGCTACAGCGCTGCTCTCGGACTTTCGACTCGAACAGTAAGAATAACTCTGCATGATGACTTGCACCCCCACCCGTATAAAATGCAAATAGTCCATGCTTTAAACACAGGAGATTATCTTATCTGCGTTGGTTTTTGTGAGCACATGTTACAGCTGCTTGAAGGCGACCCATAACTCATTGATAATCTATAGATGAGCGATGAAGCTCATTTTTACCTCATTAGATATGTCAATAAACACGATTTTCGTTATGTTGCTAAACCTCAACAACTTCACGAACGGCCAAAGTTATAGTCTGATGTGCAATCCCTTCGAATAGAATAATTGGCCCGTATTTTTTCGAGGATGGCCATGCAGTTACTGTAACATCAGCGCGCTATGTTTAAATGTTAGAAGACTTCCTTATTCCAGTCACAATAGTCACACAGCCACTCTGGCCAGTAAACTTTCTGAAAGACTTTTCCTGAACCGCCTCATCAGTACGAATGGGGATGTTCAGCAGCTTTCAAGATCGCCAAACCTGAGCTCCTGTGATTATTTTTTATGAGGATATCTCAAGACGAAGTATAATAGACTTAAAAGTGTGGATGAAGGATATTCGTGCAGTAACACCGGCGGAACTACGACGTGTCAGTGAGAATTTTCGTATGAGACTCGGACAATGTGTATAATTTGATGGTCGCCATCTGCCTAGAGTGATATTCGAAATTTTGCTTTTATACCAATTTCCATTTATGATCTTATCATTTGTTTCAATAAACGAAAAAAAATTGCGTTCGTTTTTTAATACCTAACAATAATGCGGTTTGACTGCCCCACCCTCTACCTCCATTAAATCAAAAATAATATTAATATTTGATTGGTCAGTCTTCGTTCTTGTTGACCAATTTGCGCTGTTTGGGTATCGAATTTATCAGATTTTGCAAGCTCTTTTTGGAAATAATTACGGGGCATTTGATTCATTCCGTTTTTATTATGAGTTTCATATTTTATTTTCTATTCTTCAATATGTTTTTTATGGAAATGATAATTTTATAATTTTCCTCTAAATAAGGTGCATTATTGTTTAAAAAAAATCATCTCCAAACAAGTCTTTTAGAATAAGAAATGTGACTCTACAATACTTCAAGATATCTTGTGGCATGACAACAATTAAATGCTTAATTATAGGGGCCATAGTTTGATAAATATTCTTACATAAGAAATCTTTTAACTTACTATTTGTTACTAAATGGCATCTTTTGTGATTGCTCTGTGATCTAATTTCTATAATCCTTAGCTTAGTGCAGATGAAAGCGTCTTTGCTTTTCAGAGGCAAGTGGTTTTGTTCTTAGTCTACATCCTTTTAAAATCCAAGCAATTTATATATTGGTAGCTTTACACTTTAATTTAGTGAATTTAGTGAAATTAAGATTTTTATCGGTGAGATTTGTTGTGTTCTTCTTAAGGCAGTATCATTTACAACTTAGGTTTTCTTATTCGCCCATTACACGTTTTTTCAGCAAGTTTTTTCATAAACATAATAAGCTAGAACATATCTAATACTATAATCTGCTAAATAATTATGAATGTTTAAAGATAAATGACAAAAAGTGCGTATTACAACTTAAAATATTATGCGAGGGCAATGCAGAATTCTTTCACACCACTCTATAAACTCTTAGTATATTATTCTGCAGATACTATAAAATGAAAGTACTATTTTTGCACATATTTCCCTTTAAATAGTTCTAGAAGGGTCTTAACTATTATTTCACAAACACTTGTTGATATTACTATGTATATATATACGTCTATCTAGTAGAAGTTATATCTAAGTGATCTAAGTATTTTTACATAACGGCCAACGAATTTAAAACTATTGTTGCTATATGAAACATTGCACTTCCAAATTTAAATATTTAAAATTTGATGGTGTTGTAAATCAATTTTTTAAAATATGCCGTAATAATTTTTAGAATACTTCTGACTGATTAAAATTTTTTCAACTTAAAAAGTTTTTTTACACATTGAATGTGTTTGTAACCGCAAAACATTACTATTATAACAAGTTGCTAAGATTGGGCAACACATGGCAGATGGTAAAATCAATTTTTAATTAAATATCCTTACATTTCTACATTTTTAGATTATTCTTGAGTAAAACTTTTCTTATCTGGTACAATATGAGTGTAACTATTATAAACATACCAATCTCATAAATTTAGAGTTTTTAATATTGTAATTAATTTTAAAACCTGAATAGGAACTTTTGACCTACTCTTTTATTTGAAAAGAGAAGATACAAGGTTAACACGCATGTTTATGACAAAATCCCAAGAAGGTAAATAAATACAAAATTTTTTTAAACGTCAATTTATAGAATTATAGCATTTAAAATATAAATAAGCTTGTGCATTTAAATATGCAACGTTATAAATCGTAGTAATTCAAAAGAGTTTATTTATTAATAGGCCCTTTCTAAAACAGATATAACAGAAATTTGATTCAATTCTAGCTTATGAAATTGGTTTTAAAATTTTTTCTTTCATTCGAATGAAACTATTGCTATTGCAGCGGCTACGTTTGTGGGCTGCTATATAAGAACTTATACATCTATGCTTTATCATTTTAGGGATTGTTTTAAAACAATTTTATACGTATATAAATTACAAATGATTTATAATAAACAGCTTCTTTTGCGCAGAGCCAACCATGTGTATTGAAATGTAAACAAATAAGCGATCCGCTATCAGTTCACCATCACCGCCACAAACCAAAAAATGTTATCAATGGAAACCAGAAACGGTACTTAAAAGAAATAGATACTGTCGATTAAGCAAGCTAGAGGAAACATTGCCACAATCTACAGAAAGCAACCCCTTCAAGACTATAATTAAGAATATGTCATGTACGGACCATTAGATCATAAAAAGTAATAGATGACATCAACCCACTCGGGCACAATACTAAAAAGAGCTGTAGATGTAGGCGACCGGTCAAGAGCGAATGCTCTTCTGTCAAGTAACTTAGCGCGTGGGCGAATTCGAGTCTTGCTGGAAACTCAGATGTGTATATGACGTCATAGTATTTAAGGTTGTAGACACAAGAAGCCTTGACGCTGCAGTGCGAGTAAGTGCGCATCAACAACAACAAAAAAAAAATATATTAAAAACAAAATGTAAGTGACATAAATTATTACAGCACGTCAATAAATTATAGAAATTAAAGTGTAATTTTATACTTTTCTAAATCCAAATTCGAAACTTTCATTATTAGTTAACAAGACAGAAGCTTTGTTACTTTATATATTTCTTACTAAAAATTTCTGCCGTCTATAGACCCCCGAAACACTCAACAAAAAAAGACACTTACTCACATTTCTTCCAAAGTCTTGGAAACAGATTCTTAGCAGCCGGCGACTTTAATGCGAAACATCAGGACTGGGGATCTCGTATTACAAGAACTGACGGACGCGAGCTACTGGCAGCTATAAATGCAAACAATCTACAATACCTATCAACTGGCGAGCCAACCTATTGGCCAACAGATCGCCGAAAGATTCCAGACTTAATTGACTTCTGTATGACTAAAGGGCTAAATACAAGACAATTTACAATCAAATCTTGCTTTGAACTTGCAGCTGATCACTCCTCCATTCTAATTACACTCCACTCAGAACTAACCTAAATACAAACACGACTAGTCCTTCACAACACTAAAACGGACTGGGACCTATTCCAAACAATAATAACTGAACAATTGAACCTGGGAATTTCGTTGAAAACCAAATATGATATTGAAGAAGCTGTACTACAATTAACTAGTACAATCCAACAAGCAGGATGGAAAGCCACCCCTGTAATGAAAACTACTTATACCATCAGCTGCCCAACACTATTAAAAGACAAGATAATGGAACTAAAGAAACTTCAACAACAGCTTAAAAACGAAGGCATACAACACTACCTTGCGAACCTTACAGCCACTGAAACCACCAACCATTCTCTGTGGAAAGCAGTTAGAAAACTCAAAAGGCCAATAGCTCACATACCACCTATCACCAAATCAAATGGCCAATTAGCTCGTACTAATAAGGATAAAGCTGAAACGTTTGCTGACCACCTAGTCAACGCATTCCAACCATACCCTAGCCAGTGTCCGGAGGAAGATACTAAAATAAACAACTTTCTGGAATCTCCATTCCAAATGAGCCTACCGATTAAACCATTCAAGCGCTGGGAAGTAATTAGAAAAGAAATCAACATCAAGAAAGCACCAGGCTTTGACCTTATCAGTGGAAAAATTCTCCAGCAGCTACCTGAAACCGCACTACGAGCAATCACTCAACTATACAATGCTATCCTCTCTAACAGATACTATCCAAGCGCTTGGAAAGTAGCACAGGTCACAATGATTCAGAAACCTGGAAAGCCACCCACTGATCCTGCTTCCTATCGTCCCATCAGCCTCCTACCTATCCTATCAAAAGCATTTGAAAATTTGTTCTTAAAACGCCTTCAACCAATCCTAGATGATTTAGAATTGATACCCAAGCACCAGTTCGGTTTTCGACACTCACTTGCAACTATCGAACAAATTTATCGACTTGTAGATCAAATTCATACCGACCTAGATGAATATCGATATTCGCTGCGTTTCTAGATATTTCACAAGCGTTCGATAAAGTATGGCACTTGGACCTCTTCTATAAATTAAAAAAATGTCTACCATACCAATACTATGAAATACTAAAGTCTTACTTAACGTATCGACATTACTTCGTTAATTATCAAGATGAACACACGAACCTCCACCCAATACTATCGGGAGTCCCCCAAGGTAGCGTGCTAAGACCTATCCTCTATTTACTCTTCACAGCTGACTTACCAACTACAAGCCTAACTACAACCGCCACTTTTGATGACGATAGGGCAATTCTAGCTTCGCACCTAAATCCGAATACTACAACTACCAACCTGCAAACCGCTCTGAATAAATTGCAGCAATGGCTCAAGGTATGGAGAATATCGGTAAACGAAACCAAATCCCAACATGTAACGTTCATCATGAACCGTGATAACTGTCCACCGATCTCGCTTAACGGACAACAAATAAAACACGCAGACTCCACAAAATATTTAGGCCTCCATCTAGATCGACGCTTGACCTAGATAACCCACATATTTAATAAATGCAAACAGCTAGGCATACAATACAGGAAACTATACTGGATGATTGGAGGAAACTCTGTACTCTCGCTAGAAAATAAGCTATTGCTCTATGAGGTGATTCTGAAACCAATATGGACCTACGGTCTCTCACTTTGGGGAACTGCTAGCAACACCAGCCTGGCCATCATCGAGAGGTTCCAGAATAAAGTGCTTCGGGCTGTAGTTAATGCGCCGTGGTATGTACCGAACAAAGTGATTTTAAGTGACTTAAGTGTTCCAACCATTAAACAAGAAATAGGGAAAATTGCCCAAAAATACAAAGACCGATTAACATCACACCCTAACGACCTTGTAATTCTCTAATGAACGAACCAGGTCGCCCAAAACGCCTAAAGCGTTTTAAACCAAACAAACTACCAACGCGTTTCAATGCTGTTCTTGAACTTTAAGCTATTCCAGTGCCATTCCATTAGTTCATAAATTAGTTAATTACTTAAAGTACCTTCAATTCAAATCATTCGCTAGCAGTATAGAATAGTGTATTAATTATAGGGGGGCTTACTGGAGCCTGACCCTGCATGTCCATTAGCATATTTTTTCTCATTGCTTATAATATATACACACCAACTACTTATTGTCCATAGTATAATTAGGGCAGATTGTAAATAAAGGGGTTAAAATAAAAAAAATATATATTTCTTATACTGTAGTGTAAAAGTTAAAAGTCGACGCATAACACGAAATGCGCCTTAATGTCACCGTTGCCAACGAATGGGCCATTCATAAAGTTACTCTACCGTGCAGCCAAGATGCGTCAAATGTAAAGAAAATCATTACTAAACCACTTGCACCAAATCAAAAAAAGATCTAACCAAATATGGCAGTTGTAATGGAGTTAACTTGATCTGTCATCCTAAATCCTACTTCGACCAAATAAAAAATTGTCTTTATAATTTTCTTTATAAGAAATTTCTTTTCGCAATTGCAAAAACTGCAAAGGGACCATAAATATAATATGATATAATAAAAATAATGGATGAAAAATTTAAAAATAAGGAAATAAAAAATGTTTAGCAAGAAGTTAGAAAAGCAAAGATAAGTTTACAGTTTAGCTAGAATTACTATAGAGACAGAGGGGGTTATTTAAGAGGAAAGAATTAAAAACTGAAAGATCGAAAGAGTAAGAACCGGAGAGAAAATAATTTTAGAGAACTTATGAAGTGCCTCAAAAATTATAAGGACCCAGAAGAGAATAGTGTATCTACATAAAATATAGTGGACTAGAGTGAAAATATAGAGCAAAAAATTTTTCAGAAGAATGAGATGTTACAATATCACGATATAAAAGAATGATAAATCTGTGCATGAAAACTATAGCTATTACATTATTAGATATCATGTACAAAATACTAGCGCGTTGTATAAGAATTAAACTAAAACTATATACAAAAAGAGTAATTGGCGAGTATTAATGCGGTTTCCAAAGTGGAAGGTCAGTGCATAATATATATATATATATATATATAGAAATATCAAATAAACTAATAAGACTGGTATGCATAGAATAGTTCATACAAAATGTACGATGAGAATCAATAGAAATATGTTAGACGAGTTCAAAATACAAGTGATCCACTCTCGACAGTTTTGTTTAATTTACCATTGGTAAACAGACAAGGTCTAATATGTAGTAATACACGGCAATGTTTGGCTTAAGCTGATAATTTGATATTAGTAGCTAAATAAAAGAAACAGTCAAATAAGGCAATAAAAGACTTATAGGGAGCGGCAGAAATATTGGGGTTAACAATAAATGAAAAAAATTAAGGTTTATGATAATGGAAAGCATAGAAAATGAACGCAAGGAACAGGAGCTTAAAATAAAAATTTAGAAAAGAAGGAAAGTGAAGGTTAGGTGAGTCAGCAGCGTTACTTACTTAGGATTTTTGATTACAAAGAACAATAATAACAGCAAATAGATACAAGCAAGACTTGCAAAAAGTACTAAGGGTTGTTGAATTTGAAGGGCTGATCTAGAAAGAAGTGAAAATACGGATATGCGGAAGGTCAGTGACGTATGCTTCCGAAAAATCGACCCAAAACAAAAGTGAGCAATAAAGACATGAGAGATGGGAAAGATATCAAGGAAAATTTATGATAGTGAAAATATTTTGAATTGCCGATAAGAAGAACAAATGCAGAAATATATATTTTGTATGAGGAAGCTAGTCCAGTAGATATAGCAAGACAGCAACAGGTATGGTGGTTAGATTATCTAGAGCGCTTAGCGGGAAATAGAGCGTCTAAAGTTATGTTAACAAGAGGGTTGATAAGAGTTAAACGAACAGGAAGACCAAGGAAAAGATGTGTAGAAATTTTAGAGGAAGATATTAGACAACTAGATATGAGAAGTTCCTCCAAGGAGCTGAGAGACCCTGATGCGGTGGGCGGGCTAAGTATCCTTTATGACTCCGAGAGCGAGGCTCGCAGGAGAGTACATTCTTCTGGAAGGATTACTCATCCCAGTAAAGTCGAGAATGAGAGGGAAAACTAGGGACAGCTCAACCTTTAGAAGGTACTACTTAGGTGCTACGGGAACGGGCACACCCGGAGGCTTCCTAGCAACAAGTGTCCAAACGTCAATGCTGGCTAAGTACCGTAACCGCAGCCCGTACTTCAGCAAACTTTATAAGGCATACAGGGGTATGTAGTACAGGTACTTGAGACCGGGAGGTGTGCGTTAAATGGTCGATTTGTTGTGTTCTTCTTAAGGCAGAATAATTTACAACTTAGGTTTTCTTATTCGCCCATTACGCGTTTTTTCAGCAAGTTTTTTCATAAAGATAATAAGTTAAAACATATCTAATACAATAATCTGCTAAATAATTATGGATGTTTAAAGATAAATGACAAAAGTGCGTATTACAACTACAAATATGCGAGGGCAATGCAGAATTCTTTCACACCACTCTATAAACTCTTAGTATATTATTCTCCAGATACTATAAAATGGGAGTATTACTTTTGCACATATTTCCCTTTAAATAATTCTAGAAGGCTCCAGGGCTTGTGAGAATATAGAAATGGTACTAGAAGCTTAACTATTATTCCAAAAACACTTGTTGATATTACTATGTAGTAGAAGTTATCTAGTAGAAGTTATATCTAAGTGATCTAAGTATTTTTACATAACGGCCAACGAATTTAAAACTATTGTTGCTATATGAAACATTGCACTTCTAAATTTAAACATTTAAAATTTGATGGTGTTGTAAAACAATTTTTTAAAATATGCCGTAATAATTTTTAGAATACTTCTGACTGATTAAAATTTTTTCAAATTAAAAAGCTTTTTTTACACATTGAATGTGTTTGTAACCGCAAAACATTACTATAATAACAAGTTTCTAAGATTGGGCAACACATGGCAGATGGTAAAATCAATTTTTAATTAAATAAAAGGCCAATAGCTCACATACCACCTATTACCAAATCAAACGGCCAATTACCTCGTACTTGTAAGGATAAAGCTGAAACGTTTGCTGACCACCTAGTCAACGCATTACAACCATACCCTAGCCAGTGTCCGGAGGAAGATACTAAAATAAACAACTTTCTGGAATCTCCATTCCAAATGAGCCTACCGATTAAACCATTCAAGCGCTGGGAAGTACAAGAAGTAATTAGAAAAGAAATCAACATCAAGAAAGCACCAGGCTTTGACCTTATCACTGGAAAAATACTCTAGCAGCTACCTGAAACTGCACTACGAGCAATCACTCAACTATACAATGCTATCCTCTCCAACAGATACTATCCAAGCGCTTGGAAAGTAGCACAGGTCACAATGATTCAGAAACCTGGAAAGCCACCCACTGATCCTGCTTCCTATCGTCCCATCAGCCTCCTACCTATCCTATCAAAAGTCTTTGAAAAATTGTTCTTAAAACGCCTTCCACCAATTCTAGATGATTTAGAATTGATACCCAAGCACCAGTTCGGTTTTCGACACTCACGTGCAACTATCGAACAAATACATCGACTTGTAGATCAAATTCATACCGACCTAGATGAATATCGATATTGCTCCGCTGCGTTTCTAGATATTTCACAAGCGTTCGATAAAGTATGGCACTTGGACCTCTTTTATAAATTAAAAAAATATCTACCATACCAATACTAATAAATACTAAAGTCTTACTTAACGGATCGACATTACTTCGTTAATTATCAAGATGAACACACGAACCTCCACCCAATACTATCGGGAGTCCCCCAAGGCAGCGTGCTAGGACCTATCCTTTACTTACTCTTCACAGCTGACTTACCAACTACAAGCCTAACTACAACCGCCACTTTTGCTGACGATACGGCAATTCTAGCTTCGCACCTAAATCCGAATACTGCAACTTCCAACCTGCAAACCGCTCTGAATAATATATAAAGATAAACTCGAGGCAGCTATAGAAAGGTTCAGAAATACCCAGAATGGAAACATCCGGATAATAGTAAGAGAAAAGAAGGCCGATAGAAAGAAAGCTTCTGTAGACCAAATATCAAGAAAGATCGAGGGCATTGAAGTCAAGGTCAAAATCAAACAGACTCCAGTCATAATAATGGGTTTGGATAAAACAGTGACAAGCGAATAACTCATGTTGGCCCTAACAGACATAGCTTAGTAAGAAGGCATACGAGTAGAGGACGTTAGAACTGAACATGCGCAGGGTGAAAGTTAGTTGGTTGAACAACTGCAGAATTAAGGAAAAAGTCTCTCTCGCTCGTTGTTTCAAATGCCAATGATTTTGGTCATATTGCCAAGGATTGTAAAACAGTAAAAGGAGTTCGCAGCATATAATAAGCAAGTGCTGAAACAAGCCGCATTGCTACGTATACAAAGCAGACGGGCACAGGGTATCGTATACAGAGTATCGTATGCTTGTGAAGGCCAAGAAGATGGAGAATCAAAGGAGTCTCGAGAAAAAGGTAGTAAGAAAAGGTCCAAATCCTAAAACTGGCGCAAATAATTTAAGCTAAAGCAAACAGGAGTGGAGCAGCTCTGGACCTACTGTACGCCAAGGCCAAGAGAACCAAATAGGAAAGCCCTCAAGAACCCAAAGTGACATGCAAACCCAAGACCCAGCAATAATGGTGCTCCCAAACGGCCCGCCAACAATGGCTCAGGCAACGGTTTTGTATGGATAGAAACTCGAGATTATGTGATATACAGTTACCACATTTCAACAAATGTAGATCTAGGCGCGAGGCAACGACAAAAAATCGGTTTTCTTAGTGGACGCCGAAAATAGCTGAAATGCGAAGGGCATGCTTCCACGAAAAGCTAAAGTTGCTCCGTGGAAACAAAAACCAGAATCCCACAGATGATGACCGCAGGCGATGGCATGAAAGCTGAGACGAGGAGGCAGTTCCTCACGGTCAGTAGCCGCGAAAAATGTCTGTCATGGGACAGAATCTTGGGAGACCTGGAGAATGATGTCTGGGGCCTAGAATACAAGATTGTTCTTTGTAGGCTAAAGATACGTACTGATCTAGTCCTGACTACTGCGAAACAGTTAGAAATAGCTGCAAACCTGTTCCCCGAAAACGAACAATTCAACTGGCCGCCAGTGAACGCGACAGAGCTGGTAACGCAATTCACTGAGAAGGAAGTAATAAACGCTGCTTCTCAACTGGACTCGGGAAAATCTCCGGGACCAGACGGGTTACCGGCAGAAATAATAAAAACGATGGTCAAATCTAACCTGGAGCATTGCACAGCAATGATGAACTGTTTTCTCGAAGAAGGGACGTTTTCGGATAAGTGGAAGACGGCTAGGCTCGTCCTGTTGGAAAAGCCACCAAAGCAGGAGCAGATCACCGGTTACCCAATTTGTCTAATTAACGTTCTGGGAAAGTTGAAATCAAACACATGTCGGACACAATACGGTTTTTAGAAAGGACGACCCACTGTAGACGGCATTCAAAAGGTGCTGAAAGCTGTGCATGTTAGTATTGCTAGATGTTAAAAACGCTTTTAACTTGGCTCCTTGGTTTGGGATCGTAAAAGCACTACGACGGAAACAAACTTCGCCTTACCTGATCCGGATGATCCAGAACTACCTCAGCAACCGATGGATACTCATAAACGAGGAAATGATACGAGTCTCATGTAGGGTTCTGCAAGGGTCGGTCATCGACCGTACCTTTGAAACGTGCTCTACGACTCGATCCTCGACATGGACACTTCAGACAGAGTACGTAATTAGAACTTTGCAAACGCAATGTTCGAAAATGTACAAAGTAAAATGAAGCGGGAAAAAATGGAAGCGGTGCTCCTCTACACAAAGAGAGCGCTACCATCTCTAAAACTCCAACTAGGGGAGACGGTGACAGATACATCACCCTGTCTAAAGTAGCTAGGTGTCTGGATTGGAAAACGATCGGAAAAGCCGAAAAGGTTTCTCAAAGTCTCTAAGCCAATTAATGCCGAATGTGAGGGGGTTAAAATTGAAGAAGTGAAAGCTCTGTTTGTGAGGGTAATTTACTCAATTATTCTGTACACAGCACCAACGAGATTCGACAAATATACAAAACTCATCGACGAAAGCATAAGGAGAGAAAATCTCAGAATTTGCAGTGCATACGGCACCTCAGCAAATGCAGGGATCGAAGTCATCGCCGGAAACCCCTCAGCACACCTTCAAGTGGCAAAACGAGCTCGTGTTCACAACAGGTAAGACAAACACAGGCGAAGACATGTACCGAAAACAAATGGCAAAAGGAATGCGAAGCCTCCACAGCAACTACGGCCCAGTAGATAAGGAGATTTATACCAGATCTGCGGCAATGGCGAAACGGCAAGCATGGCGAGGTGAATTACTACCATGACGGGTCATGGAGTGCATGGCAGCTACCTCCTCAAATACGGACTCGAGCACGAGAAGTGGGAAGGAACAGAACAAACGCAGATCTAAAAGAGACATTAACCCCAGGCAACGTATGCTGCATCATGACTGAATCAAAAGCGAAGTGGGACGGCGACTACCTTCATTGTTATAGTAACGAAAAAGAAAGAAGATCGAGAGAGAGCTATGGGAACATAAAGAGTAACTGTACCTGAAGTAATCCGAAATGTAGCCATGGGGCGGTTATTTAGTCAATAGGGGTCTGATACTACCCATAGCACTTAGGTCAAGGGTGTCCATGGGGGGTTTTTACCATCTCAAAAAAAAAAAGGTTTGAAAAACTGGAGGACAGTTGCTAAAGACATAACTTAGTGGAGAAAGGCTTGTTTATTCTCCCTTTTATTCCCCCCTCTGTTGTTTCAATATACAAAATTCAAATAAAAAGTCTCAAATTTACTTGCATTCATTGCGTTTAATTTTTAAGTTATCCTCGTATAAAATACGTATTGTATTAAAACGAAAATAATGTATCAATTAAAAACAGGAAATTGCATTAGATAAACCTCGACGTGAAGCAATACATACGATTCGTAAAGCAATTACATTTATAATAGTACAAATGTAAAAATTTGGTGCATCATCTAATTATTTACAATCTTCCGAAGTAGGCCAGTGCATCTGTTTGTTTACCGTCACCGAAGAAATGCGTTGGCTCAAACAGGTTCCGATGCGGACTAATTTCTTCAGTAAACAAATTAACACTTGAATTACTCTCATTTATATTTCAAAAAGGTGTATTACCTTGTACAGATAATTTAAAAACCACGCGAGCAGCGGTTCGCATTGCTAATCAGATACTGCGGCAATGCAAGTGCCTTGCAGCTTAGACTTATCGTGAAAGTTTCCGATATAAACATTAAGTAGCAGTTATCTGTTACTTCACCTTTAAAATTAACCACACGAAATCCTAGATTTTAAAGTACATTGCGGCAATTTTCGTAAAAATTTATTCCAGTGGGATTTTTGTGTGTTGGTTTATATCATGCAGCTGGCTGACCTTCAGCTGTACGCATAGAAACCATGATCAAGGTCTTAACTGTAAACAATGCCAAAAGTGCTCTATTTGATATGATTTTCTGCTTTGTTGCGGAAATGCTATGCCCTAATTTGTAACTGTAACTTGCCCTACTTAGAGACCTTCAAAGTTTACTCACCTGCCGAGTTAGAGAATTTAAATTCCTATTTTCCTTAAACTGCAGGTGCAGGTTCACATCACATCTGTACGGCGTAACTAAATGAACGGAGCATAACAAACGAGCACACTGACATTAAGCGGCCACTTGACGCTCCGATCACCGGCGTCGGAATGGTGTCAACGTGATTATGATGGAACTTGTTCGGAAAAGTGGGTATTCCGCAAGTGGCGCTATGTGTGCCGGTAGTGGGATGGTCGCCCATGTAAGGAAGTTGAGTGTTTGTACTCTTTTTGAATATAAAGAGTACTCGATAGCGTTATGCCATGATGCAGCTCAGCATTGGGCTAGTTTAATTATCGGTACTTACGGATGTAAAAATGTTATTTACTAATACAATTTTAAGGATTTTTGTTATACTTATTTTCTTTAACATTAACAAGGGTGGACTAAAGTGCAAGCTGTGTTTAAATCTTAAATAAAATTTTTGAATTGGTTTTATGATTTGATCTTTATACCAGTAAATAGGGAAAACTATGTTAGACAATTGGTTACCTGGGCTTCGTCGGTAGGTTTTTGTTCTTTTAACAAAATTTTTTATTACAATTTTGCACATCCTTTAATGTGAACGGGTGATACAGATCTTACATTTCATGTAACCCCTCAGAAAGAAGTTGCATGTTGACAACTCGCATAATATTGCTGGATAATTGACCAGCAAATTTTTGGTGAAGCAAATCGATTATTACTCGAGCTATATGGCAGGTGACGCCGTCCTGCTAGAACCACATTTGTTCCAGATCTGTACTTCCCAGTTGGCGCTAAGAAAGCTGGGTTGCCATGTAATGGTAATGTGCGTCATTCGCAGTTACAGCACTGCCAGTGTCGCCTTCGGAGGAGTATGGGGCTATTATGCCTCCTGACGGAAATCCACACCAAACGGTAATTCATTGGGACTGCATTTGCTTTTCATGACATACGCAAGGATTTTCCAAATTACAAAAGCTTTTCAAAATGTCCAATTGTTGTGCACGATGCCAAGTCGACATTTTGGGATTTGCAGCAACACTCCCACTATCTATGGCACTACTTTGACGAGACCTTATCCCATACTAATACTCACAAGATTTTCGTTCATTAGCGATTCAAGTTCATCAAATGTTGTGAACAATCTTTGGGCAACTAATTCAGCTACGGAATATTCGTGCTATTCTTGCAAAATTTTCATCAAATGTACAGTGCGCTCTAACAAAAATATTTTACTGTTTCTTTCCTACAGCTTTTTCTATAAACAAAGTGAAAGAAGCATAGAAGATATTTCAACTGCATAACAAGAAAAGGTATGAAGTATAAATCCGGAATTCAATTTTCACGTCGCTGCTGTAGTGCGGCGAAGAAACGTGCTGAGCCCCCAATTGTGTCTAGTATATATTGCACACGTTCCAACTTTATTTAATACTGAGCTCGTTAACTTTTATAACGATATAGGAGTACTACCTATCAGCGATTTACATTAATGGCACCCAAAAAAATTGTTTTAATAAATGAACGATTACAGTCAATAACGACAATCTACCCAATTTATCTTTACCAGCAAAGGTGGATTGTCTCCACAAGTAACAATTAAAGCAAAGTCGGAAGTTAAGCATCTGACCAAAAACTCACCTGGACGACTCACATAAAAGCTAAAAGAAAACATCTTGACCTCGAAGTTAGAGAAACGAGTTCTTTATAAGGCACTTTTAAAACCCATATGAAAATTTGATGTTCAAAGAAACCGTCAAATATTAAAATTCTGTAAGGCAGTTCAAAACGCTTTGCTTGATAGAAATGCTTCTTGGTATATCAACCAGACTCTTCACGAAGATTTA
Organism: Sinelater perroti; assembly: GCA_036346155.1. NCBI lineage: Eukaryota > Metazoa > Arthropoda > Insecta > Coleoptera > Elateridae > Sinelater > Sinelater perroti. The sequence goes on along the minus strand of JARFIY010000356.1, from coordinate 1,174,889 downwards.
GGGATTGCACATGTTTCAGAAAAATAGAAAGATTAGCATCTGTCTTTTATTGTGCTCTTGGAGGACACGTAGTGTCCTACAAATTAACAGTCACACCAAGAAAATTAAGGCACCAGTGGCCACATGACCTTTCCACTCGGCCCAACCAAATCTACGCCATTCATTTGTGAGAACATCAATGGATGAACCTCCCTCAAGCCAGCAATGTTCTTGCATAATTTGCTTATTACTCATTTATGTTAATATAAGAGTTGACTACAAATATGCATCTGTGTTAATAAAACAAATTCATCCTTTGTATTGGCCTTAAATTGTAAATAAGGGTGCAAATTGTTTTTTTTTGTTATTTACTAAATGTCTAATTTTTATTAATCTATTTTTATTTACTGACTAATTTTTAATTATTAATTGACAATATGCACTAAATAAATTATTGCATATTGTTTTATGTTGATGTACGGTTAACTATAAATCTTTTTTTTTAATTTTTTGTGAAATGCTTAATACATGTGATGTGTGTAGATGAAAAACTTGGTAAATTATAACTCCATGGTTATGGTTAACACCAAAAGTGGCTTTCTATGTAATAGTATTTTTACTTTTTTGTTCTTATAAGAGGTTCATAAAAGCTTCTTAAGATTTTATTTGCCGAGTTTTGCACCAAAAAATGAGCGAATACGTAGTTCTGTCGATTAATATTACTATTTTAAGACAACCTCTTTATTGCAATAATTATAATATTTTTTTGTTGTTTTGTTCAAAGTAACCATGCAAGAAATTCGATTATAAGACAACACTCTGCGATAGTTTTGTACATTACAATGCATTTTTAGTAAATATATAAGCGAATCTTTATCTGTCGTTTGTTTTCTATGAAATGACAAAATGGTAGGGACAATGGTAGACAGCTCAAGGCCTGTTCTTCTAAATGAAAGATAAGTCAATTGAAACTTTTTGTTTTATCAAAGATATATTAGAGGCAGGGCTACCAAAAGCAAGTTATAATTTATTTCGTAAAAGTACACTAATTATTTTAATTTAATAGTAAGTTTATCTTTTTTGGTTTGAAATGCTTGGCTTCTTTCACAAAATCTTTAGTAATTGGTAAGTAATGCAAATATATTATTTATTATATTACGTAGAAGCTTGGAATACCCTATATCAAGGAGTATCATTGCCCTTTATGACGCTGGATAACGCTCAACAAATGTCTTCATCCTATTAGAGAAGAAATCAGGCGCCTGCTTGTTTAAGGGAAATCCTGACAGTTTTAAAGTTATCCTTTTTAATCGTCAGGCAATTAAGACAAATTAGTTTGTCTACACGAGCTTAATGCTGTTTATTCGTAGATATCAGAGCAGGCCACATTGGGGGCACGCAGATTTTTTGTGACTGGATCTTTTTTTTTGCATTTCATGCCCATCGAATAGCAATACTGATACCTACATAAGCCTCACGATAGAGGGGTTAACCTTCAGGAAATGATAAGTTAGAAGAACTATTGAAAGCATTACAAGAGGTAACAACTAAGGTAAAAGAAATGAGAAAAAAACGGAAAGAATATAATAAAGTGATAAGAAAATTATAAAAACATGAAAATGAGAAGTTATAAAAGAGTACGATGAAAAAAAGGCGATATTATACAAGAATTATTATTAAAAGGTGTTCAAATGTTAATAAAAACAGTTCACTAAAATTTTTATGAATGTTTAGGATGGAGAACGCCAAGCGACAAAGTGCCCTCCTGCATGGCGTGCAGTGCATTGGGAGTGCAGACGTAGGTGTCATCAAGGCCACTGCAAGCGGGAAGTCAACCAAGTGACGCCAAAAGCAAGCTTGTCAGAAGGATAAGCTAAATGGAGAAAATTATTGCAAAGTGCGAAAGGGTTCTGGAACGCACCAATCTCATCGTCGAGAATTTTGAAAGTAAGAATCAGGACAGCGTTCTGGAAGATGAGTGGCAAGAATTAGAGACCGTGACAAGGCCGGAACATCAAAATGCCACGCATATCCTTAGCAACAACACCAGTGAGTTGAGCACGTTGAGGAAGCAGTTGGCAAAAATCAAGGAAGATGTCAAAGCCCATCGTCAGAGACCATCAGGTTCCATAATGGGAAGTGTGCGGCATGCGTCTAGTAGGAGTCTATAAGTTCCAGCAAGCTGATTTGGACATTGACTTGGAGAAGTTTAAGCTGCAATGCCAGTATAAAGACGCAGTTGCTGTAATGCAGAAAAAGATCACCTCAGCTAAAATTCAGCTAAAGTTGTGTGTGGGGACTGACCAGGAGAAGTACCTGCAAAAAAAGTGGAAATGTTGAAAGTAGAGCGCAGTTTGCTTTTGGAGGAGTAGAAATAAATAAAAAAGCTGGCAGAAAAGCAGTGTTGCGTAAACGGCAGTTGGGATTGCAGAAGCTTGAGAAGAAGATCATTTCGAACAAATGGGCAGGATTTCAGCAGCAGCAGCGGATGTCTGAACAATATGTCCTTATGCCCAGTCAAACTCATAACACCCACTTGGGAAATGCTCAAGGCCCGTTATCAGATTTAGCAATAGTTTTTTTTGGAAAAAAATTCCTCCACCATCAGCGTTACAACACATGCTCTCCTACTCGAGCCACACCACGACGTTGGGTTGATTCGATTGTGGAAGCACTTTAACAGCAACTGCAACTTATTCAAAAGCCACATAAACGTGAGTAATAGTTACGAGAACTCACCACTTTTAATTGAAAGGCTTATTTTTCGCAGTAAATTCTACCACACGACTCCGATTGGCAATGCAAACTCGTCTCAGAACACTATTTTCTCCAGGAAGGCTCTATAAGGTGAAGCACAATAAGCAGTAATTGGATTTCTTAATGAGTCCAACAACAGACCCGAATAATGGAAATCTTGGAAGAAAGTTTCGGGACGAATGAACTTGTGATTTGTGCGTTAATAGTAAAAGCAGACAAATGCAAGCCTTTAGACGTAAATCTACCGGAAACTTTTGTGGTATTTGGAAGAACTGCGCAGCATCTCATCGAGACGGTGAAATCGTTAGGAAAAGAGCGTTTCCTCAAGCTAGTAAGCAAATTACGTATCCAATATTTCTTCGAGTGGTTTTCATGGATCAAGTCTAATCCAGCGGAGGAAGAAAATTTAAAAGCATTCGGTACTTAAATTGAGTGCAAGCTGTCATTGTCCGTTAGGTTGGTGAAACCGGTGGTGTATGGTGAAGACACCACCGAATTTCTGAAGCGACAACGACGAGCGTCTGAGATACACGCTACTACAACGCAGGAAACAGCAAGACTTTATTGTTATTTGAAAACCGTGTGTTGCAAAAAAGAAAACCACAAGTTAAAAATGTGCTATTTATTTAAGAAGCTGCCCGCGGAGAAGCGGAATGATTTCGCGAAGAAAAATTGTTGCTGTTTTCGGTGTTTAGAAGGTGGAGATCAGTCAAGTAACTGTGTTGAAGTCCCTAGTCGTGCAGGAAGCTAAGCAAGTTCTTCCACAAGAAACCAACGGAACTCAAAAGAAGCCTTTCAGCACTATCACGCAAAATTTACCTTTTCAACAATTTTCAATTGTTTGAGTAAAAGTTTTTGGCCCACGGGAAATGCAACGAGTATACGTATTACTGGACAGTAGAAGTAACTCAAATGTAATTGACAAGAAGCTTGTCGAAACTACTGGAAGTGCCATAAAGCACAACTGTACGGGCATTGGGGAACAAGACATGAGGGCGCTCAAGAAGTCGAATTCTAAATTGCTGGAAATTGGAAGACTGCACAGCGACACAAGGTTGCTGGTGCAGTAACAACGGGCCGACTTTAAATGAGCCCAAACATTCAAGAGGCAGCCGAAGCCAAGCGGAGGTGGCTACATCTGCGAAGAGCCAAGTAGCCGAAATAGTTTTAACGGAATTGTACCACAACTAATCATAAGAGAGAATCACACATACCTGACTGTCCATAGGAAAATCCTGGAAAGAGGAGAACAGGAGCCAATGGCCTTGGCTGGGTATTGGCAGGTCGTAGGTTATTCTTCCTCCAGTATCAATGCTTTCTCTACCGAAGCGGACTTGGGTTTACTATTGTACTATCGTAAACGCTGCCGGTGACTTCAACGTAAAGAAATGGCTGTCCAACAGTAGCAAAGTGCTGGAGTCTGTTCCAAAGAAGATCGCGCTACTGGAGTTAAAGGGTTTAGCGACAGAAAGGAGACTCCTTTTGAATGTGCGCCAAATTTATGCTGGGATTCAGAGGATGACTATTTCACGTTCACTGTCAACTTTAAGAAATTATATTTTAGTTTTCCAAAAGGAAGACGGTCTATAAAGAGCGACATTAGTAGGATCCCTCGCCAACTTTAAATTTAAAGAAATCATTTTTCTACAGTGGGCGTGTCATAGGCTAGAATAACAAAGTTTTGGAGAAAATTTTTGGCGAGTGAAATCAGTGGACTCAGAACTTAAACAAAACAGTGGATGTGAAAGTGCCGGATGTTACTGCTACGATATTCATTTGGCGACTGGTGGATCCGAGGGAAGAAGCCCTGTTGCGTCATTTTCTTCTTGCGTATTCCACATAACGAAACCGTTACCGTTTCTTTTGTGGCAGCGAAGATGAAAGTTGCACCGACCAAGAAGCTCACCATTCCAAGATTTGAGCTTTTATCAGCAGTGAAGGGAGCATCTTTAGCAGATACGGTAATGCACGAGTTGCGCCTGGGATTCAATGGAAAGACTTACTGGTCAGACTCTAGAACTAATGTGGATTCGGACAGAGACACTACGTTACAAAGAGTTTTTAGCCAACCGCATCAACACAATCCACGTGCTTTCCAACGAGTCAGAATTGAGGTGGGTTTCTATGGATCTGAATGTTGCTGGCCATTATGGCAAACAGGACTAGGATACCTTTTAGATGATTCTGAGACTTGGCCAGTAGAATAGAAAAACGAGCCCGTTGCTGAAGAAGTAAACGAGGTTTAAAAGTCGAGTGTGTTTATTGGTAAATTTGATTCTACCGACCCGCATTCTGCTGTTGTCTAAATGGAAAAGTTTTTATTATTCTGCTGTGGTGGAAGCAGCATACCTCTAGTAGAGGAAAGTTTGACGCATTTCCACACAGCAACCCTGGGAAAAGAGAGAAGAATGGGTATCCTTGTCTAGAACCTAAGGATTTGGGACACGAAAGATCTGTTATTGAAGGTACAACAAAATGCATTATTGGAGAAAATCGCAACATTGTAGCGGGGAAAGTTAGGTAACAGCAGTGTAATGTGAAAACTTTCACCATTGCTGAAGAATGGATTGCTGCGACTAAATAGCTGAATTGGAACTTATTCCGACCTCAAAAGTAATATTAACAATCGTTTCTGGTAAGGTGTTGAACAGTGCTAACATTCTTCTCAGTCAAATTGATGGTCATATTCAACGAGTTGTTGTTCTCCCAAAAATTGTTTATGCCACGCATACACTTGAGTCTTCTTCAGAATGTCGTTTCTGAACTGTGCTTTAACTCTTCTCAAAATTTTGATGGTTTTGCGGACAATGCCGTGCTAAACTCGATAATAATTCGTTGCACAACAGATGAGGGCGTCTCTTGATCTGATCTCGTGATACTGGCTATGAAATTAATGGTGCGCATAAAAAAGTTTCAATTTATATTTAATTCATCCTCCTAACATATTTAAAACATAAATTTTATGCATCGTTGAGTTTTGTGATGATCAGATAGCATCTCGGGAACCCATCTCGCGCAGAGTTTGCGGTACTCGAGTCTTTCACTCACAATGGTACAGAGATCTGACCGTGAAATTTCCGGAAACAAATCACGCAACCCAGAAAGTGTGAATCGACAATTTCCGCGAATCGCCTGATCCACGCGCTGAACAAGATCATCGGTTGACACTGGCTTCCTTCCCTGGCCGCCTGCATCATGAACATCTGTGCGTCCAGCATCAAAGTTCCTGCACTTTGCTGTCACTCATGAACGTTGCTCGGTACACTTTACTCATTCGTCTATGAATTTCAGCTGCATTGCTTCCTTCAGCATGCAGAAATCGAATGACTGAACGCAATTCACATTTGGCGGGAGGCTCTATTTTTCGAAGCATGATTATGTGCTCCCTACGTACTCAGAAATGATAACCACGAATCGACGCGTTCCCCGGGCCAACTGCAGACACAGACCTAGCGGATTTTCCCCGAAGATTTCCTTTAGCGACCAATCGGACCTTGAAAAAATAGCCCTCGTATTTGGTGTAGAAATGAAGGAATGGAAGAGCTATTTCCAGACGTTGTTAATAGAAGACAGAATTGGATATCACATGGCCCACGAGCAAAAAAATTCTCGTACCTCAACTTAAGTTAGTAATTGTCTCTCATCGCTGAGCGCCTTGGAACTGCGCAAGCGATATAAATGGGGGATATGGTTCAACGCTATCAATCTAAGATTTCGAGGAACATTGCTAACGCTCCGTAGTTTGTGTCTTAATTTGCAACTAAATACCACAATGCCCTGAAAAATCATTAATTAAAGGAGAAATCTAGTAACCAATTTTTAAGCAAAAAAGACCTAAGGATCTTATACAATAACATACAGGTGTTACCCACGTCAATTAAATAAGTTATACATTTAGTTCACAAGGTGCATATTTATATTATGGTTGCTGGTATACATAAAAAATATTGTTATCAACAGAATATTTGGAATTTGAAGTAGAGGATTGTATCACGCTCTTCTTTGATGCTAATTACTTTACACTAAAATAAAGATTATTATTCAGCTAGCTCGAAGGTTTTTTAATTTATGGAGGGCTAATAATCAGGTCTATTATCTTTAATTAATCTATGAGAAACAAGTTTAGAGCTATATTTTTGATCATAAAAATGAAAATCGGTTTCAATGTAACTCGAGAAGCCAAAATACATATAAATAAGCTTTTTCTGCCTTCTACTACACTAAACCTCATTTGGAAGTATAGCTCAAGTATAAAATATTCTTAAAAGTGCTTGCTTGTGTGGTTAATGTGCTACAATATCTGAAGAGCTTGAGCTTTTATAAAATGTAACCACTTACTGCATATGTTAAGTTTTACTTTTATTTTTAAATAATTTATCACAAAATGGTATTTTAAATTCAATAGACTTAAGGTACTTCGAAGAAGCTTCTTTTGTGTAAATACTACATAGGAAATTAGGTGATCTAAATACTTTTAAGATAAGTTTTGAGTGCCGTGGAGTCCTATATCATAACGTAACGCTTTGTTGTAGTTTTGTAGACATAAGATTAAATTGCGATGTAGATTGTTACAAAAATAATATGTTAATTTTATGTTACCTTGCACATTTTTGTGGTACAGCATTTCCCTTTACTGATGAAGGCCACGTGCTTGCGTTAGGTTTTGTAATTATGCATGCAGAATTGCAGCAACCGCCTGGTAATTTATGCTATCAGTTTGTTTGCTTTGTTTAATTAAAAGCAGCCGAGCAAAGGGCGCTTCCATATATTTATTATTAACGCATGCGTTGCTTCTCTTACCGCTGATCCTCCGTATTTGAACATTTCCGCAGTTATACCGTCTTCGACTGGTGTTTTGCAATTTTTTAACGTTTTTATCCTTGATCCAATTCTTCTTTTGTAGGTGGGTTTACTGAATCTTTCTTATCCTAGTCTTCCCATCTTTTGTTTATTGAGTAAACTTTATCCCGCGTCGAGTTCAGTAATTTCTCAATGAATTCTTTCCATCTTATGATTATTTCTTGCTTACCACCCAGCAGCTTCCCTTCTTCGCCCTTTCAGAGTCCTGTTCGTGGTTGGATATAGAAATAATCCCACAAGAATGGAATACGGCAATCATATGCTCAATATTTAAAAAGGGTGATAAGACAGTATGCATTAACTGTAATGGTATAGTCCTACTTAATATAGGATATAAGATTCTAATTAAGCTAATAGAAAAGAAATTAAATGTCTGGATGGAAAACACAGTAGGAGAATACCAATGCGGTTTTAGAGCAGACAGAGCAACTGCCGATCAGATATTCATAATTAAGCAGATTCTGGAAAAATTATTGACTTACACCACCTGTTTGTAGATTATCGACAGGCCTACGACGCGATAATAAGATCAGAACTGTTCAACAGGTTGGAAGAGTTTGGAATTTCTAGAAAACTGATAATATTAGTAAAGTGTGTTTGCTTGATGCGAAGACAAAGTTCAAAATACAAGGACAATCGACAGAGAGATTTACAATAAGCAATGAATTGAGACAAGGAGATGCAATGTCAACGGCGCTGTTTAATTTCGCTGCAGAAGAAATAATAAGAAATGTCTCAATTGGGCCGGAAGGCACTATATATAATAAACAACATCAGATACTGGCATATTATAACCATATTTTCCGATTTGTCAAGCCTCGTGACCCCTTCAATTTTCCTTAGTATCTTCATTTCTGCGGCCGTTATTTTTCCTTTTAATTTTTTGTTTAATACCCACGGCTCACTACCACATATTAACACGGGCACTAAAACCATATTGTAGATTTTCACTTTCGCCTTTTTACTAACTTCTCTTTTGTTTATGAAGACTGATTTTAGAGCGTTGTATAAACGGGTCATGTTTTTAATTCGATTATTAATGTCTGCTTCTATGTTCCCACTAGAATCTGTAATTGATCTAAGGTATTTCATATTGTTCACTGGGTTGAACTCAAGTCTCTCTAAGTTAATATGAATATTAAGTTTTTGCTATTACTATAAATTCGGTTTTCTGCACATTGATTCTCATTTCATATTCGTCGAATAAAGATTTCCACCTATTAATTACTTCCTGTAGCTCTTTTTAGCTAACATGAGGTCGTCCGCATATAGAAACTCTTTCACTATTATTAGTTTCGGATGTCTAGTCCCCACTCTAAATCCTTTAACAGCATTTTGACTTTCCGGGCGATTTTATCTACCACTGTTATGAACAGAAGTGGGCTTAGTATTCCTCCTTGTCTCACTCCTTTGAAAGTGATAAATTTCTTGGTATCTTCATTTACGGTCCTTACAGCATTTTTGGTATTGCTATATAGGCTTCTGATTACTTCCACTAGTTCTTTGGGGAGTCCGCGATTCTTTAAAGAGTCCCAGATCATATTTTTGGTACAGTGTTAAACGAATTTTCTAAGCCAATTGCACATATGTATACTTCTTCGTATTCCCTAAATACTCTTTCAGCAATCTGTCTTATATTGAATATCTAGTCTTGCGTACTTCTTCCAGCTCGAAAACCAGCCTGACCTTCCTGTAGCGTTGGTTCTGATACCGTTCTAAGTCGATATTCTAATATTCGTTCATATACCTTCTACTGACGGAAGGGAAATCTCCTATAATTGCTACAAATTGAGGCGTGTATTTTTTAAGTAGTGGTACAGTTATTGACAATTTCCATTCTTCCGGAGTTTGCTTCTTTTCCCATGCCTTATTAATGAGTGTAGAACATTAATCCCCGCGTCTCCCATATATTTCATCATTTCCGGTTTAATACCGTCTTTGCCGGCCGCCTTCCCATTCTTTAGTTTTTAAGTGAGTAAAAACCTATTCGAACTGTATATTTGTTTCTACTAAAATTGTTTCACTTAAATTTCTCTCAGATTCTGTAGTTTGCACTGTTTGGTTATGACACTCGAACATTCTGTATAGCAGTTTGGAATTTTCTGTCCCTGTGCTTCCATTATCAGTCCAAAGTTTTTCCAAGATTTTTGTTTTGCATCCTTAACCAGTTTTTTGACTTGTGTTCTTTGTTTTTCATATACCGTGTAGTCATAGTCGTTTCGTGTATGAAGACACTTCTTTATTTCTTAATCTTTATTTTCAACGCGTTTCGTTTTACTTCATCCCACAACGGTGTATGCTTTTTTTATATTTATATCTTACTATAACACATGCTTTCGTGGCATCTGTAATTATAATGCCCTTAAACATATTCCAGCTATTTTCCAAATCTTCGTTTAGTTTACTGCACCAGTGTAGTTCTATCTTCTTTTCTACCTCGTATTGGTACTCTTCCCTAATTTCTTCTGACTTTAGTTTATAACTCCTAATGTTCGAGAAAGCTTTTGTCTTTTTCCTTGCCTCCACACACAGTTATTTTGTTCTTTTAGTCTTACTTCAACCAGAAAGTGGTCTCTTTACTCTAATATCTTTTATTATCTTTAGGTTTGTTCTTTTAATTAGCAGCAGGTCGATTATAGATCTTTTGTTACTAATTTTTACCTCTCTGGCGTATTTACGAATGTTCTTGTGCATAAAGAAAGTATTTGCGACTACTTAACTGAAACAAAACTCCAGTTCTTTATACATTTTATATTGTCCTTGTGAATTATGCATGCGACCCCCGCCTGTGCCCACACCTCGTTTTCCTTGTGTTACAGTATCCTCTTCCTTTCTTCTTTGTTTCCGTTAAAGCTACCAACTACATATTTATTTTCCCAAATTCTCCTAGAAACTCTTTTTCTTTTCCATTTAAAATTTTTATATTCCAAGTTCTAATCTTGCATTCCTTATGCACAGTGTTCAAAATTTTATCATTTAATTTCTTATTCTTACTATTATTTAACTTTTACCTGTAGTTTATCCAGAATCTTTTCTTTTTTACAGGCAGATTCAACATATTATCGTTGTCCAGATTCCTTGCCATTTTCGTCATCGGCTTGTTTGAGTGTTTATAGCCGACTAGTTTTTTGTAGTCTTCACCACCCACTTTTCCTTATCATCTCACCTATATTGCTCTCCTTCAACGACAAGCTTCTTGTATCCTACTTTTACGTGTTTGCCTTTACTTTTTTCTTCATTCGCTATTTTCCTAATCTCTCATTGAAATTGCCTTTCTTTTTGAGTGAGATCTGCTTCAATATATGCCTTAGAACCACTTAACTTGTATTTATTTTTATTGCTTATTTTCCCAGCTTACCAATTCCATTATATTTACAGATTAATCGCTTTTGGTGTTAATCGGTAGTACTTTCCTTGTATCAACCTCTTCTTCTGCTTATGCCGTATCCTCATTGGACGTTGGCGATCAGTCTGGCCCATTTCTCTGCCATCCTGATTTTTCTTGGGAATATAATGAGGTAGTTTCCCGTTGCTTTCCTCATCGCAGTGTTACAGCCAGGTGTATCATAATTTGATAGCCACCTGTAAGTATATGATGACAAGCCTGTTACCGAAGTCATTCTTCTGCAGCCTTGACTCATTAATGATACAGCTGCTTCCTATGCCATGCTAGTTTTGGTCCGCCCCTGGTATTTCATTTCTCAGGTACCACCCATATCTGGGAGGCATTCCCCTATCCGCCACCTGGGGAGGCGCCCGATGGGGGACTAGCAACCCCACACGGGATATCAACCTCTACCTGTAATTTATCCTTAAAATACTGCTTGACTCCTGTGACTGTTGGCTTCTCATCAAATTCCTTTAACTACTACATTATTTTTCCTTCTGTTTTTATCAGAGTTTTTAAGTTTATCTTCCAGTTTATCGATTTTAGTTTCTAAATCTTTCTTCTCGTTTCTCCACGTCTTCTCTCTTTTCTTCCATCATATTTTGTATTATATCTTTTACTTCTTTCAGCTCGCCCATGTCTTTTTTAGAATGCGTCCTGCTTCTCTCCGGTGACGACCTTCTGCTTTTATTAAAAACTTTTGCGTCCTCTTTCTCGCTGCTATTCAAATCCCTTGCTCTTTTACAAGATTCGGGCATTTATCTTCGATAGACTTTACAAGTTATCAACTTGAAACAAAAATTTGTAACGCGCCCGCCTTTAAACACGACCTTTAAATCCACTTTGCACTCTGCTGATAAGCTCGTGTTGCAGGCAATTTATCGCGCGAGCGAACTACGTATACTTCACAAAGGAATCCTAACAAACACCGCTTGCTTAACTCGCTACCGGCACTCGTAACCCTTATTACTCCCACAATTCTTTAAACAGGTACATTTGTAACTCCACTTTTGCAAATTTGTCGGTATGCGGGATAAGACTTCTAGAATAAGTTATTTATCGCCGCTATAGAAAATCACGTCCGCTCAGCACCTAATGCCCATTCTCCCAGACTCCCACTGTCTATAAAGATATTTTTTTAGAATCTTTACTATAAATAACAGAAATTTCCACCACTAATATGTGGATAATGGGTTTGTGTTATTTTTGGGCCTCCTTGTTATACAAAGCTTTTGTCCGTATGGAGCTTCCTTTGCCTTTAAAAATTCTTGTAAAGTTGCATGTTGCTGAAGGCTTTTCGTACTGTCCTTTCAGAAGTAGCCTCAGTCGATTGATGTAGCAATCTTATGAAATAAGCAAAATGAGGTATTCTCAACAAAACTAAACTACTGTTGATTGTATGCATTCAAGAATATAAGACCGATGATACCTCTGCTACCCACAGTACACTACACACCGTTGCATTGATCTTGTTGCTGGTGCACCAAATTACTGATATAGAATTAACATAACCGACTACATGAGGCCATGTTGCGTTACTTATAATAAACTAAAATAGATTAGTAAACACAGTTTAAAATTTTATTGGGCTATTTTAGTTAACGGACCATTGTCACCAGTTAAGGTTTGAATTTTATAGTCCCCAACATGGAACTTTACTACTCGTGTGCACTTGTTGAGCTAGTTTTGTGACGGATTTTTAGTTGTAAATCTAAAACTTTTAGTTATAATTTCATTAACTTGATCTATGAGTTGAGATAATAGAGCAGAACACGTTTTTTTTGTTATTATATATATATACAACAATACAACTGTTTTAATAATAGCAATAGACGCAAACATCAAATAAGATTATAAAAAGGTAAGATTAAGTGATGTTTAATTTCTATCACTTACTTCATTGTGCTACCAAAGAATATCCGAATCTGGCGACATCAGGTCTAAGAAAAAACTCACTAATAAGTATTTGACAATTTTATTAACAAATAACTGAATGACAAAAAGCATATCAAATATTTTAGTTGTTTTGTTATGAATAGATATGGGTGCCATTACACCAACAATAATATCCTTGCTGAAGGCCGGTCGTATTTACCTATTATCTAGTAAGTAGTAACGATATTAAGCGAATAAAAAGCGTCAAAATAAAAAAAGAGACCTAAACTGGCAGTGATCATCATTTAGTAAGAATGGGCATGAAAGTAGAAAGAAAGACAATTAAAAAAGGAGATAAGTAACAAGCAAAAATATTAGAAGCTACAGATTGAAAGAGAAAGACATGAAAGGTAAGGATCAGGAACTATTACGAATGAAATTAAATAAGAATACAAAGAAAAGAAGGACAAAGAAAGATATGTTATAACAACACCAAAATGATCAAAGACATAGAATGAATAAGGGAAAAATAATATGATTGGCAGACGGGGTAGGAGTGATAATGCTACTACAAAGAAAAGGCGATACAAGGGACTGCAATAGTTACAGGAAAATAGCCTTACTAACTACATAATAGGCAAGATATAACGGAGAAATAAAGAAGGAAACATGGGAATTGACATAGGGAAGACATAATTATGGTAGCAGATGAAATAAGACACAGTATCACAATATAAGGGAAAGAAGTAAGGCAACTAAACATATGTAAATATTAGGAGCAAATAAATTTAAACACTAGGATCATTTTGCAAAGAAACGTATGAAATACAAAATATTAGAATGCCATATGATGATAGTTTAACAACGTTAATTTATATGCACTGGAGATAATCCACATATCAATTTTAACATAAATGACCAAACATTATTCTCAACTGATCAAAATCACAATGCCCTCTATAACAATTCCATTATTTCCCGAATTAAAGTGAAAAATCGTAAAAATAAGGGGAAAACGCGTAAATGTAAATACATTGACTGCATTTCACAAAAATTTCTTTCTCTTACCGATTTCACGTTTTATATCTGTCCCTTCCGGTTCCCAAAAGATTTCTGTTTCTTGTATATTTTTTTCTGCATTGCCGTTCGTATTTATTTTTCCAACTCTTTCTCGGCCTTTCCCTTTTCTGCTTTCCGGAGGTATCTATTCCATAGCTATTTTTGATACTCGTCCCTCGACCATTCTTTGAAAATGTGTATATCAAATCAGTTGAATCCCTTGTGTTTCTTCTATTATGTCGCTGTTGGTTTCCATAATTTGCCTTTCTCAAGAAGTTCATTTTTAGTACTTTCAGTTTACTTTTGTTCTGTTCTATCATTTGCCACATTTCCGATCCATATAGTGCTATACGTTTTACCATTGTATTATATTTGTATTTTTGTTTTTTTGATAGATCCTTATCCCGCGGTATGTTGTTTATTGCGCCAATTACTTTTTTACGCTTTTTAATTCTTTCACTTATTTTGCTTTTATTACTACTTTTTTTTCTATCCTCATTCCTAAGTATGTGTATTCTTTATATTTTTTTATTATGTGCCCAAAATGTAACCCTTTTGATTGTAGTCCTAGGGATAAATATTTTGTCTTGTCTATGTTTAATGTTACTCTCTATTCTTTGTATTTCTCCTTTAGTTCTCTACTCATATACTCCGCATTGTCTTTCTCTTGAGCAATAATTACTTGGTTGTCTGCGATTTGTAATGTATAGATAGTCCTTTCTCTTACTAGTCTACTCATTCCACTACACCTTCTCTTCCACTCTCGTGATGCTTCGCCCACATACATTTTGAATAAAGTTCGTGATCGCAAGCATCCTTGTCCCAGTCCCTTCGTGACTTCAAATGGCTGAGTTAATAGTGTTCTATCTTGACCTTGGCTATCTATCCTTCAGATAAGTGTTTTACAGCATTAACTAACGTATCATTTAGTTTTTTTTTCTAACGTCTCCCCATTTTCTCTATTGGTACGCTATCATACATTTTTGCCAGGTCAATCATGACTAGGTACAATTTTCTTCCTGTGGCTTGTTTTTTTATATTATTTGTGAAAATGTAAATAGATTCTTTAGACAGGATCTACCTGCTCTGAACCCACTCTGTTCTTCTGATTCTCTATCTTTATATTGTTTTTCGACTAAGTTTCTTATTATTCTGCTGTATAATTTACTAAAACTGTTTGTGACCGCAATTTCTCTATAGTTGTTACATGTGTCTCTTCTTCTTTTTTTGTGTATGGCGGATATCTACGCTGTTTTTCATTCCAATAAAATTTCGTCTCCATATATGCACAGATTTATTAAACTTGTCAGTAGTTTAAACATTGTTTCTGTTCCACATTTTATCAGTTTATGTAGATTTCCCCTGGCTCTGGTGTCTTATTATTTCTTAATGTTTTTACTGCTTTTTCTATTGTGCTTTGAGCTATATCTATCTTTACATCGTTTTAAATCGGAAAAATAATTTAAAGAAACTAAATAGCATGAGTACTCGCTGTATCTTATAAACCATTTTGACTCATTTGTTCACATAAAACTAGCATTAGTTATTCAATTTACCTTACAATTTAAAAGTATGTAATTTAAACGGCATAGCAATAATTGCTCCAAAAATTAATTGTGTTATTATAAACTGTCTAAATATAATCTAGGAAATCTATAAATAACTACATACTGTTCTAGTTTTGATTCTACACATTTTATTAATCTGTATTTTCTTTCATGTTTATAGGTATTATTCAGTTATTTCCTAATTTTTAGGTATTTTAAAAAAATGTTGTTATTTGATTAATCGGATGACGCATTCAAAAAAATATGCATCATGAACGGGTTTTACAAATCTTGCATATTGGAACGCGCGTGCGCGACGACTGTGATTGGCCTACAATACGCTTACAATCCGGCCATTCATTTCAGTCACTAACCCGAAATTGAAGTAAGTGACGTTAGTGCTCGAGTGATTGACAAGAAAATGGATACCACAGTCGCTGAAGCAGCCCAGGCAGTTGCATTGTTGAGAGAGGGCCTCAGTCAGAGGACCGTGGCAAATCGACTAAATCTGAGTCAATCAGCTGTGTCAAGAGTGTAACCTGGAAATCGGTAGCTACGTCCGTCGGCAAGGGAGCGTTCGTTGACTTCAAGCAAGAGGTGAGTGCGGTCAGAGATGTATTCGCCAGAGCTTGGAGATTAAAAAAAAGACAGAAAGTAGCCAACCTGACCCCAAAAAAGGCAGCTACAGGTTTCAAGCTGACTGCAGTCCAAAAGCAAAGTCGACTGAAATTTGCTCGCAAATATTTTAATTGGGACATCGGCCATTGGAGTTAGATATTATTCACCGATGAGTCCAGGATGTGCCTACGTGGCAACGACGGGAGACGTCGGGTCTATAGAAATCCAGAACAGTGATTTGCTTATTATTGTACTTAAGAAACTGTCGCATATGGAAGTGGCTCTTGCATATTTTGAGCGGGCATTTCTATGCACGAGACAACTGAGTTGGTCTTCGTGCCTAGTGGAGGGCGTGGATAAGGTTTAACAGCAGACCGCTACGTCAGAGACATTCTGGGGACATGTTGTCCCATTTGCGGGATTTTTGATGAGGACTTACTAATACTACACGCACGAGTGACCAATACCTACCTGGCTGACGTCAGTATACCGAAAATGGACTGACCTCCGTGTGACCCAGACTTGAATCCAATTGAGATTGTTTAAAGTGAGCTTAAGCGAAGAGTCTGGGCCAGAAATCTTGCACCAAGGAGCGTGATGGAACTGAGAGCGGCGGTGATTGAAGAGTGGGAATCGATCTCTCAAAACAGCATAGGAAAAGTCATCCGATCCATGCGTAATTGCTTGGAAAGTGCAATTAGGAGTAGAGGTGGCAACACCATGTAGTGAAAAATTATTAAATTAATTTTATTTTTTTGCCTTTCATATCACCTATGTTTTACACATATTCTTAGGCCCATAACTTAGTCAGAACAGGTCCGATTCCAATCAAAGTGGTATCATTTGAAACTACGGTTTTTAAGCTTTCAAACAGTACACTGAACTTTACTTGGAATGTTATAGTAGTTGATACGCATTCTCTCAAACTCGAGCATGTTGCTGAGTCGATTGTTTGACTTGACCTAGACATATCGCACATCATTGTATACGTAAAGAAATGTACCTTCTATCTGTGTTTGGTGATTAACTTTTAGAGTGGTTTGAGTGAGGGTGGAGTATAAACATTCTTTTAATCTTATAAACACCGCAAATTGGATTAAAAATTAAATATTTTTTTTAAATTTTAATATTTTTATTGTACCCTTTAAAACTGCATAACCCTTAAGAAAGGAAAATCGGAGAATGCAGATACATGAAGTATGCGATAAATAACTTAATAAGAAATTTAACTCACTGAGATTGATGCTATTCACAAAGCTTATTTCTTTTATATGATGATAGGATGAAAACAAGTTTGAGAATCTCGGCATAGGTGACGTAGCAGTGAGTGAGAAAAGGCATGGAAAGGGAGGAAAGGAAGAGCTAGAAAAGGAAATATAGGGAGGAGGAGCAAAATGAGGGATAAAGAAGAGAAGGATTAGAAAAGGCGTTTATGTAGAATAATAATAATAATAGTTCCCCGTAATAGGCCTCGAAGGCCCTTTGGGGTCGTAACAGGATAGATCTGCTACAGTCTAGAGTCTACGATATACAAGGGTAGTAACGTGGCCAGCGCTACGTACCGACCGCCTATTATTACCCCAGAGTTTGACCTCCAGGTACTCATTTATTGCAGCCTGAGTCGAGCTGGGCCGTAAAAATGCCAGCGATCGAATTGGCGAGAGCGGGATTCGAACCCGCAACTCTTGGTTTCGTAGTCTAGCGATCTATCCACTAAGCTACCACGGCAATGTTTATGTAGAAAAAAAGATTAAATAAAGAAGAAATTCAAGTTTGTAAAAAGGATGCAAGGTTGAGTTGTTGATAGAGAAGGGGTTGAGATTAACTTCCACAAAGCAAGTGATAACGCCTAGAGGGGTGTCCCTTATTTTCTTCTATATCACAAATCCAAAAATAATATATAGAATATCTATGCTAATCAATGATAAAAATAACTTTGAAAAATAAGAAACACATTATTATGATCACTTCAATGGAAGAAGTCCAAAAAATGTACTCAGACTGTTCGGGCGCTTTACTACCGGGCGCCCGTGCGCCAAAAGATACTTAACTTAGCGCCACCACTGAATTAGTGGCGCTGGCCCCCTTTCTCGGATGCGCCGCTGCTGGGCCTTAGCGAGAATTGGGAGCTCGCGCTCGCGTGAGGCGCTGCGCAACATTCAGAGGCTTGACTCGAGTTCGTCGAGCCTTCAAGACGTTTCGCAAGTAAGCTGCTTTCAAGGAAAAGGGGATTGCATGACAAGGACACCGTTCAGTGCGGAATCGTGACGATTGTTGTGTATGCGTCCTCTTGTGTTGTGGAGGCAGTGTATGTGCTTTGGGGAAGGAGTCTACGGAGCGATCGTGACACTTCCGCGGCGTAGCGCCCTCAGGGGCCATGACCGTCTCGCTGGCCATCCGCCCAGGCGGTGCGGTGACCGTGCGTGATAGACGGTGCGACGCACACACACGTCCCTTGCGGCTTGCGTAATTGCGTTCGCGCCTCTAGCTTCGTTGTGACACTGTTGATTTGTATTGTCGTTTACTATTGTTACTTTAGTATAAGTTTCGTATTTAGTTTAAGCTTTAGAACTGCCAATAAATCCTACTATTGCGCCGGCTTTCCTCTCAAATCGCGAGAGGTTTTATGCCTAGGCAAGTAGTAACTTTCGCGTAATCCTTTGTGTTTTATTGATTGGACCTGCTCTCACTCCCTCATTAACTAAATCTCACCCTTACAGTAATTATAATTAACCAGTTTTAACTTTCACTGTATCTGGGTTATGTTGAATCTAAACACATACTTTAAATGTCAATAAATGTAATGTTATTAACGTAGGAAAAGTAGTTTAATTGTTAAAAGTTAAATTTTGTGAATTTTAGCTATTTTTGTCAAAAATTATTTAGCGCAAGCAGGCTGCCACTTATTGGGGATCTTAAAATCCACATGTTACTATGGAAAATTATTTAACTTTATGAGGAATTACAATGTGGAATGGGATATTAGCGTTAGACACTTTAGGGTTATCCTTTTTTACCAAACTGTCACTCGTGATGTTTACCTAAAAATTCTGCAGAAATCCGTCGGTTCACGCGCTGAAGAGTAGTTTGCTCTATTAGAATGAAATATTTTTATAGAGATAGGGTTTATCGCACAAACCAAAAACAGTAGATGAGTTGAAAGAGTAAATATAAAGATAATATTTTGCATTTCCAAATGAAATTCTATGTTGTTGGTTATATTTGGAAAGAGATGGTTACTAGTTTAAATGTTTTTAAAAATACATTTAATTTTATTTAATAATTTACAGTTATCATTTCTAAGCCAGTAACACTGTATTTATTGTCATTTAAGAAGTGAGTACATATTTGATGCCACCTTGCATTAACTCAACTAACTGTAACCTCAATTTAAGGCATCCAGAAAGTCGAATAGGTTTACATCCAAAAAAAAAACAAAAATAATTTTTGTGACAATTCTTTGAAAGTTGATAAAGATAAAAAAATAGAAATAATATACTTAACTTATTACACAATGAAATGGAAAAGAAATTTAATAACCTTTGTGTACATTCATACCACTAAAAGTACTAATTCTATAAAATCTCTTAGGACACTGAGCATTCAATTCTAAAGAGGCCGATAAAAAAGTGAATACCACTTAAACACTCAAACTCGGATATCATTAGGAATAAATAGGAATACTCAACAATAAAGAGCCTCCTGAAAATGATTTTATATTTGCGAGGTTGTCTACTAAACCAATCATCTACAAATGAGAATGGTAGTAGACTCCAACACCTCAGGTGGGACCTCAGGTCTGCAAGCTGGTAGGTAAGGAATGAGCAGAGAAAAAGAGTATTTTATATATTTTCACATGCAGTTAATTCGATATTTTAGTACTTGTTCCCAAATACTCTTAAAGTTTTTACGCAACCTACTATTTATTATTTATTAAAAATTTAAATGTCCATAATAAAACAAAAGGCGCAGAAATTAATTATATTACAATTTATTATGAAGTATGCATTAATCTTGGGGCACCCTCATCGCAACCGCCTTTCTTTCGTTTGGTTTATTTTCCCGCAACAAATTTTCGAATTGCTATTGGCTATTTATCATTTTGTCCTCTGCTTTTGCGGTTTAACTTCTGAGCATGTAATAAATCATGGCGTAGCTGTTAAAGTATCAGACATAAAGTCGTATAACTGTCGTTTATCATAACTTTGTAACAAATACAACGCATCTCTTCGAGCGTAATTAGTAACGGTGCTTTATTGTCGTTATAAATTAATAAATAATTAAAATACTTCAATTATTTTTCACCTACATTATATTACATAATGTCATTTCTAACAGTAAAAATGTTACTTTCATTTTGTCTGGAGCTTAACATTTTTGATCGCTAATTGTTCTCCATTCCATGTTTCCTTATAAGACTGACCACTGTTTCTTCACCAGATTAATTAGCCTCAAAAACATATATCCATCTCTTTCCTGTTTGCGCGTTAAAATCATCGGGTATTACACATCGACCTTTTTTTAACAGATTATTTGTAGTATTTTCTAGGAATTAGTAGAAACCTTTTTTTCGCATGGTTGTGCTAATCTGGCCGCTAGACAAGCTAAAATAAGCTTTGCAAAAGCAAGTCAAACAATTCTAAAACGGAAAAACAAAAACCTACTAGAACCTAAATAAATATTTCAGAAATTTTGGAAACAGAAGGGAGGTTTTGAGGGAAACAAAACAAAAAAGCACAAAAAGGAATATTTCAAATGGCTTAGGAACGGCTTACAGCTAGAATAAGTGTGCGTGAAAACGAAGATGAAAGAATAATTGTGAACAAAAATGGCATCTTTGGGAAATGGAGAGAATTGTTTATAATCTTACTGAATGTGGTCAATCAAGAAACTGAACAAAAAAAAGAAGACCAATAGAATTTAAAAATGATCAAAATGAAAACTTGAACTTACTAATAGTAAGAATACATAGAGTGCTAGATGAATATCTCAGCAGAGTTGTTGAAGTGAGAGATCAAGATTTTTTCTAAAAATTATATTAGACAACTTGGTTGATATAAAACAACAAGAATGACACTTAAATGACAAAGTAATACGCTTAAACTACAAATAAATCTATTTACTATAAAATACAAAGTGCTGTCATAATGCTACTGTAGTTTGGTTTGGATGATCCTCCAGTTTTGCTTGGGGTCTGGTGACTGTTTCATGCACAACTGTGTTTATACAAGGTTTGTGTAAAAAATATCGGAAACAATTTTTCCTGACGTGACTGACGTCGGAGTGCGCTCGCACCGCGCATGCTCGGTGGTGGGGGATGTGACCTTCAAGACGCGCCAAGCGCCAGTTGCCTGCGAGTGCACGTTCAGCCTAGGTCGTGTTTTTAGTGGACCCCTGTCGAGTGACTCGGTGCAAGCGTAAAATGCAGCGAATTATCGAACAGCGGTACGCCCTCAAATTTTGTGTTGGACTGGGGAAATCGGGTACGAAGACGTTGGGCACGATTCGCCAAGTGTTCAAGGATGAAACTATGTCACAAACTGCAGTTTTTAAGTGGCACAAGCTCTTCAAAGATAACCGAGAGAGTGAAGTGCTGAATTCAGACCGTCGCAGATAAAATTGGCATTGATAAGATGACATTGCACAGCATTATCACTGAAAATTTTGGCGATGCGAAACATTTGCGCTAAACTCGTCCCGAAGGTCTTGACGGACGACCAAAAGCAGAAGCGTGTGTCTGCTTGCAAAGACCTTTTGCAACGCGTTGAAGAAAACCCCGGATTTTTGAACAATTTCCCAACCCCCTTACAGTTCCGACGGCACCAGCAGACTATTTCCTATCCCCAAAAGTGAAATCCTCTCTCAAAGGACACCATCATGGGACCCTAAGTGCTAATAATATAATTGGGTGTGGAAAAGTTTTTTGATAAGTGTTCTCCAAATCAAGTAGCTTTTTCTTTATTACTTTTTGCCCACGGATCTGGTGAAGTGGTGTTTTGGCGTATGATAAATTAGGTTTATTCTTGTTCTTTATAGGTTTCCAAATAGAGTTATCCTGTCTGGATAAGTTTGACACATATTTTTCGAATAAACTGTTTCTTATTTCTTGAAGCTCTGTTTTTAATTTGCTATTTATCTGGTTGCATATTCTCCTGCTATCCAGGGTGAATTCGCTGGCATCTTGACCTGGCTGTTCCTTTTCCTGCTACCACTTACTACAATTAAATTATATTGTAGGAATGATTATATTTCTTTTTTTGTGGCTAAGAAGGCTGTTAGATTTCCACTAATAAATCCTAAGAGACATGGCCATTTTTGTTTAGTTTATTTCTGTTGCATTTATTTCCTGAAGAGGTTTTTGAATTCCTCCAAGAATTTGATTAGTATTTTATTTGTGTTAGCATCAGTTTCTGTTTTTTGCTGCTATTTCGGCGTACGTTGTGTGTTGTAGGTTGTAAATTTTGCGTTCATGACATCGTGGCTATTGGTGGTGGTTGCGTACTTCTGTTTTTCTTCTGACTAGTTTGTGATAGTGATCGCAGCCTTTATAGCTAGCTGGGTGGTTTCGCCACATAATGCACATTTTGCCGGGGTATCCTTGGTTTTCATTGCAATATGTAGTATGGGCCTCCGCACACAAATGGTTTAGAGTAACCATAATGTTGCGTAATAATGAAGCTCCAAGTCACATAGCGTGCAATGAAAAGGCGCATGATAGAAATTACACTCCATGATCATGTACCTGATGATAAAATACGAAAAAGATCAAAAGTGACAGACATGACGCATCGAATGTGTAAACTTAGATGGAATTGGGCAGGCCACATAGTCAGCATGAATGGCAATAGATAAACACGTCGAATAATTGAATGGAGACCATGAAGTCACAAGAGGAATATAGGGAGACCACAAACAAGGTGGACTGACAACCTTAAGAAATTCCCAGGCATAGACTGGATGCAAAAGGCCAGAGATCGGCAACAGAGGAAAATTCAAGGGAAGGCTTACATCCGACAATGGATGATATAGCTGTGATGGTGATGATGATATTGTTGGCATCTTGTGCACTGGATTATATTGTTTTTGTTTGTTAGCGGAGCTTCTTTATTACTTTCCGTTGGTTCTAGGTCTACGTCAACAAATTAAGTGGCTCCTTAGTAATTCTATGCCTTGTATTTATTATATTACGGACCTTATGACCATGGTCAAGTAGTTCTTTTTTATGATGTCTAATTTAGTTAAATGACGAAGATTTCTTATTATGGCTGCATAGACCCATTCATTTTTTGACTGGTTGTTGAATTAGATTTGTTATTTTATTGTAGTCCAATACTGGTTTCGGTGTGTTAGTGGTAGCGATGTTTTCGTGTCCGATGTGTCTGTTACACTTGTTAGTACTTGATGATAATTATTGGTTTTAGTTATAGCTGAGTTGTTAGGTTGTCTTTTGACTTTATCCTCTTTTAAAGATTCGTACGACTTATCAGACATTGTTGTTCGTTTGGGTTTCTTCTTTGTCTTTGTAGATGTTTTTTTTTGTAATTGGTGTTTTTTATAAGGAATGTTTAGGTGGTTATATTGCATTTGTGGTTGTGTTGACGGAATAAGAAAATTGGTGGGTATTTGTTAAAATGATGTTGGCTGTAGCGTTAGATAAGATGAAATGGGAGCGATTCTTATCGGTTGTATTGTCATACCAGGTTGCTGATATAAATTTAATTGTTCATGGTGTTCGGGCGTTTTCTACCGGGCGCTCGTGCGCCTTTACAAAAGATACTTAACTTAGCGCCACCACTGAATTAGAGGCGCTGGCCCCCTCTCTCTCTCTCAGATGCGCCGCCGCTGGGCGTTAGCGATAATTGGGTGCACGCGCTCGCGTGTGGCGCCGCGCGACATTCAGCTCAGAGACTTGACTCGAGTCCGTTGAGCCTTCCAGACGTTATCGCAAGTACGCTGCTTTCAAAGGAAAGAGGACTGCGTGACAAGGAAACAGGTCAGTGTGGAAATCGTGATGATTGATGTGTATGCGTCCTCTTGTGTTGTATGGATGGTTGCGTGTGTGTGCCTTGGGGAAGAAGTCACGGAGCAACCGTGGCCCTTCTGAGGCGTAGAGCTTTGCGGCAACCCTGTGTTGCCCGAGCCTGCGTGACAAGGACACAGCTCAGTGCGGATTCGTGTCGATTGTTGTGTATGCGTCATCTTGTGTTGTATGGATGGTTGTGTGTGTGTTCCTTGGGGAAGGAGTCACGGAGCGATCGTGGCCCTTCTGCGGCGTAGAGCTTTGCGGCAACCCTGTGTTGCCCGAGCCTGCGTGACAAGGACACAGCTCAGTGCGGATTCGTGTCGATTGTGGTGTATGCGTCCTCTTGTGTTGTAAGGGCGGTTGTGTGTGTGACCCTGGGGAAGGAGTCACGGAGATGCCGTGGCCCTTCCATGGAGAGCCCTCAGCGGCTGAGACCGTCTAGCTGGTCATCCTCCAGGGTGGAGCGGTGACCGTGCGGGATGGACGGTACGCCGCACACACACGTCCAGGTAGAGAGCTCTCGCTGCGTGCAGAAAGGTACCTTGCGGCTTGCGTAATTGCGTTCGCGCCACTAGCGGCGTTGCGACACCGTTGATTTGTATTGTCGTTTACTATTGTTCCTTTAGTATAAGTTTATATTTAGTTTAAGTTTTACAATTACCATTAAAACCTACTCTTGCCCCGGCTTTCCTCTCTAATCGCGAGAGGTTTTATGCCTAGGCAAGTAGTAACTTTCGCGTAATCCTTTGTGTTTTATTGATTGGACCTGCTCTCACTCCATCATTAACTAAATCTCACCCTTACAGTAATTCTAATTAACCATTTCTAACCTTCACTGTATCTGGGTTATGTGGAATTTAAACACATGGCATTTATTTGTTCCAAACCCGCCGCCAACGGAAACATAATTTATGTACAAAAATTATTACTTTATTTGCGTACCTGTTTAACAGCGTTCTTGGATTAAAAATTCATCATAAAACTGATTTTTAAAGATGTTCTCTGCACTGGTAAATTTTAATACAGGCTTGCGATAACACTTGCTATTGCACCCGCAGAGTCGATTTTCAATACGTCTTTACGCTACGACACTTAAGCGAATAAATAAAAGTAATACTAAAATAAATATATAATAATATCAAGGCAAACAGAACTAAGAGAGTCACAATTAGCTAAAGAGATAAAAATAAGTAAGTTATATAATTAATAAAAGTAACTACATAAATGAAGATATTAAAACAATGTTAATTATTTCTAATTTACAAGAAAATATAAACTAGATACTCATAAAACTGGTTAGAAAAGGAGAGAGCCTAATAAATTTATATATAAAAGATTGTCGTTAGATTGAAGCAGCACGGTAATCAAAAGCAAACTTTTCGAATGCGTAGGAAGAAAGAACATACAAAAAACAACTTGACAAAGACGAGAATTCTAAAATATTAGCAAACTTACATAGCAGTTGAGAAACGTTTAAAAATGATTGACACTACAATTGTTTTCTTTTCACTAGTAAGTAAATACAATATTAGAGCTATTTCTTTTCAATATCGGTGCACTTCTGCCATCGCTCCAGTAGTTTCCGTAAAGCTACTGCAAACAATTATTTGGGTGTAGCACGACATAAATTGTTGACAATCCATTGAAGCTCATTGTTTGAGGAGAACTTCTTATCTTTGAAATAGCTTGTTTGACTTAAGATCTGGCAAATACGAGACGTAAGGTAACACGGTAAACGTGACATACCGCCACATATATCTGCTTGTGCAGAGTGGTGTGGTGCTAGAAATCTATTGGGCACGTTCTCTGTCAGCTTCAACGGATGGTAGTACGCAGAACTTCGTAAGGCAGAACTGTTGCATTGAATGTAATTTATATATATTTAACAAAACTGTAGCTCGATACTGCATTCACCCACACATCTACTAACTTGTATATATTTTTATAGAAAAATCTTCTATAAGCACTCGTAACAACACAGTACACGAGAAGTATTCATTAATCTGCTAATAGCAATACGATCAACAGGAAAATCACGCACAATATAAGTAGACAGCGGATGGTAGATGCCAAAGCGGAACGAAGTGGAGAAAGATCATTGAATCGGTAAAGACAACAAATTTTTCGCTTGTGGTCATAAATGTTATGATAGTTACAAATAAAAGACAGGCGTTGTGTGAATAAAGCTGAGTAGCATCGGTGTACTTTGCGTTTTACATATTTAGACATAAAGAGAAGTAGTAATTTTCAGAAACTATTGGTACCTTACCTTACGAAATAACTATTAGTAGTATACTAGTATATATTATATAAATACGCAGTAGTTTAGCAAGCAGGGCAAAGTGGAAATGTGAAGTCTATGTACGCTTTTCCCAACTTTTTCGGGCTATTTTGTAGGAGGTGGTCGCGGAAAACTCTGTGCTCGTTGAGTACCAAAACTCTCATCTGAGGTGTACAAAGCACATTGAATGGGTTCTGCTTTGAACTTTCCTGTCGACTGGCGATGAGACCTGGCTGTCGCGCCACGAAAAATGTAAAACAATGTGCACACATCACTGTAGTGGATTATGTGGCATGTATCTATTTCTCATGTAAATAGCTCATATAATCAGATTCTAGAGAATAGCACGTTTGTTAGAATATTTTTGTAAAATTTGCGTGGATGTGCCAACTGAAGGAGAGAATAACAGACATTTTTTTGTTTGTTGAAGTGAGAATCTGCAAGAAATTTATTTAATATCTGGTATGCTTCACAAGTATTAATCACCGTGCAATAGTTACAAAGGACGAAGCTTAACAATTTTGATTTGGTGAAAACGTTGAATTTTTACCTTTAAGGTGTTTTGGTTTCTGAGAGGAGTTATTAGTACCAGCTGATCCTTTTAGAACCCTTGCATTACACACTATTAGAAGTAGTTTATGATGTATTATCTAATTTATCTACCTATGACTTAATTTATAGAACAAAAAAGATTTAGAGCACATGAAGGATAGAAGATAATGGATATATTAGGCTTATTTTTATGTACAACTCCATTATTATATTACCAAGTTCTTTGAAGATAATTAGTTTTACGGCAGCCAAGAATTTTTGTAGAGATCCTTTAACCAACCTCAAAGGCAAGATATTAAATAGATTTTTCCAGTTTTGCGACTTAGTGCTGGTGAGATAACTAGAATCATATAGCCTTCCCGTTTTTTTCGTGGGAATTCCACACAGAACAGATAACATTTTCTTTCGCTTTTAAAATCAAGGTTGCTCTCATCGACTATCAGGAGGTACCGCAGAAATTATTTCTACCATTTGCTTTGCCACGAGGCCGAAGAAAACCATAAGTGATTTTATTTCTTTTGTAGGCTCCTTTATTTTGAATCGTTCATCACATCTACATTGCAAACTTGTTCCAAAAAAACCACCATCAAGTTGGATTTCGAAAACTTGTACTAAAAAATCGTTTCCCGACCTCTGTAGAGCTTGTAAAAAAGGTTCTTGAAGGTTTCAATTGGAAAAGGTCATTTTGATTTTTATCCTTGTTAGTGCACTACGCGTTAAATTTTGTTGGAAGACGAAACAGATAAATAAAGGTTTTACTCAAAATAATGATACTTATCTCCACCTGGGGTTAGTCGGTGAGTGGCTCAACGGCAGCCGCTGCAGCTTGTAAATCTGGATATCAGCAAAACACCTGTCAGAAAATCTACAAAATGCTCAAAAGCACTATGCATTTGCGCGACAAAGTAAAGACAACAGATGGAAGAAGAAACATACACCAAGATTTGGAACTTGAAATTCCGGATGAACTAAGAGCATGATGTAATAACGGAAATTACAGAAAAGAAGCTACATATATGCAGCATCTTGGAGACAAAAGGTTAAGGTATGATAAAAATTAAGAACTACTTTCCTATATATAGTAGAAAAAATAGAAATAAGTGGGCAACGTGGGCACCGGAATACTATTAGACGAAAAGTTTATACTACATGTTGATGAAATTGCCACCATTTTAGTGAGTGTTTTTTGTATACTTCAAATGGCGACATTTAGTGTTCAAGAACAACGTGTAATTATCTGTTTTCTCCTCTAGTGTGGCGAAACGCCCATAGAAATTCAGAGCCAATTGAGTGAGACGTGCGGTGAATGTTGTTGCGAAAGTTTAAAGAATTGTATAACAATGAACCAGTCGGACCGAAACCATGATCGCGCGAGTGGAGGAAGTTCTTATGGAAAACTGTCGATTAGATGTGTTTGATCTCGCCTTTGAACTTGGCATTTCACAAGAATTTGTGGAGTCCATTTTACATGTTGACTTGAAAATGTGGAATGTTTCTCCAAGGTGCGTCCAACGAATGCGCGGGCGGCCATGTCTCAGGACATGTTGACGTGTGATGTCGTCATAAATTTCTGACTATGAAATACAGTTTCCATGGCTACTCATTTTTCAATCGAGCCGCTGCTGTGGCGAAAACACATCCCTAAAGAAGTGTCCTGAGCAGCTATGGAACCATAGCGACAATGTTTTAAAAATGTGTACGTGTATTTTAACATTTTAAACAATTCTATGTAATTGACCCGTTTGAAAAAGTGCGGGTATTTCAGTAGTCAGGTACACACTGACTCATTTTTGGACACTCCTATTTAGTGCTGTGGCTAACTTGTTGTGGTTAGGAGTGGCGGTTTCGTTTGAATTCCACTATTAATGATACTGTGTTATTGTAAAAGCAAGTTTTTAAATTCTAATTCATCTGTTTAACGCAAAGGAGTAAATATAAAATATTATAAATGCTGAATTGTAAACCTGGTTTTGGCGCACATCTTTCTGCGTTTCAGGGGCGGTTCAGGGAGACTGAGATTAGGTTGAGAAATGGCAGCAGTTGCAACTTTCTTGCGTAAGTACTTTTTCAGAAAAAAACTTGGAGACCTTAGAACTTGAACATACCTCGTACTGCCTTGATTGAGCACGATTCGTTAATATTTTGTCCCAACTCTTTTTTTATTTTATGTTGCGCAAATCTATGGGTATGTTTCTATATCTCTATTGAATATAATTCTATTTTTAAGAGTATTAATGAGATCTGTAATAGTGCATTACGATACGATTGCCTACTAGCGCACGGGTATCGTATACTATTTTTCTTATTGAGTGCGCAAAGTTCGATATTGCGGTGTTGCGTGGGCGGTGGAAAGGGGGGTTCGGAGGGGCGAAGCCTTCCCGATTAAAAAGAATATAAAAAGCTGTTTCAATATTTTTTATAGACACCATATTTTTCGCTGTACATGTTCAAAAAAATATATGAAGCGAGACCTGCCTCGCGACCTGACGTTCTCTGCTGTACTAAAAACAACAGCGAATAAGAAGACAAAATATAGATGCAGGTTCTGACAGTTCTACTTAGTAAGATCAAGCTCGCGCCTTCTTATACTTTCCCGCACGCTCATCTACTTTCCCGCACGCTCAGCTACTTTCCCGCACGCTCAGCTACTTTCCCGCACGCTCAGCTGTAGGGATAAAAGCGTGCGGGAAAGTAGTACTTTGCGCACGATAGTAGGAAAAAGCACTATTGATTTGTCTGGACATTTAAAACTTTAATTTATTTTAATTTTAGTTTTTATTCCGTATTATGGATATAGTCCTCCCAATTCGTCGTATTGTTATGTAGTTTAATTATAGCAGAGCACTTTATGGGAAATATGCTATCAGGTGAGATTATTGGTGAGTGTTCAGACCAAATATTAGAACAAGTGCAAGCTTGATATTAAAATTCCATTTTTGACAGACAAGTCCAGAAGATACACAATCTTGTCCCGGACTGGACCTTTGCTATTATTATTATAATTATAATTCTTTATATTAATTGCTTTGACCATTTCTGATTAAAATATATAAAAAATAATTATTATTAATTATTATTGTATTATTGTACTTTACAGAGCCGTTAGAGAGTAAATTACTGATACCATACTACAATTATCAGTCATCACGGTGCTATTTTACTATAATTATTTTAGATTAGCAAAAACCTAAGGAAGAAGAGACTTTTAATACTCCCAATGGTACTAAAAATTTGGAAGAGAAATTTTTTAATACGTACTTATATGCTTTATTTTAGTAAATAATAAGAATAGACGAAATTATTATGTATTAACTAATAATACATAACTTTTCTACAATTACAAATAAATTTTACTAACAATTTGGGCAGAGCTTCTGGTACTGCTCTATGTAATTAATGGACACAAGTTTTATTGTTATTCGCTTTAGTGCCTTCAAGCAGAGCAGACGTGCGTGCCGAGCTATACCTGGAATATCGCAGCAGCGGAGCCGCAGCCTTGCTTAAGTGCCTTCAAGCAGACCGAACGTGCGTGCCCAGCTATACCTGAGCTATCACAACGGCGGAGCCGCAGCCGTAGCCTTGCTTAAGGTCAGGCAAATTTATATATTTATTAATTTAATTTCAACGTTTAACTCAAGTGATAACAACTGTTTCACTTTTAAAAACCTCCTAGTGAAAGTAAACATCCAGCTAGGTAATCTTTCTTTTTAAATTACCAAAATGCTTCCAGCAGGCAATGGACCTGGCTTTAATTATATATATATAACCAACCATATTCACCAAATATACAGTGTCAACCTCAATTAAGTGCCCACAAGTTGCAAATTCCAAATACGTATCAAACTCAAAGTTTCATAAACAGTCAAACTCCTGCACTATACAACACACAATCACTTCAATTATCATCAGGGCCCAGTAATTATTCCCCCAAATCAAGAACAATTAATCACTTACCAGCCTGAAGGAGCCTATCCAACTAATAATCCCCAACAACTTGTTAGAATGTATTCAACTAGCGACGATGAAATGGAAACCCTACAACATCGAAAGAAAACTCTTGGCAAACTGTTAAGGCTATGAAACGCAGAAAATAAGGACGAACGCACAACAAAATGGTGACGAAATTGTTACACAAACCTCCAACAAGTATAGCGTATTAACAAATACAATAGATGACACTCCACAAAGCAACACTACCAACAGCATCACTACTAGAATCAAGCCATTAATCAACTCCATTCAACAAAATAGCATCGATTCTAAACATGCTTAGAGCTATAAATTTTCCAAACTAGCTCACCCAAATTATGCGATCAGTTTCTCAGAGTAGCTCTGGAACGCTAATGGCCTAAGTAACATAAAGAGCAAATAATAATTAAAATTATTACTGTAACCACATAGATGTACTGCTAATACAGTGAAACACACTTCACACAACAGACTTACTTCAAAATACCTCATTATGAACTCTAATACCAATCACCCAGATATCACATTAAAGACGGTACGAGCATTCTGAATGTCAAGCAAACAATTCACCACTCAATGAAATAAATGATATTTCAGGAAGACTTTATCAAGCCACCACAATAAGGTACATAAATTGCCATATGAATTGACACTTGCTGAGTTTATTGCCCACGACATAATATTAAAAAGCAGATTTTGACAAATTCTTCATCTAACACTAAGTCAGCAAGATTCAATAGGGACTACAAGATGTAAACATACTAGATGGGGCTCACGCCTAAAGACAACGAATAGCGTAGTAATAATAGAACCTCCTTAAGTCAATGGAGGACAAAAATACTCATTGTATATCAACGAGGAACACAACTCTATTGGCCACCGACGCAAACAAGTTACCAGCCTACTAGACTTCGTTGCGTCAAATGCGAATGGAGCAGCATAATACAATCAACTGTAATACCCAGTTATGACCTAACTTCCATCAGTCTACTCAATTGGGGCATCTATAGTGAACGAGAAACTCACAACCAGATTACACAACTACTAGAACGGACTGGGCTCATTATCGAATCTAAGCAATCTAGAAATAATCATTCACAAGAAGCAAGACTAGAAACCTTCGACCAAACTCATCAAAAAAATCATCCCCAATCCAACAAACATTAACAAACACTGTCAGTAAGCAAACATGAGTCACTGAATCTTAGTCAACATGCATAAATCTTACGCTAATGCAGTAACCAACAACTCCAACCCCTAAACAATTACAATGAGTCAACACAAATGTTAAACAACGCTCTCCTCAGTTTTTAACTGAATTCAAAAGCCATGTTTAATCAACTCATTCAACAAAATAGCATGATTCTAAACATGCTTAGCACGCTAATAAGTAAACTAGCCTAATTATGGGTAAGTTTCTCAGAGTAGCTCTGTGGAACGCTAATGGCCTAATGCAACATAAAGAAGAAATAAAATTGTTCTTATTACATAACCACATAGATGTACTGCTAATAAGTGAAACACACTTCACACAACAGACTTACTTCAAAATACCTCATTATGAACTCTATCATACCAATCACCCAGACGGTACTGTCCATGGAGGTACAGCCATTCTTGTCAAGCAAACAATTCACCATGAAGAAATAAAATATCAGGAAGACTTTATCCAAGCCACCACAATGAAGGTACAAATATTGCCATATGAATTGACACTTGCTGCAGTTTATTGCCCACCCCGACATAATATTAAAAAAGCAGATTTTGACAAATTCTTTCTAACACTAAGTCACAAATTCGTAGCGGGGACTACAACAGTAAACATACTAGATGGGGCTCACGCCTAACAACAACGAAAGGTAGAGAACTCCTTAAGTCAATGGAGGACAAAAAATACTCATTTATATCAACAGGAACACCAACCTATTGGCCCACCGACGCAAACAAGTTACCAGGCCTACTAGACTTCTTCGTCGTAAATGGAATCAATCAGGCATATACCACTGTAATACCCAGTTATGACCTAACTTCCGATCATAATCCTATCATACTAACAATTGGGGCATCTATAGTAAACAAGAAACTCACAACCAGATTACACAACTCTAGAACGGACTGGGCTACATATCGTAATATTCTAAGCGAAACCATAAAATTAAACATTCGACTCAAGGAATCCGAAGAAATTAAAACAGCTACTGAAGAACTCATAACAAAACTCCAGCAAGCTGCGCAACAAGTTACACCAACCATTTCACAAAAGCACCTAAACATTGACATACCACTGGAAATTAAACGAATGGTCGCAGAAAAACGTCATGCTAGAGCTAACTGGCAACGAAATCATACACCTGCTGCCAAAAACGCCTACAACCATATGACCAATAAATTAAAAACAAAACTCAAAGAAATCAGAAATGAGAAATTTGAGCTCTATGTATCTCAATTAAATCGAACTGATGATTCTATCTGGAAACCCATCAAACAAGCTAGAAACCAAAATTCAAAATACCACCAATTAGAAAAGCAACACCGAACCTTGGGCAAAAGCGATAGAGACAAAGTCAGACTCTTCGCTGAACATCTATCCTCAGTCTTTCAACCACTTGATAGCGCACCAGACCAAGAAGTAGAGCGAAGTCTTTCCATCCCTCCTGACATACGTCATGAAATTAAACCCTTTACCCCAAACGAAATAAAATCTGAAATAAATCTGCTAAACCTCAAGAAGACCCCAGGAACTGATCTGATAACTGCCAAAATGCTGCGTGAACTCCCAAAAAGGGCCTAGTGCTCTTAACTTATATTTACAATGCAATCCTGAGGCTAGGATATTGGCCAAAATGCTTTAAGGCTGCACAAATCATAATGGTCGGAAAACCCGGAAAAGAACCAACCGACGTTACATCCTATCGACCTATCAGCCTCCTCCCGGTGACCTCAAAGCTGTTAGAAAACTCATACTTCGTCGAATTAATGAAGACTTACTGCCCCAACATTGGATACCTTCTCATCAGTTTGGGTTTCGACAGGCTCATTCTACCGTGCAACAAGTACACCGCATTACACAAACCATAAATAAAGCACTAGAAAACAAAGAGTACTGTTCAGCTGTCTTTCTCGACATTAGTCAAGCATTTGACAAAGTGTGGCACCCGGATTACTCTTCAAAATTAAGCAAACGTTCCCTTTGGCATACTATAATTTACTAAAATCATATCTAAGCGATAGAACATTTCAGATAAAAATTAATGAAGTAACATCAGATTACCACCCTATCAACTCAGGCGTTCCACAAGGCAGTGTTCTGGGGCCTTTGCTCTATGTCCTATATACATCGGATCTACCAACGACACAATATACAACAATAGGAACATTCGCAGACGACACTGCTATACTGTCCAGACATGAAAATCCTGCAACTGCATCGGCCAACCTACAAAACCACTTAGTACTCCTTCAACAATGGTTACACAGATGGAAAATCAAAGTTAACGAAAACAAGTCGGTACACACAACATTTACGCTCAAAAACAGATATGCCCACCAGTCGTAATAAATAATGCACAAATACCACAACTGGAACGGCAAAATATCTAGGCTTACACCTAGATCATAAGCTAAATTGGAAGGAACACCTCAAGAAGAAAAAAACAAATAGATCTAAAAGTAAAGGAACTCAACTGGCTAATTGGAAGACATTCAAAATTATCGCTTGCAAACAAAACCCTAATCTATAAGACTGTTATAAAACCAATCTGGATGTATGGAGTAGAGTTATGGGGCTGTGCATCCAAATCAAACATCGCATTAATCCAACGTACTCAATCAAAATATTACGTCAGATTACAAATGCGCCGTGGTATGTATCCAACAACACGCTGCATATGGACTTACATTCCCAACGGTCCAGGAAGTAATCCAGGAGAGAGCTATCAAGTACCATGCAACCCTAGAAACTCACTCAAACCCCTTACTGGAGCAGATGCTGGAACCCAGGGTCAACCAAAGACTAAAGAAACTATGGCCAATAAACCTAGTGTGAGTGTCGTGGTATGGCCAACAAACTCGTGAGTGTGTGTAGTGTATTCCTAATATCTATTAGACTCTAATACTCTCGAATTACAAAACTGTAATTACGTAGGTTGTATCGTAGGATGCAAGCCTCATCATGTTATTCTTATCGTTAGTATCTATAATGATTGTTAACCATTTAGCTTATAGAATGTAACCTTGTTCTGATTGCTAAATAATTACATAATTAAAAAAAAAGTTTTGTTGTTGAAACAGTTTGTATATTTGTGTAATTACTAAATCTTACTATTTCACGGTTTTAAGTTTTTGTTGGTCTAAGGCAGCTTAAAGTTTTATATATTTTATTTAGAGATTTTTGTTGCAGCTTCTGTAGCTTTTAGTTTAAAATTTTAATGTACGAAATGTGTTCAAGTTCTAAGCCTCAATTTTTTTTCTGAAAAAGTACTTACCAAGAAAGTTGAAACTTCTTTTGCTTCTCAACGTAATCTCTTTCTAGACGTATACATTTTTCAAAACATTTTTGCCATGATTCCAAGGCTGCTGAGAACACTTATTTAGAGGAGTGTTTTGCCTACTGGAAAATCAAAGAAATTTTTTGAATTTTTCAGGTCATTATCCAAAATGGACCCCGACTGCTTTGTGACCTTCTTCAAACTTTTGCATCTACAAACGCATATTTTTAACATCAATAGTACCTTCACCGGTTATCTCACTCAATTAGCCATGAATTTTGATGGGCCTTTGGCCACGGAAAATGTGAAAACGGACGATTGCACGTTGTTCTTGAACACTAAAGGTTTCTATTTCAAGTATGCAAAACAACACTCACTGCTAAGACGGTAATTGATATTATTATATTATATTACAAATTCGGAACGTTTGCCGCGTTTTTCAAAATTAACCGCATCTTTCTATTTGCTCTCATTGGCGAGAAAAATTGCAGATCTTAGAACTTGGATACACCTCGTATGTGAAATGGATTACTAGGTCCAAGACATATTTACTTTAAAATTCAATATGTAATGTAAAGAATATTAACAGAATTTTAACATTTAATAGCTTCACATATTATCTCTCATCAAGAAACAGCAACATAATCTGTATGAGCTTCTAGAAGACATTAGGCAGGAGATGTAGTTTATGCATGACGGAGCCCCTGCTCACTTTCCTCATGTTGTCACTGCATATGGTAACCAATAAATTAATCGAAACGGACCTATTAAATGCCCACCACGATCTCTTAATCTAACGCTTATTTTGTGTGGGGCTGGATGAATTCTATAGTTTATTGTACGTCTATTAGCATGCAAGAAGAGTTAAGCAATCGCTGAATGCTGCATTCATCAAAACGGAAAGTATTTTGAACAGTGACACTGAATGTTTTATTGTTAAACAAATATATTTTACTTCCAATATATCGGCAATAAATTAATTTAAAACATATGTTCATATGATCTTTTTTTTACTTAGTGCTGGAAAACACACCCCAAACAGTGCCGTGCAATTACAAAACACCCCCTATACATAGTCTGCACGGCTAACTTTATTTAGCTAATGATAATTACGCTGATGAATACTAAGGAATATATGAAATACTTTATGGAGTCTGCAAAAAAGAAAATATCAGGCAGAGCATTTAAGCATTTTATAGTCGTAACGAAGACGATAACTGTTCAACATTTGCTAGATAATACACAAGTTCTATTTATACCATTCAAAAGGGTTTGTTTTACTTCTCATTTGAACATTAGAATTATTCATAAAGAAGTTGAAACAAAGAAACTCCCTAAAGTCTTCATTATAAGAAACAATTGCTAACACATTCCTAAATTTTTGAGAATCCTCATTTATGCTGTGCCATGAGTTATGTAGCACCTCCAAACCAACAAACTTCCTCCATCCCAGTGCGTCTCCCCCCACACTTTGACTTTTAAAGCAATAAATAATAAATTAAAGTGTATAGAATGCACACACATAAACAATGTGTTTGCTTTATTATGATGTAAGAGGGCTGTTTGGTAAGCAAATGCTTTGAAATTAGTGATAACAGTGTGAATTCTATAAAATACTTTATTCTTTGATGCAGTTTTTTCGGAAGCTTTAAAAGAATTCGATTACACTTTATATTTTTTTTCATTTAACCCAAATTTTAAGGGTGGATGGAACAGAAATTTAATTTCTTAGTCGATTCTTTAAACTGGCGCAGTTTAACTGTGATGAGGTGGATTCATAAGATAAGTAAACAACAAAATTTCTTGTGCTTTTTAAATAACTGGTACCTTCGACCTTTCAGTGGATGGTAGGCTTTATGCTCTTTCGGAATAATTTCACCTTGTATAGTGCACTGTTGAGATTGCTATTTAGTTTCATAGTTGGTTATGCTTGCACTCTTCTTAAGCACTTGCCAACAATGGATTGACGTTCTCAATTATTGTTTCTTCTGGGGTGAATAAATGCAGCATACAGAAAGTCTTTTTATACGTGCTGCATCGAGTAAATGAAGTAAATTTGCTAGCTGAGTTACCAGTGATTTCCGATTCATGTATTTGCCAGATAAAACCATATTATAGACCTTTGTCTTAGAATTTGCAGGGCGTAGTGTCTTTGATGCTCGCTATCCTGTGCTTGAACTTGCTCACTTAAAATCAAACAATTTTATGTAAAGGACATAAGTTATTCGATGTAAGCAAAATATTTTTTGCGTTAAACACACTTTGCTATGGTGCATTTCAAAAAGAGGAGCACTCAAACTCTTGTCTAATATTAGAATAATTTGTAGCCATCGAAAAGAAATTTTGTATCTATATGTACACTTGTTGCTGTTATCTTTTCTGAGTACGCGAACTTACTCATCAAGCCACTCATATGCGTCTATAACGTTGCTATTATAGTGTGATTAGAAAAATATATCTCGCCATCCGTATAATATTGTATTCTTAAGTCACTTATTTTATTAGTAAAATCAGTAGCATTAGTTTGCTGTGTCAGGTCCCATATTATCACTGTTATTATCAATATAATTTATAAACGCAATTGAACTTAAGGCTTGGATTAAGATAAGTAATGGTTTTTCATAACTTATCAATCAAGAGGGATTAAGAACTTTGACATGATGCTTCATACAAAATACACTAACAGGAATAATGCAAAATAATTGTACTACGTTTATGTTTTTAGATTTGCTATTGCACTACATATCAGCTGGAGAAATAAGATATAATAACGGACCAAGGACGTTCCTGCGGTACACCAGAATGTATTCGACGGAGGTCTCTTAAGTATTGCCCAAATTTTACTTGAAAATATCTTTTCGACAGATAAGATTCTAGGATAATAAATACAGAGTGAAGAAGGCATTTCTTTACTTTGAAAACAGGCCCTTATGCCGCACTTTATCAAGAAAAGCAGCTGTACAGTTTTTCTTTTCCTCAAAGGCTTGGTTAATGCCATCTACTGCTCTATGGACCTGTTGAATAGTCAAATGACCTTTCCTAAACCCATCGTTATCGATAATAGTATTTTCTTCTTATATCAGTATTACCCTTTTGATTAGCATTTTTTATAGTTTTTCTAATATTGGCTTATAGGAACAGATATAGGTATAGGTATAAGGATTTACCAGGCTTGGGAGTCATGATCACCTGAGCAACCTTCCATTTGTTAATTGGCCTGTAATAAAGTCGTATCTAGAAGCTTGTTTTGAATTTAGGTTAGATTTGTTTGTATTTTTGACTTCTCTCGCGGCGAAGAGTTCCATATGCAAAGTAAGCTGAAGGGGTTCTTCTAAAAAGTTTTTTTTAATTTGTTATACTTCATCTCTACTTATCTGTGATGGAATTGCCTGAAAAACTATTCTAGATGTTGCGTGAAGACATCGCCTTTATGAAGTTCTGTACGTGCCCATGAGTCGTCTCCTTTTTTAAGCGGGGGGATCGGTTGTTGACATTTGCTATTTTTTTGTCGCTTTCCATGGTGTATAATTTATATCTTCCGTGTTGATCATTTTAGCAAGATATTTATTAAAGTTATCATTCTTTAATTTTTGATCAGTTTTTTCAATTCTGAAGTGGCTTGTCTGTACTTTCTTCTATCCGAAGGATATCTTGTATTTTGCCAGGGTTTTCTAAGTCGCCTTTTTCAGCAATTTTTCTTTTCAATACTAATGGACACAGTTCTTGCGCTCTCTTATTAGATATTTTGGGTGTTGCTTTTCATACGGCGTCTTGGATTATTTTGGTGAATTTTTGGACGACCATTTCAAGTTGTTAAGGTGTTTGTAGAACTAGTTTCATATCCAGCTGTTGCTGAACAATATACCTATAGCAGCACCAGTCTGTATTTTTGTTGAATAGTCTTAACGGCTCTTTATTTTCTATTACGGTTGTACTTACAGTTGCTATCACGATGCTATCTTAAGATAATTAGAAGGAATGCTCCATGTCACCAAGAAATCGGGAAGGTCTGAAATCTTGTTTGTATCGGTCGGCCAATAAATAGATTTGTACGTTGATAAGTGTCTTGTAATACCTGATACAGTAATCTACCTCTTCCAGGCGGAGAAATGCGAGAACCCCAAAGGGTATTTTTTGCATTATAGTCGCCACCCGCTAAGAATAGGTTATCTAATGACTTAAAGTACTTTATGAATCCTTGCTTGTTTGTTACATAATTTGGAGGACAGTACACAGCTGATAGCACCAGGACTCCATACCAATTACCTATTTCCACACTTGTAGCTTGTAGATAGTTTCTCTTCAATTCAGGCAGGACATGATGTTTAACATGTTGTCTAATCAGTATTGCAGTGCCTCCTCGAGCTTGTCTATCCGCGCCCGGATAAGTAGTGGAATATATTTGATAATTGTGTATCTTGAAATTTGTTTTACTGTTAATGTGACCTTCAGATACAAGTAGAATATCAATATCATTGTTTTTATAAATGTTTCAACTCCATTTTTATGATTTTAGAGGCTATTGATGTTTCACATAGCAACTTTATAAATTGGAGCCGTTTTTGTTGCTTAGCTTTCCAGTTAGAAGTATAATTTGTGCGGTTAGTTCATTTATTGTTTATTGTTGGGCTGCGATGG
The DNA here is from genome assembly GCA_036346155.1 of Sinelater perroti. Classification (NCBI taxonomy): domain Eukaryota; kingdom Metazoa; phylum Arthropoda; class Insecta; order Coleoptera; family Elateridae; genus Sinelater; species Sinelater perroti. The sequence continues at coordinate 1,134,856 of JARFIY010000356.1, read as the reverse complement.
TGTTGCAGTGAAATTATTACAGGCGTTAGATCATTGGCTTGTTGACTTGTTACTTGATTGTACAATTTTTGTTGCGGGTGTGGGTGGTGTTTGGTTTTGGCGTTACGCTTGATCATAAGGTTGTAGAGGGAAAAAATTTGGATTTGGTTTAGAGGTTGTGAAGGTTGTTAATTTTGTTAACCGTGTTGCTGCTGATGGTGCTGGAATTTTTTTGTTGAAGTTTTGGTTGGTGCAGACGTATAGCAGGTCTAGAATTTGCTTGATTCGAAGATCTTCTAAGAATATCTAGGTACACACTACAGGCTTTATATTTGGCAGATGCTCACCTTGACATAGAACACATTTCGAACGTTTGACACATCGAGCTGGTCTAGTGCATTTGCATTGAATGAATTTTATTATTGTGTTTCCGATGTGCTTAATGTTGAATATTTCGATGTTGTTTTCTTTACGTTTAAGGCCAATGAAAACAATTTTTTCTGCCTAGTCTCCCTATTTAGGACATTCATGATGTTGATTACTTTATGAACTTTAAATTATAGAGCTTCCTTTATAACTTTTTCTTTAGTGGTGTAATGCATGTTTCTTAAAACAACTCAAAGCTTCTTTACTTCTTCTAGACTGTAGGTGTGCCTAGCTACTTTGTTTGTGTCTAAGATGTTCCGTTTGAAGTTTTATTTTCTTACATGGGTTGATAATGGTAATTTTTCTTAGGAATGCTACCTTTCACTAGGGTGATAAGCGGATTTACTGCTGTTACCTAGTGAAGAATAAATGGGGGGGTTGTGTTTATGTTTGATTGTATCTTCATTTTTATTCTGTTTGTTGCTAGTGCTTGCATCTGGGTTTATCTGTTTAGTTTTTTGAGCAGATGGATTGTTTCTAGTACGTTTTCTTTTATTTTGAGGTTTTACCCTTTGAAAATCATTAAGTTTAAATACTTGAGAATCATCGGTAGCGCCAGACATTTTATCTGCATTTTATTCTGATTTATTAGAAACCGGAGATAATAGGGCTAAAAATTGCGAAGGGTCGTGATCAGATTGAGGTACTAGGGATAGCATATGTGGTTAAACTACTCCTTCGTAAGGTACCTGATTATTAATTTGTCCTTGTGATAAGGGGACTAGCAGTGATGGGAGGCCAATGTTGAGCGAGTAATAACTATCTTGTAGTTGGTTTTGTGTTTGCATATTGTTTTGTGTTGGTGAAGGTGTAGTAAACATTGATGATGTGCGTGATTGTTGAAAATTTTGTTGAGACTGAGTTAGTGGAATAGTAGGGTACTGATCTAGTAGTTGCGGTGCAAAATTTGCGTGCTGCATGATGTAATTAGGATAGTATCCCTGATTAACAGGAAAACCACCATTAGTATTTTGCATGATTTGTTCTTTAAGTTTAATGGAAGAGAGATTACAGCACAAAATTCAAATCCCCAAACATACAAGAACAATACAACCCCATCAGAGTAGAACAAGAAGAGACAGAAAACGAAACAATAAGTTTGGAAGAAACAGAAGAAGCAGTAGCACACATGAAAGTAGGAAAATCTGCAGGAAAAGACGGAATAAGCCCTGAACTAATCAAATACGGAGGGGAGTGTTTAAAGAAATGGACACACAAGATATGCCAGCAAGTATACGGAGGAGAAGGAATACCGAGGGATTGGGAAGAAAACATAATAGTACCAATCCAAAAAAGGTAACACACACGACTGTGGAAACTACAGAGCAATATGCCTGGCATCCTGCGTACAAAAGATCTACACCAGGATACTAGAAAAAGATAAGGCATCACATTGAAGACGAGCTATTAGAGGAACAAGCTGCATACAGAAAAGGCAGACAGACTCAAGACACATATTTACGCTTCGCACAGTAATAGAAAAGGCACTTGAAGGAAACAAAGAGCTACACCTGGCATTCATAGACCTCCTAGCAGCCTTCGACACGTTACCAAGAGCAACCCTGTGGAATTCAATGGAAAGAATTGACGTCCCGAGAAAACTTGTAGAAGCCACAAAACGACTATACGGAAGAACGAAAGGAATAGTAAGAATACAAGGACAAGAATCGGGGAATTTCTTGATGGAGAGGGAATAAAACAGGAGACTCCTCAGTCCACTACTATTCATTATCATGATGAATGAAATAGTTAAGAACGGCAGGAACCCAAACCTGAACACTAAACTAGGACACTGGAACATGGGGGCAATCAATATACAAAGCCTCGTCTTCGCAGATGATATACTACTCGTAGCCGATAGCCAAAGGAAACTACAACAAGCAATAAATAATTGGAACAACGAAATTAAAATAAAAGGAATGACAATAAATGCGAAGAAAAGCAAAATAATGAGAATAAGTAAGAACACAGTTGAAGAACAAAGAAACCTGAACGTAAGATGTGAAGGAGAGCAATTGGAACAAGTGGAGAGCTATGAGTACCTTGGAGTAATAATAAGCCAAGACATAGTAACAGATGAATTAAGGAACCGGACCTCCAAGGCGACTAGAGTATACTATCAGACCAACTCCACATTAATCAACAAGAAAGAGCTGAGCAAAGAGACTAAGCTCCACCTGTATAAAACAATATGCTTACCTACATTAACATACGGAATAGAAAGCATACCGCTACAAGACAAGAGCAAAAGTAAATTAACGGCTGCGGAAATGAAGTACCTGCGACGTATAGTCGGAAGAACAAAGAGGGACAGAGTGAGGAACATCACAACAAGAGAGGAGTTAGACCTAGAACCGCTAGTGGAAACACTACAGAAAAGACAACTAATGTGGTTTGGGCACGTGACACGAATGGGCGAAGAAAGGCTGCCAAGAAGGGTATTAGAGGCAAGAAGAGAAGGAAAAAGAGGAAGAGGAAGGTCAAGGCAAACATGGATGGAAACTATCAGGAAGGAAGTGGAAAGGAGGGGGAAAAGCAAGGCAGAAGCGACACCTTAGGGTATAAGGGATGGACAAAGAAGGAGAAGAAGAATCTACGACAATCTGCAATTGAGCACCCCTAAGAATCAACAGTAGATCAAAAACGACAATCCATATAGCAGTCCAAGGTACATTTTCCACAGTATTGTATTACCCCCGCCACATTATTGGCCTTCCAATTTAATATATGTAAAATTGATTAATCAAAATGAAGAATGGTTTAAGAGCTATATTACAAGTTTGATTAGTTGGAAACGTATTAAATGCTCCCGTAAACCAACAATGACAAGTCTGGTACATTGAGAAACAACAAGTCAAGACCAAAGGGCCAAAAGCGTCTAATAACAGCCTGAAGTATTTGTAAATTACCTTTTTGACATTTTTCGTCCCCACACTAATGTCCCAGACAAAACCAGTACCACCTGTTGCTTCGAAGCAACTAATAAAAAATATACAATGCAATGGATCTTATTACAGCGAAGATATTGAATGGATTACTCAGAAGAAAACCTATTCCATCCGAAATTTAAAGTCCAGCATTGACCAAACTTCACACCTAACAACTGGATTTCACGTTTCGACATGGTCATTTTACAACTCAATAGTGCCATAGCATTGCATATTTCATCAATAGAACCTTGAAAAACAACCCCAAAAATATTTTTAGACTGGCGTCTTCGGTTATTCTATAAAATAAAAAAATACTTTCTTACGTTCTTTAAATTATTCGAATTGTACTTGATCAGCCACAGACCCGTACAAAAGTAAATTACAATGTCTTACCTGTACATCCCATTAACTCAGGAGTCCCTCAATGTAACGTCCTAAGAGCGCTGTTATATTTGTTGTTCACTTCTAATCTTCCGACGACCGATGTCATCGTACTAGGAAGATTCGAAAGTGATAGTGATACTCACTTCACACACAAATATTTCTACCGGTCTAGTCCCTGCCAAAAAAAATATGTTCTCCATCACAAAACCCCTGTTTTATGTGGATAGGAAACCCATCTCTCATATGGGGACAGAGTACTTTAAGTATCTTGGCCTAAACTATTGTCATCTGGGACCTGCTCCTCCCTCCCTCAACGCCCTTAAATGTCAACTCTCCAGGATATGCGCAGCTTCTCTCGAACCCTACCAAAAATTTGTCCTTCTATCCAGTTTGCTTAGCCCCAAGTGGATTGCCGCCTTTCAGAATCCTAAAATAACAAAGAAGATTCTGAACGACGCCTATCGACTTAATGGAGTCACGTTACGTAAAATTCTACACCTTCCACGTTGCTATCCTAGTTCGCTCTTATATTGCCCCAAGAAGAAGGGGGGTTTGGGACTGTTCAGCTTCTCAATACGGATTCCTGTGATCTCGGTGATAAAGCTGAACAGAACTTACCTCTCGTCCCCAAAGCGATTAGAGCAGTTGCCCAGGATACTATCGATCGTCTCAATAAGATGATCTTACCTGGAGCCGTATCTTCTGGCGACTTTATCGCCACCTTTAGTCAGGAGCTCCAGGGATCGTACTCTGGGAATGGGCTCTCTCAGTGTAAGAACGGACCTATCCCTCTATTTCCTGGATCTCCATGCCTCCTTCGGGATGGCGGGGATATACCTACATAAAATCCATTCTTCTTCGCGGCGACCTTCTCCCACCCGCAGGCATCTCCTCCAAACCTCCTCAGCTTTGTTGCTATCGAGTAGGATGTAATAAGGTCAAATCACTATCATACATATTACAGGGATGCTATGTTACTCACGACCATAGAATTAGGCGCCATAATCATGTATATGTATATATAATAATGCCCCGTGACTGCGGATGGGCGGTCTCCATTGAGCCCCGGATACGCTTGCCTAACGGACCATTACGTATACCTGACCTAATCCTCAGTAAAGGAGGCACTACTATAATTAGTGATATAGCCGTGCATTGGGAGGGCCCTAGAACTCTTAGGGAGTCTTACTACATTAAACAAAACTATTACCAAGACCTAAATTTTAATAATGCTGTAGGAATACCTTAACACAATAAATCATTTTAGGAACATTCGCAAATAATACTTCACACACAAAGCCACAAAAAGCCTCTTCTTTAACAATATCTGAACACGTTTCAAGTATAGCTTTAGAAATAGAGGATTAAAATAATGTAAGGTTTATGCTACGTAAGGAACCGTGCCTATCGATTTATATAAACAGCACAAAAATTTCTCAATTAAACATTCTCCATTAAACAAAGAAGATAAATGGATACGAAACAAAAAAAAAGGTTAATGAAAATAGATATTAGGACTGTAGTCCCATCTGTGATTGGAAAATCAGCTTCTGCTTTATGAACTATAATTATGCCGATATGAACTTAGGGAATTGAATTATAAGGAGGTGCCAGTAAGTTCAGTACGGCAATCATGCAAAAATGTTGATCAAAAATGTTAAGAGCTAATGGATGGTAAGTGTAGTCGTCAGGGGCTGATATTAATATACTGTGTTTGGACATATTATGTAACTTCATCCCGTGTGGATTACTAGTACGGCATCCCCATATGGTATTTTTTGCATTTAAGTCTCCCTAAAACTAACGTGGGCTCGTTGCTGCTGAACAATTCACCAATTTCGTATTTAACAAGCCGTTTATTTGGGGGTTTGTATGCAGATGTAAGGGTTAAAGAGCCACTAGTTTTCATATGTATTTTGATATAAATGGCTTCTATGTTTTGAAGAACACCCTCCTCGTGGCTGAATTTTTTTTAAATTATAATTGCAACTCCGCGTGATGCTATTACAGCTTCTCGGTCTTTCCGATATACGTGATACCCAGGAATTCTGAATTTTTCGGTGCTAACAAAGTGTGTCTCTGTGATACACGCGATATCAATGTTGTGTCGTGTCATGAATTCTATAAAAGTTGAACGTTGAGATTTAAGACCATTGGCATTCCAATTTGTCACTGTTATATTATTTATTAAAGGAGGATTATTTTGATCCATTGTCTAGCAATGTTGGTAATAACGTTGTTAGGAATGGCATTATTTTATCTAAATGGGGATTAGCAGTTCTATTAATTTCTTAAGTACTGTGGAGATAAGGTCGGTTGATGATTGCTGTTCGTCGGGAGTGGAAACGTTGGGTTTGGATACAAAACGTCTTGGGGGCGATGACTCATTAGTCGTAGTATCTTGTTTGTCTATTACTGCTTGGGCGTATGATCTGTTTTGAGTTCTAGAGCTAGAGTTTCTTGTTTGGTTCAGGGTTACCTTAGCGTAATAACTACAACCTTTGTAGTTCGCTGGGTGCTTTTCTAAGCAGTTTACACACTGAGGATCATCTCCAGGTCGTTTAGGGCATTCGGTAAATAAGTGATTGCCAGTGCACTTCACACAGCGTGCTTGCGAGTGGCAATAGTTACGTGTGTGGCCGTACAGTTGGCATTTCTTGCACTGGGGAATTTCCTTCGACTTTCTTCGTATCTCTATCTACTATGCTGTGGTTTAGTTTGTTAGTTTGCAAATTTCCTTGCCTTCTTGGGTGTCATCGAGATCCACCGCGCATAGTGGGATCAGATATCTGTCTTTGTTGTATAATCTGGCTACTTTTTGTACCGGATATTTTAGAGTTGTTAACTCGTTTTTGATTTCATCTTCCGTAAGGGAGAAAGGGACGTTTTGGATTATTATCGATAAGTTGCTAACTTCTGAGTTTTTAAATGTGTGGTAGGCTAGATTGTTCTCGCTGTAATGCTTAGTCATTACTCGGTAATCCTCTATACTGATGAGATTTATTCTTAATTGTTTGTTTCTAACTTCTTCTTCTGCTTGTGCCGTATCCTCATTGGACGTTGGCGATCAGTCTGGCCCATCTACTGCCATCCTGATTTTTCTTGGGAATATAATGAGGTAGTTTCCCGTTGCTTTCCTCATCGCAGTGTTACAGCCGGGTGTATCATAATTTGATAGCCACCTGTAAGTATATGATGACAAGCCTGTTACCGAAGTCATTCTTCTGCAGCCTTGACTCATTAATGACACAGCTGCTTCCTATGCCATGCTAGTTTTGGTCCGCCCCTGGTAATTCATTTCCCAGGTACCACCCTTATCTCGGAGGCATTCCCCTATCCGCCACCTGGGGAGGCGCCCGATGGGGGACTAGCAACCCCACACGGGGTAAATTCAGTCGTAGCTTTTTCCTTAAGATCAGGAATTTTTAATTTGTCTGCATTATGCAGATAAATTGGCGGGATCTTATAATGTAATTGTCTTATCTCCCTAACTTTCTTTCTTTCTTTCTTTATTTCTAATCTTATAAATCTCCTCCTAGACGCTTCAACCGATTTCTTTGAAACTTCCACACCACATTCACAACTATATTTGATAATTCGGCCTTCTAACTTTAACCGTTTTTGAATTATTTAAATATTTTGATTATTGTCGCAGAAACATGTGGAATGTTCTACACGACTGCCTGGCGTCTAGATCAGGCTTCGTCGACGAAGCCTGCGGGTCCCAGCTGGTGTAATATAAATTCTTACACTGACTGTCTAAGAAATATGTCCTGAAGGAAAAAATTAATTACACACAAACTATAATAGATATTCGAACCAAATTAATCTTATTCTTCGCATATGATTAGAAAATAATTAACAACATTTTTAAAGTGACTCCCCACCCCTCGCCAGCTATGGCGTGATGTAGGCGAGTCAAAAATTGTCTATTGAGCCGTGTCTCTTCTCGTCGCTGATTGATTTTGTATCTTGAGTGATGCGCTTTTGAAGACAGTCTGTAGGTTTGCTGTAATTTCATCTTTGATCCTACCCCATAAGTAATAGTCGCAGATGGAAAAATTGGAACTATCAGCAGGCCAATCAATTCTTCCTCCTGTTTTCTCTGGTGCATCCACAGTTATAATCCTTTCAACAAAAACGCTTGAGATAGAGCTGCATGTGTGATCAGCGCAATGTACCCTTGTTAGAACTAAAATGAGCAGACTCGTCCTTAAGCTTGAAGTACCAAAAATTATGGTTTTAGTTAAAAAAAAACAAGACTTATTCATTCCCCAGTAACTAATTGCACACCCAACTGTAAGCCTTTGTGGATATAGTGGACGTGCTAAAGCTAAATGGTGGTTTTTATTACCCCATTTTCTGTAATTTTGTCGGTTGACGTACCTAGACAAATAGAAATGAGACTCATCACTAAACCATATGTTCTTATAATCCATTTTTCTTCTTTAATTAAATATTTTGGTAGCAAACTCAAATCTTTTAATGTTCAATTTTAATTTTATAGGAAATAAACTGAGGTCTATTAAAATCAATCCTACAGTACTTTTCATTATATTTAAATGCTCTGAAGCAATGGTTGTTGATGCAGTGGATGATTATTGAAAAGTTTTTCTTGTAAGTGCAAAGGTCTTTTGAGTCCTTACGGTGCACAGTTTAGCAGTTCTGCTTTCATTATAAACAAAAACAATTTTAGTTATTTTATATTTAGCAGATAATCTGTAAAAAATAATTTAATAGATTAGATACATACATTTTTTAGTTTATTAAAATTTTCAAAATATATATTTCTTAATTACTTTTCTACAGTATTTTCTCCCAAGTCAAATGCTCGTCGGCTTGGGTCCTGTAAGCTTTACATGTTGCCGAAGAGTCTTTATTCGAAAGTCTCCGCAATTCAATAATTTTTACTATTTGCTGAGTGTCATAGGTGTGCTTATCTGTAACCATATTTTAAACTGTGAGAATTGGTTCTTTGTAGTCTCTCATTTTACAAGGTTTATCCAAAAATTAATGCTCCCTATTTTTTCCTGCGCGAGGAAGGGTAGGGGGGAGTCTTGGGAACACAGTGTGGCCCGCGTCAGTCAGCTTCGAGCCCCTGGAGCGCCACAGTGCCTGTTTCAGTGAACCCTTGGGTGACTGCTCTGCCGAAATTAAGATGGAACAAACTCTCGAGCAGCGATGCGTGATAAAGTTTTGTTTCAAACTTGAGAAGACGTCGTCGGAGACTTTTGAGTTGCTTCCGAAGGCTTTTGATGAGGACTTCATGTCATATTCACAGTGCAAAAGGTGGCATAAAATGTTTAAGAAGGGTCGTAAGGAGGTCGCCGACAAACAACGATCAGGTCGCCCCTCAACGTCGCTAGATGAAAGTTCGGTTGACAAAGTGCGCGAATTGTTGAACTCTGATCAAATAATGAGTGTTCGTCTAATGTCAGAAATACTTGACATTCCGAAAACCAATGTGCACGAGATTGCGACGAAAAACTTTCAAATGCGGAATGTGTGCGCCAAACTTGTCCCGAGAGTGCTCACCGATGATCAAAAGAACAATCTCAACGCTCCCTCAGCCGCCCTACAGTCCTCATATAGCCCCGTTCGACTCCTTTTTGTTCCCGGAGATTAAAAAATCCCTCAAAGGACAGCATTTGGGGACCATGGAGAACATCAAAGAGGCTATGACGAGATTACTAAAGGAGATCCCAGTGAAGGACTTCCAGGACGCATATGAAGCATGGAAATCTCGTTGAAACAAGTGTGTTCAAGCAGGAGGGATCTATTTCGAAGAATATTAAGTAACTTGTAGGAATCGGTTCAATAAATTTCTTAAAACAAAAATGGGCGCATTACTTCCGGAAAAACCTTGTATATGTTAGTACTTCAAAGTTCAGGAAGCTTTACTTAAAGGATTTGTCTATTAGGTCATACAAATTGGACACTCTATTTGATTGTATTTTTCTAATTTATATTGTTAACCATTAAAAATCTTTTATGGTAATTTTAGTACTACGCTTTTTTATATCGTATATAATTATTTATTACTTCTTTATTGTACAGTTTTATTCCTATGTATTTCAAATTTATAATTTTTTAATTAAAAAATCCTTTTTAAAGAAATACTTTAAAATAAAAAACGTCCGTACTTTAGAAGTATGTATTTACCTTGGAGGCTATGTCAACAAATACATCCAGAGCTCGCAATATTCATACTTTAAAGTGAACACATCACATTTATACACAGGTATATTTACATAGTCACACCAACAAGTTTCTGTCACAGTTTCGTAAAATGCTGCCGGGTTTCGTCCAAGAGGCCGTGGACGGACGGAGATCGACAGCTTCTTGGCGGAAACCGCCGGGGCCGCCCTTAAATACTTACTGACTATGCCTAAACGACACTAAATAGCCTTAAATGCTAACGGAGAAGTAGCAAACAGACAGTTAGTTGGCGTCGAAGTCGGGGCGGTGCTGCAGCTGGTGCAGGGGTTCGTGCGGCATGCGGTGCTGGAGCTCGATGGGGAGGTCGAAGCTCTCCCTCTGAAAGCGGCCTTGAATTAAACGGAAATCGGAGAAGGAGGCGAACGTACCGGGCCTTTCTCGTCGGGCATCGCAGGGATTCTCATGTCGTTTGGCGGCGGGACCCTTGCCGGCGGTTGAGGAGGGTGAGGGGGGATATCTAATACGGCCGAAACGTAGGTTGCCCCGGTCATACACTTAGAACACTGTCTTCTGAGGGCTGGCCTCTGGCGCGACCCTCTGCACCGCAAGGCGAAGCACAGCTCGCCGCCCATCTCCGCGCAGAGGGATTGGTGCGGGGTTCCCACCGAACGCTAAAAAGACAGACATCAAATAGAGAAATATCAAAAGGAAACTACAAAGGACAATTGATAAGTTAGATTTAATTTAAAATTAGAACAAATAATGAAATAGCACTATCAAATAAAGGTAAGTCGTTAGAATTTGACTTACTGAAAAAATCTTAGGTGAGTTGTTCAAGTCTGAATTATTGTTTATAAAAAGCTATTTAACTGAATATTGAGTCTAAGCTACTGGCCTACCCAACTTAAGAAGCGATCTATAAGTCTTTTATCAGTGCTGTCCAAATTTGAGAAATTATTATTAAAAATTGTAAATAAAGGTAATAACTCAGTCTACATTGGGGAGTTGGCTGCAGTGCATGTTGCAGTGTTGCCGGTTCCAAGCCTGGAATCTAGCGAATCAACTTTATAAAAAAAACACTAAAATTTCCAAAATATAGTTATGAATTTTTAAAACAACACCGCCCCAAGCTAGTAGATCAGATAGTTTAAAATCTCGCGCTCTACTGACAGTTAGCCACAATTATTGGAGGGAGGGCGGGCAAAAGTTCGTATGCTACTTAATACAGAAGTAAAATATGTTAGTCGTATAGAAAAAAAGCAAATAAATGGGACATTAATACAACCACCTGGAATGTCCGAGGTTTAAAAACAGGTTTTCAGAAGTACTCGGTGAAATAAAAAGGCTAATACAGGCATAGTTGTAGTTACTGAGACTGAGAAGAACACAAGAACTGAGACAAAACAATTCACATCTCTACACATTTGTACACATCTAATGGCGTTCTTAAGGATCAGACGGCTAAGAAAGGAAACTTCTTATAGATAAAAATTTCTTAAAATTAATTTAAAAAGCTAGAAGCAAATTAACGAAGAAATCATTAAAGCCCAATTACATATAAGAGAACACGATATAATAAGAATCTTAGTGTACTACTGACAATATAAGTAAGTTTTAGTGCATTCAGAGGGCCAATAGAACATGGAAAGCATAGAGATAATGAAAGCTGATATGACCGGTATAATTCTACAAAGATTTATTGAGAGAAGATAGGAAAGAATTTATTAAGGTAATAATAAATGAAGAAAAACTAATAAGCGAAAACAATTATTTACGTGATAACTAGAAACCAGGAGTTTGCATAGAGTCGTCATGGTCGGCCTGCCGCTGCTCGAAAAAACGCAATTTTTTCCGAAGGCTGAAATATTTTGCGTTTGCTGCTCTTAAAATATTTAATTAAAGTGGGACATTCTATTTGTTGGACCCTGAAATATTTCTTGCCGGCGGCACTTTGAATATTTCGTTCCGCGAGGGACATTTGAATATTCGAATCATTCTGAAAGTCGACTTCTTTGTAGTTCTCGGTGTTCAGGTGTATATTTGCGTCGTTAAAAGCCTCCAGGTCCTCCTCTTCATAGTTTTTCGAGTCCAGGTTGATATTCGCGTCGTTGGAAATCTCCACGTCGACTTCTTCCTAGTTTTTCGAGTTTAAGTTGTATCCGTATCGTTGGTAGTCTCCGGGTCGACTTCTTTGTAGTTTTTTTAGGTCTAGGCTGATGTTCGCATGGTTGACTATAATACCCGGATAATTACTGATTGACATGAATGATGAACACTTTTTGAGATTATCGAATTCGAAACTACAACGGTTGACGAATAGTAACGACTTTTACATCAAGAAACTGCGTTTCGACATCACACGGCATGATCGGAGCGAAAGAGACTGTAGCTATATCTTCGAGTGGCTGACTCGGTAGGGTCTCAAGGAGTTCATCTTGATTAATATTTGCATGGTTGGCAGTCTCCAGATCGACTTCACTGTAAATTTTGGAGTATAAGTTTATATTCACGACGTTGACAGTCCCTAGGTCGGCCTCTTTGTAGTTTTAAAATTCAGATTGATGTTGTGTGGTTGGCACACTCTAGTTCCACTTCACCGTAGATTTTAGAGTCCAGGTTTATTTTCCTGTGGTTAGCAGTTTTCAGGTCGACTTTTTAGTGGATTTTTGAGTCCAACTTTATATTCGCATCGTTGGCAGTCTCCAGGTAGACTTCTACGTAGTTCTTTTAGGTCCTAGTTGATGTTTAAGTGGTTGCCAGACTCCAGGTTAACTTCACCATAGCTTTGGAAGTCCAAGTTAATCTTAGCGTCGTTGGTAGTCTCAAGGTCAATTTCTTAGTAATTGTTAATGCCGAGGTGTATATTTGTGTCGTTGGCAGTTTCTAGGTCTACTTCTTGTAGATCTTAGTGATCAGGTGTATATTGCTGTCGTTTTCACGTCCAGGTCAACATATTCATAGTTTTTAGAGTACACGTTGTAATGCACGCTGTTCTCAACGCCCAGGTCAACTTCTTCGTACCTTTCCTTATCTTGGTTTATATTCGCGTCGTTTGTAGAATCGACTCGTCAGAGCATCCGACGTATAAAAAAGATCAATAAACTGCAATTTCCCTTAAAAGTCGTTTTTTACGTTTACAAATCATTTTCTGGGACATTAAGAATGTATGATAATTCCGCACGTTTTACTAATTATCATTAAGTATTTTGAAATGGTTATATCCTACCAGTGCACACGGCATTAATTTTACTCCAAATTTTTGTGCTTGGTTTACAATTACCCCAAGAACATATTCCTCTTTGTTATCCTCTTGATATTTTGCGGGGCGGTAGAGCGTGGAGTCCGTTATGTGAGCTCGAGGATCAAGATCCGATATTCGTTCTCTTTGGATTGTTCTTTCTTTCTTGGCGTTACGTCGATTGATAATTGTTTTATCAGTTAACGTTTGGCAATCGTGTGGAATGGTAACTTCTGGGAAGTTCATGCTATGAATAAGGTTAACCGCCCAACAGCGATGGGCTAATTTTAATCAGCAGTGAGATATGAGAGTTATGATTTGAGAGGCGAAGAGATATATTCTAAGTGGTGCACGTCGGAGCTTGTCTCACTTAAGCATGGAGACATCATACGCCACGAAGCGATCCCCAAACACATCGATGTTGGGCACAGGCGTGCGACGCAACCTGCCCCAGAGGATCTCTCTTTGTCCTCGGGGCACTCCGCAAAGAAATTGTGCAAGGCTTTTTTGTAGCCGACATTCTGTGATTGATTTTTTGGAGAAATGGATCACCTGCAAGGTTTCGGATTTATCAACTTTAAGATAAACGTATGTCGATAAGTGGTATAAGTATATGATAAGTAAAACTCGAGAGCTAATCACTGACAATATGGATTTTCGATACCAATCGGCCCGTCGCAAATATTATTGTCGGTCCTGTGTTGTCCGATCGCGATTGATAAATATTGCTGTTCTAGAACATACTAACAATAAAACAATCGCGCATTTTTTTGTGGAGTATCTCCTGTTTTTGTGGCCTGACGGGTGTGTATCTGATGCGGCAAGTTAGATGAAAAAGCAGTGAGTGATCTGTCCGCTCGGTATCCTAAGATGATCCATGTAATTTGTATGGCCCATGGCTTAGAGAGAATCACCTAAAAAGTAAAAACCGATAACAAAGACATTGATCTCATTATCTTGGAAGTAAAGAAAGTATTTCTTAAAGATCCATCAATAAACGCTATTTTTAAATAAATGGCTCCTAGGGTGCTTTTTCCCCCAACCGATAATAACACGATGGAGTACGTAGTTAAATGCTGCAAAATATTATAGTACGCATTTTGATGCTGTAAGACGTGCCGTCGATGCACTTACTCCGGATTCTGTGGCGGTGAGGAAGGCTAAACAACTGCTTGAGCTATCGATAGGGACTTATGGTGCCTGCTTATTGCCATCACGAAAGTAAAATCTCGTAGACTAAGCCTCGAAGAATTCATCATTATCATGGAGGTGCATTAAAATTTTGCAACTTCTGAAACCGTATCGTTTCTTGTAAAAAAGAAGTTAGATGCGATAGTATTCGGTAATACATGAAATTGAATGATATTCAATTCCGAACAAAGGGCGAACTCGTTGAGACCCTACCGAATTGGCCAGTTGAAGATATAGCTGCAGTTTTTTTTCGCACCGATCGTGTTGTGTGATGTCGAACGCAGTTTCTTGATGTACAAATCGTTACTACTCGTCAACCGTTGTAGTTTCGAATTCCATAATTTGAGAAAGGTGTTCGTCATTCATGTCAATCGGTAATTATCCTATAGTCTGCCAATCATCCGAACATCAACTTGGATCCAAATAAATACGAAGAAGTGAACCTGGGACTGCCAACGACGCGAAAATAATCCTGAACTCTAAAAGCTACGATGAAGTCAACCTGAAGTATGCTAACCACGCGAACATCAACCTGAACTCGCAAAACTACGAAAAAGTCAACCTGGAGGCTGTTAACGACGCGAATAACCTGAACATCGAGAACCACGAGGAAGTCGAAAACGCTTCGAATATTTGAATGTCCCTCGCAGAATGAAATATATGAATCAATGTTAGCGAAAATATTTCATTTTTAATCATTGATATATAATACCTTGGGTACTGCAAATATACACCTCGGCATTAAGAATAACGAAGAAGTTGACCTTAACACTACCAACGACGTGAAGATTAACCTGGACTCCAAAAGCTACGGTAAAATTGACCTGGACTTTGCAATCCACGCGAACATCAACCTGAATTTGAAAAACTACGAAAAAGTCAACCTGGGGATTCCCAACGTTGTGAATATAAACTTGGATTTTAAAAGCTATAGTGAAGTCGACTTGGAAACTGTCTACCGCGCGAATATTAACATGTACCTTCAAAAACTATGAAGAAGTCGACCTGGAGGCTGTTATAGACGCGAATATACACCAGAAGTCGACTTGGACGTTGAGCACGATTTGAATGTTAACCTAGACTCCCTTTTTCGGTGTTCCTCACCAAATATTTATAAAATAAAAATTTTTAGGGTGATGAAGGCAATAAATAAAATGAGAAATAAAAAAGCATCGGGATTGGAAAATATTCCTATTCAACTGCATCAATAACTGCCTAAAATGAGAACAAGTTCCGAGAAGCGAAAGTAAACATATAGTAATCAATTTATGAAAGACGCAATAGAAATAACTGCAAAAATTATAGAGGCATTAGCCTAGTAAACTCTATTGGAAGAATATGTGGCAGAACATTGAAAGAATGCAGAGAGTAATAATTAAAAGAACCAGAAGAACGATAAGGTTTTAGGTCCAATAGATCGTGCATTGTCCTGAAGCAACTTATAGAAAAGAAAATCTTTTGTGGAGGATTATTACATCCAACATTATTAATATTAAGAAGGCTTACGAAAATGTTTTGCTATCTAAAATGTGGGGAAAAAGCTTGAACATTAGTAAACTATAAAAGCTGCCTGGAAACACCTCTATAAGAAATCGACTAGCTGCATTAAATCTGAACTTCGAAGTGGCTAAGGGATTACAACAGGGGTGTTATGTTACTTAATATTTAATGCAGTAGAAAAGAAAGTGTTGTGCTATGGGTATCCACAGTGAAGATATAATACTTAGTACGCTACTGTTTGACAATAACCATGTTATAATATTTGAAGATATAGATGACCCTGACCATATAATACGAAAGCTACAAAAGGTACATAAAAATGGGGCTTAGAAATTATCTTACAAAAAATTGAACATTTAGTTGTCTGTGGCGAATGTAGTGACATAAATGTAAATAGTGACATCGTTCGAGATTGTTTTTAATTCTATTATTTTGGGGTTACATTCTCAGACATGCCCAGAAAAAATTATTAGACTCCTAAATATTCTAATTTGGAATGAGGGAGCAACTAAAAAACAAACAGAAAGACAATATAAAAGAATTGAGATCAGAAAATCAACCTTTGCAGAGGGGGTATTCAGAAAAGTCCGCCGGAAAACTTGCAAAATTTATAAAATGTTTATAGTTAGCGGTTTTCTAAATTACGATAAGCTTAACGATTTGCCTAAATTGCGACGTCGAAGTAGCCTGGTAAATGCAAGAGCTGAGATTATTTTCAAGCTGCTAAAGTCGAAAAAATATGTGTCTGTGCGTCAAATAGTCAAAAGGGGTGAAGTCAGTGTGAGTACTGTTAAAAATATCAGAAAAAGTACTTACAAAATGCAGAACCGAGGGGCAACAACTTCGGTCAAAGAATCGTTGTAGAATATTTAATATTTGAAGAATTGCTTACGCCTCCTGGAAAATTAATTAACTTTTATGTTAAGAAAACAGCAGTGTCCTCCTGATTGTATAAATAATAAAGAAATTTCACAGGAAAGTGAGACCCAGTTAGTATTTAGAACTACTTCTAAACAGGAAGTTAACCTGTGGAACATAGATAACCAAGAAAAGAAATGAAACGTAAGAATTAAAAAATATCAAAAACAGTCAAGCCCATATAAACACATTATTTTGGAATATGGGGATGTTCCAGTATGTCTAACATAAATACTATACTAATATTTTGTTCTGAAATTTTCAGACAACTCACAGATGCATTTTTGGTATGCTTTGTGCAGAAACAATCTTAACTCGTCGCTTGAGATCTTAAGAAACGAGCCAGCCTTCAAACGATTAAAACAGAAATGGCCCGCTAAACCGTTAATCGTTCTAGGGTAACGCCAACAGACTCTCTCCTTCAAGTCTACTGGTCAACAAAGTAGCTTATAGAACCATTGTGTTCTATTTAATTGCAACATGCCATTTATTACTAATAGAAGTGTGCATTTGCACTAGAAGCTCACTAAAGAGCTCCTATAGTTAAACAAAATTACATTATTTTGCATATGCGTTTATCTACAAGAAGAAAAGTAAGTATAATAACTTTTTGACCTCCGCTTTGTCATAAATTGTTAAAAATATCAAGAAAAACGGTAAAGTATTTTTACGACTCAAAATTTCAAATGCGTTGATACAAATTTAAAAAATAGGACAATCATTAAGTTAAAATTATTGTAATTGTTGTTCCCAGGAGACGAAGTCTCTCTAGTGTGGCTGCAAGCAAAAGCTGCAAAAGGACAGTTGGATTTTGTGGCGATTTCCGGTAGCTCGATGAGGGCACGAATGCAGATTTTAGTAAACCGTTGGGAGAGTTAACGCAAAACCGGAAAAATTCTTAAATTAAATTTGTAGGTACTACGAAGATTGATATGTTCACAAGATAAGCGCCAGGTACGGCTCTGTCACATAGTATAGTTATGAAGTGATTTTGATGGGGAAAAGTGTATTGAAAATAATGAGAAGAGAGTGGAAGAGGCAAGAATCGATGCGAAATAAATTACAGCCAGTAGATACAGGAATAGAGAGTACAAGGGTGGTAAAACAACAAAACCCAAATTTTATAAGTTAACTGATAAGAAAGAGCCTTCAGTAAAAGCAATGTTGTCAGTTTGAAAAGCAATGTTGCTAGATTGTAAGAATACTAATAAACCAGAGGAAATTGGAAAAATTAAATGAGTGGACGTCAAAGATCTGGCAGCTTTACAGTAGAAGAAGATTTGGCAAAAAGTCAGGAAGAGTATCAAAGCTTTGAAGAGGATTCGATTAAGAAAAATGGAAGAACTACAAGAACATGAACAAAAATCAAGGAGACAAGAAATAAGAGAAAAATCTGTCAGGCGCAGCAAACATGGTAGAGCTTGCAGAGTTACTGGAAAAATGCAAACTGAAATGTCACTGAGCATAAAGAAATAATACGATGAACCAAAAGAAGTGTTTCGTAAAAATAGACGAAATACGAAAAAATTATGAAGCACTGAAAGAAGTACCAAAAAACTAAAAGAGGCAAATGAAACAAAAGTGGAAGGGAGAGGAAAATAAATGAATTGAAAGATATAATGGAAGCACGAAACGCCAGAAGAAGCATAATAATATAATAGTAAAAGGACCAAACGTACAGGAGGAAAAAATGTAAAGCAATTTATGAAAGTTAGGAGTGAATATCAAAGTCAAAGAAGCGGACAAAATGGAAAAGAAAGAACAGCATAGAATAGTGGTAATAAATGATTTGTAGAAAAAAGCGATTGAAAGGCAGATACTTGTATATATAATGACCTAACAAGAAAGAAAGAGAAATACAAAGGATGTTAAGGAAAGTTGCAAAAGACGGAACAGCAAGAGAAAGGAAGGTAAAAATAAGAAGCGGAAAGATTACAATAGATAAGTATGTATAGGAATAGGACAAAGAAAAAGGTAATGTAAAACTGAAAGAAGCACAACATGCAATACCAAAGCCAAAAAACTGAGAATAACAAATCAAGAGAAAAATGATTAGAGGGTTAGTAATAGGAACGGAAATGAATGCAACGTATTATGACAAAAGTGGAATACAGATAATGGAAGAGGAAAATAATATTGATATATCTACACAAAGAAAGAAAAGAAAAAACAAAGGGAACATTTGAGGAAGAAAACTAAAATTTCATATAGTCACATTACAGAAAACCTAGGACCCGAAGCAAATGAGACTATGTACTTTTTAACAGAAGTGGAGACGATAGAACGTTAGGCATGGACTTTATAATAATCAAAAGGCTAAAAGCGACAATAGTAGATTTCAAACCAATTTTAGACAAATTATGTCTATTAAGATTAAGAGAAAAGTACCAAAATATAACATTTATAAATTTTCATGCGCCATCAAATGAGAAAGACGCGGAGGCAAAGAAAGGATTCTACGACAATCTAGATAAAGTATACGAAAACACATCTAAGCATGACATAGAAATCTTGTTAGGAGACATAAACGCAAAAACCCACGACAGGAGATCTTAGCAAGTATGTAGAACACCTGAAAATGGACATTTTCTAATAGATTTTGCCAAGGAAAAATATGTCAGAAGAAGTACATACTTTCAAAAGTCATAAATCCATAAAGATACCTGGAGAGCGCCAGCTGGGAAGACTGCCAACCAGATTGACCATAGAACAATAGAAAAACGACAGCAAAGATGCATAGAAAATATATGAACATATGGAGGCCTAGAAGAGGAGCGAAAATAGTACAACTTAGAAGCTTAGAAACAAAACGATGAAGAAAACGACAGTATAACAATCAGACTAAAAACACAGGAAGAATAAGCAAACTATGAAAAAGTTGTAAGTGGGGAATTGGAAAGTATTGAGGAGGGAAGTATAATTGAAGAAATATGGGCAGATATAAAATCAAGACACGGAATATAAGAATGAACTGGAAAGCCGAAAAAGTTGAGACTAATAATGTTACAAAAAAGAACAAAAGACGCACATAACCGATATGAACAGCAGAGAAAGAAGACAAGAAAATTATTAAAAGAAAAAATAAAAATATAATAGAAAGGTTTTACAAGAAATAAAAGAAAATTAGAGTACTAACCAAATAAAAAAATTGTATAAATATATAAGGAACGAAAGAATAGCAGCGTAACTTTTTAAATATGGAGGTCAATATGTGGGTAAGAAAGTGGAAAAACTATTAAGCGAAATATGAGAAAAGAAGAAGCTGCCGAAGGAATGAACACAAGTACTAATCTGCTCCATATATAAAAAAAAAGATAAGGACGAATGTCAAAATTATAGCGGCAATGCTCTATTTAATGCAGCATATAAAATTCTCGCGACACATATAAAAGAGAAATTAGTAAAAGAAATTTTTAAATTTTATATTGGGGGAGATACACAGGCGGAAAGTCACAAGTACCAGAAGCCAAAAACGATTCTCTATATTGCCTTCAAACAAGCGTATGACAAATTGAAAAGGAAAAAGCTATAAAAAGCACTGACAGAATTAAGGGTCAGCAAAAATTAACAAACATCATGATGGTAATGTTACAGCGGACAAGGAATAAGGTGAGAATAAATAACAACACATCTGAGGGATTTAGAGTTAAAGAGGGAGTAAAATAAGGGAATCCACTGTCATCGATGTTGTTCAGTCTTATGCTAGAAAAATATATACGAGATACAAACATCAATAGAATAAGGTTTATATATCAGAGAAAATATCAGAGTCTAGCCTTTGCGGATGATCTTGTTGTCTTAGCAAATAGCAAACAAGAACTAAAAGAAGTAGTGAAGAAAAAAAATAGTCAGATCTAGAATTCCAAGAAGAAAAATTCTGAAAAATAAGGGAAGAGAAAAATATACGAATTTGAAAATATAAAAACTGAGTTCTTAAGAAAGCCAAACATCACGAAAAAATACAGGCGAGAATAGTGATGTGTAGTTATAGTACATAGAATTTACAAGACAGTGATTCGGCTAATAGACTTTTGACGTTTCGTCTACAACTGCGGCGGACATCTTCAGAAGAAAACCTTCTAAAAATTAAGTGACTGCCCCGTGCTTTTTTGCTTTTATATTCGTGCCAGTATAGTAGCGATGGTGTTGGGAGGCTTTTGTTTGTTACTTAATTTTTAGAGATCTTCTTTTGAAGATGTTTGCCGCAGTTGTGCACGAAATGTCAAGTTTCCAAACTCCGACTACGGCCTAACAACCTAAAAACTAACTACACGATGCACCATGACAGCGGCCGTGAAAGCCTTCTCATCTACCGAGAAAGGTACTTGGAGAGAAGAGGACAGAGACTGGATGGATAAGAAGAACATGTGAAGAACTAAAGGATTTATACAAAGAAGCAAAAATAATAGGAGTTATAAGGGCTCAACGACTGCTATAATTGGGGCATATACAAAGAATGCCGCAAGAAAGCCGGAAATGTTAATTATAAGTAGAAGAAAGAAAGAGGTAGACTAAGAGCAAAATGGGAAATAGGATATAAAGCAATTAAAAACTACCAGATGGAAAGAAGTTGCACATAATAGGAAGAAATAGAACAAAATAACTATCAAAGTTAGGGAAAATTGTAGATACTTCAAGGCAGGTG
Organism: Sinelater perroti; assembly: GCA_036346155.1. Classification (NCBI taxonomy): domain Eukaryota; kingdom Metazoa; phylum Arthropoda; class Insecta; order Coleoptera; family Elateridae; genus Sinelater; species Sinelater perroti. The sequence continues at coordinate 1,113,486 of JARFIY010000356.1, read as the reverse complement.
CGGTGAGATAAATGATTACCGATGGAATCGGTGCATTTATTAATTAGCTGCTAATACACCATCAAACATAATGCCTCTACATTTTTTAACAATTACGTCTAATACCGTGACTAATAAATTTCCATTTTCTAGCTAGCTAGTGCTTAGTTTTGTTTTATATATATTATTTATATAAATTATGAATTGTTAAATATTTAAAAGCTTGGGTAAGTGCTTAGAAATCTTAATTAAGCTCTAGGGGAACAATTTAACAAGCTTTTAACTGTAAGGGTGGTTTCTTGCTAGTGAAATTTATAATTGTGCAATTTTGCAGTTATTAATAAAAGTCATTGTTTAAACAAATTATAACAAAAATATTTAAATATGATGAAATATTTAACAAGATATAATAAATTAATGGCAAATACTTAAAAAATACATAATTTAAATTTTAAACAATTTAACTACTGTTCGTTAGTTAAAATAAATTAATGTGCAATGGAGTAAGTAAAATTACACCCACCTTTTCAGTTAGTGCATTTTTCTTGGAATTGTAGCAGAACTCGCAGATAGCGACGATAACGGCGAAAGCCAGGCCGCAGAGCAGAACGACGAAAACTCCCCCGATGTTATCGACACCCAAGGAGTTGGCCTTGGACTCCTTTCCCTTATCGTTCCTCGAGCAAGTCTCGCCGGTGTTTTTCCACCACTTATCGTAGAGCATTTGAATCTCCCCCTTCTCCTGCAGCTCGAGGATCGCCAGCGATATCTTGTCCCTCCACGGGCTCCCCATGGGGGTGGCTATTCCGTAGCCCTTCGAGTCCAGCAGGCCCCCGATCTGCGTCAAGTTGCAGTCGCGCTGAACTATGTAGTCCAGCATGGTGGACTCCATGAGGAAGGCGTAGTTGCCCTCCAGGACCCGCTGGATGCCCTCCTCGTAGGTCGATACGAACACCGAGGGCTTGCGGTTCTCCATGAACCGCCACATCTTCTTGTACGTCTCGATCATTGAATCCTGCGGCGGCACCATTAATTACTTGCAGCCGAAAGCTGACTGGAACTAGCTCAATGCGCGCCTCGAACATGAAAACACGCCAGGCAAAAACGCGAATAAAGTTTGCCTAGCGGCGCTAATCAATCACGAAATTTGCAAGTTCTTGTTCGTCATGATTGATTATCGCCGCTGCTGGCCAAATTGGGCCTTTTATGCTAAAATCAGTTCGAAGAAAATCAATCTGGAGGCTTACGCGGAAGAAGGTCATGGTGGAGCCGCTCTCCAGGGTGCCGTAGGGGATGTCGGTCTGGCCCGCCAAGTCCTCCGCGTTCTCGATGGGTGTTATCATCCGCTCGACCGTTAGGAACGCGGCCAAGTTGGCCGTGTACGACGAGATAATTATGAGGGTGAAAAACCACCAGATCCCTCCGACAATCCGAGTAGACGTGGCCTGTTCGACAGTCGATCAATTAACGTTTGTTACGCTAGGGGTGCTTGGAATCTACCGAGCCAGGCCGAGCAAATCGCTTCCGACGTCTTAGCTGATTAATCCCCGAACATTTTACTTGGGAAATGTTAAGTCGGAAAGCAGATACAAGCAGCAGAGCAGGCTTTTTCAGTCGCAATTTGCCGAAAAGTGGGGATAAGTGACAGGTTACCGCTTTGTTCTATAATTACACATTTAATGGACTCGTTGGGTGTTAGTAGGAAATGGACAAACAATAGAATAAGTTTAAATCAAAATAGGTATCTATACACCATTAACAGCAACAAAAAAATGTTCTGATACGAAAAAGATCGTATTATCAAAAAAATTATTTTAGTTATCAGTTACGTATGACTGTAATCTTAATTGCGAGAAGACAATATAGTCTTTACTGATTTTTTAAATGAAAATTTTATTTAAGATAGTCCATAAAGAAAGAAAGGTACATCGACAATAATAGCAGGATAAGAAATAATAGTTACTCAACGCAAAGTATACAACTAGTGAAAAGGGGAAGTTGCTATTTACGTCAAATTATTTTATTTCCAATTAAATTTAATCATAAAAGTCCAGCGTAAAAAAGGCAAAAACAAGGTAATAGAAAGATAAAATTAAACGATGAAGAACATAATGGATTAATTTGAAAAAATATCAAAAGGAAAGTAAGATAATAAATTTATTACATTTAAAAAGGATATTAATGTAGATGATTCAAAATTGATACAAAACTCTTTGTCGGCACTTTACATAGCCGCTGTAGATCCGAAAGTCTATTGACCTCAACCTGGTTGAGATCGTTGTTCTGACATCCTACTGCTTTTCCAAAATCTTTAATAGCAGATGTCAGCCTCGGTCTTCTTTACCTTTCTTTTTTAAGCAGTTAGCTTTAATAAATTTGAACATCCCGACTTTCAAGTCTTCTTTCTGAGATGTTAAATTAGTTTTACTTTCTCTTTATTTTATTTATTGTTAGTATTGTAGTTGAATGGTCAGAAAGTAAGTCATGGTATTCATCGATGTACGTAATTAGATCATACGTAAATTTTTAAATATAAAGGAGCCATTTATATCGGATATCTTCTTAGCGTCTGCTAGCCAAAATGTCGGCTTTTTAATAGATATAATTGTACTTTTATATTTATTGGCTTCTCTTAAGGGGCTTCTGTCTTTAGATGTAATTATTCTGGGTATTTGTAATGTTATAGCATTTACCTATTTGTATGGTGTGCCTAGATTATCAGTAGACTCCTATCACGGTTAGTGAATATCAATTTGTTTTTATTTTAAGTGTTGTTGCTTGTGTTTTCTATATAACTTTCTTCTTTAGCATCGTTATCAAGATAAACTTTATAGTAATGAAATTTAGTAAATAAATGTTTAGTAAAGTGAACAATGAGACCTATTGAGGCATACATTAATATTTTCTATCTGCAAAACCAATTGAAGCTATTGTTGTTGGTCGAGTTTAATTTAGCTAGTATTAACTGCAGAGTTTGCTCTATGTTGCTCTTTTAATGCTCATTCTTTAATGTATTTTGTTCATTTTGCGCAATATTTGCAAATAAAATGCTAATTTTCTTAGAGACTAAAATTTGTGGTGTCTTGCCCTTGGGTACTTTTAGTTATTCTAGGCGTGTTTTGTATTTGTAGTTCTATTTTTAATTTTTTATAGCTTGATAAGTACTTTACATCCGCGATAATTTGCTTGCTGATGTTGGTTTAGAACAATCTTTTGTGTGATGTTTGCCCACACATTTAAAACATCTCGCTTCTCTATTACAATATTTTTGCGTATTGCACTTCTTGTATTGTGATATCAGTTTAGACACTCTATAAGTTCAAATTTTCATCTCACATTACTTTTACATCTTTGCTGAAATCAAAAGTAAGGATACACATACTGAGCAACTTCTTTGTTTGTAGCATTTAAAAATTCTCTATTTTTTAGAATTTAGTTTGCAGAATATATTCTCTAGTTGCTAGAAAACTGCAAACTAGATGTCACTGCAATTGGTCTTTTTCTTTTAATTTTATATGCATGTCTCATATGTGCAGTTTGCTCCCTTAGACTCTCTTCTGGCTACAATAGGCATTATCATCTGCTGGGTGAATTTTATTATTTTGTTTATTGACTATTTTCGCGGCAAATTGGCTGTTTGTATTTGTTCCATAAGAAGTTTGTAGAACTTGCCATATTATTTCATTCCTTTCATTATTATTGTAGGGGGACTGTATAGTAGGCAGTGTTAAAGAAGTATTTATTTTTCCTCTTATATGGCTTATTTTTAACCATTTTTTACCTAGTTTTGTACTCTGTAAAATACTCTATTTGTCTAAATCGAGACTGTGCTTTTAGCAGCGATAAATGCCTAGCTAATTGATTTATGATTCAAACTTTGTGTAAGTATATTATTTAGTTACATTTTTTGTTATTGGCTTTTTGCTATTTAGTTTATAATAGTTGGTAATTTTGTGAACATTTAAAGTTTCCTCTTATTTGGTTGCGTAAAACATGTTTCGTTTATTGTAACCGGCTGAATTCCTTTGGCCATTGCTACAATACTTTATCTTACATTTTTACATCATTACGTTTCAATATAGCGGTCGCGGTCACGACCATGACCACAGTTCGATATATAAAGTCTGATCACTCTTACCACACTCATATTTAAAGTCAGAGCAGCTGCGACAAATATTACTTCATCAAAACTCAAGCGACCACTTGCTTTGTTTAATAGTTCATATTCTTCTTGATGGAAGCTGATGGATTATATTCTACAATTGCGATTCTATGCATCAGATAATTTTTATTCTTCGTATTAATATTACAATATTCTTCTAGAAATATTTTATAGGCAAAAAATTAAGAATTCCATTAGACGCTATATATTTTTAGGATGGCGATACTAATTAAGAAATTGATGAGAAATGAATAATAGAAGCATCATTGACTTTCTACAAACAAATACAAAGATTAGAAACAATTATTTGAGACGAACGTATAGTCTTATTTTATCTCTAGCATCAAATATGTTATTAATGTTGGTATTAGTATATAAAGCTCAGACAGCCTAATTGTGGCTTACAGTATTTTATTTTTATTAAGAATTAATAATTTGTCAATTTTATTTTAACCATCTGAACTGAAAATTATTGTTTTTTATTATTATCTGTACTTTTAATAAGGCAGTGCCAGATTGTTTGGTACATCTGGTATTTAATGTAATAATTTTTGTGCATAATCAACATTAAAATTTAAAATTTTTGATTGTGAAGTTTTTACATTATAACTAAAATATAATAACACGCATTAAGGTTAAAACAGATCCACTTGTGGTGTTCCTATAACAAAAAAAGTTTACAATATTATAGCAAGGACATCTATAAAACAAATTCTCAAAAAATGATAATCATTGAATATCGTAATAAAATTTGAAAAGACAGTTCTTCCAGCAACATTCGTAAGGGTATTCTTCTTACGCAGTTTCTAAAATCTTGCAAAAATAGAGCTTTATGTTTGTTACAAAGTCCATAAAATACAGAAAAAATAAGTTTAGACACTGTAAATTTAGAAAACTAAGTGATACAAAATGTTATATTTGAATAAAATTACAGTCTGCAGACAAACTATTAAATTTAAAACTTGTGGAGTATCAGAATTTTGAAAATGGGAAAAATCATAATAAAAAAAGGGCGAAAACTTTTTGTAAGCAGTATAAAAGTAAAGAAAGAAGTGACTTGTCCCACAAATTAAATTTCAAACTAGCGACTGAGACTTTTATTTAATACCTACAATTAGTCACACTTGGGTTATATTCGAAGTGGTTATTACTGATGGCATATATTGAATAATATTGTTTAAATAAAACGCTAACCAAAACAAATTACCTTTTTAGTAATCAATCCTATACTTGTTGTTTGTAATAAATGTTTTAATCATATCACTTTACCGGGACCAGAAAAATTACGAAGTAGTGCAAGCACTGCTCTAGCGCAATCTGAATAAGGCCGCAATATAAATTTAATTTTAGATTAATTTATCTAGTGATTCAGATCGGAAAAGAAATGTATTTGTAAATATTTATTTTACTTAGTTTGCATCTGAACGCAAGGAACTAAACTATCGCTTACTATTTGCATTTATTTGTTTGGGATTGCCAGTCTCTCCACTCTTCAAGTAGCGGTAAAAGAAAGCCCATCAGATATTATGGGAAGGAAACATCCGGGACAGACCAAAAGCTCCCACCCAAAGCATTGGGCTAAATAGGAAGAAGATAGATAGTCCTAAGAATCTCTGGGTTTAATCAGGCTGCCGAAGTAAGAAAACATAGTTACTTAAAGGCATACATAACAATAAATTAAAGAGGATCCGAACGGTATTAAATGGGATATCATTGAAATAAGCGAAGTAATAAAGATGAACAATATTTAAGACTTCATTCAGGATACATATACTATTTCATAAGGATAAGAAGGTATAGCCTAATAAAAAAGAGAACAAGTAGAAATGTAACGCATTTTAAAACTGCGACATATCTCATAATTTATGTAATGATAGACAAAACATATGCCTAGCTTAATACAGGTTGATGCATCTGCCAAGGACTGCAATGATGAAGAAGTAGAACAAATTCGTGCATTATTGGAAATCTCATAAAGCATCTACGAATAATAGGGGATCTCAATGCGAGGGTAAACAAAAACAAGAAGGAAAACAAGGTATTGCTGAACATAGGACAGGAAAAAGAAATGAAAGCGGGGATATGCTGATACATTTGGGCGGCAGCAAATATGTGCTACAAATACTTCCTTTAAAAAGAAAGACAAAAGCAAGTGAACGCGATAAGTTCGGATAGAAGGAAAAAAATCAGTACGACATTATTATAACACTACACAAACATATGATCAAAGATGTATTATTAATACACAAAGTAATACAGGAACTTATCACAGGTTAGTGAGAAGTAAAGTAATGATCAATACCAAAAATAAATAATATACAACTATCAGGACAAAAAGCCCATATAATAAAAAAAATAATACAAAGTAGAATTAAGTAAAAAAATAATAGAATAAAATGACGAAGATAATCTAAAAAATATAATAATCAACAACGGTGATCAAAAAATGCTCGACTAAAGTAATAAGAGACAGGACAGAGATATTAAGATTTCTAATAATACAAAGAGATTAATGTAAGAAGGAAGAAACTTACTAATAGAGGGAATAATAACTAAAAGCTATTAGAGAACTTAATAAAACAATAGAAAGAGAATTAAAAAAGATTTTAAAAAATGGACCGAATTAAAGATCGGAAATTAAATGGAAAATGTAAAAAACAAACAGCGAAAAAGGGAAAACAGTTAAAAGATACAATTACAACGTCATAACGGACGCAAATGGCGCTATGATTATAGACAAAAATAAAATCCTTGAAGGAGAAGTTTCCAAAGCAAGAATACGCATAAACATTAGAGACATAGAACGAATAGTAATAAGTGCAAATTCAGAAGATACTCCTATAATTAAAATGTGTGAGTAAGAGAAAGCATTAAGCATTAAAGAAAAAAAGGGACCTGCAAAAGGTCACGTACTAACGGAAAAGATAAAGAAAGGAAGACACCAACTGCTACAACAAAAATATCGTTCAATCAATGCGTGGAAGAAGAAAAAATACCGCGAGATTTGGACAGCCCACTTTTAACCCAATATATGTATGGGTTGACTCGCATTTGGAAGATGTGGCGACATTCTACAAAGTAAAATGAGCGGAAACAAAGTTCAACCAAAACATACTCCTTGTACTAACCTACATGGCAAAAACGTAGACGCTAATGGCAAAGATCAATGGAATATAAAGCTCTGGGAATAATTCTAAAAGATAACCAATATACAGGATAAGATAAAAATTAAAAGTAGATGATGTATTTGAAAAAACGCTTAAACTAAAATGGTTGCGGCTTGGGCGTGTGCCAAGAATATAAAATACTAGATGGACCAAGGAAATAGTGTAATAGAGACCAAAAACGGGGAAGACTTCTATTCAGGTAGGCAGATGACATAAATAGAACAGATGGTTATAATTGATTACAAAAAGGGAAAAAAGAGGGCCATTGCGAATACCTGGGGAGATCTACATCCGACAACGGATAAATATGGGCATATAACGATAACGATTATCATTTATATTAGTATGAATACTGAAACCTAATAAATAAAAACTAAAGACGATGTCCATAGCTTTTGTATTACAGGGACCTGAATTTTTAAGTCAAAAAATTTAGTTTCACTGTTACCACGGCTTTAGCCATAATGGGACTACTTTGATTATGTAGACTCTTACCACTGCAAAGACTGTGATAGTACTTTAGAATTAATGGTACACTTAAGTTAGATCATTAAAGAAAAATGATTTTATTGCAAAAAAAAAATAAACCACATACCGTCAATTTTTTACTCAAATCAACCTTTTAAACAAATTATAAATTTAATAAGATAAAATAAAAGACATTAAAAATGCAAAAAAATATTTTTGGTGGCAAATTGCTTCTGTTTATTTGTCCATTTCCTATTTTTTGTATTAATAACCCTTATAAATTAAGTGTTTAAAATACAAATACAGTTAATTTTTCTTTCCTCTTTCATCCCTAGGTACCATGTCATGTTCTGAATAAGCACCCATACGTCAGATTTAGTGTGTATATGGTGTTGTGTGTCTAGGTGTGCTGATCTCATGCAAAGGTAAATAAAAAATGACATGCTGGAAGATGGGTGCTTATCAAACATGCAGGTACCTAGGTGTTGAGCGGCGCGATAAACAAAACAAATAATGTAGTGCTCACAGAACATATGAGTGCTTATTTCTTATTCTATTTAGCCTACTTCGAACCGCCTGGTACCTTAGGGTTGAGGTCGGAGCCCTGCTGCATGAGCGTGCCGATGGTGAACCAGAACGAGTTCGCGAAGGAGAACTGGTTCTCCACCGTCTCGTTCTCGAAGTCGCAGGGGTGCGGGTTGTGCCACTCGTATGGCGAGAACCTGGCCACCACGAACATGGTTATGGAGACCAGGATGTACGCGGACAGCACGTACAGCCAGATGTCCATCGCGAGCGGGTTCATGAACGAGAACAGCCGAGCCTGCTGGCTCGTGGGGACCTTCAATTGCAAAAGTGCCAATCAGTGCGCGGCGCAAACTTGCTCGAACCCTACGTCTTGCTGTTGCTTTCCCGTTGGCGGCGCAATAATACCTGCGGGTTGATTCCAGAGGGCTGCCGCAGTAGGGTGCCGGTGACGAACCAGAAGCTGTTGGTCATGGTAAAGGGGTTGGTTAGGTAGTCTCTCGGTTTGCCGACGTTGCGCCCCGGCTCTATCCATTCGTAAGGGGTGAACCTTGCTAAAGTAAACAGCGTAAAGCATGCCATGAAGAAGGCTCCTCCTACGAAGAACCAGATGTCGTATCCCAGTGGGCTTAGAAAGCTGAAAAATGTTGACGCCTTGCTGGTGGGAACCTGTTATGAAAATATTTAATACTTATAATCAAAAAGCAAGGTGCAGTTAATTAAAATTTTTTGTTTTGGAGTGTTGTTAATAAATGAGATTTGCAAACATTTGCGTTTGATATTCTTTTACGTTTAGCAGTCTCAATATCAACTGAGCAACTACAAAGCTCACAACAGTTGGGTTTGCTGAGAAAAATTTAAATAAGCGAATATTGAAAATATCAAAACAGCTATTTTACATTTTTATGAAATATATACATTAGAATTTGCATGACTGGAACGGTTCTTAAAAACCTGTAATCAGCAATCTTAAAAATTCTATTTTAATAGGTTATTCCACGAAAACATGCAACGACATCTGGCGATATTACCCTAGAACTTAAAGTTTTAGAAATACGCGTTCTTGTTTGCATATTAAGCAACACTCCCTCTTTTAATTAGTGAATTTTATTTTAATAGTGATTAAAATGGAATTACAGGAAGTAAAAAATTCAGTCAACGACGACGATCAGAGAAATTACATCAAATTTTCGGCTTTGCTCGACAAAAATGCCGCCGATATCGAGAAAAATCTCAAGATAGCGTTGATCGGTGCAGATTACGAATACAGGACTGTAGCTGTTTGGGTTAAACAGTTTGGAAAGGAAGAATTGAGCTAAACGATCAACAAAGGATTGAAATTATTAAAAATAAAAGCTGCAGTGTGCGCCAACTTTTGCTCGAAACGGGCTTTCCTCGCAGCACTATACACCGGACTTTAACTAAAAAACATCACTCGAAGGAATTGCTGGAAAAATGGATTACTTATTTGCTTACTGAAGGCCAGAAGACCAGAGATAATTTAGGCGTAATCCAGGACTATTACAGAGAATTCTAGCCATTAGTGAAATTTGGGTACGCCTGTACACTAAAGGACACAAAAAGTGTGTTTGGCTAGCTGCAGATGAACTATCTGGATTCAACCACCTTATTCTTCTGCGAGTTTAATGGATGTAATTGAATATCTTATTGTTGTTAACAATTTAAAAGCAATTAGAAACACACACATAATTTCTTTAGGATTAAAAAGCTTTTGCTTATATGTATAAGTAGAATTTTATTATCTGTTGACCAACGTCAAAAAATTCAACTTTAGCCGTTGACAAACGTTCTAAGTTCCACCCAGCAAAGACACAATTATGTAAATATAATTATAAATTACACAAATATTTTGGCACAACTACACGAGGATCGTAACACTGAAAACATCAACTTGATAAAGATAATATAAGGGTGAACTGCATATGTTTTGGATAATTTAAAAGTTCACATTTTGCCAAATCAAGATTTCTAAAGCACAGAAGATAGCAAAATAGAGGAAGCAAAGTGAAAAGCAAAGTCGGGGGGATTAGAAAAGTAGGACAACCAACGAAACGTTGAACAAAAGTGCTATATATAAGAGTAGTTTGAGGTTAGAAGTATGCAAGTAAGGCGATAAGATAAGAAAACAGATTGGAGACACGCCAAAATTCTGATGATAGGCAACGCACCATTCATCGTAGTTTGTAAGTGATCTGTCATCAGGGCTGAAAGAGCAGTCCGAAATACTCAAAGATAAGTCATCCCCCAAAATGTTGAACCGAGGTTGACTCCTATTGCTGTGTAGAGCTATAAGAGCTGACGACAAGAATTAAAAATGGGAATAGATAATACAGAGGACAGGTAGATGTGGAAAATAAAAAATATGTTTGAAATTATAAACTAAAACTGGTAACTATAAATGAAAATTGGAACACATACAACAAGAATCCTTTAAGTTAAAAAAGCAAGTAACGACACAAGAACATAAAATCGAATCAATGGAATATAAATTAGCAAAGAAACATTGTAATCCAAAGAGTGGCTGATAAGGATAAAGATAATGGGGAAGAAACAAAGAACTCGGCGATAACAGCAATACAAAAATAGAAGTTTAGATAAATAATTAGAACAATGATGAAATGAAAATAATTAGAAAGTACAAAATGAATAGACAAAGGCCATATTAGTAATACTAACTACTGAAAAAGAAACAAAAACGGAAATACTTAGCAATACCAGTAAGCTGAATGGAACAAACAATTGGTTAGATGCAAATTATACTAACGAAACGATGTAAGAAAGGAAAATGCTGATACCAACAATGAAAAACGCCAGAAAAAGAGGACATAGAGCCTACCGACAACATAGCAAGCTAATTTATAGACAACGAAGTATACGGGGCAAAAGATTTAGAAGAAAACAAACTAGGAAAGGAAAAGAAAGTATGCAGATGGGGACAATCAGCAGTAACAAAGAAACTGTTAATGAAAGATCACCTAATCCTCCTCCTCCTCAGTTTTCAGTCCACAGACTGGTTTGTCGCAGCAATCCATTCTTTTCTATTCACCGCTTTTCTTTTCATTTCTTGATAGCTTTTGCTATCTGTGTCTTCAATTATTTGTTTTTTATAACTCAACCGTGGTCTTCCTCTCGGGTTTTTCCCCTCTAATTTTCCTTCTATTAATGTTTTCAGTAATCCTTCTCTTCGTAAAACATGTCCTATCATTTGGCCTCTTTATTTTGATATGTTTCCATATTTTTCTTTCTTCATCCATTAGTGCTAACACTTCTTCGTTGGTTTTTCTTTCCATCCAGCTGATTTTTAGAACTCTCCTATAGCACCACATTTGGAATGTCTCTAGCTTCCTTCTATCGCTTTTGCTTACTGTCCATGTTTCGCAGCCGTATAGTGCTATACTCCTAAGAGCGGATAGAAACTAACAGGCACAACAAAAAACTGAAAAATCGGGCACAACAAAAACATCAATAAAGACGACCCGGACAAAGATGAAGGATCTGAATTGGTAAAACAAAGCATGCAAATTAGACGAAAAGGTAAGATATGGAAGATAAGGACATGGAGCATAAGAAGTATAGTAGGAAAGGAATATGAACTAGGAGACGAATTTAGCAAAGCAAAATTGGACGTATTCGGAATAACGGAGATCAGAATAAAAGGGAAAGGAGAGAAAATTAGTGCTGCCTAGTGGAAATATAATAATGTACTCGGGTGTAAAGTATAGTCAAAAAGAAATCCATAAACACGTAAAAAATTAGATAGCTATTACACAAAGAATACTTAAAATAAATCTACGAAAAGAAAAATAACCAATACAACCATTGTAGTAGCTACGGCTCGGGAGAAAATGAAAGAACACAACGAAAAGACTAGTTTTGGAAGAACCTAGCAGAAGTAGTAGCAAATATAACTGAAAAATTAATTAAAGTGGGCGACCTAAATAGAAGAATAGGAAAAAACGAAGAAACAAGAAAGACAATAGGAGCACACGGAGAGGAAACAAAAAATAGTAACGGAAGAAAATTAATTTATTTTTGTGTAATTAACAACTTAGTCATCTTTAGAACACAAAGACACACAAATACACTAGGGAAGTAGTAAGCAGAAAGGTAAAATCGATTATTGATTACGTAATAATAAATAAAAGATACAGAAATAAAATACAAGATAGAAGAACAAGTAGGGGAGCTGAATTTTTCACAAAAATCATTATTTAGTTGCTTAGAAATAAAAATAGAAATGAGGCAAATAACAAAAATTGAACAAAAACACACATATCGAAGTAGGCGAAAATAAGAATGCACAAATTGAGAGAAGAAGAAACAGCAAGTAAATATACAGAGGAGACAAAAAAAATGAAAAAAAAAGGAAAGTACAAACTAGAAGATCTTTGGACACAATTTAAAGACACTAAAGTAAACACGGCCATAATAACTTACCAAAAAATAAAGAGAATGCGCACTGCTGGAATGAGGAGATAAAAATAGAAACAAAGGCAAAGAAGACAAAACGGAAAAAATATTTAAGATGCAATACCAAAGACCATTATGCATCATCAAAGAATTGGTGAAGAGAGCAAGCAAAAATCTCGGGAGGAATTCGGCGAAAAAATAGAAAAGAACTGCGTAGGCAACCAGAAACTTCTATAAAACTTTGAAAGCACTAAGAAAGGGTAAACAAAACAAATACCAATACACCACATCTAAGGATGGTAGAACTTTATCGGAATGTAGACCTAATGAAGCGCTTGAAAGAACATTTCGAAAAATTGCTTAATATTAAACAAACAAGCAACCAGGATTAGGAAGAGGAATGACGGAGGTGGGCTATGAACAAGAAAAATTTAAACTAGAAGAAGTAATAGATGCTATAAGAATAGTCAAGGTAAAAAAGTAAAAAAAAAACGCTAAAATCTCTAATTTGTGTACACGTATGGAGACGTTCCAAGGCGAATTTCATTCCGAAAAGCCTCAGAAAAAATTGTCGCCTTATATTTTTGTTATAATGGAAAAGTGCATTTGTGCACGCAAAAAATTCATTTATTCGACACATTTTTTGCAGACCCTGAAGAATATTTTATTAGTCGTTTAATATTGGCCAAAATAAGCTCATTCTCGTTATTCCGAAGTTTTTGGGTCGCTGATAACAAATATGAAACAAATTGCAAAAACAAAATATGAAAACGTAAAATGTTGCTATTTTTTTGAGATTCTGAGACGGAGTAAATATTTATGATATGTTGTTTATGAAAAAGAGGCAATAAATTAATATTGTTATTATTTCCTATAATAGGATCTTTGTAAGAAAAGTTTCAGGGCAGAATTTTTAATACTTTATCTGTGATGTTCATAACACAAGCAATGGTTGTTATTTAATCACTCACTAAGTGGGAGGGCAGAGCTTAGTAATCCACCGTCGACCTGTTGGTGTATTTAGTTGATAATGATTAGTAATGTGTGTTATCAACGATTTCACCAAAAAGTCAAGGAAACTTAATCCAAAAATAGCCCTTTGCACACTGACAAAGGAATAGAAATAATTCAGACAAACATTAGGTGGACAAGTATGAAGTGCAGATTTGAGACAACAGATGGTGCGTCAATGCAGGTGTGGAGTATAAAATTTGACGTATATGCCATTTTGTTGTGCCACCAATAATCAACGGGCACAAGTGAGAAGTTGAAAAAGTGTTTGCTGGTATTGTTTTGCTGTGTTCGATATGTCGAAATTTGTACCAAATAAAGAGCATTAATCTTTTGTTTTCATTTGAAGAAAACTGCTGCTGAATCATACCGATTACTCTACTTTGAGAAGCTTATAGTGAACTTGCTCCATCGCAAGCTACGTGTGAACGATGGTTTCGACGTATCAAAAGTAGTGATTTCGATGTTGCAGACAAGGAACAAGGAAAACCGCCAAAAAAGTACGAAGATGTGGAATTGCAAGCATTGTTGGACGAAGACGATTCACAAACACAAAAACTACTCGGAAAGCAATTGAACGTTGGTCAAGCTGTTTCCAATCGCCCACGAGAGATGGGAAAGATTCAGAAGGTCGGCAGATGGATACTGCATGAGCTGAACGAGAGGCAGATGAAAAGGCACAAAAACACATCTGAAATTCTGCTCGAACGATACAAAAGAAAGTCGTTCTTGTGTAGTATCGTTACTGGGGATGAAAAGTGGATGTATCTTGAGAATCCCAAGCGCAAAAATCATGGGTAAACCGAGACACATCATCTGCATCAACCGCAAAACCAAATCGCTTTAGCAAAAAAACAACACGAGATTATTTTACAATGCTCTAGCACATACGGCAAAACCGGTTCGTGATACGTTGAAAGCGCTTAATTGGGAAGTGCTACTCACCAGACTTGGCTCCTTGTGATTACCACTTGTTTGCATCGATGGGCAACGCACTTGCTGAGCAGCGTTTTGGTTCGTTCGAAGATGTGAAAAAATGGATCGATAAATGGTTCGCGGCAAAAGGGAAGATTTTTACTGGCGTGGTATCCACAAATTACCCGAAAGATGGGAAAAATGTGTAACCAGCAATGGAGCATATTTTGAATAAACCACTTTTTATCATTCTTCCGAATTTAACGATTTTTTTGGGAGGGGGGGGGCTCGTATTTTATACTTGTACACCTGGTATTGCCGAAGATGAAAATTAGTGCTATCGGTATGATCCTCAAACGAAGCCTCCAAAAAAGGTAAGTGATAACTTTTAAAAGTAAAGTTAATGTTGGTGCCTGAAGACCAAACGGAAAACCACAATTCTTCATTGACCTACTAAAACGCGTCATTTCGATTTGTGAACATTTGAATAGTAGCACTTATTGAACGACAATACAGAGCTCTATGCTTATGTATTAGTTCAGAAGCATCTGGCCAAATATCGTATCACTATTCTTACACATCACTTATATTTACCAGACCTGTCGCCGTGCAATTTTTTTGTTTCCTTTGGTAAAAGTACTGCGTAAAAAAGCGCCATGAAAATATTACAAACATTCGCAACGGTTGTAACAGATGTGCTAAGAATCATCCCGGATAAAGCTTTTTCTGCGCACCTCTACCTTACTTCTGAAGACGGTGGAAGCTGTACAAAGATAGCCGAGGAGACTATTTTGACAAGACTTGAATAAACTATTATTTACAAGCCTAGTCCTGCAACGTTTCTGATAAACATTGTATTTGCACATTGTGATATTTGAACTGCTAACATTATGACCCTCTCCATTCTGGTGATGACAACGAACTATGGATTATTCTTGTAAGAAGGTACAAAATTTACCATATAATAAATAGCATATATGTTTTGAAAAATAGGAAAACCTGTGTTGTTCCACTGTTTCCTTATTTACTTACGCCAGAATTTATGGAGCTGACCTTGTATTTGTATTGTGAAATAATTTTTTTAATGCGCTCTATTTGTAACGAAAACCTAAATAAGTTGTGAATGAAAAATTCATTCAACCCAATCATCCTCTCAAGATACGAAAAACAAGTAATCGCCTTATCTGGAAGTTAATCGTTGATGGGAAAACAAAAGCTCCAATAAACAGCCTCATAAATTATGTAAATACTCTGATAGAGTTGCAGATAATTTTAGGGTATTAATCACTCCCCCGAAGATAGGAGGCAGCTCCAGCCTCGTGCAATATAATCCTCAATTGCATTTTGTTAATTATTAGCAGCCGACGTTAAAGCTCGACTTACTACAATTTACAGACAGGATTAGGTCCAGCCTAGCAGAGAAGAAATTGCGCCCTAGGGCCTCACCTTGAAGAGGATGCTGATTCCGAGGTTCATGAACGGCTTAGTGAAGTCGATCACGCTCTCTCTGGCATAGTTGATGGTCATCGAACCGACGGCCAGATCGGCTTTCTAAAAGTAGAAAAGTTTATTAATATTTAGACTTTTGCGTGTAGCTTGCGAAATACCTTTACTTGTAATTGCGCGGCATTAACGAGTTTCCTTTCGAAACTCCACGCAAACAAGGCAAAGGCAGATTAGCAAAATCAGATTAAAACCGCATACGCAGCCCCGGCAAATAACTGCGCTTAATTGCGATCAGACCCGGATAATAATCTGCGGCACGTAACTATCTGCGGGATTGATGCTGGCGCGAAGCCTGGACCTGCAGGCGCAACCCGGATTTGGCTGCGGGTCGTAGTCGGCCCGCCGGCACACCCGCCCTCATTTTTCGAATTTAATTTGGGCGCGCAGTCACTGCGGCCGATAATTCGCTTGGTCGCCGAAGAAAAAGGCCGCCGCGTGACAAAGGCCCGCGCCTAATTGCGGCCCTTCAATTCGGCGGAATATCTCAATAATTCACCGGCTGATCCTGGCGGGGGCGCGGATGAAACAATTAATTTTTCTCGAGTGTGCTGACAAATGCGGCTATTTGTCTGTGGCCGATAAGAAAATAGGGGCTCCTGGCGATTGCTCCCGTTGGAAACAATGGAGCCGGCGCCTTTCTGCGAAAATTGGCGGGAGATAAATTTGGTCTATCAATGCTTTTTCATTATATCCTTTGTTAGGGAGAATGCGCTATTATTTGTGGCATTCGATTTGGATGCCGGGCATGTATGGAATAGTATATTAGAAATAATTCATAAATATGGTTTGTAATAAAATGCAATGCACTCCTGCAGAATATAGTCTCATAAGAGTTGCAGCTGTGTATGTTGCAGATCTATTGATAACTGAAGTTGCCGCTTCAGCTCGTTCTACACTCATTTTATATACTACAAGTATGGCAACCAAGCAGAGGGCTCTGAACGTGGTAACTGAACCAAAATTAAACCCTTCACGCAAAAGATAAAATTAGAGGGGCTTACACCTCTTTTCCTTGGCGAAAAAGAAATCACCATATCGGGAGAAGTAAAGTATCTAGGAGTAATATTTGATTCTAAACTTACTTGGAACCGTAATATAGAGAAAGTGGTCGACAAATCGGTGACAACTCTAGCAGTTGTCAGACGGATGTACGAAAAGTCGTGGGGGCTAAAACCAGGAATGGTGCACTGGTTGTACACCAGAGTGGTTAGACACTCTCTTACATATTTTGGTCTGGTGGCCTAAAGTCACACAAGAAACCACCAAACTAAAACTAGGCAAGATACAAAGACTTGCCTGTTTGGGCATTACAGGGGCGATGAGAACCACGCTCACTGCAGAAATGGAGACTCTTCTAGACCTTCCACCTCTGCACATAGTAATTCAGGGGGAGGCAAGATTGGGTTACTACAGGCTGTATCATTCACTGTACAAGACACACACGGGTACAGGTCATACGAGAATAATTTTAGACAGGCAATTGTACCTGGTAGCCTAATCTGGTACACAGATGGTTCTAAAACGGAGCTTGAATATATGCTGAGGCTCCCAGGGTAGAGCTAAGCCCCTGGGCCATACTACAGTGTATACGCGAAAACGATGAGAGGGCAAGCGGATCTATATTATGTCAGACAGCCAGGCAGCTTTAAAGGTTTATCAAGCATAAAAGCATTATCTAGACCGGTATGGGAATGCATCAACAAATTCAATGCACTGGCAGAACACAACACGGTGAAACTGTTATGGGCGCCTGGGCATTGCGGTATCTACGACAATGAGAAAGCTGATGAATTGGCGAAGAAGGATCTAGTGAGGGTTATATATACCCAGAACCTTGCTTTAGGAATTCCACGAAGTGCTGCCCGAAGCTTTATTAAGGAGAGGATACGCAATTATCATCGAATGTACTGGAAGAACCAACCAGGACATTATTTCAGCAAAAGCTCCAATAAGGGACCTTGCCAAAAGAGAGCTGCAAAACTCCTTAACCTAAGTACGCCACAGCTAAAGATAACCATGGGGTTTTTACGGGGCAACTCTAGAAAATTAGTAAGTTCAATGGTGACTTTGCATGCAAACTTTGTAGCAAGGAACCAAAAACAGTCTTACACATCCTATGCAAGAGCGATGCGCTGTGCTGGAACCGGAAGATTTCCAGACACACCCTGTAAAGGACCTGTATCTGCTAACTCAGGGGACATCAATTACTGATTGGTTGTGAATTTACTTTATTAGGGTAATCGAAATAAGTTATAGGCTGCAGTGAACATATCCTAAGCGCAAAACAATGTCAACCAAGCAGGTCAATAAAATGTCGATAGTATAAGAGTAGTCTTATTTTGTTGGAACTTCTTCGTGAAGGAGGAAGCATACGAAGTCGCAGACTTTTTGAACCTATTGCTATGCTGGCTTTACATAACATTTGTAACGCTCAGGAATACGACCTCATCACTGCACAAATACTTAAACATCTGCCTAAGAAAGCCATCTTATTTATAAGAACTATATGTAACGACTATTTTTGCTGTCATATTACCCTATAGTTTGAAGATATGCCAAAATAATAATTAAAATAATGATTCTAAAACCAGAAAAACCTTTATTGTCGTCTTATAGGTCCATTAGTCTGCTCTCAAAAACCTTTACTAAAAAGATTACATGCCGACTATGACTTATTGATTCTACTCCCCAATCACCAATTTGGCTTTCGAGAAAACCACTTCACAACCCAACAAGTTCACAGAATCGTTAACGCAATCTTCAGAAGTCGTGAAGGTGAGCAATACTGTAACGCTACCTTTTTTGATACTTCTCAAGCGTTTGATAAAGGTTGGTATAAACGTTTACTTCTTAAACTAAAAAAATCACCACCCCACAACTATATTCTCTCTCCGAAAATTACATTTATCTAACAGAAGTTTCTCTGTTAAACATTCAAACTAACATTTTAACTTCTACCTTATTAAAGCCGGAGTCCCCCAAGGTAGTGTATTGAATCACTGCTTTTCCTGATTCCCTCCGTCGATATACCTGGGGGTTATTGCCGTTAACGATAATCCTTTAAACATTTATAAAGCCATCTCAACCTGTTCTAAGACTGGTACACCAAAATCAGTTCAAGTTAAATTCAAAATGAGACTTGAATTATTTCCACCTGCAGCGATTAGCAATGTGGAGATTCCTGTAGTAACAAAAACAAAATACCTCGGCATTTATCTTGATGAAAGGCTGACATGGAGGAAGCATATCAATTCAATAGAAGACAACTTAGTATGAAATTTCAACAAATGCAATGGCTTGTTTGCAGAAACATAAATATCTCACTGAACAACAAAGTATTGGTATAGGAATGGTCCTACGGTCTTCAATTCTGGGATGTGCATCATCCAATGATTTTAATCAAAAATAATATTGATAATTCAATTTTTGCTATTGAAAACTGTGAGTATAACGAACTGACAAAAAGATCTATAAGAAGGATATTAGAAATTGGGAGAAAAGTAGCATACAAACAATACTGGAAGACAATGACCCAACAAAATTATACAAAAAGAACTAGCTCATGGAAAAAGCTGGATCCATAAACTAACAGATCCAAGTAATAACCAAAGGGAAGAAAAGAGAGAAAAACACTTGCCACTAACTACTATAAAAATCTTTACCACACCAAACAATGTAAATAAAAATCAGAACATGGAAAAATAGAAAGAGAACCAAATACCAAAGAGATTCAAAAAACAAAAGGAAGGAAAGCAATCAGACGACTAAAAGACAAAAAAATCCAGGTGATAATAACATCACACGCGAAATGCTGAAAATAGATACAGAACAAATAGTCGTACAACTAACAGTTGATATTCAACAAAATTGTAGAAACAGGATGTATTCCAAACAATGGACAAGAGCAATAAGTATCTTTCGAACATAATACTCATTAGAATAAGCGTAATGCTACATAATGACCAACCATATGAACAAGCAGGATTTAGGAAGGTATTTTCAACTATAGACCACTTGCATACGATCAACCAACTTTTGGAAAAGTGCAACGAATTCAATATCCCACTATATATTGCCAACGCCTTCGACTCTATAGAGCATCATTACATCTGATAGGCGTTAAAAAACAGGGTGTAAATGAAAAGTATATTATCATAATAAAAAATATCTACAAAAGAACCAAAGCTTATATAAAAATGGAAAAATGTGGTCCAACAATTCAGAATATGCAAAGGCGTTCGACAAGATGACCCACTATCCCCGGCCCTATTTCATGCCACCTTGGAACAAATATTCAGAAGTCGTGGCAGTAATATAAATGAAAAATGGCTTTCGAACTCGAGATTTGCTGACGATGTGGCTCTTTTTGCACCATCTGCGAAGCAAATGGAAAAAATGCTAATCGAAATGTACAAAAAGAGTAGCAAAGTAGGATTGGAAATAAATTTTGAAAAACGAACGTTTTAACAAACAGAACAGAACCAGCAATAATAGTATACAAAACAAAATTAAACATAGTTTCGGAACCTATATACCTAGGACAGATGGTGTCGTTAAAATAAACAAGAGAAGGAAACACAGCGACGTATAACACAAGGATGGAAAAAAATGCTGGTCACTAAAGCATGTGTTTAAAGGTGATTTATCACTACATATGAAGCAAAAAGTGTTTAACAAGTACATTATACCAACACTAACTTATGGTGCACAAACATGGGCAACAACTAAGGTCTTAAATAGTAGACTTGCAGTTATGCAAAATAAAATGTTAAGGACAATTTTAAAAATAGGATTAAAAACACGTGATGTAATCGAGTAAATCACTTAAATGGAAATGGGCTGGTCACCTGGCAAGATTGAATGCTTGGTGGATAAAGAGAATCACGAAGTGGAAGCCTACAATGACAAAAGAAGAAGAGGTAGACCAAAAATAAGATGGGCAGACAAAATCGAAGATGCAGCTGGAACAGCTCAGGGCAGAGATTGGTGGATGGACAAGGGGGAGGTCTTAATTGGCTCTTATTAATATAGATAATTACAAACTTTCTATGGTGCGTGAGCAACCAGACACATCATAATGACCTGGAGATTCCTTTGGCACAAGTAGAATACTGAAAACAAGCCGACAACACAACACACAAACGCTCTAATCGACCAACTCTACATAAACAAGAACACTACGCAGAACAAGGCCCATGGATTTACTACAACAATTGAATAACAACGAAAAGGAAAACATTACTGAAATGCAAATTAATATCTTATAGCGCACTTAGTCAATACTCTGTATAGATGTAGATTGTAAATAAGCATATCTTGTCAAGAAAAAAAAATAGTTTTGTGTAATCAAAAAATCTATCTACCCATAAGAGTGTAAGATTACTTAATTTTTTCACAATAGCATTTCACAGTCTTATATTTCACTAAACATTGCTATCACATAATTCAACAATAATTCCTTCAGTTGATGTGAATGTTTTTCACTTGTTTCTATGAGTTGCTAACCTTTTGGCCTCTGTCCACGATTTTCAATTTTTCAATTGCATCATTCCAAGTTTGTTTTGGTCTTCTACTCTCTTTTGTACATACTGCTTTGGATCCCCAGATCATCCGTGTTTGCGCTTTTTCCTACATCTTTTTTAGGTGTCCCTACCACCCCAGTTGTCTTTTTTTAATAAAGTCTTCTTCGGGTTCAATCTTTAGTTCTTCTCTAATTGCTTCATTTCTAATTCTATCACGCTTGGTTATACCTTTTACTCTTCTCAGATATTTCATCTCAGCTGCTCTTATGTTACTTCTATCTTGGTCAACTAGCACCCATGACTCTCATTCGAAAGTAAGAATTGGTCTGAATACTGCCTTGTACACCTTCATCTTCTTTCTCTTGATATTTCTTTTTATTGGTAAGGCCTTTACTCAGTGCATGATATGTTTTGTTGGCTGACTCTATTCTTCTATATACCTCTACATTTGTTCTCCTGTTTTTTCTATAGTTCCTTTCAGGTATTGGAAGTTGTTCACTTGTTCTATCTTTTTTTCATCTATTTGGATCTTTACTTTTTTCTTTTCATTTGTTACTACCATTATTTTAGTTTTTGACTTATTCACCTTCATTCCGTTTTGGATTAATACGTTGTTCCACACCTGCAAATTTTCCTTAAGATCTTCTCATTTCCCGCTACATCGTCTGCAAATGCACATTCGGATATAACAACTTTTTCCAACTTTCTATATCCCACAGCGAATGGTTTTGTTCTTGTCTTCGAAATTCGTATTAAAGATAATTAAAAGTAGTGATCCGAGACATCCACCTTGACTAACTCCTTCATTTGTGTGAAAAATTTCCGACTCTGCATTCTTGCTTATTATCTTATTTCTTGTTTCTTTGTACATGCATTTCGTGATCGTTATTAATTTCTCATTTATGTTTTTCTCTCTTTAGCACTTCCATATGTCAAATGCCTTCTCCATATCCATAAATGATAAGTAAATTGTTTTTGATCTTGCCAAAGTTCTGTTTATGATCTTTTTAATTGTGAATACATGGTCCTATACCCACTTTGTACTATAATAACTTGGATTCTACTCTTTTAGTCTCACTTCTACAATTTTTTCAAGTATCTTCATTTAAGTACTCAGTAAGTTTATATCTCTGTAATTCTGACATTCCATTGCATCTCCCTTTTTATATATTGGCAAAATTAATCCGATTTCCCATTCTTTAGGTATTTTCTCTTCTTGCCAGACTTTATTAATTATTTTGAATAGTATTTGTAGTCCATTTCTCCTATGTTTTAATTATTACTGGTGTGATTCTGTCATTGCCAGGTGCCTTCCCATTTTTCATTTCTTTTATGGCTGTCACTAGTTCTTATTCAATAATTCCATTCTCCTTCTCTTTGCTCAGTTCTATTTATTGTTTCATTTACGGTTTCTTCATATTTTTCTCTTACGTGCTCTGTTTCTATTTCAAGTAATTCTTGAAAGTATTCTTTCCATCGTTGCATAACTACGGTTTCACTTCTTTATTTTTTTTGCGATTACATCTGTATTTTTGCTTTTTCTTGCATTTTTTAGAACTTTGAAGAATAGTTTCTGATTACTTTACTATCTTTTTCTAGTTTTTCTCCGAACACTTTCCATGTCTGCTGTTTTGCTTCTCTAACTAATTTTTTGACTTTATTTTTTTGTTCTTTGTATTCTTAATATTTTTTCTGTTCTGCTGTTTATGTAGATTCTCTACTTTACTTTCTTAATTCTAACTTGTTTTTTTTTATTTATTCTGACCACCACGTTGTTTGTTTCTTATCCTTGCTTTCTTTATATGTTCCACATACTTTTTGGTGGTCTCCACTATTATATTTTTAAATATTTTTCATAATTCCTCCATGTCTTTGCTATCTATTTCATCTTTAATCTTCTCTATTTCTCTTTCAGTTTATTTTTTAACTATTTTGCTATTTCTTCATTCTCCAGCTTATAAGTTCTAATTGTTTCTCTGTTTTTTTGTTCCTTTCTTGGCATCTTGTGGTTTCTCTTTTTTGTATTCTTGATTTGTGTCTGATATTACAAGGTAGTGGTCACTACCTATTTCGAATCCTCTTTTGAATACTACGTCCTTTATTACTGCTCGGTTTTTCTTTTCTACAATTATGTAGTCAATAATAGAATAATCTTCCTTGCTTGGTACTACTCTCGTGTACTTGTGGATGCTCCCGTGTTCGAATAAAGTGTTTGTGATTATTAAGTCGTGTACTACGCAGAACTCCGTACAGTGTTTGGCCGTTGTTATTTCGTGCTTCTTCTCCGAATTTTCCAATCACTTTATGTGTGCCTTGCTTTTTTCTACTCTCGCATTTAGATCTCTGGCAATCTCATTTATTTTTTGATTTTTAAGATGTCTAATGTTGTTGAATGAAGAATTAGTCTTAAATTTTGTGTTAAGATGAAGTGATGCTACTGAAATGTTTAAAATAGTCCAGAAAGCATTCATTGCTTAATCTTCATCGAGAAAAATTATTCCTAGGGCATAAGCTATTTAAAGAAAGCCATTAATTTGTAGAAGATTAATCTCATTCTAGTCTTCCAATAACTGAAGAAAATAATGCAAACATTAAAAACAAAGTAATGAAAAATTGTTATTTGATTGCAAGAGAGCTTGTTGAAGACGTTGCCATATTGATATGTCCAGTTCGGGTCGAGCGTTTAAAGAGTGCATGCGTTTGGATGTGCGCTGCGTTATCACGCTGTAAACGTTGGAACTGCAATTAAAAATTGGCCTTTTGTGCAGATAAGTACAAATACATACGCAGATCTACACAAAATTTTATTTGTAGATTGTTGCTGTTTAAATTGCTGGATGGTTGAGGATGGAATCAAGTCAGGCCATGCAGCCCACCGGCCGTCACGGTGGAGCTGTTAAATTCAAACATAATATTAAATCCTAATCTCATACCAAATTATCTCCATTACGGAAATCAGTATCAACAAGTATTGCAAGTACCCAATACATTTATTCAACCAAATTATGTTTTAAATAATGGAAACTCGTTGTCAGGTTCCCCCGCATTTGTGCAAATTACAAATCCTCAGATTATCAATCCATATCAAACACAAATGCAACATTTTCCAACTTCCACCCACATCACTTCACCTTCCGTATGTACTGAACTGCAATCAGATTCGAAATCTGAAACACCCGCAAATGAAATTTCTTGGCAAGAAGTAAGAAAAAATAAGAAAAGAAAGATATCACAAAAGAAACCCAAAGAAAACAATATTGTAACAAAGGCTGACATTCATGTTACAAATAAATATGCACCACTAGCTTCACAAGAAGATGATGTGAAAATGATACAAAATTAAGCAGACGGAAATAAAAGTCAAAAATAAAATACTTCAAAACCACCTTCTGTCTTTATCCACCGCGTTAGAAATTTCCCTGATATGCTTAAAAATATCAACCTTGTCATTTAGGAAACAGAATATGACTGGAAAGCGATAGTAGATAATTCTATTTAAGTAAACGTTAAAACAACTGACTCATATCGTACACTAATAAAACACCTGCAAACAGAAAATGTAGTCTATTACACCTATCAGTTGAAAGAAAATCGAGTGTATAGAATCGTCATATAAAAAGGTTTTAACGTTAGGAACATCTACAATATCAGGAGTAGGGGCACTAAAGATCCATTGCTCCTATTTTTTGTTGACTTAGAGCCGGCAGAAAATAATAAAGACATTTATAAACTCAAATACCTACACCATACAAGTATTAGCGTAGAACCTCCAAGGAGAAAAACAGAACTAGTTCAGTGCTCACGTTGTCAGGCATACGATCACAGGAAAGCCTACTGTAATAAACCTTATGCATGCGTGAAATGCGAAGGTGCCCACAATACCGTCACTTGTATTAAAAGCAACACAACTCCAGCAAAGAGTGTCTTATGTGAAGGTTCGCATATGTTAAATTACAAAGGATGCACCGTCTATAGAGAACTGCAAAAGAAATGCCAACCTGTAAGTTTTCCACCACATACTGGAATCACCAGAAAAAACTGTAGCTTCAATCTTAAATCAAAGTCATTTCCCATCACTCTCTAATCAGATTCCTTCATATAATTCTCCCATTAACAAGCAGTATAGCCAAGTCCTTAAATCCAACCCAAATCATACACACACATCAAATGAATCAATTTTCCTAAATTTTCTAGATGAGTTCAAAAATCTATTCTACCAGCTAATTCAGCAAAATAGCACTATCCTAAATATGCTGACTACAGTTATAAATAAAACAGCATCATAATGGCGGAATTTCTAAGAACAGCTGTATGGAACTCCAATGGGCTCCAACAACACAGGGACGAAATTCAAATTTTCCTCAAAATAAATTGTACTGATATAATGCTTATCCCAGAATCTCACTACACAACAAGGACACATGTTAAAATACCAACATATTTAATTTATCATACAGAGCATCCTGATGGAACAGCCCAAGGTGGTACTGCAACCTAAATAAAGGAAAACTTAATGCACCATAAACTACCACAATTCAAAACAGATCGCATTCAAGCTACAACCATTCAAGTCAATAAGTTACCACGACGATTGGTTATATCACCGGTATACTGTCCGCCAAAACACAAGATTAATAGCATTCAGTTCTATCAGATTTAGCATACACTACGTCATTGTTTATAGCGGGTGGTGACTTCAGTTCTAAGCATACCCATTGGGGTTCGCGATTGGTTACTCACAAAGGAAGGCAACTTTATGAATGCATAATTAAAAACTACTTTGGATTTCTCTCCCCAGGCGAACCCACTTATTGGCCAACCGACCTCAACAAAGTACCCGATTTGCTGGATTTCTGCGTCACGAACGGTATTTTACCAAATTATACCACTGTAGAATTAAATCATGACCTCTCTTCAGATCAGTCACCCATTGTGGTGACGATTAGTTCTTCGGTAATTATAAAAAAACATAGTAGTATGTTATATAATAAATACACAAATTGGGAAACCTTTAGAAACTACAGTGAAATGAACGTTAACCTAAATATTAAAATAGAAAAACCAAATGAGTTAGATCAAGCTATAAATTATTTAACTGAAATCATACAAGAAGCGGTTAAGTATTCCACCCCCCAAATAGAACAGCACCAAAATATAATTAACATTCCCATTGAAATCAAGAAATTAATAGCAGAAAAAGGAGAGCAAGATCCACTTGGCAAAGAACACGTAACGCAACGGATAGAAACAAATACAACAGATTAACAAACAACTTAAAAGCTAAGTTAAAGGAATTCCGGAATGATAAATTTAATGCATATATTTCTACGCTATCTAAAAATGACTATACAATTTGGCGAGTAACTAAAGGATTTAAAAGACCCCAAACTACAATCCCTCCAATTTGAACTGAAACAAGGGAATGGACCAGATGTGACGAAGAGAAAGCTAACACATTTGCACATCATTTTAAAAGTCTTTACTTCTCACTCTACAGTCACGAATAAAGAAATTGAGGACTACTTCGAGTCAGCACTACAGCTTAGCCTTCCAATTTCACCTATTTCGACGCATGAAATCAAAAAAGAAATAAATATGCTAGCAAAAAATAAAGCACCGGAGCTGATAAAATAACAGGACAAATACTGAAAGAGCTTCCCAAAAACGGGTTAATTCTGATTACTACAATATTTAATGCGGTATTCCGCCTGTCCTACTGGCACAAAAATTTTAAAATGGCAGAAATTATATTATTGCTGAAACCTGGAAAGCCACCGAATGAAGTCTCATCTTACCGACCTATAAGTTTCCTGCCAATTTTATCCCATTGCTAGAAAAACTTCTCCTCCAAAGAATATGTGCACAGCATAAAGAAGAAAATTGGATATCTAGCCATCAATTTGGATTTCGTCATGAACATTCGACCGTTCAAAATGTCATCGCATAATAGACAAAATAAACAAAACTTTTGAAGAAAAAAAATATTGTTCAGCACTATTTCTTGATATTGTTCAAGCGTTCGACAAGGTGTGGCACAGAGGACTTTTATTTAAAATAAAAAAAGTACTGTCCCACAAATACTTCCTGCTCCTGCAATCCTACCTGCCAGAGCGTAGTTTCCATGTTCTTCATGGTAATGCAACGTCAAATCCCTGCAGTATCAATTCAGGCGTTCTTCAGGGAAGCGTGTTAGGTCCCATGCTATTTATACTGTACACTGCTGATATACCCAAGATGGAAGATACATTAATTGGAACCTTCGCAGATGACACGGCCATATTAGCAACTGACAACGACCCCGTGGTAGCCAGCCAATTGCTCCAAAAATATATCTACTTACTTAAGATTGGTTAAAAAAATGGAAAATTAAAGTAAATGAAACAAAGACAGTAAACTTAATATTCACATTAAGACGTCAACAATGCCCCCAGATCACAATCAATAACTCATTGGTACCACAAGTCACAGAAACAAAATATCTAGTGATGAGACACATAATTAAAAAAGAAATGGATTTGAAAGTCAAGAAAATGTATTGGCTATTAGGCGGGAAAACACCATTATCTATTGAAAAGAAAGTCCTCGTTTACAAGACAAATATAAAACCAGTGTGGACCTATGGTATAGAGCTGTGGAGATGCTCATGCAAATCAAAAAACATTATTCAAGGCTTTCAATCAAAAACTCTACGTGCTATCGTTAACGCCCCCTGCTCGTATCCAACCAGACAATTCATACAGACCTAAACATACCCTTTGTAATAGAGGTCATAGAGAAAATGGCAACCAAACATCAAAACAAACTGATATCACATCCAAATGTAAACGTTCAACCACTACTAGAAGCCAGGCAATCTAAAGGACTAAAAAGAAACTGGCCGTGTGATTTAACAGCACCATCTCACTAATTATTGTAAATTAAGTTAATTATAACTTAACAGCTCAGATTAATGTACATATGTAGTAGGTTATCTATAAATCTTTTGTCAAATAATATATTGTAATAAAAGGGCAAACACCATTGGGTGCCACATGTCAACACAAGTCCTACAATTAGCTCAAGCACAAATTTAATGTAAACTGTTCTGATTGCTAATAAATTACCACAGTAAATATTAATATGTTCAATAGATGTAGTTTTAAGCGATGTTTTAGGCTTGAAACAAGCTTGTCAACAAAACTCAGCAATTATTAGTCCTGAGAATTGTGACCAAAAATCAAATAAATATAACTCCACAAGCACCATATTCTTCACTTTGAAAAACCTTGTTTGACTCAATTGAATAGATCAAAATAAAAATCGAAGGAGGTGCTGATGGAAATTGCAAAAATAGGATTACTTAAACGAGACAAATACCATGTTTTATGGAGTCACCTTACTTTTTGAACAGAGTAGCATAAACGATTGTATATTTAAGTAATAATAAAAATTGATTATAGTCACAGGCATATTTGACAAGTAAAAAAAAGGAGAAATTTTAATAAAATATTAATAAATTTTTTATATAGAACAATTATAAGAACAGCACTGCTAGTCATTATATTATCTTTAGTTTACCCTTTACAAAATCATATAAAAAACTTTTGTTTTTAACAACATCGATGTAACAGTCAAATAATTGCAAGCTTAGATAGATTTGGACGGCCTACTGAGAGGTTAGTGACAGAGAAAATACTTTTTAAATATGAATAATCCGGAATTTGGCGTCCTTTTCGCCTAGGAACCAGTTGGTTTGAGCCATTGGCGTGTGTGTGTGTGTGTGTGGTGTGTGTTTGCCATAAACAGGATATCTCGAGAACCTAGAGCAGAGACTTGAGATCTGGCAGCAAGTTACTAGTAGAGCGGGCCAGTGCGAAGCTTTGATAAAATCCGCGCTAGTCGTTTGGTCGCAAGGTCACAAATTCGGTCAGCGGTCTAATCTAAACTGTTGAAGATACAAAATTCATGAGAATAAAATGATTTTATCATGAGATAAACATGAATTTAACAAAATGCAAAATGGAACTCGAAAAAATTGAAGCTCAGGATTTTAAGTACCGTGTTCATAAATATTGAAATTTATATTACCGGATAGACCAGATCGAGACGACAAAATTACATGGAATGATCAGAGGTCCATTTAAGCCGATCGTAATTTGGCCAATCAGCGCGCTGACTTTCCAATACTGCGGACGGACATTTGACGAGTGCACTCGCACCGAGACGATGGACCGGTATAATATTACACGCACTAGAAGCGTGTCCAATACCAAACATAGCAATCTAAAAAGACGCCAGATAGTGCTGTTTTGCCGCCGCTGCTTTTTAATGCGTATTTTAATCATTTATGTGGATCAGTTAGCTAATTTTTCAGAGGATACAAAAATTAACGAGCAGATAGTAACATCCGTCAATGCGAACTGCTAATAAATGGACATGAAAAGCAATACAAATAACCATAATTCTAAAAATATCTAAAATACGAAATATATCCGTACCGATACATATAAGACGTGAATAACTAGCATATATAAAGAAGAATAAATGTCTTTTCTGTAGTATTTATAACAAGGTTAGCGATCATTAATACAACTTTTACCTACAGCACACTGTAAAAAATCGGTAAAATTAACGAGTTTTTTCAAGGGGTGACTTTCCCAAATCGCTTTTTTATCCAGAATTCGCACATTTAACCGATGTCGTAGGTGAATTTTTAAAACTCGTTGAAAACAAACCTTTAGTTCGATAAATATTCAGATGTTTTGCATTTAGGTATGCAGAAGAAACAATGGATTGAAATGTTCCTTTAAATCGAAAAGTGCACAGAAATAAAAGTTACAATTTCTTTTTAAGAAGTGCCGGTCTTTCAACTGTCATTCAACACTTAAAATATTTCTTTCTGTCTTTATTCCTTAACAGATGCTTGCTTACATTAAAAAAAACTCTGCGTCGTCCGGAGCTCGTCAATTTATCACCAGGCTTGCGCCGCTTTCTTATTTTTTTACTTCTCGTTTTAAATTTTTATATTCAATGTTCCGTGCTAAGCCTCTCTTCATAGAAACTTGTTTATCCGTTCTCAGTTTACATCTAAAGGCTTTCAGCACATACAATCGCAAAACATTAAGGGTTTGTGCTTTGACGGTGAATCCTACATTACAACGCTTCAAAGAGAAAGAACGTCTTAGATGCAGAGGATCAATTCATCAGACTGCAAGTAAGTGAAATAAAAAATTAACTGCCCCAGATATTGCTACAAAGCTTAACCGGGGACGTAATAAAGCAATATCAATCAGCACAATAAAGCGGTGTTTCAAGAGGGTAACCTTCATGATCGTATTGGGACAAATGGCGTGGTAATAAGGCTAAACGGCTTCAGTAGGCAAAAAAGTATAGTTTATGTACAATTAAATAGTGGCAAAATGTATTATGGCCCTACGAATCCAAATTAGAAATTTTCAGCCAGAAATGGAGAACTTTCGTGCATCGGTCTAAGAATGAAAAGATGACCCAGTACTACATTGTTCCGATTATGAAGCACGGAGGTGGGTCTTTGACTTACAATTAGTAAAAATCGATGGCATGAAAAAAATCAATATAAAAATTTTTTAAGGAAAACCCTATACCACCTGGGTTGTGATTAATGGAGAAGATAATTATGATGCAAAACAACGATCTTAAACATACTTGAAAGCTTAGTAAGGACTATCTAGCAAATTAAGAAGAAGCCCTTCACGCTTGTTGCCAGGAGGTTTGAGTAATAAATTGCATTGACTGTTTTGGAATCCGCCAGAAAGTCTGCATGGATAACCCCCTGCTCGTTACAGAAGAACGTTGCCATCACTTTTCCTGCCGAACAGCTCCTCCCTCTTATGTTTGGGAAAATCGGTATGCCTCCACTCGCGTGATGACTTTTGGAACTCGGAAATGAAGCAGTGCACCCACAATTCATTGATGGCCACTAAAGACTTTAAAAATGCACCACCTTCTTCAAACTGCTGTAGGAAACGGCTGGAGGCTTGCATGAGCACAATTTTATTATCGTCTGTCAAAGCATGTGGTATCCACCGTGCATTTAACTTGCGATAGTGCAGGTGGTTTTCACAATGTTTTCTACACTACCAAGACTGATGGACAGCATTTACTTAAGTTTCTTGACAGTGCTGCGACTATTCCCACAAATAATCAATGTTTGGCTTGGTGACGGATGTTCGCGGCTGACGATCATGCGGTTCATTCTCCACGCTCTCTCTGTCCCCTTTGAAGCTCTTACACCACTCAAGCACACGGGTCCGTAAGGTACGCTTTTTTCGATGCTGCTGTTGGAGTCTGTGGTAAACAAAATGTTTTCTTCAACGAGGAATTTGACCTCAATGCGTTGTTCTACGCCCCGCGGTACCTTCTGTTTACTATTCACTCTAGCAACTCCCAAACAGGACGAAACGTTCTAACCCAAGTAGGAGGGAGGGTAGGGGTTGTTGCTACACTCTCTCAAGATCGCACAGCTGCTTGTAATTTCTATAAGTATTTTTTTCAAGTTAATAATTTGTCATTTATATCCATAATGCGCTAATTATTTTCATAAGTTAATTTATTGTTTTATCATTCATAATGTGGTTTAATGAGTTCTATCATTTTCTTATGTACATAGACTAAAGCGTCGTATTTGTTCTGCAACATTTAAATTTTCGCACAATTTCTTCACATTACCTTTCTTATGATATTCTTTTTTTCCTAATATTTGTTTCTTTATATCTTTATAAGGTTGTTCGATTTTATTTTTGGCTTTTACAAGTTATTCCTTTTTGCTTACTCTTTTATCAAGCTTTCAATTATTTTCACTTACTTCCACATTTTGTATTTGTTCCAATTGCTTATCCTTATATTCACTGCTGCTTGTATCTTTTATTGTTTTTACTTTTGCTGAAAGTTCTTATTGTACTTTTATTCTAGTGTGTTGTTCTTTTATTTTTTCAAGCTCCCACTTGCCATTATCCCTTCGTTTTTCTATGGTTTTTAATTGTATCCGAAATTTTCTAGTATTGAATTATAATCCTAATTATCATCTGCACTGGGGTAAGTTTTAACTGAGAAAACACGATACGTAAATGTTTTACTTATCATTAGAAAGTCGATTTATTATAATTTCTCGGTATATTGGAATGATCATACCTCAAAATGTCATGTAATTGACAGAAAGTGTTAAAACCACAAAATTCTCCTATTGCAAGTAGAAGATAATAGAAAGTAAGGACAATTTTAAGTACAATAGATAATTTAAGCTAATTTTAGTATGAACATTTATAAAAGAGGGAAACACCAATAGTTATCAAGGTCGGACGGGTTGTTAAGCTTGTGATAATAAATTCGTTGCGATTAATGGTAGCAAAAGTAACCGAAATGTCCACAAGGATCAAGATAACAAAGAAAAGCACAAGGAATATAGTCAACAATTATGAGAAAAGAATATAAAAACCAAAAAAATTGTAAATTAGGACAATAGGCTCAAATGTCGAAGTATTAAATTGGAATACAGAATAAAAAGAGTATAAATGGCAAAAAGAATGATGGAATAGCAGGCGTGTAAATAGACGTGCTCTCGTGGAGGGATAAGAACAAAATTACGGCCCTAAGTGGTGAAAACGAGGCCCAAATCGTCCTTAAATAGTCCTTGCGAAAGCAAATGGGGTGGCGTCCGACACCAAACAAAGGTAAATTGAAAATCGCTCATCTGTACTGGCTCGCACTGCTGTTTTCAGTGGTTTTCCTGGTGGCCACCGTATATACATTCCCTTTACACCTTGCTTTAGCGGAAATTATAATGCGCTCTAATTTAGAAATGCTTCAATCGCAGAAAGGCCTAGTGAGGCTCACAGTAGCGGCATGCGTATGTAAAATGCAAAGAAAATGGGAAACTTCTAAAATATACCAAGTTTCGCGGTGGAGCAACACAGCTCACAACAGCAACTGTCGTAATATAATTTGAATATGACCGATGGCGCTGGAGGCTCGCACACCAAGCGAAGCCCCTCTGCCGTTTTGGTTTGCGAGCAAAACGCCCGCCGGCAGATATCATAGGCCACCCACATCACAGACTAAGACACAGACGGCCCAAGGGAAAGGCCGCCACGCCAGATGAGTTAACAGATTAACTAACAAAAATAAATATATACCACGTAGAAATGACAGAAACAAAAAGAAGAAACAAAATAATTACAAGAAAAAACTATCAAATGGATATTGGAAATGCTCAGAGAAGAAATAATAGATACTGGTAAACTAAGAGTGGCATTCGTAAATAAAAATGAGAAAATAAGATACGTACAAAATTAAAACTTTGTAAATGTAAATGTAAAATAACGACCGAACGAACACAAAGAAGAACGAAAAAGATAAGTTTTTTAAAAAAATTATAAAAGAGATTGATAGAAACAACAATACATAGTTCTAAAAGACCACATTAGAAGAGTAAGATGGTGCTTGAGGGAAATTGGAGAAAATGGGAAAAATGCTAATAGAGAAAGAATTATCGAGCATTTTCTAGACAATTTTCTTAAAATTGTAAAAAGGACACAAAATACAAGGTAAAAAATTTAGCGTTGTAAGCGAAGAAACAAAAATGAAAGACTAAAACAAACAAAAAGTTTGAAAACTTTAAAAGATATTTTTTAAGTAAAAGTTAGTTGTGTTATAACTAAAATAGTTAATAAAAAAGTAAAAAGGACAAAACTTGACGACACAGGAAAAGAAATAAAAGTAATTGGAACGAAAAGCCCGAGAATGCAAAAAGGGAAGTTAGGTTCAAAGATAAAAAAAAAGAAAAAATCATAGACAGAGTTTAGAAGACCAAAATTAAAAACTATTCTTCGGTATGTTAAAACAAATCAATTAGAAGAAGACTCCATCAATTAAAAATATGAAAGGTAAAGACGGAAACATTATAGATAAAAACAGAATTATGAAAAGATTGAGACAGTACCGCATGTAGTTCTTAGATGGAGAAGAAGTAAACCAGAAAACAAAATCATGTACAGAACACAAGTACCTAGAAATGTAAATTTCACATGACTGTAAACATTCAGAGAAGCGATCAGAAGAACTGAACATGAAAAGCACCCGATTAAGTCATATAATTATAGATATGTTAAATGCACTAACAGAAATAATACTAAAAAAACAAAAACAAATAATAAATGAAACACTGAAACAAATTGCATTCCAGGAAATTGAGAATGGATATTTTATCTTCAATATTTAAAACTAACAATAAAACCTACCATAATTATAGAGGAATAACCCTTCTAAGTCCTGAACCAGAAATGTATGTCAGAATAATAATAAAAAAATTGCGGCAGATTATAGAAGACATACTCTAAGAAATGCAGTTGGATTTAGGCTAAACAAAAAGGCAAACGATGTAACATGCAACTATAGCAAGATAAATTAGAGAAAAGGCAATTAAAAAAGGTTTCATTGATATGGAAGAAGATTACCACATATAATAATTAGAGCAATAAATAGTCTATATCAAAATATATAGAGTTATGTCTGAATAAGGCAAGAATACGAAAGAATCAAAGCAAGAAATGAAACCGTATGAAGTGGGTTACTGAAAGATAAGACAAATTTAAGCTAGCAAACTATACTATATGGACGACCTGGTTACCATAGCGAAGAATGAAAGAACCCTATACAAGAACTATAAAGAACAGTATTAAAAAAAATCCATATAAAAATAATCAAGACAAAGACAAAGACTGTGACATACAAAAATAATTACAAAAACACGAGATATAATTAGAACATAGACAACTAGACCAAGAACAAAATTTTAAATATTTAGTATGAATAACTGTAGAAGATGGAAAGCTAGACAAGAAAATAAAAGAAGAATTGCAATTGAGGAAAGACTTTTTAATATAATTAAGACGGCTTTCTTCAAAAAATGCAAATACCAAAAAGGATGGAACACTTTCAAAGAAATAATTATTAAAGCTGCAAAAGAGGTTTGAGGAGTTAGCAAATCCGTAAAAGGGAAGAATCAAACAGCCTAGTGGACCAGTGAAATAAAAGAGGAAGTCAAGAAGAAGAAGAAGGAATGGAAAAAATATCTAACAAACAAAACCCCGCAACAGTATGAAATATACGGAAACCAAAGAACAAAAGTAAAAAAACTAGTAGCAGCAGCCAAAGAAAAGTCATGGATAGATTTTGGAAATAAGATGGAAAGTATTAACACTGGGAATCAGGAATTATTCTATAAAGTACTAAAAACCTTTAGAACAGAAAAAATAATTAAGGAAGCATACATAAAAAACAAAAACCAAGAAATACTAACAAACGAAACAGATACAATGGAGAGATGGAGGGAATATTTTCAGGAACTATTAAGACAACAAACACAACCGAACGAAAACATGGTAACCGAACACGAAAGTGAAAACCAAGATGAGGAAATAGACGAACTAAAAATGGAAGAGCTGATAAATGTAATAAAAATCTGGTGTGAACATCACACGACTTTCCTTATTTGCAGTCGGCCAGGACACTTGCTAAATTAATTCTTAAATAGGAAAAAAAAATTTTTTTCTAAAGAAACTCGATCTCAAGCTAATCCTTCTTACTCAGTTAACATGTTTCTAATGCACGCTAGGCTTTCTCTGCGACCCTAGTTCTAAGGTATGTTTGAATTAATAAAATAACCACTACCAGGATAAGGGCACCATGGTCATCAAGTAGTGATTCATTTTTCCTTTTAAGTTTTAAATAAAATTCAATTACTGGAATCAAAATTTTATTTAATTCATAACAAATGTTCAAATTGTTTCTCTTCAGCCACAATGCCAGTCCTACATCT
Source organism: Sinelater perroti (assembly GCA_036346155.1). Lineage (NCBI taxonomy): Eukaryota > Metazoa > Arthropoda > Insecta > Coleoptera > Elateridae > Sinelater > Sinelater perroti. Next base: position 1,076,967 of record JARFIY010000356.1, on the reverse strand, counting down.
TTTGCAAAATTTGGTGTGCTCTACTTTTGGGCACTCCTATTCTTGCTTCAATTCCACGTACTGAGGTGCTCGGGTCATGTGTGACTTCTTGTAAGATTTCGTTCTCATAGGGCATGAGGGGTCATTCCTCACTAGTCATTCGATTTGGAAATCGACCCTCTGAGAATGACCGGTGCACATTTGTAAACACTCGGTGGTCTGGATAACACCCAGCATTTTGATATCTCTCACGATAAAGTCCAGCTGCAGCACTACCATTGTATTTGCATTCTTCATAACTGAGGTGCATGTTAGCATATTTTTGTGCAGTGTGCCGAGATGGCATGGTGGTATTCACAGTATACAATTACGTGATCAACGATTGACACTTTAGCTCAGAAGAAAGTCAGGTTCGTCAGAAATAGTCAGATAACAAATCCAAGTCGCACCGCAATCAAGTCCAATAAACAAAGCCAACGTTGTAAGCACGAATTCAACACGAATACAGAACGATGCTCAGTAAATGAAGCAACGTAACGTACTGCAGTATTGCACATTGTGTCTATGCGTCACTATTTGGCTAGGGAGGCGTCGCTATCCGTTTCACTCATCTTGGTGAAAATAGTGTCACTATCCGTCTCACTTAAACTGGGGACTAGAGAAAGCCTAGCGTGCATTAGAAACTTGTTAACTGAGTAAAAAGGATTAGCTTGAGATCGGGTTTCTTTAGAAAAATTTTTTTTCCTTATTTAAGAATTAATTTAGCAAGTGTCATACCGTTTTAGAATTTGGACTAAATGCACCATCTTTTAAAGCCACTTGCCAAAATTCCGTTGTACATTTTCTTCCAGTACAGTTAGTTAAAGTTGGGCGATGTAATAATTTTGAGTGCACGGTTGGATAAAGTGATATTTTCTTTAAACCTGAGGCAGTTGTGATTTAATTTTAGACTGTAACTATAGAAGGATTGTTTAGGGTTACATTACACACATAAAACTGAAGAACAATAAAGATTTGTAGTCGCAGTACATGAAAGATCATCACAGGGTGTCAATATTTTCAATTTGTCTTTGAATGCCTATAATTTTAAAAGTACACGACTACGATTTTTTTAATTATTTTTCTGATAACTGTCACTACCTGGTCTATGACCCGTTTCCGGCTTGACGTTGATTTTTGGGACACCCTGTATAATAATGAACAACATAAAATCAGAAGGCTTTAAAACAGAGGTGGGATTAAGATAAGGAAGAGGACTAAGTCCAATCTTATTCAATGTACACATAGATAAGATCATCAGGAAAAGCGAACCAAAAGTAAATAAAGTATTTATAGGATATATAAATCTAGAGTAGAAATACAGGGTGTCTGGTGGCAGATTTATATTTTTAAATACGATTATTTCAAAAAGTAATAAACGGTGCGGGGTGAGGGTGGCGCCGTTGGAATCACCGATCGTGCGGATTTGTCAGCCACGATGTCGCAGTGGTCGAGTGAGCATCGCGCGTTCGCTGTAGAGACATTTTTTAAGAGTAATGATTCTTACGTAATTGCCCGTCGACCATTTTGTTCAAAGTTCGGTATTCGGCGAATACGTGATGGACCGAGTGTAAATTTAATTCGTTCGTGGGTGCAGAGATTCCGCACAACTGCCTCGGCTATGAATGCCCCACGACCAGAGCCCAGTCGATCTTCAAGGACTCCCGAAAACATTGAACTGGTTGAAAGCAGTTTACGTGAAAATTCGCGACTTTCAATACGGAAAAGAGCAGCCTTACTGGGACTTCCAAGAGCGATTATTCATGAAATTTCAAGAAAGGATCTGAAGTTCCATCCTTTTAAAATTCAAATCGTTCAAGAACTGAAAGAAAGTGACTTTGATTTACGCAAAAATTTTTGTGAAACGATGTTGGAGCGTTTTCGCACTGTAAATCCCATTTTTTGGAGCCACGAGGCTCATTTTCACTTAAACGGCCACGTCAACAAGCAAAACTGGCGTTACTGGTCTCCAAGAACCCGCAATCCTCGATTGAAACATCAAAAACCATTGCATTGCTCCAGGGTAACTATTTGGTGTGCCTTATCCACGCATGGGATAATTGGACCATTTTTTTTCCAAAATTCTCGAGGTCAGGCGACGAATGTCAATGGTGAAAATTATCGACGCATGATTAAGGATTTATTTTTGCCAAACCTGCGAGCTCATCCATCGTACTTTTCACACACGTGGTTTCAACAGGATGGGGCGACTACACACACAGCCAGAGCTTCGATGAATTTTCTTCAGGAAAATTTCCCCCAAAAACTGATCAGTCGCTTTGGGGACATCCCATGGCCACCGAGGTCGCCCGATCTAACTCCCATGGATTTTTTTTTATGGGGCTACCTCAAATAGAGGGTTTATAATGACAATCCCCAATCTCTTGTGGCTTTAAAGGAAAATATTCGTCGAGAAATCAGCTCAATGGAACCAAGTTTACTGCAGCGTGTGGCGCAGAACACAAGGCTTCGTTTTGAACAGTGTGTGCAACTCGACGGAAGACATTTGGATGACACACTCTCTAAAAAATGAAATCCGCATTTCTATTCTATCGTTCAATGCTCTTAATAAAACTTTGTGTCAATTATTACGTTTTTTATTTAAGTTTGAAAATATAAATCTGCCACCAGACACCCCGTAGCAGCAGGAGTTTTCGCGGATGACGTGGTGATAACAGCGAAAAGTGGAAATAAACTACAAAAAAACTTAAACATATGGAAAGAGATAATGGAGTAGAAGGCATGGAAATAAATATAAATAAAACAAAAGTTATGATAATTAGAGAACAGGATGCTAAAATAAATATTGAAATAAATTATGTAAAATTAGAACAAGTAGAAGAATATAAATATCTGGGAGTAACGTTAGAGAAAACAGGGAAACAAGAAGCAGAAGTAAATGAAAGAATTAATAAAAAATAAAACTATACTACGCAATGAATAAAAAATTTATAAATAAAAGAGAAATCTCGAAACAAACAAAAATAAAAGTTTTCAATAATATATACAGACCAGTACTAACCTACGGATGCGAAACCTGGGTACTATCAGAAAGGCAAAAAAGCAAGATACAAGCTGCAGAGATGAAATACTTGAGACACACAAATAAGTCAAGAACTAGGGGTACAACCAATAATGTGCTTCATTGAACAACGACAAGTCAGTTGGTGGGGCCGCATACAACGAATGAATAGTAAAAGACAAGTAAAATTAGTGTATGAAGCGAGGACACAGACAAAAAAGAAAAGAGGAAGACCAAGAAAAACGTGGAACCAAGTAATAGGTACAATACTAAAAGGAAGAGATAAAATATGGGGAGAAGCAACAACATTAGCAGAAGACAGAAAAGAATGGAAGTGGTTCATAGATATGAAATAAAATAAAATTTAAATACATACCACGTTCGGTATAAGGGTATATGATTATAATAATAATGATCATAGACACAAAAATTTCTCTTTTGTCGATTTACTACTATTTAATTAAAAAAACGAAAATGATTTAAATAATTTTTGTACAATCAATTTGTTACATATAAAATAATTTGATAGTTTCACTCTTATTGTAACTTTCATTATAAACTTTAATAAGATATGGTACTAAATAACCATTAAACATCTTTAAATTGATTATGGGATATTAGCGCAAAACTAACTACAACATAAAAATTAATAAAGAATTTAATTAATTTATAGAAAATTATTGTTTGAAAATAATAAACCCGAGGATAAATGTACTAACAAAGTAAAAAATGCGAATTTACATCACATTTTAATTCTTATTACTGGTACCACAAAAATAAAGCTAGAAATGTATAACAAAAGAAGGACACGATCCTTTGGGGATAAAAAACAATAAATTTCAATTATAATAAAATTGTGATATACGGATGCGTGTCCACAAAGTAACTCTCGTATGCAAATATTGACACTGCGGTCACGTTCTGGGCGTGTGAGCGGAATTTCTTTGCCGTTGCCAAGCCGACTACGATCTCTCGAAATATTTAGGACGTATTATGGTTCCTTGATACAACAAATGCTTTTTAAATAATGCTAGAAGCTATACAATTTAAATTTTGTTAAATCGAATAGAAATATCTTAATTTTTAGCGTAATAGTTCACTCACTAATAGGTAATTTCAATTTTTTTTTTTAATAATTACAGTAATCTTCAATTTCTCTTTTGTTTTACTTGATTTTCTAGTATTAAATGATTTTTTGGCTGGTCTTACGAATGAGCGGGTGCGTTTGCTGCAATGTGAGCGTGCTATGAAAACTTACCCGATAATTATTATATATTTATAATTTATAAGCATGTATTTATTACAACTGTAAGCACAATTAGAGTTTGTAAATTAAAAGACAATTTGAAATATTTAATCTTCACATTAAACTTGTGTGCGTCATATTCTATATAGTCATTATTGCTCAGTCTAACGATGAAATTAATGAAAGGTTTAGCACCTAGTCGTACATAAGTCTACGCAAATCTAAAGTAACAAAAAAAAAAGACAAACGTACAAGTAGAGTTAGATTAACTACAGCAATAAATTTAATGTTTTATTCAAACGAATAGAAATAATCAACAATTATAGCAAAAAAATGTTTACCGGCAGCCCACAAAAATCAGAAGCTTATGAAATTAGACTAACAAAAAGACATGCACTAAGGTATTAAATAAAGAACTAAATATCCTACCGTACAAATCTCATAGCATGTAGGAGCTAAAACATGAAGATTGTGGCCGCATAATAGAATATGGAGAATTAATGTTCGGTTATTACAGAGATTGGCTCTAATTGTTTGAAGACATCCTCTGGAGTGACGAGGCTGTATTCTATATTGGTGATTTCGTCAATTATCATGACTGAGTATTTGGTAGTGATTCCCAACAGATATTTGAGGGCATCAGAATGATGGAAACAAAACCCATCATCCATATCCATTTTGCTCTTATTGTACAAAACATTGGCTGGAACAACGAAGAGCTCATGAATAGTCTAAAAAGTCCAAAACTTTTTTTATACAAAGCCTCGTGCACTAGGAGGTATGGATTCAGGAGATCATCAGCAATATTCCAAACGACTGTCTTCAAAATATTGTGCGTTCCATCCTCGATCATTCGACGAAACTGACAAAACCAATGTGTGGGTCAAATTAAATATTTAATTTTATTATTCTGCGTAATAAAGTACGCGTACAATTTTTTTCAATTTTAATTACTAATATTGACTTTAAAATATTAGAAACTGATGAATGTAGGCCTAGAACGTTAACAAATAATGGTGATAAAGGAAATACTACCACTTAGATGAGTTTATAATCTTTTAGTTATCTGAAAATCAAAAACCAGTTTTCTTATATTCCAGGTTAAAGAAGAAAGAGCATATAGGGTAGTTATAGTAAAACTACATCTAACATTAATGCAGATTTAATAAAAGGTAAAATTTTAAATAGCGGATGCGGTTTAAGAATTATAATAAATGAAAAATTCAAAATAGAATGCCTTTGTCCTATCAATAAATGTACAACTTGGAATGCTGAATATGCAAATTACTGCACATTACTTAAAAGAACATTATATAAAAATATCGTACTATTAATGTAAGTGGCAGATTAAGATACATATAATAATATTAACCTTACATTCCCTATACAGCTGATCTGCAAAACAAACTTAGTTTGAAGACTATTTGGTATAGGTTTATACTAGGTGACAATTTTAACTTTAAACATCCTTCAAGAAGTTCAGAGTGAGCAATTTCAAAGAAAAAAACTATGAAAAACTTATAGACAACCATTACATCTCTCCACGAAGATCTCCAGATACCCTATGTCAAAGATGTAATAACCCAATACACGCTAGCACTCACATTAGGAGGCTACAAGAATACCCTAATCCAAATATTCAGCCTCTCCTAAATAGTACTCGCCGAAGACGTCTGAAAACTGGCCAGCAGATTTAGTAACCTAATTTAGACTTAAAATTAAAACATCTATGAACAAACAATTAAAGTTGGAAGGGGCAATGCGCGCCTTGGACAGTTATATGTGAAGTATTAAAAATGTGTAATCACATTGCTAACTACTCCTACATTACATTAAAAATTCTTTATAAAGAAATAATAAATTAACTACCTTAACTGCACAATTAAAAGAAGTTTATACAAGAAGTTTAATGATAACCGGCATACTGGAAGCTGATATACGAAAGTATATTTAGAGTTCAGCTGCCGCAAGGATGCCGTATTCGCGGACGACACCCTTTTAATAGTTCGGGCGGTGCAATTCAAAACTTTAAAGGCGCGCGGGAACGAGGCGCTCGGAGCGCTTAAAACGTGGGCAGACGGCGAGCCCATCTACTGCAAAGACCACATCCGGTACCTTGGAGTAGAAATAGACAATATGCTATTGTGGAAAAGCCATATACGGGCGGTTTGCGACAAGGGAAAACAAATTTCCCATCGGATCGGGGCGGCGGCGCGATTAACGAGGGGTTTTCGCTGTAATCGGTGGCGCGCATATTCAAGGAGGCAGTACAGTCGGCTATGTTGTACGCTGCTGAGATATGGGAAGAAGGAGGTAAAGTTAGAGAGTGTAGGACCTTGCTGAGCGTCCAAAGAATACTCTCGGTCAAGGCGGCAAGTGCTTATCGCACTGTAGCCCCGAGACTGCCTTAGTATTGAGCCAGTTACCGCCTTTGCATTTTGTTTTGCAGGAGGCGGCAGATCGCAGGAGGCTGACGACCGGGCCGGAGCGGCAACTTCGAGAGGAGTTGGGGCTGCGGCAGGGCGTCATTGAGCGGAGGGACTCCATGGAGGAAACGGGGCACCCGGCCGAGCGAGACGGCATCCCAGCGTGGCGGAGCCGGGGGAGCGACAACTGTGCTGCTACGCGGACGGATCGAGGGCGGACGACGGAAGAACAGGGGCCGCGTTCGTGGTCATGCGAGGGGCGGAAGAAATATACTGTGGTCAAGCAAAACTGGCAGAGCACCATCTTCCAGTGCGAGTTAGTAGCCATCCGAGAGCGCCTGACGTATATCCATAGGCACGGAGCAGTAATCCCTAGATGCGCGGTGATATCTAACAGCAAGTCAGCGCTACTTGCTCTCAAGTGTTTGAGAGCGCCGACGGATTTGCAATGAGCGTGCAGACCAGTTGACCAAAGAGGCAGCGTCAAGAGATGGACCGCTTATATACGAGACGTTACCAATGGGGCTCGTAAAGAACCGACTACGAGCTAGGGCGAGAGCAAGATGGGAGCAGAGATGGCAAGCAGCAGAGACGGGGCGACATGTGCAGATATTCCGGCACACCGTCCAACTTATCACTGGGCATGGCAACTTCCGGTCCTACCTAATTCGAATCCGGAAGCTTGCGGAGGACCAACACAGATGCGCGTGTAGGGAGGTCGACAACGCCATGCACGTCCTGCTGACCTGCAACGCGGAGGAGGAGATCAGGGCCAGAGCGGAGAGGACCCTGATTACCAGCGGCTGGAGATGGCCAAGAACGCGGGGGGAGCTTGAGGAACTTTCAAACGTGCGAGAATGGTGGACGGCTCTTGCGGATTTTGCGGAGATTACGTGTTGACGCGAACTTGTGATGGGCACGCGGGGGTTGGGAAAAATAAGTGCTGGTGCGAGATGCGAACTCTGGGACGATGAATAACAGACACTAAGCGCGGCGTAGGTTAAGGTAGTTGTTTAATCTGTTTTTGCGTAGTATTGTAAAAGCTAAGAGGACTCGGATCCCGGGTCCTGCACTAAGGCGAATGCCGGGACAGGTAAATTTGCGGCCACAATAGTTATAACAAATTCGGAGCACTGTTAAATACAGGTCTGCGGAAAATTGTTAATACGGTTGCGGTAGTGCTGGTGTAGTGCCGTAAGGCGGAGCACCAGTCTTTAGTTATAAGCATTTTCCTGTAATGCTACTGTATATTAATTCATTAATAAATTGTAAGCCCCCTGACACTCTATGCCTCTCTTGTCTGGAGCAACACGAGTAAAACAAATATACTGAAACTTCAACGATTCCAAAATAAGGTTCTTACGAATCGCCGTTAACGCTTCATCGTTTATTCGAAACACACAAATTAACCACGAATTGGGTGTCGCCAGAATCCAAGACTGTATGCTCTCAACCACTAGGACTTTCTTCTCAAACATTCCCAAATTTGAAGGAGCAACTCACTTCAACCTTGGGCAGCGTAATATTTATCACAGACTGAAGAGACAACTCCTCAAGATGTTATCCCAAATGAAGAAACCTAGCAACCACCACCTTCGAGTTTCCAAGGCCACCACTACCTGCCTCCATGTATTACACACTGCTACTTGCAAATTCTAAATTCAGAACGCATATAATGTATATATTCCATAGTCTTAGCCATATTTAACTCCTTAAACTTGTCATGTATAACACTGTAATGTTTATCTGACAAAACCTTTAATAAACAAAAATAACTGCTGTATATTCAGAGGATAGGTTTATGTTTGCTTCAGCTTGTTAAAAAGCATTTACTACGCTACTGACAATTACATTGTCGAGTAAAGTAGGTATAAGTTGGTCGAGAGATAGTTATGTGCCGTGGAATTGTTTTTAGAAGATTGCTTCCGGCGATAAATTTTAGATTTAGAGTTGAGCTGGGTTGAAATAGTGTGATGAAGACTGATAATAACTAATCTGTATGCTCTTCCTCTTTTGAGTTGGTATATATGACGTGTTATGTTCTTGTTTCTAAGACATGTCGTGGTTTTATTTAGGTTAAAGTGTTGACTTTGACTGTATTGCTAGTCGATTATGTTTTGTTTTTTTACTAATGAGGTAATACTGTTAGTGATTTGATTATATTTGTTAACTCCACAGATATGCTCCGGTGGGAGCTTAGTAGTTTTAGGGTGTTGACTACCAGAGCCAAGTTTAGGCTTGCCATTGTTGGTTTTAGTTTGGAAGAGTATTTTATATCTATTTTAAGTAGTTGTTTTGTTAGACTGTTGTACGCTGAGGATTGGATGTGTTATATATTTTTGCTTTTTATCGGACTTTTTAAATGTTTTGTGTTATTTATTTGATTTCAGTTGCAATGGAAAATTGTGAGATTGGTTGTACGCATGGAAAATGCTTTGAATATTGATGTTGATGATCCGGTATTGAGAGGGGCGAGCGGGTCCAAGAGTGTACTTTAGATTGACAATATGAATTAGAGTATTTATATAAATTAAAATATACAGGGTCCAGCAGGGAGATACGGTGTTTTTGAAAAGATTGCCATGTGCTGACGTAGACCAAATCTTTACGAAATGGTATATCTACTCATTGTTAGATGCCATTTTTGAAGCAATAGAGCCTTGCTCTGTAGCACATTGTGTTATTGAAACGAGTCGTTCTGTGCTCACACAGCGACGATTTCGAAACCATTTCAATGTTGGTCGTCATTCTCGCGTTCCAAAACGGGACACCATTGCGAAGTGGGTGAATAGTTTCAAACAACAGGATTTTTAAGACTAGGGACTGCGCGGGAAGGTGATGGAACTGTACAGACCTCGGAAAACAACAAAAGTGTGCGACAAGCGGTGGAAGCCAGCTCTCGTTGTTTGCTGGTACGCCACGTTCGCGCTTTTCGGATGTCATGCATGTCAGTTTGCCAAATATTACACTTGGATCTCAATTTCCATTCCTACAAGATTATGGTTGTTTAAGAACTGCGGCAAAACGACTTTGGAAGACGACATAGGTTTGTAGAAGTGATGTTATACTTACTGACAGACGACATCGTTTTGATCATTAGTGGTGAGTGCTATTTTTATTTATGGGGAATGATAAGCAAACAGAATTTTTGGTACTGGTCACTCGAAGCGCTACAAGAATTACATTAACAACCTTTGCTCTGCGAAAGAGCAACTGTTTGGTGTGGCGTATCTCAAACCTGCATTACTTGGCTTTTTTTTGTAAAAATAGAGGGACGGTGTCTGTTGACATAGATCGATACCTTCCCATGTTGCGTGATTATTTCCTGCCAGAATTAAGAAGACGACACATTAAGTTCCACACCGTTTGGTATTAGCAAGATGGGGCAACTTGCCATACTTCAAAAGCAACAATGGTTTTAAAGGCTACATTTCCTGGACGCCTGATTGCATTGGATGTGGATGTGGAGTGACTTACTCGGACCTATGGGGTTATCTAAAAGCTAGTTTACATAGACAAGCCTCGTAATCTCGAAGCCCTTTCTAAAATTCAAAGAGTTTTGCGTGATATGGTTTAAAGAAGTATGGACACTTTGGACATCCTTCTACAAGAATGTCTCGACAAAAATGGACGGCACCTAACTGATGAGATTTTTTGCAGCTGATTATTTTTTTGTTTTGCTATGTATTCTCGCATGGCAATGTAGTAGTTTTTGAAGTTTGTTCAAAAATAAGTGTGTGACACTTTTCTTAAAAACACCATACCTCCCTGATCTAATTTTTATCTTGATATTAGTGTAGTGTGTTATTATTAGGTTCATTTATCTGCATATGGCATTCGGAAATTTCAGAGATGGTGGAGCACAGCAAGCGCGTTTATACTTTGAAAGTCACATACCCATTTTTACTACTTTATAAATAAAAATATTTGAGTTTTTTTAGTTTTAGACACCTTTTTGAGAGATTATAGCTGTAGGCAGTTAATTTGCTAATATAACTTTAGAATGAAAGTTTATACCTGCTGTAATATCTTCCCGGTTAGGTTTGCTCAACCAATTTCACGGATTTAATGTTCCCTTCATTACGAAATCAAAACTTGTTCGCTCGAGTTTCACTTAAATTACCATACAACGAACAGAGCAATTTGGCTGGAAGACAGCAGTTCATGAAGCCATAAAACGGGTTGCTTGTGACAGTACTTCCTCTCCAATTAAAACTGCCCAATCTCACCGCCCGAGAACATGGAGTGCAACGTCGCAAATTCTAATTGCCTGTCGCCTTAAAATTTAAATATGAGCGCTACCTGCTTAATTATCTGTCTAGTTAAATTGGAGTCGCTTCCGGCAGCGGAAGACGATTGAAGTTGCCGGAGCACGGAGCGGCAACAAACAGCCCCGAATAACCGAGTCCCGCCGAGCCTCATTTATGTCTCTTCAGGTGCTTATGCTGCTATCTGCACGTCTCCCCGGAGCGATCACGCGCCGGGCCGCCGCCCATTGAATCATGTAAATGCACCCGGAATTGCTGCATGCATAAGATGCGACTCCGGCCAGCCGGCCCAAACCCAGCGAAATCGGAAGGGGTTGAGTGGCGGGCCATCCGATAAAGCGCCCCGCAATACTCATCCGCCTGACGGCGCGCTTACGGCTCCGCTGCGCCCCGGCAAATATTTATTCGCAAATCACGGGCGCCGGCCGAAATTGAAAAACACTAATCCGGAGCGAGCCACCTGCAAAATTAATTTTCCGCCCCGGCGCAGAGGTCCTAATAACCGCGCCGAAATCCAATAAGCCAAACGGAAATTTATTAACTGCCGCATTATTGCGATAATTTCTGGCGGCCGTCTTTGAGCTGCGATTAATTTCCGCCCGAGGCAGCGGAATTAAACGCATGTGTAATTGATTTTAGGCGGATGGAAAAGTTCTGCCGTTAATTACGCATCCGTTAGATTGCAGCGTGATATTTTCTGGTGTCAGCTTGTCAGCTTTTACTTTTTTGTAAACTTTGCTGTAAGATCAGTTAAGCTGGAAAAGCTCAACAAATGTTTAATTAGAAATAATTAGATTTAAAATTAGAAGCAACAAATTACGCGTGATGAGTACAAGATTACATAAAAAATCATCGGATTTTATAAAGTTGTATTCTATAAAGTATATACAAGATAAATATACAATAAAAGCCGCTTCGCGGCTCGTTAATGTATATTTCTTTGCATGCGATGGTAAAGCTTTCGAGCGACGTGCGTTGAGGCGTTTCGCGCCTTGTAAGAGTTGCCAAACCCAGCCTTTTTCCCATTTACATTTTTTTATAGTTTATTTGCAGATTAACAATCAGAACCATTTGACATAATAAACATATAATAAGGTCCTATGAACTAATGAGATGACGATAGTGACATGAGGAAAGTCCATCCATCGATGTTACCCCGTTAGTTTCTTCTTAGATCAATGGGCCACATTTTTTGTAGTCGTCTAGGAGGTGGATCATGTTGCAGGCTGGATGCCAGGACATTGGGATGAACTTGAAGTCGCAGGAAATTGTTGTTGCTTCTTTTAGTACGTTCTTCTACTACTGTTGGCATTTCCAGGTCGGTATGCAGGGTCTCGTTGCTAACATACCAGGGGGCATTGGCTAACATTCTCAGTGTTTTGGATTGCATTCGTTGGATTATGTTTACGTTTGACTTGCAGGAGCATCCCCACAGCTCGATGCCATAGGTCCAGATAGGTTTAATAATTATTTTATAAAGTAGAATCTTATTTTATAAAGATAGACACGATTTCCTACCAAGTGACCAGTACATTTTTTTAAGTCGTAGATCAACTTCCTTTCGTTTCTTTAATATATGCAGTTCCCATATGAGTATTTTGTCTAAATGAAGGCCCAGGTAGCGGGCTTTATTTGCTTGAGGAATTGTTATATTATTTAGATGCACCGGCGGGCATTCCAAGCGATTTAGGATAAAATTTACCTGGGTGCATTTTGCTTCGTTTACTTGGACAGATGATGTTGCAAGTTTAAGGAGGCTGTTTGAGGATTGGTATGATGAGAGAGAAGGACTGTATCGTCAGCGAAGGTGCTTATAGTTGTAGCTACTGTTGAAGGTATGTCTGCCGTGTACAATGTATATAGAAGAGGTTCAAGAACGCTGCCTTGTGGTACTCCGGAGTTGATTGAATGAATGGCAGAATATTCTTGGCCATACTTTATCTGGAAGTGTCGATTTGATAAATAGGATTTTATAAGTAAATAATATTCACTTGGAAGGTGTAATTTGAGTTTATATAAGAGCCCCTTATGCCATACTTTATCGAACGCCTGTTGTATATCAATAAATACTGCCGGACAGTAAGATTTAGAGTCCAGTGCTGTGTTAATCATATTTATGACGCTATGACATTGCTGAATGGTAGAGTGATACTTTCTGAACCCAAACTGGTGGTCCGGGATGCAGTTTTCCAATATATCTGTTTCATGTATTCTCCTGACTAAAAGTTTTTCTAATAGTTTAGAAACTTGGGGCAGTAAGCTTATTGGACGGTAAGATTTACCTGGTTTTGGTATGAGAATTATCTGTGCGAATTTAATTGGTTCCTTAGAAACACCAGACCGACTCTAGGTAATTCAGCAAACACTTTACAGGATATTAGTTCATACCCTGGTGCTTTTTTATGGTTAAGATGTTGAATTTCTTCTTTCAGCTCTGCACAGGTGAATCTCTTGATAGGTAGCGACAGTTGCAATGATATGTCCAAGAAGTTGTTTGCTGTATTATCAGGATCATCTGAGTAGGGCGTAAAAACATTAGCAAAGTGTCGTGCAAATAAGTCTGCCTTTTCCTGATCTGTTCTAGCCCACTCGTTATTTGGTTTTCTTAGTAGGGGATTTGTTTTTTGTGGCCGTTTGTTAGCTTTGGCGATTTTCCAAATAATATTATCTGTTCTTGATAATGTAGTTAGATAATGGTTAAAAGTTTCCTGCCTTATCATGTGTAGTTGGTTCTTTAAGGTATTTGCTAATCTATTATACACTGTTTTGTCAGCTGGATGTTGTGTTCTATGCCATCTAGCTCTTACTCTTCGCTTCTGTCGAACTAATTCAAGTATGTCATTAGGAATATTTATATATCTTTGAACGCTGTTTGTGATCGTAGGTGAGGATTTCCGTGCTGCATTTTGCAGAGTAGTGATAAAGTGATCAGTAGCTTGCTCTAATTCCTGGAGAGTTTTTAAACTAATATTTGATCGTAGGGTTTCTTGAAGAATGGCTCTGTATGAGTCTATCTGAAGATAAGTCAAGATTGCTGATAATATCCGTATAGTTAGAAGATATTCCATTTGTGACAAAAAAGTCCAGCAAATCAGGTGTTTTATTATGGTCCGTGTACCAGTATGTTGGCTCCCCAGTGGATAGGTATCCATATTTTTCTTCTCGTATGAGGTTATATAGTGCCCTACCCCTAGTGGTAATTATCCTAGATCCCCAGTAGGTGTGCTTACAGTTGAAGTCTCCACCGCATATGAATGGAAAAACGGCTTGAGGTCCTCCTTGATAATATTGTGTCTTGGTGGACAATAGACAGCAGATATGATAATTGGGTTTGGTAATTTACAAACTTGTATTGTTGTTGCTTGTAGGCATGGATCCTCATATTTTTGTAGTTCATAATGAACTATTGAGCTCTTTATGAGTATCGCTGTTCTGCCGTGGGTGGTACCATCCGGATGTTCCGTATGATAGCCTGTATAGTGCGGAACTCTTAGATAAGATCTGTCCGTAAAATGTGTTACTTATGTAGAAATTTATCTATATTATAGTCTTGAAAATAATTCGATTTCTTAAATTTTTGATTGGATGCCATTCGCATTCCATAAACATATTCGTAAGGACTTAGACATTAACGACAAGTTTATTTATGACAATAGACAACATGTTTATTATCATGTTGTTTTGTTGCATTAGCTGGGTGAACATCATTTTGAATTCTTCTAAGAACTTTTGTAAGATTGTGTTTTGACTGTTGGCTTGTACAGTGTCACCTTGTACTACTCGGCTGTATGTTGAGGGTGTGAACTTTGAGTGTTGTCTATTGTTGCTGGGTGGTGAGTGGTTTGAATTGATAAACCTGTTATGAGTCTGTGTGTCTGGTTTCAGTCTGTTTTGTAATTTTTTGTGTACTGTACAGCCTCTATAGTTGGAGGGATGTCACCGCCACATAAAGCACATTTAGCCGGCAAATCTTTTGATTTCTTGCATGTCTTAGTGTAATGCGGTCTTCCACATTTAACGCAAGCGTAGGGACGGTTACAATATGCTTTGGTATGGTTATATTGTTGACACCTCGTACACTGGACAATTGATGTATTTTAATTTCCAAAAATCATTTTAATATACTGGCATGAGGGTCGTATCAGATATTAAGCTGATAAGAACAGATACTACACTTTGATCTTAGCCATAGGCCGAGAAGCGATCCCATTTAAATGTAGCCAATTTTGCGAAAGACTGCAAAAAGACGGCAACCACCAAAGAGATTGAACCCACAAACCTCACATCTCGAAGCAAACGAGAAAGTGCGCTTGTGCGCCGGTTCGTTCGGTTCGTTTTTCTGACATCATCTCAAGCCTTATAATTTTTAAAGGGGCTATTTTCTATGCCACTTTCACTGATTTATTTGAATTTCTGATCGGGGATTCGGATTCTATGTCAAATTTGCGTTATTCTTTGGATATCGAAGAACTAAAAGAACAATTAGCTACCATAGGCCTTGAAGTGCGCAATATTAGCACGAAAAGTACCCCTACCTAAATTTTTCGTAGAACGTGTTGTGAATAATAAAAAAAATTATGAAATAAAATACTTAGAAAACCATCTAATATAGATAAAACCTGTACAAAAAAATACAATTACACAATGTATGCAAGGCCAACACTATGGACATAGCAAAACCCACTGCTCGAGACCCTATTTATGTAGAGATAAACACAACAGTTTACATTGCAAAAAGACAAAAATAGACCTGCCTATTGTGCGTTATGCCAAGACTCAGATCTAGCCAATTATAGAGGCTGCCAGGTGTATCAGCAATTACAATGTAATAATTAAAAACGCGTGGTTATTTATAGAACCCATAATACAAGTATACAAAATACTATCCCACCAATTACTACAACAAAAGTTCCATATATCTACACTGCAAATACAAACAACAGAAGTCACGGAAATACGGTAGCAGGTCAACAATAATGACATTACTATCTCAATTTCTAAACAAATTTAAAACAATGTTTACTTAATTTATGATTTAGAATTGTATGATGTTAAATCTACTCAACATTCGAATTGACAATTTCCAATAATAGACGCCCCCCGAATAGCAACTTGGAACGCCAATTAACTTGTCCAGCGTGGTCTCGAAATTGAGCTATTACTTAGAGAGCAAAAGATTGACATATTATTGATTTAGGAAACAAATTTTTACAGATGAAAATTACTTAAATATTCACAAATATAAGACATACTACACAAACCATTCCGATAGAACCGCCCATGCTGCATCTACTGTAATCGTTAATGACAAATTGTGCCATCATAAAATGGAAAATCTACAAGCAACAATTATTAACATCAAGAGCAGCATCGGGTCTATAGTGATAGCAGACTTTGCTTGCCAGACAGTTACACTCCTTTGAGTAAAACCAAGATGAAATATTCTTTTCAAAATTAGGCGACTGATTTATACCCAATAGGGATATCAATGCAAAACATAGAGTATGGGGTTCCAGACTGACCACGCTAAAAGGAAGGAAACTGTACAAGACCATATTAGTAAATAACTATAACCCACTATCCACCGGTCAGCTTACTTACCGCTCATTTGATATATAGTCCAAGAGTATGGTCGATTTTTTACCTTGAATAGCTAGACGATTCTAATGTTTTCTAATCGATTCGTTACAAAAACATGTCCCTAAAATGACAACGGTGCCAGCTCAAATTCTGCCGAAAGCATTTAAATTAATTAGTTATCGTAAGCATTTTTTTAAATATATGCCACCAAAGAAAAAATAGTAACTTTATGAAGATTTGCCAAAATGGAGATTTAGGAATTTCAGAAAGTTAGACGAATATCAAATTATAAAAGGGCGATTTGACAATAATAACTGAATATGAGTAACACATATGTGTCTGTCTTGTTAAAATGTAAAATTTGTACAATTAAAACAGATATATGCTATTATCTGTCTCAATTACAAAATTTTATTAGCCAAATGCTCACATTTTCCGTTTCTGCCTTGTTGAAAAAGCAGCCCACGCAGTCTAATTAACAGGGTTTATCGGGAAACTAAATTAAAACCGTAGCAAAAACACTCTAAATGAACCGTCGCCTTTTTGTTACTGCAAATGAATTCGCATTAAAGCTTGCTTTTACAGCAACTTGGGCGCAATAATTCAGTTGAGACATTATGTTGCGTCGTTATGACAATGCTGCGTGTGGTCATAAACAGAATGAAAATTACTTGTGTTTAGAGGCTTATTTAACTAGGTGATATTAAAAATTCGCAAACAATAATTAATCATAGAAAATGGTAATTTATTACTCATTAGTCTTTGCAATGCTATTTTTAAAATTCAATTTAAAAGAGGATCTCTAATTATTTTTATATCGAACGATTTCGCTAATTATAAGAACTTAAAATTGAGTATAGGAGCCACATAGCTATTATATAATATCAAGGGTACGTTTTTGGGGTACGCGCATAAAATCGGAATTTTGAAAAAAATACTAATAAAGTTTTCAGACTAATTAATTATGCAATTACTTGTGTACTTTTTGATCTATAAGCCTAGAAAGCACTTTAGCCTCTCGTGTAGGGTTGCAAGGTACTAATTTTTTTATACAGAGCAGTAAAAAATCTGCCCACCCTCTTAAACAGTTTCCTGGGCGTGTTCTCTTATGTCATTTTAGACACGGATCTTTCTCATTTGTAGCCTTATTCACTATTTTATCCTCCGTTTCAAGTTTTTTCAAATCATTTGCAACCCTTTCCTTGGATTTATTTTTGCTTTTGGCTTATAATTTTTTTCCAAAACGGTATGGCGGTATGTCTCTTTCATACTTCGTAGATAAGCTAGATAGCTTTATTTCTGCTTCTAATTTTACTAGTTATGCCTAAACAACACTTCTAATTCTCTTTTATTCCTATTTTTAACGGCAATCCCCTTTTATTGACTAAAATATTTTTCTCAGTACTTTCTACCCCTAAATTTCTAACTGTTGTTCTTTGTAAGTTGTGAGGCGCCAAGTTTTTTATTGCGTATGTCACTGTCGACTTAACAACTCTTTTGTGCACTTTTAACTTGAAATCCATAGAGAGCACATAAAATTATAATTATAATCGCTTGGCGTAATGATAGTTACTTCTCTACTCTATCCTGAGTTTAGAGTCTGAAAAACTTTCCTTATTACCAAATAATGTTTATGGGAATTCAATGAATAGTTGAAGCATGAATTATGGTTTCAATATTTTTTTTTGAATTTCTATTATCATAAAAAACTGATTTGTTAACTTTTTTAAACTTCTTCCTAATAATTTGCTGAATATCTTGTAAGCAATGTTATCTTTTTATAATTTTTGCGCGTTATTTAGTCACTCTTTTTATGTATTAGGATTATGATAAGAGTTTTCTGGCCATCTAGCCCAATTTTTTTATGATGTTATAAAGTTCTCCACTTTGTCTTATCTCGAAGTTTTAACATTTTTTGTTTCTTATATTACTTGCCTCATCACTTTACATATTAAAGAAATTGTGCTCGGATCAGTCTCTTCTAGAGATTCTTATTTTCCTTATTCTATAATAAGGAAAGTAATGTAATCGGCGGAAATTTGACCTACCCGGTTTTTCACATTTCTGGACGAATTATAGCCTGAGGACACCAAAAAAGTTGGTTTGGGTCATTGGTTTGTGTGTGTGTGTGTCTGTCAGTAAACAGAATATCTCAAGAATCGTAAGAGCTAGAAACTTAAAATTTGATTACTTGAAGGCAGGGGACGCAGTGGTAAAAATCGGCTGAGCCGTTTGGTCGCAAGGTTGCAAAATCGATTGCAAAGCGGTCGCGAATCTAAACGGTTAAATATACAAAAAATTCATGAGAATAAAAATGATTTGTTATCACGAGATAAACAACAAACAAACAAATTAAACAAAGTAGCAATATTTAAAGCGGTAATATGCCTGCAATTACAAGAAAAATTAATAATTTTAGTATAAATAACGTTAGAGAATACCGATAATAGATTATGATTCAGAGGTAATTTATCAAATAAATTTAACAGCAATGTAGGATTAAACAGGGAAATCCTATGTTTAGGTTCCTATTTAACATTGTACTTGAGATACCCTAAGAATAATAATAACAAATAATATACTGCAACATTTTTGTCAGTGTCTAGCCTATGCGGATAGTTTTCTTTAATGATAACGATAAAAAAGGAACTAAAAGCGATTTTTAAGAACGTAACAAGACAACTAAATGCAGTACAACTGAAAATCGGTGTGTAAAAGTTGAAATATTTAGTAATGAGAATAGAAAAACATCATTTAGAGTGGGTTTAATAGTATGCCATACTTATGAATCAAAACTAATGATAATAGAAATATAGGAATCTACTTCGGAAACAGTATCTAACATTTGCGGCAAAGTTAAAAATTATTAAATCCATTATAAGATTGGTAATCACTTATGCTAGCGACGTTTTCGTGTTAACACAAGAGTTGGTAAATAAACTGAAAAGAGAATCTGCTAATAATATTTGAAGGAGTCGATAAAGGGAACGAATAAAGAAAAACAAATGCGGAATTGGCAGAAGTTTATAAAAGAACATGAATAAAAACGGTAGTTTGGCATTACAATTGTTGGGTTACATTACAAAGCTATTAAATGACCAAAAAAAATATGTAAGTTGCAATCGAGAGGTCGAAATAGAAGATTTGCGTAATTATGGAACAACAGATTGGAAAACACTAGCGCTTAATGGAAAAGGGTGAAGAAACCTTTAAATGCTAATACATATCAGTAGTTGTTTGACTTGCGAAGTGTAAACATTGCTAAGTGCCGAATGCCACACTAGTAGTTCATTTACTGCAAGGTCGTTATCCTGTATGTACATTTAGTGTTTAACTTCTTATCAACAATATTAATAATACTGAACATAATCAAGTCACTTAGCCATGTTTCCAGCGGAAAACGGCTGCAGTCCGGGTCCGCTGGTTGCATCAGGCCATACTCCTCCAGAAAACTACGGGTTTCCTTTTAACTTACCTATTACTTCAGGATATCAATACCCATTACAACAAAGCCAGTACAGTATCCAACCCAGTCCACAACTTTCATATGTAACACAAAATCAAACATTAACACAACCTTCCCATGTAATAGGTGTATAAATAAGTTCTCAGCTTTAGATTTCACAGGACGCAAATCACCATTTACATGTAACGTATTAGTCCGCCCTCTTACGGTTTTAAAGCAACGACATTTGGTCTTTCGAAACATCATGGGATTTGGCGTTTGATGCACATAACCTCGATAATCAGCTGTGTTCATTATGGCAATCACAAAAGAGCATATTAGATTTTTTCGTCTTAAAAAAAACGCTGCTGAAGCCACCGAAATGATTTGTGCTGCATATGGTGAGAATGCTGTAAGTCATGCAACGTGCAAAAAGTGGTACCAAAGATTTCGCGGACGAGAGTTTAGTCTTGAAGATCAACCACACGCTGGACGCCCTCAAACATTTGACACGGACGCGTTAGGGTGGAAACTTCTGCCACATGCGGCGTATATCCCAAACATGGCCCCTTCCGATTATCATTTATTCCGGTCGTTACATCATCACTTGGCTGATACGCACTTCAATACAGAAGAAGAAGTCCGAAAATGCATCGATAACTTTATCGTCTCGAACCGGTAAGCTTCTATCAGTAGGGAATTCGCAAGCTACCCGAAAGATGACAAAAGATCATCGACGGCAACGGAGAATACTTTGATAGTTAAGCTTTTTTTATTTGTTTTTAAATAAAACTTTAATTTCGCAGAAAAAAGCTGCGAACTTATTTATACACCTATTAATAAATCTTCATGCACCCCCATTTTCCCAGGCTATGTACAGTGCACAAGTCAACAAGAAATGAATTCCTCAAGCTGTCATCAACACGATAATACAACGATGATTACAAACGAGAATGAAGCGAAGAATTCGAAACAATTCTATCAATTTGGAGAACCAAAGCACACAAGAGAAACCATCAAAACCAAAACATGAATGGCAAAGAGTAAAAAAAAAGAAAAATGAATCACTCTCAACCGCACCCGACTCAACAACAATTTTTCCAAAGAAGCATATCCAATAGATACGAGGCTTTAGCACAAAGTAACAACACAGACACTGAACAAACACCTAATAATCAATTACCAAAAAACGTTAAATCTCCGCCAATCTATACCTATGGAGTAAATAATTACAACAAGATGATTATAAGCATAAACAATATGCTAGAAAAAATTATTATACAGTGACGTTAGCAAATAATACCGTTAAAATCAATACGATTACGATAGATTAGTACAGAAAACTTACTAAACATCATACCTACCAGCTAAAGCAAGAGAGAGAGAGAGAGAGAGGGGGGGAGAGAGAGAACATATAGGGTGGTTATCCGAAATCTCTATCACACTACATCAACGGAAGAAATTATTAAAGAATTGGGCGAGCTTGATCACACAGTACGTAATGTTAATAATATACATCATCGTGTAACCACTACCGCTGTTTATGGTTGATTTAGGACCTAAGGGAAACAATAAAACAATATTTGATCTAAAA
The DNA here is from genome assembly GCA_036346155.1 of Sinelater perroti. Lineage (NCBI taxonomy): Eukaryota > Metazoa > Arthropoda > Insecta > Coleoptera > Elateridae > Sinelater > Sinelater perroti. The sequence continues at coordinate 1,055,368 of JARFIY010000356.1, read as the reverse complement.
CACTAAGTAACATAATTGTCTCGAGAGAACCACCCAGGCAAACAAACACTATACCACAGTACATTCGGTGCCAAGACTACAGCCACACAAAAACGTATTGTAACAAACCCTTTGCCTGTGTAAAATCTGGTGAAAGGCATGCACCTTCTACATGCACGAAATCCTCGAACAATTCAGCCAAATGCGCTCTATGTTGTGGAAGCCACCCGACTAACTGTAAAGGGTTCTCGGTAAACCAAGACATACAAAGAGCTAGAAACATACCATTTAGGGGATTTACAAATAAAACGCTTCCACGACAAGCCTCATGTAATATAAGAGATTTCCCACCGATTGGACCACAGACGCACAATACAAACAAAGAAGTCACAAATATTACACAAAACCGACCAACCTATTCACAAGTAACTGAAGGAAGACCTAGTAACCACCTAAATAATAAACAACAAACAAACATAAACCAAATGTTTTCTAACTTTCTCATGGAATTTAAAGTAATGTTCGCCTAACTCATTAGCCAAAATAGCATGATTCTAAACATGCTTTACACAGTAATAAAGAAATTAGCTTAAAATGGTAATCACTTTACGCATTGCCCTTTAGAATACCAGCGGCATTTCAAATCATATTTCCGAAATAATAGTCTTTTTACAAATGCAAGGTATTGACATCTTTCTTGTATCCAAACCCCGCGCTACACATAGAACAATAATACAAATTCCCTCTGCAACCATCCAGACGACACGGCTCATGGTGTATCGGCTGTAATTGTTAAAAATACAATTGCTCATTATGAATGGGAATTTTACCAGTCTAGTGAAATTCAAAGTGCTGGCACAAAAGTTCACGTTTTCCTTTATCCGCTAACAATTGCAGGCATGCTATTTCCACTGAGGAATATAAAGACCTAACAGTTGGGCTGAAAAGTTCGTAGGCTGACACATAGATGGTGTTACTAGAATTAAATCCATACGATTTTTAGTTAGTACTAACTTTCAAACAATACGTGTATAAATTTGGCAGCTGTCGGCAATTGGTTCGTGATATATAGCATTGTAGTGAAGTAACTTCTGTTATTGTAAAAAACTGGATAAAAATAATTTCGTGTGTTAATGAAACATTACTTTAACATGAAAAAATACTGTTGAAGCCAAAGCTTGACTTGATAACATTATTCGGACTCTGCACCAGGAAAATAAACCGTTGAGAAGTTGTTTGCTAAATTTAAACGGGGCGAAATGAGCACCGAAGGCGATACAGCAGTGGACGCCCGAAAGAGGCTGTAACGGACGAAAATATAAAAAAAGTTCACAAAATAATTATGAATGACAGTAAATTAAAGTTAATCGAGATAGCTGAGACTCTGAAGATATTAAAAGAGCGTGTTGGACATATCGTGCATGAATATTTGGACATGCGAAAGCTGTGTGCAAAGTGGGTGCCGCGAGCTCACAATCGAGCAAAACTTTCAACGTGTCGATGACTCGAGCAATGTTTAGCGATATTCCACCGTAATAATAACGAATTTTTCCGTCGATATGTGACAATAGATGAAATATGGTTTTATCACTACACTCCAGAGTCCAATCGACAGTCAGCCGAGTGGACTGCACGCGATGAACCAAATCCAAAGCGAGGAAAGACGCAACAGTTGGCTGGCAAGATTGAGGCATCAGTATTCTGGGATGCGCAAGGTATAATATTCATTGATTATCTTGAAAAGGGCCAGACCATCAACAGCGATTATTACATAGCTTTGTTGGAGCGTTTGAAGGATGAAATCACGAAAAACGGCCCCATTTGAAGAAGAAAATGTGCTGTTTCATCGAGACAATGCACCGTGCCACAAGTCAATGAAAACTATGGCAAAATTGCACGAATCAGGCTACGAATTGCTTCACCATCCACCATATTCTCGAGATCTGGCCCCCAGTGACTTTTTCCTGTTTGCAGACCTCAAAATAATGCTCGCTGGAAAAAAATTCAGCACTAATGAAGAAGTAATCGCTAAGAGTGAGGCCTATTTTAAGGTTAAAGAGAAATCGTACTATAAAAATGGTATCGAAAAATTGCATGACCGCTATAATCGTTGTATCGCCCTCGAAGGCAACTAGGTTGAATAATAAAATCGAATTTTACCAAAAAAATGTGTTTTACTATGTTAGCCTACGAACTTTTCAGCCCAACTGTTATGTACGACCTCTCGAAACTAAGTTTATCATTGGAAGAGGTTGGAACTCCAAAAATACTGCTTGGGGATTGTGATTAACCACCCCAAAAAGACGCAATCCTCTGCGTGTGATGCAAAATTTGAACTGCAGTTATTTTTTAATCGGAGAGCCTACGTATTAGCCCACCGATGCCAATAAATTTCCAGATATGATCGATTTTGCAGTAACTCGTGGAATAGCAAATACTTACACCCGAACTGAATCTAATTATAATTTGTCCACCGATCATACTCCGGTTATCATTACCCTAAGCACAATAGTCGTCATAAAAGAACTCCTTTTAAAACTCTGCACCAAACACAACAATTGGGAGCGTTTCTGAAGTTCGCTAGACAATGAAATTAACTCTTCTATACGAATCAAAGAGGCTCAACATCTCAACGAAACAACCCAATATCTAACAACAACGACACGAAATGCTGCCTGGCAAGCTACGCCTAATACAGCAACCAACCTTTTAAAAGCTATCAACATTCCCCGTTATATACGAAATCTCGTTTCTGAAAAAATCAGAAGGCGGAAGAAGTGGCAACGAACTAAAAACATATATGATAAAACCTCATACAACAGATTCACCCACTAGCTTCACAACGCACAAATGGGAGCACAAAATGACAGATTTAAAGAATGCATCATGAAACTCTTGCCAGATGACCAAATATATATGGAAAGCAACGGAAAAGTTTAAACGGTCGATAATTACGATACCTCCAATAAAAAGCTTGATAGCAACTGGGCTAGATCTGAAAAATAAAAAGCAAACACCTTCGCCGAGCATCTCACTACCATTTTCAGGAGAACACCGCAGCTCCAAGGTGATACCGAAATTGAATCATGTCAAATGTACACTGCCAGTTAAACCTTTTTCACCACTCGAAGTACGCAAACAAATTAAATTTACCAATATTTGAAAAGCTCTGGATATAACCTGATAGTGAGTAGAAGTGTTACAAGATCTCTCTTGTAAATATGTAGTGTTGCTTACTATCATTTGCAATAGCGTTCTACGATTATGCTACTTCACTGCTCTTTCGAAATACGCCCAGATCATTATGATTGATAAGTCTGATAAACCACACATACAACCTTCCTCCTATAGACCAATCAGCCTCCTCCCATCCTATCGATTCGGCTTCCGACAATATCATTCGACAACTTACTAAAGCCTTGGGATTGTTACTTATGTCATGAAGAGTTTAGAAACAAAACACGTAGCTGCATTTTTAGACATTAAGCAGGCTTTCAATTTCAAAGTTGCATCTAGTCATAAAATCATACCTGACCGAAAGAACCTACCATGTCAAAATCAATAATATTGTCAGAATATCATACAATCACTTTCGGAGTACCACAGGAAAATGTACTTGTTCGTTACTCTATTTACTCTACACTATGACACACCAACAACAAACAGTACCTTAATAGCCATGTTCGCTGATGATACGGCTATCTTCTTAGCTTACAAAAGACAAGAAACAGCGACAGCTCCTAGATACTCTGCAAGATTGGTTTCACAAATAGCGAATAGCAGTATATAGTGACAAATCTGCTCGTGTCACGTTCACCAATAGGCGTACTGTTTGCCCACAAGTCAGAGTTAACAATGCTCTAATACCCCACAAGACCGAAGTAAATTATCTCGGACTGCATCTAGACCCGAAACTAACATGTAGTGCACAATATCAAAGCCAAAAAGAAGCAAATGGAGCTGAAGATTAAACAAATTCCAACTATGTCTGTTTAAAAAATTACTCATATATAAAGTCATGATTGGACATTTAAATTCAACTGTGAGACTACGCAAAAGATACCAAAGATTCTTAAATCAATAACAAATTCTCCATGGTATGTTACACAACGATTACCATATGTAGCCAACGAAATCCAGCGACTTACGAAATTATATACCAACAAGTTGCCAGGACATGCAAATCATCTTATTGATCAGCTCATTAACCAGCCGACCGTCACCAGAAGACTGAAAAGATAATGGCCACAAGATTCACTCTTGTAACCAGTCAGGTGTAGTGTGAAATCATGGGGAAACTGACATTGGCCGGACCCCTTTATGGCATGTAAATTACGTAACATTTACTTATTACTTGTAACTGAATAGATTGTAAAAAGCACCATTAAAAAATTATATTTTGCAACAAAAACAAAAGTTAGTATATTCATCTACGCAATAGAGAAATGTAAAACTTCACATAAATAAAGAGAGCTCCAGTGCTTTTATACAAACAACTTGATATCTGCTTTTGTGAGGTACCCGAGGAACTCAAAACACTTAATTGCAAAAAGTAATAATCGCTGCTCGTGACTTCCGAAAAGAGCGCCCTCGAAAGACTACAGCGCAAGCCGCCCCATCGGCGCCACCTGCCGTCGCAGCGCTGTTTTCGTTGCCAAATAATGAAGCCAATTAAAACTTCTTAAAAGATGCTATCTGCAACGCGAGACGCGCGCTGCGCGAAAGACCGGGCTTAATTAAACTCGAAGCGATCGAATCTTCGCCGAGTTGGCGGGCCGAATCCGCCCTAATGAGGTCCACCAAGTGCTACCAATTAATGAGCGCAGCTTGCTGGCTCGCGTTGCGCCCCGTGCAAATGTTGCGCGTCTGGCGCTCGAACGGATTCGGGCTGTGGGCTTGGTTGGGGCGAAAGCCGATCGCCCTTTGCTTCGGTTTGTTTGTTCCCGGTACTTCAGAATCTTAAATTAATGGATTGGTGAGAAGAGGGGGCGGTTGGAAGTCAACATACAATCCTGTGTACACAAACCGTTTGCGCGAGAAATGGAAATTTAGCAACAAGTGGCCTTTCTAACACAAACAATTGCGTCTGCTTGATATACTAAGTAAAAATTCAAATGAAACAAATTGATTTAGCGGAAAACTTTTAAATCAGATGTTCATGATTATATAATACAACTCACCATTGGAGTTTTTAACATACCAGATTAGTGTTTCTCAAACTACATGCAGACTAATTCTATAGATTTAATCTAAAAAATCTTATACGCACTTTTTCAAATCATTAACTTATTGAAAGAGATAACTATAAGGACTTTAAAGTACAACTAGGTGACTAATCAGATTGCATGTATTATAAGAAATGAATTTTCCCAATAATGCAATGGGAGATGTGTCTCGATACTTGCAGATATTTAGTTGCATGAAATTTATAAGCCTTTGTCTTTTTTATTGTTATTGTTTTTAATTTGCGAATTACTATTATCAGGTTTATTACTTTGTATAGTTATTACTTTACTCAAAATAATTAATAAAATCTGGCAAGAAGAGAAAATACCTAGAGAATGGGAAATCAGATTAATTTTGCCAATATACAAAAAGGGATGTACAATGGAACGCCAAAGTTACAGAGGTATAACCCTTCTGATTACCCCCATGAAGATACTTATAGAAGTGAGACTAAGAAAAGAAGTAGAATCCAAGTTATTACAATTACAAAGTGGGTTTAGAAAGGGGAAAAGTATACAGGACTATGTATTTACAATTAAAGAGATCATAAACAGATCTTTGGCAAGATCAAAAACAATTTACTTAGCATTTATGGATATGGAGAAAGCATTTGACCGAATACCGAGAGCTAAAATATGGGAGTGCTTGAGAAACAAAAAAGTGAATGAAAAATTAATAAAGATCCCGAAATGCATGTACAAAGAGGCAAGAAACAAGATAATAAGCAAGAATGCGGAATCGGAAATTTTTCACACAAATGAAGGAGTTAGACAAGGTGGATGTCTCAGCCCACTACTTTTCATTATCTTCATGGACCATTTAATACGAATTGCAAAGACAAGAACAAAACCCTTGGCTGTGAGGTATAGAAAGATGGAGAAGGTTGTTATATTCGAATGTGCATTTGCAGAAATATATAACAAGTGAACAACTTCCAATACCTGGGAGTAACTATAGAAGAAACAGGAGAACAAAGTATAGAGGTGAATAGAAGAGTAGAGTCAGTCAACAAAGTGTATCGTGCACTGAGTAAAGGCCTTATCAATAAAAAAGAAATATCAAGAGAAACAAAGATGAAGGTGCACAAGGCAGTATACAGACCAATTCCTAGCTTCGGATGCGAGTCATGGGTGCTAGTTGATCAGGATAGAAGTAAGATAAGGGCAGTTGAAATGAAATATCTGAGAAGAGTAAAAGTTATAAACAAGCGTGATATAATTAGAAATGAAGCAATTAGAGAAGAACTAAAGATTGAACCTGTAGAAGACTTTATTGAAAAAAAGATGGGGACACCTACAAAGGATGGAGGAAAAAGCGCAGACACGAATGATCTGGGAATACAAACCAATAGGTACAAGAAAGAGAGGAAGACCAAAACAAACTTGGAATGAAGCAATTGAAAAAGTACTGAAGAAGAAGGGAAAATCGTGGACAGAGGCCAAAAGGTTAGCAGCAGAAAAAAACAAGTGGAAAAAATTTATAACGAACTGAAGGAGTTATTGTGTTTATGTGACAGCAATGTTTAGTGAAATATAAGACTGATATAATATTAATAAATTATTATGGAATGGTGATATTAATAAGTTATAATTATATTTGTTGTACTAAATTAAGGCATAATACTCTAAAAACTGTAAATAAAAAAATAAAAAATTCTAAATAAATTATGGAAGGTGGAAATAACCTGTAGAAATTCATTTAAGATTAATTTTTTGCTAACTAAATTTTAAATAAAAAACGGTTGTTTTTCCAGACGTTAACGTATGATTGATATACAAAACCAAGTAAATGCACACATCAGTAAGACATACTCGCTTCGGCGATACATATACTAAAATTGGAACGATACAGAGAATATTAGCATGGCCCCTGCCCAAGCATGACACGCAGAATCGTGAAACGTTCCCAGAAGTCAAATATTTAGGGATGCATCTTGACCAGAAAGCTCACATAACGGCAAAAAGAAAACATCTCGACATCAAAGTAAAAGAAATGAACTGGCTTCTTGGAAGGCGTCCGCAGTTATCCCTCAAAAACAAAGTTTTCCTCTACAAAGCCATCCTGAAGCCAATTTGGACCTATGGCATCCAACTATGGGGTTGCACCAAGCCGTCAAATACTAAAATATTGCACCGTTCCAGTTCAAGACTCTCCGTCTGATGTCAAATGCCCCTTGGCAGGTTACCAACCAGACCCTCCACGAAGATCTAGGAATCGCATGTCTCCAGCAAAATCCATAGACTAGCAACTTCCTACCAACACGCTCTCGTGGGACACGAAAACGAGCTCGTTCATCAGCTATCCCAAGAACCAGTCGTGACAAGTCGCCAATGGCCCCATGACCTCACACACTTTTACTAAGTCCCCCACTCCAGACAAAGGGAAGTACCCTGACACTAAAGCAAACTTACATCTGTGCTTGACAGTCGGAACAATACAGTCCTGGATCATATTTTCAGCATTAGACTGACGCACGAATATTTTCCATTTCTGACTGAAAGTTTCAAAACTGGATTCGTCCGTTCATAATGTATTTTTCCATTGTTGAATTGTCCAGAAACGATGATTTTGCAGCCAATAAAGCTGTTAGTCATTACCATGCTGCAGCAACATAAAGGTTGCCCTTCTGAAGATACCGCTTTATTGTGATGACCAATATCACGTCCTCGTTTAAACTCCGCGGCAATATTTGAGGCAGTTAATTTTCTATTTCGCTTACTCATCAGTCCGACAGACTGATCCTTTGAATCGGATACTACTCCTGATGGCGATTTCTAACATTTCCTGTTTCTTTGTAGCGTTATAATATACAAGGTGCGACAACATGATTTCCTTTTTCAAAACGCAATAAAACTCATTTTATGAATCAGATTTTTTTTCTATAATGTAGGTACATAGTTTTATTGTACCCAGTTTTGAAAATTATGCCACGTAGGTGACGCCCCCCCATTGTCAATACACTGACTAAGCCGATTTCTAGCGTGAGCCATGACCCTTACCAGCATAGCAGCGGGTATGTTGGCAATTTCTCCCCGGGTGTTGGCCTTCAGGTCTTGTGGGGTTCTTGGATGGTTGACATAAACGCGGGATTTCAAAAAAACCCACAAAAAAAGCGCAAAGAGCCAAATCGGGAGAGCAGCCTGGCCACTCCAAATTGCCCCTTATTGAGACGAGGTACTTCAGAAAGTGTTCCCTCAAAACACCCATTGATGTTTATAAAGTGTGAGCCGTTGCTCTGTCCTGTTGGAACCAAATGTCCCCTAAGTCCAATTCATCAAGTCGTGGAAAAAAGTTCCTCTAACTCGTTCATATATCGGTCCGAATTCACTGTGACCTCATTTTCTTAAAAAAACAGGACCAACAATCCTAGCTGAGGAAATTGCACACCACACTGTGACTTTAGGTGAATGTAAAGGCCTCTGATGCAATTCTCGGCGATTAGTGTCAGCCCAGTAGCGCATGTTCTGCTTCCACTTAAGTGAAAATGAGCTTCATCGCCGAACAAAAAGTTGCGTCCTCAGGAACGTTTTCGAGAAGTGGCTCACATGGGTTCCCCCGAGAATTGAAGTACCGTTCTGAAAGTTTCTGCCAGTCGCCAACTTGTAGCGATGGTAATGACGGCCATCGTGAAAAATTCGCCTAAATGAACGATCCGAAAGTCCAAGGGCAGACGCATGTTTGCGCGCAGGACGCCGTGGGGATTGCAAGATTGAAGTTCTCACTGCCTCTCTGAGGTGATCTGATAGGCCGAGGGACTCCAGTTCTTCATCTTTGTCTGAACGTAGTAACCCATGTAACAATTGATTTGCGGTCTGGGACAGGACCAAAATGGGCTACATTAAAGCAATTGCGGAAGGCGCGCTGGGTTGCGATTATAGAACATCCGTTCGAAAAGTAGGCCTCGACGGCAAACGCACACTTCTCATTGTTCCAATGCATGATGGCAACTGCCAGGGGTAAGGAACAAAACTTTGGAACAACGCTTTTTGAATGAGACCACTCCCGCTCCACTACGACCGCTATAGCCTGAATGGCGCGCATTTCAAAAAAGGAAGTTATGTTGCCGCACCCTGTAAGATTTACCCATAAGACTTTTGCGATGTTACACACTGATAGCCTTTCTCTATATAAAGTGAGAAGGTCCGAAGGAGTTTTTATGGAGAGAGGCTTGTCACAGGCCATCGACTGCAAAAATTAAAAAGGTTACGTAAAAAACAAATACAAGGTGGGTTTAAGTTTTAAGGTCTTCAAAATTTTTTCTTAGCAGTGAGCGTAATTAGGAAGACTGTTAATTTTAGAAGACGCGAAAGTATTTACGGATTTGTAGTATAAATGGCAGTAACATACAATGCACACAGGTCAAATTACCGCCACTGCAGTGAGTATTGTTTATGTGTACTTCAAATGGCGACGTTTTCTTCTCTTTCTTCTCTTGCGTGGTAAAACGCCAATCGAAGTTCATCGCCAATTGCGTGTGATATGAGGTGAAGGTATTATAGATGTTAAAAATGTGCGAAAGTTTAAAGAAGGCCGAAAGCCACGAACCGGCCGCACCGAAACCATCATTGCGAGTGGAGCAAGTTGATATGGAAGAGTACTAATTAAATGTGCGTGATAAGGCTTTGAAACTTGGCATTTTGCATGATGACCTAAAAATACAAATACTGACCGACGAATACAAGGCTACGCGGGTGGCAATGTCTCAGCACATATTGAAACGTAATACCGCCATAAATTTCCAAACGTGAAGGATATTCTCGGTGTCCGCTCATTTTTCAATCTAGTCTATGTTGCATAAGAAACTTTTCAGTGGGAAAAGTTCACCTCTAAAGAAGTGTTCTCAGCAGCCATGAGCTCATGGTGTGACGTGATAAATGTGTACGTTTGGACGGGGATCACATTGAGAAGTAGTAAAGTTTTAACTTTCTTTGGTTAAGTACCTCTAAGAACTTGAACGCTTCTCGTAAGCAGTACAAGGTCTAATGATAAACTGGCGAGCTTAAAAGTCAGAACTCCAAACAGCGCATAGTTTTTTAATGTAAAGAAACGTCTAAATCAATGGGTAGACATAGAAAGAAAAAATAGATGTGTCGAGAGACAGTTCAAGGAGATAAAAGCATTATGAGAGAGATTACTGGCCGACTGTGACGGGGAGGAGAGGGCACGCAGGCGATAATGGGGAAGGCTGCGCGGCCGAGTTCGCACTGTTACCTTCAGTGACGTAGCAAAATTTTAAGTACGAGTCAATTATTGTCTTGTACTGTTTATTTTAATCAGCTTTCGAGTATTGGACTCGTGCATCGTCCTTTTTTAAATTAACAAATTTTTAGACGAGAGCAGCGCAGGGCCGAGACGATGGACACGGTATAATAAATAATAATAGGATAAGGAAAGTCGTGTGATGTTTACACCAGATTTTTATATGTTAGTTTTCTGTCAAAGTACATTCTATCGTACTTGTCATAATCTTTTTCTGGTATAGGATTGCCATTTAGAATTACAGGAGATGAATTAACTTGTCTCTATGTAAATTAACTTGTCTTTCGCGATGTATTTTCGTTAACTTTATTACGCCATATTTGTAACCAGGGTTTCCAGCGGTATTGTTAAAATAAAAACTGATACTGTGAAATTATTTCATTTCTATTAGTGTTAGTCTTCTTTGTATTATTTTATCCATAAGTTTATAAATTATGGAGAGTCAAGAGATTACTCTGTAAGATGTTATTTTGTAAGCTGTTTTTAGGTTTCTAAAGTACAGTTAGTTGTACAAACTTTCAGCTGGATAGAATAGTGTTGGGCTCTTAAGATGAAGTTGAATATTTACGTCTAAACAGGAATTCCTTTTCTGGGAAGTCTTTGGGGTATTTTAGTTGTAATTAGGTTACAACCAGGCGCTTCGTTGCGCAAATACTTGATTTTAACGTCTTCGGAAAAACAAAGCTTAATGGGTAAGCACATTTGTAGTGCAAATTTCGAGGCATTACTTTGTGTTCTTTGTAAATTATGGGCTGAAATATGTTAGATAAATTTTCACTGAACCTTTATGTTTTTCTTTATCTCTGAGAGCCCAGGTACTACTAATTTACGGATAGCAGTCACGAGATATTTTAGTTTTCTGGTGTCCTTCCACAGAGTAAAGTACGTGATATATTTTTTAAAGATTATTAAATTTTTATTTTTCCATTTATTTATTAACGTTGTAGTTTAATGGATATTTGGCATTACAGTTTTTTACAGACTTATTATTTAGTATTGCGAATAATTCTTTAAATTATCCTTGCTTAATTAAGTGTTGGGGTGGATAGTACACGGCTGATAATATAAGATTTCCGTTCAAAACTTTGATTTTACGTTTGTTACTTGTAAGTAAACGTTCTTAATTTTTTAAAATTTTTTTGATGCGAAATTCGGTTATGACTAACGAGTGAACAAGTGAAAATATTTCTAATATTAATAATATGTCGATATTAAACATTTGAAGAAATAACTAAATTTCTGATAGATGTTATGATAGCCTATTTGCATTCCATAATAAAGTTGGTAATAATTATATTATTGAGAAAGTTTATTTAGCATACCCTTAAGTTTCGAGCACCATACTTTTTTGGCTTCAAATTTGGTAAAAAACTGCAAGAATAAAATACCAGTGTTATCTTATTTTTAAATTGGCTCTTACAAGTTAAATTTTTTGTTAACCTAGTAATTATAGCATAACTAGGTTTAGACATTATTTATTATTTATGTAGGTGGTGGTATAATGAGTAAAAATAGTCATTGTAATATTTAATGATTGTACTTTTAAGTAGTTGGACGGACCTCTTTCGTGGGCTTGAAGTTATTGATAGATTTGACGACATTTATAACTCACTGAGTAACACATAGCATACATTTGGCAGAATTGTTTTTAATTTTTTTACATTTTGCTGTGGCTTTTACTTTTAACAGCAGTTGCATTGTATTCTAGTAGTTTTTTCTTTGAAGAGCGACATTTGCATGTTAAGTAAGATTTTTAGTTACATGCATACAAAGATTAAGATTAAAGAATTGTTGCTGACTCTGTGTCGCATGTTCATGACGTTGCATACGACGTGGCTTCATATGTAACGACATCAGCAGTCATGGTTAGATGTAAGTGTCTGATTACTGCCCTATATGACCTTTCATCTTTAATTGGTTAGGCATGATAAATTATTTTTTTATGAAGCTTATCTGAAAGCAAATTGTTTAATGCTTTAATAATTAACTGCAACATTGCAAATATTTGTTCGTGCCAATTTCAAAATTATCTTTTATTTAATTTTTAAAACTAGGGCCGGCCGTATTTTGGTTCTTTCTTGTATATATCTTGAATTTGAGGTATCGGCCGAATTTGCACAAGCACCCGGAATGCTGATATATAAGCCGCGGTTCTGATTCAGAGATCGTCCTGAAGTGGTTGAAGACTCTTGCCGATCGTTGGCAGACCTTTGTCGTCAATCGAGTACCCGACATCCAGGAGAACTCTCTAGTTGACTCTTGGTTTCACATTGACGGCGTGTAAAATCCAGAGGATTGTCTATCAAGAGGATTGTCACCACAGGAATTATTTGAACATCACTTGTGGTGGAAAGACCCACCTTAGCTGAGCGCTCCCGAAGGAACGTGGCCGATCAATCGAGTGATAACCTGTCATGCCTACCGAGCTTCCAGAAGCTCGAAAGTTGGCGTTACTTGTCTCCGAAGACCCCCCCACTCTAAAATCCTATAGTAGCGTTAATTGGTCGTTGTTCCTCTTATATGCGTTTGTTACGGGTGGTGGTATTGATCCTGAGGTTTGGAAAAAGGCTACCACCGAGGCAGGGTATTTCTGGCGAGTGCTTAAATAAAGCGGAGCGGTGTTTATGTCTTGTCGTGCAACGCTGTCATTTCGGCAGAGTTTCATGCGTTGGCAACTGGAAAACTTTGTTCCGATCAATTACAACACTTACCCCTTTTCTAGAACACGGTGTAATGCGTGTCGGATTTAGGGTTGCCCTTTGATCACCGTTACCCCATCGTTTTGCCAAAAAAGGACGCTTTTGTAAAACTATTAATTAACCACTTCCACAGAGTTCATTGCCATGTAGGATCCCACCTATTACTCTCATTGCTTAGAGAAAAATTTTGGATTCTTTCCGTGCTACAAATGGTAGAAGCTTGTGTCCGTACTTGTAATAGGTATTTTAGAGTTTGTCTAAATAATTGGTCATCTATGATGGGAGATTTGCCACATGGTTGGGTTTCAGAGACAAAGGCGTTTCTTGAGACAGCTGTCGATTACGTAGGATCGTTAAAAATTTCTTTGAGAAAGGGTCGAAAGCCCGTCCTTCGTAAGGCATATATTTGTTTATTTATTTGTTTAGCCACAGAATTTACAACTCCTATGTTTTCAGCGGCGTTCAAACGATTTTTGGCCAGGCGAATGTTGTACAATTTTTTCTGATCGAGGTACCAACTTTGTAAGTGCGAAAGCCGAGTTGGAAGAAATAGCTCGGTTATTAGAGTCCGACGAACATCGCCGGACCCTACGTGACGGCTTAGCCAATCATCGGATAGAGTAGAAATTTTCACCTCCCAGTGCTCCTCACTTTGGCGGTTTATGGGAATCTAATAAAATCCGTCCAGGCTCATTTGTCCCGAGTAATTGGTGATCAGATTTTGACATACGAGGAGCTTAATACGGTTTTGACTCAAATCGAGTCTTTGCTGAATTCCCGACCCCTTTGCTCACTGAGTTCTGATCCGTCGGATCTTCAGGTCTTGACTCCGGCTCACTTTCTTAACCTGAAACCTGCAAAAAATTTACCGGCGAAGCTCGTCACACACACCCCCCTGAATCGATTAAGCCGATTCCAGTTGTTGGATCAGATCGTACAAGATTTTTGGAAGCGTTGGAGACGAGAATATTACACGAGTTGCAGGTCCGACGGAAGTGGAAAAAACCAACTGAACCTTTGAAACCGGGTACCTTGGTTTTAATCGACCAAAACAACTGTCCCCTTTGAAATGGCTTTTTGGGATGGTCGATGAGGTGCTTCGTAGGAAAGATGGGGTGGTACGAGTAGCTCGAATTCGAACTTTGGTGGGAATTTATACTCGACCCACGGTGAAGCTATTCCCCCTCGCTTCCCAATAATGCGGTTGTTTGTGGTATCGCCATTTGTATATAATTTGTATATAATTATTCAGGTTCGTTTGTTTTATTTTGGAGAGACCAGATTGCATTTGTTGTATTGCAGTTTTGTTGGGTTCAACTTCGGAGTTTGATCCGCCCCTCGCAGTAGTTGTTGGTGCTGAAGGTGATGGCTTCAGGTGGGGGAGAATGTTAGCGCCAATCTTAAAATCACCTTTTATTTAATTTTTAAAATTAGGACCGACCGTATTTTGGTTCCCTCTTATATATTTTGAATTTGATGTATCGGCCGAATTTACACGAGCACGGGGAATGCTGATGTATAGGCCGCGATTTGGACCGCATGCTGCGCCTTTTTCGTTTGCGCTTCGTCTTTTGTACGCGCTTTTGCTCGGGCTTGGGCTTTTGCTATGTTCTCGTATGCGTTGTTCGTTTTGAACTCAGTTTGTGACAGAAATTTTCCGTAAGGCGAGAGCATTTTTAACCAAGAGTTCGCCGGCGGGTTGTATTTTCTGCTAGGCTTTTGTTGAAAGCTAGTTATGTGGCAAAATTCAATATTTTGGCCAACTAGATTAACCTCTTCTCGGAGGTCCTTTTGTTTCCCGATTGCATTTCGGAGTTGAAATTGTTGCTGGTAAAACTCGGTCCATTTTTCTTCGCTTTGACTCGGCAAGAACGACAAAGGAACCTTTGCACCATAAAAGACGCTACCGTGCGGCTCCGCTGTGAAGATTGGTGTAAGTTGTCTTATCTTTTTACACATCCTCTTATATCTTTTTCCTGGAATCCCCAGGACCAACAACAGGGAACCGATATCTGCGGGAAAGCGCCGTTTCCACAGATTAGTGCTTTTAGCTTTGTTTCAAGTTCCCTTTATTCAAATTTTAAAATTACCTGTACAGTGCACTTTTATAGCCCCACCAATGTTAATTAATTAATGCTTTATTTAAATTCTTATCATTTTGTTATAATCAATAACACCATGTACGTGAATCAATGGAGGTTCGATTAACTTTGGCTGCTTATTTATTTGAGTTGGATGGAAGTTATTTTAATCTTTATTAGAGAGACCACTGTATCTATTGGTACAGGATTGACTAACTTATGTATTTTTACCATACTAACAACTAGCCCTGAAGATCTGCAGACGCTGATGGACCAAATAGTAACAGTCGTCAAAAAATGTGGTCTGGAACTAAACACAAGTAAAACCAAAACTAGGATTATTAGCAAACGAAACATCAATGCTGATTTTTATAAAAATAGAACTCTACAGCGAGTCAAAAATATCAATTATGTCGGTTTCTATATAAAAAAAAACTGAGACTGGTCAAAACAAATCAAAATCAAGATAAAAAAGCTTAAAAAATATTATGCGGTCTCTTATAAAACATCAAAACCAAATTATATTTTTTACAATTATAAAAATATTCTTAACTTTCTACTATAGAGTAGAAACCTGGACTCTCACAGAAGACACTATGAAACGCCTGGAAGCAGTTGAGGACTAGTGTTACATGCATATCTAAGAATTTCATGGGTCCATTATGTGTTAAAGGAAAGAGTATTTCAACGATTGAACAAAAAAAGAAGTTCTCAACAATGTAAAATTAAGAAAAACCGCATTGGACACATGATGAGGAATAAGAAAAACAAACTTTTGCAGTTAATACCTCAAGGGAAATTAAAGGAAAAAGACCTGGTCGTAAAAGAATTTTATGGCTGAAAAAATTGCGACAATAGACCGGACGTTGTGTCTGATGTTTTATTTAGATTGTTAGCTAACAAAATAATATCTAGTGAGGACATGGCACCTGAAGAAGAAGACTTTTCTTCGACGATAATAATATAAAGAGGAGTCAACAATGAGAACAGGATGCGGATTGGATACTTTCTATCATACATTCAGACATTGTCCGACGATGTACCTGGCCAAAAGTGGGCCGCCGGAACACGAATAATGGCGTTGTGGCGTGTGTGCGAACCAACATGTTGTTTCTTTTCGAATATGAATTATTTTGAGTGGTCTTTGCTTGCAAATCCGATACCAATCACCGTCCAATTCAAAAGCTAGGTCTTTTGCGAATGCGAGCCCTTCAACGGTTGTTAAACGTGAGTTTAAATGAGTTAAAGAGCCGATTTCGTTGAGTTGAAATTTGGTGGAACAAGACAAATTATTTTTCTATTGCTGAATAATTAGAAATAACGAAGGGAATAAGGCGCTTAAAAATTGACTTTCATTAAGTTTCTTCAAAAAACGTAGTCCGGATATTATAAGACCGTTTAATTAATATTTAAAGTAAAAGAAAAAACTACCCCTTTGAAATAGACGGAAATGCCGCACAATAAAAAATAATTTCTTGTTTTATAATCAAAATTGGACCAAGCGCCAAAATTCGGCCAGCCGCCAACACGCGCGGCGGAAACACCGCGGGCGCCAGTCACGTCCTTAATTAAAATTTGACGCGTCGCTAAAGCTGCTTGTAAGTACAATTACATTCCGCGATAAATTCAGCCCGGCCGCGGAAGCCGGGCGGCGTTTTGGCATTCGGGGCGGCGATGCAGAAAAATGCCCTGATCGATGGCCCGATTTGCAGCCGCCGCACGAGCGCGTTGCCCGCTCGCGGAGAATTACTTCCTGAAAATTAAGGCTACATATTACTAAATTAGTATTGATCACCTCCAGCACACCGGCTCGGCTGCTCGATCATGATTGCCACGAATGGCGCGCTAAGGTAAACTAATTGCCGCCACCGGCGGCTGCAGAGGCGGCCTTTGTGAGTTTTCATAAAGCGTTATTGTGCTGAATGGATCACGCGCCATTATGATTTACTTGCCCATCTGGAGGAGGAAACTTCAAAACGTGACTCGTAGCCTCAGTAAACGAGTACGAAGGGTGCTCCAAAAGCTCATATTGTGCACTGAGGACATACGTAAGCGCCTTTTAATTTTTATTGTGTCAAAAGGATTTTTTAGCATTAAAATAATTTATTTTAATATACACAGGTTGTTGTGCCGCACAGAAGTAATAATTTTCATACGCCCTTCATATTGTCTTGAAATATAATATTTTATTTAACAAATAGGTGATTCTGGCTTGAGCCTTTGAAGTGCGCGGACATGCTTTTGCAAGTGCTTGTGTGCAAATTCAAATACGAGCCTAACTGCGATCTTTTAAGTTATCAGTAAGCGCTATCTACCTCTAACCGATTATTGATATTAGTCGCCAAATATAGACATTAAATGTATGTTTTAGACATTTATTTTAATTCTAAAACCCACAACAACTGACATTTTGAAACCAGCAATCATCCCAATATGCATTTTGCAATACACGCAAACTAGTACTTTTGTACCGGCAACTCCATATCATAATTATTTATTTGCCCCATAAACCTACGATTACGTAAATTTTCATTCTACTTTCATCAAGCACCTAACGTTCAACTATCCGATACAACACAGGAGCAAATAATTATCAGCAAATTTGATGATAATCTCCCGCACGAATGACAACAAATCAAAAATCGCAAAAGTACCCCAAAACGCGCACAACAACAAAATAATGTAATAATGTAAATCAAATCAACACTAAAAATAAATTCAATCCATTTCTTAACATGAGCACTAATGAGACAATTTAAAAATCTGTTACAAACTCTGAACAGAAAGCAATGAAAACGAAAAAATTGTATACCACACCTACCACCTACCCGGACGAAAAAGCCTGTAGATGTAATCAAAAATATGCATCGTACAGTGGATACCAAAGAAATCAAAAACGAGTTATACAAACAAAGACGCTATGTACATGCCATCATTAACATCAGACACAGAGTATCTAAAAACCCTTTACCTTTATAGAATAATAAAAAGTTATACGAAATAAAATACCTAAACCACCAGTAGATAGCAGTGGAACCACTGAGAAAGGAAACCACAATTACAGAGCACACGAGATGCCAACTCCGCTTACAGTGCTTTTGAGTGAATTGAGTAGCTTGAAGGTACTGTTGCCGGTTTCAAGCCCGAATAAAGAAGAAGAGAGTCCTTAAACCGCACCAGCACTCCACTTAAGGACTATAATATATAAACTCGCTTACAGAGATAAAGATATGCCCTAGATAAATGGGACAGATTTACCAGTGACGACCACAACCAGAAACAGGATAACGAATTCATGGAAATCAAAAAAAAATAAATAGAAAACGATGATAAGCTACTAGGAGGTGAAATCAGAATGAAAATGCGCACATATCACAACAGAAACTATCAAACAGATACCAGTACAAAGATAAAAATTAAAACTTTACAGAATAATTCTAAAAAATACTTGTATAAAAGAGACTAACAGAAGAAATTGAAAATAACAAAAACAGAAAATAATAGAGTAGAAGAAAGTTGGACGAAAATGAATTGAAATACCTTAAGGGCTGCAAAAAAATCCGTAGGCAAAAAAATACACAAAAGTAGAAAATTTTAAAAGAGAGCTCTATGGTTCTGTGGAGTAAAACAAAAATGCAAAGAAAAGGAAAACAATATTCGAATACACATCAAACATACGATAATTATAGGATAAGCTTCTTAAAGAAAATAGAGCACGACCTTTACGGTTTGCAAAAAAATGTGGCGTTTCATAAAAGGACAAGGAGCAGAAATAAAGGACATAATAGAAGTAGAACATATAGATAAGAACAGTTGGATAGATTACCTAGAAAAACTATACAAAGAAGAAAAACCTAGGTCGAATGAACCGGAAACTCCGAAAATTATAATAAATAAGGATACTGTAATAAATGAATTGTAAATAGAAAAAGAACATAGTAAACCTAAAAGCAGAAAGGCCGCTGGTAAAAACGGAATAGCAAAAACAGCGATAATCAACAAAATTAATCCTTAAAATTCTAAAACACAATAAAGTACTGAAAGAATGGGAGACAACTACTCTCGTTCTGTTATTCAAAAAAGGTGACAAGAAGAAACCAGAAAATTACAGGAAAGTTAACTAACTAATCACTACCCTGAAACTGAATGAAAATACTGACGGAACGTATAAACCAGAAAATAACCCTAACAGACGAACAATAGGGCTTTTGGAACTGAAAATCATGAATAGATGAATTTGTGATAATACAAATGATCGAAAAAGCATTAGAATACAACAAACCGGCCTTTCGGTGCTTCGTCGACCTAAAAAAGGCATTTAGCAAAGTAAGGTTAAAAAATGTAATCTACCTACAATACAAAAGAGAAATCCCACTGGATATGTCCAAAAAATTGAAGACATATATAGACGAAATAGAATAGTAGCTAGAATAGACGGACGACCCACGAAACCAATAGACATGAAAACGGCAATAAGACATGGAGACTTCTTAAACCTGGTATTTTTTAAATTGATAATGGACAAGATAATAAAGAATGTTAGTGGGAACAAAGGGATAAAAATGCTCTGCACTTAATCGACACAGTTTTAACAGCCCAAGACGAGGACAGGCTACAAAGACTACTCCACAGATTTAACACATCAGCGGAAAAGTTTAATATGGTCATCTCAACCCAAAAACTAAGTCATTAGTAATTAATAAGCAGTCTATTAGATGTAAACTGGAAATCGATGGAACAACTATAGAACAAACTATAGGACTTAGGGATCACACTATTAAATTACGAAGAGCTTGAGAAAGTAGTTAACGAACAAATAAAAAAAGCTAATAAGGTAGTTGGATGTTTGAACACAATTTGGAGAACCAAACACATTAAAACGAAGACCAATAACTAGACTTGACACAACCAAAACGCAAAGACTACTGGAAACAGCAGAGATGAGAATATTAAAAAGAATTACTGGAAATACTCTAAGAGACCGAGTAAGGAATGATAAAGTTAAAGGAAATGCAACGCTGAACAGAAAAATATAATGGAACACAACCACATAAGTAGAATGACAGAAAACCGGTTAGTCAAGACGGTGAGCGATAAATCACCATTAGGTCAAAGAAGTACGGACCGTCCACGCAAAAGATGGAGCGACGACATCACGTAAAAACATAAATATATCAATTAAACAGGCAGAGTTACCTACTAACAAGAAGAAGAAGACAAGATGTCAAGTCTGTGCTCATAGTAAAGGCTAGTGCACTAAGCCGTTCTTATGTGTAAAATGTGAAGAAGTACTCAATACCGTTGTACGCAAAAAAAAGAATACCCCTGCCATGTGCGTGCTGCAACAACGGCTCCATCATGCTGACTATAAAGGTAGACAGGTTTATTAACAAATACAACTAAACAGGAGGGACACCAGCTGTTCTCTCACAAGCACAAACCACGAAAAACTTCAAGACGCTAATATTCGCATGTTCGGGCGCTTTACTACCGGGCGCTCGTGTACCTTTACAAACAAAGCTTAACTTAGCGCCACCACTGAATTAGAGGCGCTGGCCCCCTCTCTCGGATGCGCCGCCTCTGGGCCTTAGCGACAATTTTGGAACGCGCGCTTGGGTGAGGTGCCGCGCGACCGGTCAGCGCTAGACACTTGACACGAGTCTGTTGAGCCTTTAAGACGTTTCCCAAGTACGCTGCTTTCAAGGAAAGGGGGACTGCATGACAAGGAAACCGTTCAGTGCGGATTCGTGACTATTGTTGTGTATGCGTCCTCGTGTTGTAAGGGCGACTGTATGTGTGCCTTGGGGGAGGTGTCCACGGAGCGATCGTGACCCTTCCGCTGCAACCTCGTGTTGCCCGTGGCCCAAATGTTTGGCACCCGAGACGTCGGGACGCGTTTGGGCAATTGGGGTCCTTGGCCATTCAGCGCTCCCGAGTCCTCAGCGGCCTGGACCGTCTCGCTGGTTATCCTCCCATGCGGTGTTGTGACCGAGCGGTGTTCATAGACGGTGCGGCGCACACACATGTTCCGGTAAGAGAGCTCTAGTTGCGTGCGAAAAGGCATCTCGCGGATTAGCATAATTGCGTTCGCATATCTATCGGCATTGCGACACCTTTGGGTTTGTATTTTCATTTATGATTGTTCTTTTATTATAAATTTGTATCTAGTTTAAGTTTTACAACTACGAATAAATACTTCTCTTGCCCCGGCTTTCCTCTCAACTCGCGAGCGGTTCTATGCCTAGGCAAGTAGTAATTTTCGCGTAATCCTTTGTGTTTTATTGATTGGACCAGCTCTCACTCAATCCTTAACTAAATGTCACCCTTACGGTAATTCTAATTAACCATTTTTAACTTTCACAGTATCTGGGTTGTGTGGTTATTGTACATAGCATAACAACCATCGTTACCAAATCCATGAATTAGAATACCATTATAGCTGAATACGCTAGTTAACAAATTAAAATAATGGATTCTATGTAGGTCTGCTATCAGAGTGTTCTTTGAAAGTTGTATTTTTTATCCTAGATATACAAACGTGCCTACTTTTTCTTTTGTTTTTCTTTCTATCCTGATTTTCTCTTGCTCGTCATATTTATTTTTAGTCTCCCAAAAAATGGAATCGACTACTTTATATAACAACAAAAAAAAATAGACACGACTGTATTTAATACAAATAACTAAAGACCGACCATCGGGTGGTAAGAGCAAAAGCGCACATTAACACTCAGAAAGACAAAAAGAAGTTATTGTCAAAAACAGGAAGACAATAGAAGAAACAAAAAGAAAAAAATTCAAATACAAGCATATTGTAGAGAAGTACATACAACATATAGAAGACGAGGAGGATTTGAAAACCTTAAATGCAAAAATAACATATACTCTGATGCAGGCAGCCGAAAAAATAAAAGGAAATAAAAAAGATATAAACTACAAAATAAGTAATAAGTAAAATACAAATACTAATTGAAAAATAAACCAACTATAAAAAGGTAGAACTAGATACTATCAGAAAAACAATAAAGACAATAAAGGAAAATTTAAGACCATGAACATAAAAGACACATTGAAGAAACGGCAAAATAATAACAACGTTGATAAATAAATAAAAAAAAGAAATAAAAAAATCAAAAAATAACGGAGGCTATAAAAATGTTTTACCGAACCCTATATGAGAGTAAACAAACACCACCACCAGCAAAAAGAAAAAAAGTTCTAGATGCAGAATTCGAGGAATTACTGGAAATCACAATCGGAAAAATAAACAACGCTTTGAAAAGCGAGCGCCAGAAGATAGAATAAAGATTATTAAACATTTTCATCATGCAATACCTATAGACGAAATAAACACGAAAATTACCCCACACGGGCAGCAAGCCAGAAACATAATCAATGCAAAACACAGGACCACAAAAGAATCAATAAACCTATTATTCGTAGATCTGGAACCATCTGAAAACAACAAAGACATCTTCAAAACGCATCATCTACAATATAATCGCTTATTAATAGAACCGCCAAGCATCAGTAACAACATAGTGCAGTGCAGGAGATGCTTGAACACACTAAATCATACTGCTCGCGACCATTCGTGTGCGTCAAATGTGGCGGCGATCACAGTGCACCAAACTGCAAAAATATCAAGGACGCGCCTGCAAACATTGAACCAACTACTACAACTTACTTAAACCCAAAAACATTAATTACAGACCTCAAATATATCTAACCCCACCCATAAACTCACAAAACCAGTCTCCAAATATTCATCAACCAACGAGCTTTGCTATTATTGTCAGAAACACAGAACTCCAAACTGCAAATCACCCTTACCAAATTTCTAGATAAATTTAAATTTATGTATTTGCAATTGAACTAACAAAATAGCATCGTTTTAAACATGTTGATTATATTAATTAGTAAACAAAACAATAAATTGCTCAGAATAGCACAGTGGAACGCCAATGGTTTCTCAAATCACAGAGAAAAATTACGCTGTCGTTCTCAATATTCTTTAGGTCACATCCAAGTTCTTACTCTACCGTAAAAGCTAATTGTTTCGATGATCTACTATCTCTCTAAACATAACATTCAAAAAGTAGACCCGAAAACTTTTTATATTCTGGAACCCAAATTCATTTTTGAAGGCGACTTCAATAACAAGAACACCATCTGGGAATCTCGATTAGTTACAACTAAACGAAGAGAGCTACACAAGGTTTACAAGAAAACAATGGGAACCCCGATTTACTGTCCTACGAACCTCAACAAAACTGAAACAGACTGGGAGCATTATCGATGCATCCCCCAGGAAAGTATAAATTTGAAAATCAGATTAAAGAATCCAAAAAAGTAGATCAAGCAGTCGCCCAACTAAACGAAACGTTAAAAACAGCAGCTTAACTAGCCATTCTCCCCATCGTTCCCAGAAAAACCAACAACAATATCCTCCTAGAGGTTAAACAACTAGTTGCTCAAAAACGGAGAGGTAGAGCTCAATGGCATAGAACTCACTATATCATCAGGCAAAACAAGTTTCAACAATCTAAGTAACCAACTAAAAGTAAAACTCAAAAATTTAAAGGGCGAGTCATACAAAAGTTATGTTTTCAATCTAAATAAATGTGACATCGCAATTTGGAAGCTCATAAAATCCCCAATTTATATCCCAACCTATACGTAAACTACCTTCAGAACTTGGGTAGGCTAAAAGTTGCAAAGAAAAAGACGACCAGTTTGCTTACCACCTATCTAATGTATTTCGACCACATGAAGACACAATAGATGACCCAGCACCAGAAATCCTTCCACTACTCGATACACCTCCCGCGATCACTTAGTCAGTTACTCCTAAAAACATAAAATGCGAGATTCGGCGACTAAATCTCCAAAACTCCAAAAAAAGGGAAATCGTTCTATTAACCTACATATTTAATGCGATACTGAAACTCCAGTACTGGTTTACGGAATTCAAAAATGTAAATAATACTTATCCCCAAACTGGGTAAATCTCATGCATACGTAACATCATATTGCCCTATAAGCTTGTTATCGGTGATTTCCAAACTTAATCATACTCGCGAGTCGTAACAACGCAAATATCACATCACATTATGTACAATACCAGCTTAATAAACTTGAAGATACCATTGGACAACAAACTACTGATCTAAAAAATCATCATTAAGCTTATTTGCTCTTATGGAGCGGAGCTATGGGGCTACGCCAGCAAGTCCAACCTTGCCATCATACAAAGATGTCGATCTAAAATCTTAAGAGCAATAACCAACGCGCCATGCTACATAACAAGAAAATGCCTCTCCTGCCTGCGCCTAGGCCACTTCCCTCAAAGCTCGAAGCATGCACATGTGCTCATGTTTGCTAAACCTGGGAAGAATAAAGAACAGATATCAAGTTACAGACCGATTAGTTTATTGACTACCCTCTCCACACTTTTTGAAAAAATCATTTATTCGCGGCTGCAGCAAGCCACCATTGCTTTCCACATTCTCCTTTCTTTCCAATTTGGCTTTAGAAAAGGGCGCTCGGCTTGTCATCTTGAGTCAGTGAACTCATTGAAACAGGTTTTGAAAACAAATGCTATACTGCTACTATCTTTCTGGGTATCGCCCAGGCCTTCGACAAGGTTTGGATAGAGAGATTTAAAAAAAAACTTCTAACTCATGATATCCCACGCTATCTTCTGGTCATCATTTTTTTCTTCCTGCAAAATAGAACCCTTGCCGTTAAAATAAATACCACACTCTCCCAAACAAAATCCATACGAGCGAGCGTACCTCAAGGTAGTACTCTCGGTCCGCTCTTATTCAATATATACACCTCCGATATTCCAAAGATTCCCGCAACACTCGCCACGTTCCTCGACGATACAGCTATTATAACGCAAAATGCAACCTAGAACTAGCTATACATCTGTAAAATGCAACTGACACCTTCAATAAATGGCTCAAAAATTGGAACATCACACTCAACCCCACCAAATGTCAATGTAATATCTTCACCTTGTGAAAAATGAACAACCCACCTTCTATTATCATCGATGGAATTGACATACCCTGGAATCCCAGAGACTCGCATATAAAATATTTTGGAGTGTACTTAGATGAAAGATTGACTTGAAGTTTCCACATCAATCAAAAAATAACCCAATCTTACAACAGACTCCGACAATTATATCCCATTTTAAATCGTAAAACCCCACTTCAACCCGAATGCACCATCCTATTATATAAATCCCTCCTACGCCCCCTGGCACTATACGCCTCTCCTGTCTGGAGCAATACGAGTAAAACAAATATACTCAAACTTCAACCATTTCAAAATAAGGTCTTACGAATCGCTGTGACGCTCTATGGTTTATCCGAAACACACAATTTTACCACGAATTCGGTGCCATCACAATCCAAGACTATATGCTCTCGACCACTAGGACTTTCTTTTCAAACATTGCCAAATGTGAAGGACCAACTCACTTTATTATATATGTATCACAGACTGAAGAGACAACTCCCTCAAGATGTTATCCCAAATGAAGAAACCTAGCAACCACCACCTTCGAGTTTCCGAGGCCACCACTATCTGCCTCCTTGTATTACACACTGCTATTTGCAAAGTCTAAATTTAGAACGCATATAAATAT
This sequence comes from Sinelater perroti, assembly GCA_036346155.1. Lineage (NCBI taxonomy): Eukaryota > Metazoa > Arthropoda > Insecta > Coleoptera > Elateridae > Sinelater > Sinelater perroti. The sequence continues at coordinate 1,029,467 of JARFIY010000356.1, read as the reverse complement.
ATATACTATAGTCTTAACCATATTTAAATACTTAAACCTGTCATGTATAAAACTGTAATGTTGATCTGACAAAAGCTTCAATAAATAAAAAATAACATAACTAACCACACGCTACACGGAGATCTTAGTATTCCGCTAATAACAACAGATATACATAACAGAACAATGAAACACGCAAAAAAAAGTTATGCACACAGCAGAAGACTCAAAATCATTATATTAACTGACAGAATATTATATGCATTCTAACTGCTGATTATTTTCAAATAAAAAAAAACTGAAATATATTACATTTGAGAGATCCGCAAACAATTCCATGATATAAGTTATTGATGAATGGGCTAAAGACACAAAATAAGTGATGTGCAAAAATATTTCGACAGGGTCAAATCATTCCGGAACACAGTAAAGTTAATAAACACGCTAGTGTTTCAAATATAAATGTGACATATGTAGGTGACGTTATTCTGTGGGAGAATAGCACAACACAAAACTTAATTTATATAGTAACCAAGTTCTAAGTCAGTAAATGAAGCTATAATTCAGAATTTCTACGACGTCGTGTGCAGATAGCCTAAGGACAAGTGTATATGTCAAAGAGCTACTATGTAACAGATTTATATAATTGAAATTATGTAAAAGTACCAGGACAGCCTGATTTATTAGAATTTCAAAGACCACAAGCTCTATAATAAATATATAGACTTCTATAGGCTAATTGGAGTTATGAAAATTTAGGCAGAAATGCAAATTCAGCAACTAGCAATACTATGAGGGCGTTTTTGCAATAACTTGTTTTTATTTTTCTATGGCATTATGATCCCTGCCCACATACGCCTGAAGAAGTTTTTTCATCCCGTTTAAGAAAAAACTCCGCGTCCCTTTGTTCAAGAAAAATACTGACAGCTCCAGCTTCATGCGGCAATTATAACAAATTAGTTCACTTAGATGGATGTGCTTGATGCTCCTTATCTGAAGCTCCCAACTGCCGACTGCATTCAGCCTAATCAAGCAAATTTGTTGTGTGGCTGCGTTACAATACTGATATCCACCCAGGCGTTGTAATAAATAGCTATTAATCGATGAAGGTCGATGACTACGCAGCTTTCAGCTGTTAGGAACTTAATAACAACTTATTGGGCACTAGAGTAGAGGCACTTGAATTATAAAAAACGTTACTAGGCGTCTTAATAGTTAATGAATTAGAAAATATTGCGATACTTATTTCATGTACCTCGAATGACCAAACAAGAGCTTCCAAAATACATTTGTAGTTGTTTGTATCCGTTCTTTGTTTATACTGCAACTCCGAAAGCTTATCGAATAGTTTCTGCGGACTAATATTCCAGCTTTACATAAAATTTTATGCAATTTGCTGCTGTACTCTCCCATTCGTTGAAAATGTGGCAGTCACCAACTATACGAGGTGCGTTCAAGTTTTCAGGTCTCCAATTTTTTCCTCAGCAGTGAAAGTAAGCAGACAGAAACGGTTAAATTTAAAAGGCGCGGGAAATATTTCTGAATTTGCAGTATAGATGGCAGCGCGCTACAATGTACATAGATCGAATTATCGCCATAACAGTGAGTGTTGGTTTGTATACTTGAAATGGAGAAATTTAGTGTTCTAGAACAACTAGTAATCATATGTTTCTCCTATTACGTAGTAAAACGCTCATTGAAATTTATTGCCAATTGAGTGAGTAAAGGCGTTAAGGATGTAAAAAGTATGCGTTCGTAGGTGGGCAAGTGTAAAAAATGTCGCGAGTTGTGTGACAACCGGCATGAACCGAAGCAGCCTCGGCTCAATTGAGCTCGACCGAAACGATGACTGCGCGAGTGGAGAAGGTTGTAGTGGAAGATTGTCAATTAAGTGTGCCTGATATCGCCTCTAAACTAGGCATATTTGCAGGATTTGTAAAGTCCATTTTGCTTGATGACCTAAAAATGCAGAAAGCTTCTGCAAGGTGTTTTCCACGAATTTTGACCGACAAATACAAGGCTGCGTGGGTGGCAATATCTTAGAACATATTGACACGTGATGCCCCCATGAATTTTTGAACAGAGACACTTCTCGTGGCCGCTCTTTTTCCAATCGAACTACTGTTGCATCAGTGATTTTCCAGTGGGTAAGATACACCCTAAAGAAGTGTTCTCATGGAATTATAGCGAGAATAGTATTTCGAAGCGAAGCACTGACGGAAGTAGTACAAAAAAACAGGATAACAAGGACATTAAAAGTTTTCTTCAATAACTATGCCCAACAAATGGAAAAATAACAAATATAATAATGGTAAGGCTCTACGCCCCGCGTGGGAGCACGGCCTGCGAACTGAGAGGCTTAAAGCTCTCATATGTCCGACTTCTCTGCCCGGTCGTCGCGCACCATTTGTGATGCGGGGCGATGTGACAAGCATCGTACCTTAGACGACCGCCATTACTACTCCGTTCAGTGATCGCAGGTACTCAATTATTTGTAGTGACTGAGTAGGCCACCCGCCGGGTATCAGAGAACACCGGGGATTGAACCCAAGTCCGCCAGAATTGCAGCTCGCGCCTTAACCACGGGACCACGCTAGCTCTCAAAATAACAAATATGGTAAAGCTAAAGGCACAGGATGTGAGACAAAAAATGTTTAAAAATATAGCTAAACTAAAATGAACAAAAATATACGTAGAAAATGATTTAACATTAAAGAAAAATATATACAACCAGAAACCAGAAAATAACTAAGTATAGTCAAAAAATAAGACAAAGATTGTAAGATGTGAAACATATCTGGGTTAACAAAAAAATTGGCATAGTAGTAATAAAAACTTAAAAGATAAAATAGGACACTTATAGAAGACGAGAATGGGTATCACTTAGATATAAGATTTCGGTACAGCACTGATAAAAGTACATCTGGTAATAATAATCTTATAGAAGAAAGAGAAGGGCATATAAATAAATGGAAATGAGAGAAAACTACTGAAAATTACTAAAGATATAGAACACAAAAACAAAAAAATGAAAGGCAACATAAACAATTTAAAATATAAAGATAATGGAGAAGAAGTAATAAAGAAGATAAAAAGGCAAATGTTATATGTCTTGGGGGTACAAAAACAAAAACGAAAGAATAGATTCAAGAAAGATTGTAAAATGATATTGGGTAAACAATACAAGAGCACAAGCAGGGGTAGAGTTGACAATGAGATCAGAAAAAATAAATAGTGTAACAAAAGAAAAATATATGCGTATAGATAAAAGAAAATGTTCTAAAGAATTGTTCTGCAAAACGACTTAAGAAATAACAATATAATAATCATGAGATACCTAAATAGGCGACTGTATAAAGATAAAAAAGGAATAAGGAATGACTGAACAATGGGGAAGGAATATTATAGTTTTGCATTACAAAGGATTTTGTAGTAACAAATATAAAATGTATGTACAAAGACATTTATAAGTTCACAAGAGAGATAATGAGTAGAAAGGTGAGATCAATCTATGTTTCTATAGTGTATTCAATAAGACAGTGAAAAAAAAGAGTTGAAAATAAACCAAAACCCAGAAATTGGAAGTGATCACTTTATGCTAAAGCTAGAAAAAAATAGTTATAAGAAAGTTATAACTTAAAAACAAATGATATTATAGAAAGGTATCAAAAAGTTCTGAAATAAAAGTTGAGGATGGCAAGAGCAGCAGTGGACATAGAAGAAACATGAACAGAGTAACTTAAAAAGTTTGGAACTAGAAATGCGAAAAGAGAACGTCAAGATGTATTTTTGAGCTAATAATAGTTAAAAATAAAAAAATCGAAAAAATGCCTGCAAAGCAAAATAACAGAAGACTATGGCGACTATAAGAAGGACAGAGTCTGAAGAAAAGCAAACCAGGCGTCTTGAAAGGAATTTGAGAACAAAATGAAAATGTAAAACAAAGAAATTTAAGAACCATTTCATATCTCAAAACTATTGGCGAAGAAGAAAGAAATAATATCATAAAATATAAAAGATATACAAGGAAAGAATAATAAGGAAAGTAGAAATTCATACATATAATTAAATAAAACAAAGGATAAGTAGACAAAAGAAAGAACAAGATAAAGACCGATACAGAAAAATTGTGATAAAGCAAAAAAAGAAAATTGGCGTAAAACAAATCAACGAAGCTACAAAAGAGGTTAAAGGTAAGTAAAATGGACCCTTAATTTGATAACGGAAGTAATAAAAACCAAATCTGCACCAAGTATTGTTAATCTAAAATAACACTGCCTTTGTTTAATAAAGCGAATAAAAAGAATTGCCAGAACTACAAAGAATTACGTTATTAAATATACCGGACAAAATACGTGCAATAACTTTAGAATACGGGATATAAAAGAACTATAGGATCCAATAGAAGATACATAATATGACTTCAGAGCAAACATAAGACTTCGCGACCAGTTATTCAAAATAAGACAACTATATAGAAAAGCTATACATAAAGTAGGCGAAACCTATGTTTAAATAGTTTTTGGTAAAATTAAAAAAGGGCACGTGTAGCAAATATTTACAAAAAGATAAATTGACGACAATACCGTAATAACGCTTAAAGCCTTGTGTAAGATAAGCACCAATATATAGTACGATAAAGGTACTCAGAATGAGAGTAGGAGCATAGTAAAATTGTGTATTTATTCCACTGTTTACATAAGTAACAAATTATGTAATAAAAAAAAGTAACAAACGAGCTAAAACATACGATGAAAATGATTTAACGCTGATATAGTAATTTGAGCAGTGGAATAGACGATGAATTACAGGGTATAGGCAAAGCAAAAGAGAACATAAAAAATCAACACAGCAAAAACAGGAACAGAAAATATCACGCGATATTGTATAGAAGAATGAAATAAATTAGAACAAGTGAACTTGTATAAATATTTGATAGTGCGCCATAAGTCCCAGTGGTAAATAAGAACTGAAAATAACAAAAGAGCAAAAGCTAGTGAATGATCGCTTAACACGATTAAACCCGCATTTTAAGAAAGAAAAAACGGTACCAAATTTAGCAAGGCATGGGTGTTCAAAAAGTGATCATGCACAAATGCAAAAAAATATAAGAACAAAATCAGAAGTATGAAGTTGAGATTCCTAAGAAAGAAAATGAAATGCAAAGAAATAAAATACGGAACGAAGTATTTAAAAATACTTTAAAAACTAAGTCAGTGGAAAGGATAGTGTAAGAGAAGCGGTTAGATTGGTTAATATACACACAATGGACAATGGAAAAACTGTAAAGAACCTGTACGAAGAAAAAATTCTAGAAAAAGTTAAAAGGGGTAGGCGGAAAAGAAGCTGAAGGGACGAGGAGAAAGAGGCAGTAGAAGATACGGGAGAAAAATGGGACAAAGGATCAAGAACAACACAAAATTGAAAGAAATAGGACAGTACCGGTCAAAAATATACCAACTTTTGGTATTTTCCTCACAACTTCATTATGGGCTGACGGATTTTTTCAAAATTTTGGACAATTATTTGACACTTGCTCCACAGTTATGCAAATGAAAATTTTGACCTTTTCAAATGCCTGCTGATAATGGCGTGCAAATCACTGTAATCAGGGAAAATCGTGGCTTTATTAACTTCCCGCAACATATCTCTAGATATCCAGAAGGCGATTGCCAATGGTCGTGATCAAGGTCGAACTCTCCGTAAACTTGCAGCACAGTTCAACCTCCTCAACATCACCATTTATTATTTCCTGGAGCGCTGGGGGATCTAAGGTGGTGCTGTGAAGAAGGCCAAAACCAATCGTACCAAGACTACTTTAAGACTCTTTGACAAGGACGTCACCGACAACCTCCGCCTCACGTTAATTGATATTTCTCGCCAATTTTGTGACCCCTTAAACCTGAAACCATCTGTTTGTACTATTTAACATCGTTTGCAGTAAGTTGGGCTTAATGAACGTCATTCAGTCAAGAAGCCGATGATTTCGAAAAAAAAACAGGGAGGCGCGCGTAGAGTGAGCACGTACACAAGAACTGGATGAAAAAGAGTAGGATACGTACTCTGGAGTGACGAGAGCAAGTACATGTTGTTTGGAATAGACGGGATTTATTGGATTCGTCGACCCCAAGGCGATCTCAAGTACCACATTCCCATGAGAAAGCATGGAGGGGAAATGTCATAGTTTGGAATTGTGCCTTCGGCCTTGGCACGGGTCTTTTCAGGAGAATCACGGCATTATGGATCGCTGTCTATATAAAGACATCCTCCAATGCATAACATAGGCAGAAGCTTCATTTTCAAACATGGCAATGATCTCAAACATTGTTCGAAGAAAGCATGTCCAATACTGGTTACCTCGCCGTCGTGTGATTTTCCTTGACTGTCCCAGCCAATCCCCTGACCTGAACATCATCGAGGGCTTCTGAACAGATCTGGAGCCTCATCTGGTCAATAGAAATGTAAATGAAAAGGTTGCCCAACTTGAGAATAAATGGAAGAACATCCACCTTTCCTTCAGCCACATTTTTTGGACTTTATGGCTTGCAGGTTCCAGACCGTCATTGATTGCCAAAGGTTATTCTACTAGGTATTAGACTGTTGTTCACTATTAGTTGATTCCCGGTGATTTAGAATTATTCCGGTGTTTTTATTTCATGTTTGTTTCGTTGTTGTATTTTGATCATTCTTTGCTGTACAACTAAAGTTTCTTCCAGTTGCTAGTGTTTTTCTTTTGAAAAATCGGCTGGGAGGGGGAGCGGTCGTGTGAAACTATCAACTTAGTTCAATAGCTTTATACTAAGGTATAAAGCCTTAAGATTATATATATAAGCGTTTACAGGCCCTTTAGGCCCATTGCTTTGTGAAAATCTTCGACCTCTTCCTATCTTTTGCAATCTCTTTCCACTCTCTAACATCTTTTTCTTTCAGGTCTTCCCAAACAGCTTCTCTCCACGTTTTCCTCGGCCGACCTTTTTTCTTTTCACGCCAGGTATTTTCCAAGCAATGCTTTTTACAATTCTGCTATTGTCCAACCTCTTCATGTGCCCCAGCTACTGTAGTCTTCTAGTCTTTATTACTTGTATTATGGGGGCTTATTTGTATAGCTCATACACTTCAGTATTCATTCGTCTCGCCTATACGTCCTCCACTTTTTTTCCCACCAAAAATCTTTCGTAGGACTTTCCTCTCCCACCTTTCTATTTTCTGCTGATTTTTCTGTCAGGGCCGTACATTAGTGTCGGCCTGATTATGCTTTTGTATAACCGTATCTTTGCGTTACGTGAAATGTCGTTGGACCTGAGCAAAGTGTTCAGATCACCTAAGCTTCTGTTACTTTTAGCAATTCTTACATTAATTTTTGTTTCTTCGTTGCATCTGTTATCTATCAGCACCCCCAGATACATATATTCTTCCACTTCTTCAAAAGCTATTTCTCCTCCGCTTTCTGTTTCAATCGTTAAGTTTTCTATTCTTTCTGATCCTTGTTGTTAAGTTCCATACATATTTGCTTTTGTTTTCATTAATTTGGAGGCCTACTTGGATTGCTGCACTGATCAATCGTTCTGCCACTTCTTTAAATTCTTTTTTACTTCTAGCTATTAACGAAATGTCGTCGGTATACGTCAGGCATTGGTGGTTTTTGGAATAAATCGTCCCTGTTGTATTTACTCTGATTTCTCTTATTACTTTCTCAAATATTAAATTAAATAAGACTGTAAACAGCGGGCCTCCTTGACGAACTCCTCTTTTCACTGTGAACTCTTCCGACATATGGTCATTAACTTTTACTGCACTTATCGTTTGTTTTAAAGTCATATGTACAAGGTTAATTATTTTTTGTGGTAGTTTGAGTGCTCTTAGAGCTTATGCAAGTTTTTCCTTCTTTATCGAATCATAGGCCGCTTTGAAATCTATAAATAACATATGGGTTGGAATTTTGTATTCTTAGCATCCTGTAAGTATCTGTTTCAGCAGGAATGTCCGGTCAGTTGTTGATCTGTTAGGTCGGAAACCCGCTTGGTATTCGCTTAAGAAATTCTCTGCATACTTTTCTAGTTCTTTCTTTATTAGTGTTGCTAGGACTTTGTAAACAGTGTCTAATAAAGCAATGCCTCTATAGTTACAACATTTAATTCTGTCACCTTTTTTAAATATAGGTAATATTATCGCTTTATTTCATTCGTGGGGTATCGATTCCGGTTTCCAAATTTATTTTATGAGCTCACATTTCTCGTTTATTAAGCATTTGTCACCGTATTTTAGATTTTCGGTCATAATACTTCTGGACTTTTATTTTTCATCTTATTCATGACTTCCTCTATTTTCTGCATTGTTGGTTCTTTAATGCTACCTTTGTTTCTTGATAATGCACTTTTTTACTTCTTCCTGTCGATATTTGTTTAATAACCCTTTAAATTAATTTTTGCATACTTCAGTACTTTCCTCTTGGTCTTCCACCAAATTTCCATTTTCATTTTTGATATAAATAGTTCTTTCTTTTTGACCTCCTTCCTATTGAACTTGCCTTCTCTATTTCTTTTATATTTTGCTCTAAAGCTTCTTGTTTTCGGGTTCTGCACATTTGTTTTACTTTTTCCTTTGTTCTTGTATTCACTTGATGTCTTCTTTCCTTTGTGTCCGTAACATCTGTTGCCATAATTTTGATTTATCTTTGAGTTCTGCCTTGCATACTTCATCCATCCAGTGTTTCCTCTTGCGTTGTTTAATTTTTGATATATTTTTTCCGTTTCTTGTATTATGTTTACCATTTTCCCCAGTTTTCCTCTATTTTCTTTCCCCTTTTCTCGCTATTTCTGTTAGAAAGATGCTTGATGTCTTTTTGGTACTTTTGAATTACTTCTTCTTTTTGGAAGTCGTCCATGTTAAGTTTAGCTTTTTTTCCTTTTCGTTACCTTTTGTGTTCAAGCATAGCCTATCTAATTTTGAGTCAAAATTTTTCACTTCATCTTCTAACGTATTTCTTATTTAAAAACCTACCCCAAACCTTTTGTGTCACTCCCACTTGTAAAAATAGTGTAATTTTCTACTTTCTGAATATTCTTTCCTTTTAGATGCGTTTCTTGTAAGACTCCTATTTCTATGTTGTGTTTGTTTATTTCCGCTACCAAATTTATTATTGCTCCCTCCCCATATACACCTTGCAGACCCAACTTAGTACAGCTTCTTATTTCTTCTTGTTCGTATTCATTACCTTCAGTATTCTTTTTTTGCCATTTGATCCTTTATCATGTTCTATGTTCACTGCCTGGTTCTTTCTCGTATTTGGGGATGGTTTTCGGTGCTTTAGTTTTTTGACGTTTTATCGGTTTCAGTTTTTTCTAGCTCTCTTTTATTCTTGTCCCATTTCCACCCTAACCCATCTACTACCACTTTACTGTAACCAATTTTAACCGTCTTACCATTTTTTAACTCTTTTTGTGCAAATGCTCTTATTTTCCATTGCTTTTCCTTTTGAGCTTTTGTTAGATCGTCGTTTATGTATACTTTCTCGGTTTTAATTTTTTTAGCTTCTATTTATTCTCCATTATTTTTTTATTAATTTCAGTTTCTAGTTTTATTATGCATGTTTCTCTTCTGTTTTGATTGCTTTTTTAATTGTAACCGTAATCTCTAAATGAAATTCCCTACTGCACCCTTCAGCGTGTCTGGGTTATTTGTGTCAATTTTTATTCCGCTTATGACTACATTGTTTTTTTGTTTTTACTGCTCTAGCCATTCCAAATTCTTCTTTATTTTTTTAATCTTTTTTATCCCTTTATTTCTTTGTTTATCTTCTTATTCTCCTCCTTAAGTTTTTTGTTTTTGTCTTTGATTTTGTTAAGTTCCTCTATGAAAGTCTTCTGGTCATTTCTAGTTTGCTGTATTTTATTTTTTATACCCCCCATTTCATCTTTCATCTCCTTATTTAGGTTACCTATCATTTTTAGTGTTGCATCTAATTTGCTATCATTGACTTTAACTATTTTTATTGAGGTCCTTTGTGTTTTCTTACTTTTGGTAAATACCTCTTCGTCGTCGGTCCCTGATATTTTTTCTTTTTTCGAATCATCAGTTCAATAGTCGTCACTATCTATTTTCCCCTAATTTCTACTATTCTTGTCCTTTTACCTTTCTATTTATTGATTGAGCTGCGAAAATAGGTTCACCTGAATCTACTTCTCGGAGGTTGGCCTACTATCAGCTCGGGGTTATTATTTCCAAATCCCTACACTTCTTATTGTTTTATTTTAGTTTATACTGTCTTATTCCTTATAGGTACGATGGGTTGCCTACTCTCTAATCATCCGAGAGTGAGTGGGTCGATCTCTAAAATTTCTGTTTAATAGTTAATCAACTCTCAGCTTTCAATCCAGATTCATCTCCTTTTCTACTCCCCACCCTGCGCAGTTGCTTTCTTCACAGTATGCCACCATTCTTGTAATTATTTCAGCTCGATATGATCCAAAATGGGCTTAAATATTGGAGCAGCACACAACTCACTTGCAGTCACACAAAGTTCAGCACTACGCCACTGAAAATTTGGCGCCATCTAAGCAACAAGTTAGGAATGAAAATCAACAAATTACTCAAAATAATTTTAACACTATAAAGTATATAAAATTAATATTAGTACAAGCACGTGTGCATGACATAGACAAACGTATATAAAAATAAAAATCTTCCAGTTATATTGAAATGCTTATATTTCAACTAATAAGAACACCTTAATAAATCATATAAGCAACACAATAGCAATACAAGTTGTCATTAAATAGAAGGAGAAATTTTGGTTGTTACTCTAAAAATGTACACAACATGAAACAAAATAATAAGGCAAAGAGAAAAGTTAGCAAGTACAATACTATTAAAGATTTTATAAGAAGCAAATTAATATTAATTTGTAGAAGGAACAATAAGTAATTCAACAAACGTCAACTCGATATGGAAACTTTTCAATTTTCCTCCGTATATTTTCCATGAACTTAATTGCTTTTTTTGAAGCCGCGCCTTTATAGGACGCCGCGCGGTAATTTCATCCGGGCATTAAAGCTCCCGCGCCAAACAATGGAAAATTGTAGCTGTTTTAATTTATTTTAATCATCCCCCCTTAAACATCTCCCAAATGATCAATGGCCCGGTAAGCCGCCCGAAGACAAATATTGTTCATGACTTGAACGTCAGCTCGCAGCGAGCGCCGCATTAGTAACGCGAACAGCGCTTGTTGATTATTTCCGCGGAGTTCGAGAACTTCAGCTACGTGTAATACCGAAATTTATCATCCGGTCGTGATGTAATTCAAACCCATTTGGTTTCAATGAAGGCATTCCTAACGAACTTCCAAAAGGCCAGCCACGCAAATTCCGCATAGAAATCCAACTTTTCAAGGATCATACTAATACGATTATAAATATTAAATTAACATAAGCAAAATAAATTTCAATGGTTGTATTTCTAGCTGATCTAAAAGCTTTGGAGAAATGGACAACGGCAACTGTTCTAAACATTATTATAATTATTAACAATTTCTTTAAACTAACTCTTCTTCGAGTCTGACAATAACAAATAAATTTGTTCATCTAATACTGAATATTTCAGTTCTTGTAGTAACTAAATTAAATTTACTTGTCTGTTAGTGGTTAAAATACATTTCGTATTAAATAATAATTAATATTTTGGTTTGATATACTGGGTGGGCCGTAAATCACTTTTTTATATTTACGTTGATTCCTCTACACAATAATCTATAAGGGATTTGTTTTCTCCACACGTTGAAAATTACTTTTGCGCGAGTAATCTCCGTTTTCTTCTTCGCAAACACTGGCCTTCTTGATTACATTTTGCATCGCTGCCCCAAAATCAAATATTTTGTTGATTCACAAAGCTATTAAGATGAAAATAGATCCATGAGCAGATCTCGAATAAATCTGTTATCAACTCTAGGCATATCTTAGCGTAGCGCAGTTTTTGTTGAGAGTCTACCCGCTTTATCTATTAAGTCAAATAAACCTTACATTCTGTCAAAAAAGTACCGGAAATTTATAATTAAAAAGCCCCGACTAATGATGCAGAAAACCCTTTTTGCGTCGGTTGGTAGCACTGTCTTTAATTACTGTGCCTAAAATGAGCGCGATCTGCCAATCAATTTGTTTGCAACAGCGGGTTAAATCAGTACACCTCAGTAGTGCGTCAGTTTTAAAAATTAAAGAAAATATTTAACAAAGAGTTTTATATTGCGAACGAAATTTCGCGTGTCGACTCGCTAAAAGTGTTAGAAAAGCTTATGGTAAACCAGTTTTATCAAAAACACGGGCCTATGAGTGATACAAAGCGTTCAAAAGAAGGCAATCCTGGTTCCACACAACCTTCAACTTCTTCAAACGACGAAAACATTGAAACAGTGAAGAAATTGTGCTCAAAAATCGCCATTCCAACTAAATAGAGATAGCACGTAACGTCAAGATTTCTCAAGAGTCTGTTCGTTCAATTTCAGTGAATCATTTGGGCGTGAGGCGCGTCACCTCTCAGCTCGTACCAAAAGAGCTGAATTTTCTACAAAAACAGCTCCGTAAATAGATTTCCTTGGACATGCTGGAAGGCGTCAATTCTGATTCCACATTCATGGAACGCATCATAACTGGTGACAAAACATGGGTCTATGAGTTTGACATGCAAACAAGTCAACAGGCATCAGAATGGAGGACGAAAAACGAGTCTAAAAATCCATGCCAAAGTTGCCCAAAAGGCAAGGTGATGCTCATTGTTTTCTTTAGTATCCGTGATTTGGTCCATCATAAATTTATTTCAAAAGGGCAGATGGTCAATAAAAAACTCTTTTTGGCCGTATTGAAGTATATAAAACCGGTTAAAATTGTGGAACAACCAGTCGTGAATTTTGCACAACGATGGTGCGCCACCTCATAGAGCAGCAATTATGACCAAATTTAAGATTAAAAACGCGACAATTATTGTCAATCAACCACCTTACTTGCCAGATTTGGTCCGTCTGATTTTTTTGTTTCCGAAACTAAAATTGCTACCCGTGGTACCGGTTTTGAGTCGATCGAGTCCATACAACAACATTTGTGTAAGTAGCTGAGGGCTATACCTAGAAACGCCTATAGAAAATGTTTCAAAGACTAGAAGAAAACGTTGGCGTATGTGTGTTACATCAAATAAGGCTTATTTTGAAGGCGACAAAATAAATATTGATGAATAAACGAAAATTGTGTTTTATTTAATGATTTCCGGTACTTTTTTGACAGAATGAATATACAAATCTTTTTGTAATTGTTGTAGTGATGTTTGTTACTGACATTCCGTTCTTGTCAATGTCTTAGATTCAAAGTTTCTGCTCTTGTCGGTTGCTTTCCTGTACGCGTGCCCTGATGATGAATGACAGGTCATTCACAAACACCTGTTGCCGGAAACGACTAATTAGTTCTGGGAAGTTTTTGTGGGTGCAAACGGTGCTCGTAAGAGTGTTGTGTGAAAACTATGGATTTATATCTTGTAAAGTGGAATTCAACCATTTTGATCCTTTCGTTTGAGTTTAAATTTTCATCATTGGTTTCTAAAGCCTACATTTTTAAGATCTGAAGAAAACGGAATTATAAATTTGTTCTTAACTGTTTATATAATATAGTTAAAGTAGGCAAATTAATTAACACCATATAAAAATTTAAAAAAATTAAACAACAAAACAGGCATAAATGCAATCCGTTGGGTTGAATTTGGTATACGTAAATCAGGAGATACAACCACTGGCGTGGCGGCCTTTTCGCCCTTGAACCGCTTGTATATCGCGGCGACATGCTGGTGGCTTTGATATCTGCCGCCACGTTTTGCTATCGCATACAAAACGGCACATGGGCTTTATATCAGCCGGCGAGTCTGCATACGCCGGCGGCGGCAGTCTTTGAGATGAAAAGTGCTGTCGAGTTAAAAATTTCCAGCAAAGACCTACCGCTAAGCCAGGCGCGAAGCCCGGCAACATACGCACACCGCATCGCGTCCAGTGCGGCCGCATTTAATCAACCCGCAATATATACTCGCATCGCAACGCGACCAGTGCGGTCGCATTCAACCAACCCGCAGATAACTACCCCGCAAGACATACTCGACCCGCGTCGCATCTCGGCCAGTGCGGTCGTGTTCTCGGCACGAAGACATCGCAACAAGGTGGCCACCGTGAAACCATCGCCGACGAAGCCGAAGCCGATTCAGGTGAGCGATTTGGCTTTACTTATCGGTTGATATCGGTAGCCGCCCCCATCCGCTTTTGCGCTGGCCGTTGAAGGGACGATTTGGGCCTTAGAGTTTTACATTTTAAAACGGGCCGTACTTAGTTTCCCACACCGCACCACGAGGGCACGGCTATTTACACGCCTGCCTCTCCAACCACAATTGAGGGCAAAAAAAATCGACTCAGCAACATGCTCGAGTTTTGAGAGAATGAGTATTCACTCTGATAGCATTCCAAGTAAAATTCAATGTACTATTTGAATAAAATGATACCACTTTGATTAGAATCAAACCTGTTCTGACAAAGTTATGGAGCTAAGAATATGTGTAACATAAAATAGTTGAAAGGAAAAGGTAATAATAAAAGCAGAAAATAAGAAAATAAAATATTTAGTTGAAATTAATTTAAAGGTTTTTTCAAGACATTGCGTTGCCACCTCTATTCCTAATGACACTTTCCAAGCGATTACAAATGAATCGAATGATTTTTCTATGCTGTCTTGAGGGATTGCTTCCCAGTCTTCAATCAATGCCGCTCTCACTTCCATCATGCTCCCTGGTGCCTAATTTCTGACCCGGACTGTTAGTTTAAACTCATCCGAAACTTAGTCAAATGAATTGAAGTCTGGACTACACGGAGGCCAGTCTATTTTCGGTATACCAACGTCAGCCAGATAGGTAGTGATCACTCGCGCATTGTCGTGCACTAGCATTAAGTTTTCACCAGTAAGTGCCGCAAACGGAACATGTTCTTCCAGAATGTCGCTGCTGTAGCGGTCCGCTGTTACACCTCCTCCGTATCCTCCACTAGGCACGAAAATCAACTCAGTTTTTCCGTGCAAGGAAATGTCCGCCCATAACATGCAATAGCCACCTCTATATGCGACAGTTTCTTGAATGCAGCAATGAGAAAATTGCTCTCTTGGTTTTTTATAGACCCGACGTCTCCTGTGTTGCCCTGTAGGTACATCCTGGACTTGTTGGTAACTAATATCTGAAGATGTTTGAGAGCAAATTCCAGTCATGTTTGCTCTTGGACTGCAGTCAGCTTGAAACCCGTAACTGCCTTTTTTGAGGTCAGGTTAGCTGGCTAGTCTTTTTTTCAATGTTCAAGCGCTGACGACTACACTTCTGACTACACTCAGCTTTTATTTGAGGTCAAAGCCAGTCATATGTTAATTTCTGAGAGGTATTTAAACAAGAAATCGATCGTCCTCTTCATTGCCGGCGGACGTATCCACCGGTTTGCTAGTACCGACGCCGCACTCTCGGCACAGCTGATTGACTTAGATTTAGTCAATTTGCATGTCCCTCTGACCGAGGCCCTCTCTCAATGCTTTGGTGGTTATAGTAACCATTTTCTTGCAAATCACTCGAGCACTTACGTCATTTACTTACTTACGTCAACTTTGGATAACTGACTGAGATGAATTACCGGATTGCAAACGTAGTGTAGGCCAATTTCAGTCGCCGCACACGTGCGTTTTAATTATCAAAATTCGTAAAACTCTCTTTGTAGTGTATATTTTTTTGAATGCGTTATCCGACTAATTCAATAGCAACAGTTTTTTAAAACTTAACAACAAAGATGCTTGGGCGTTAATGTTTTTATTTTCATTTTCTGTTAGATTGAAACAGGAGACGAAAATGCGAGTGCAGCTAGTGAGGCGATTGTTTTGATCTTAAGTGTATACACTATTCTGAAAGAGCAATAATAATGATCAAGAAAGGGCTACTTATATGATCGCTGACTTTGTAGAAAAATTAATAATTTTTTAATCATTTTAGAATGACTAGCAGTGCTGTACCCAATAAATATCCACTTTGCTCAAGTTTGCAGTCCCGCTCCTACGAAAAAGTGAAGAAGAAACGAGATAATTATAATTATGTGGCAGTTTTACCCAAACATCGCCAAGGAGTATGGTTTGGGAATTAAAAACGATAGAGGTGATCATTTAATTCGGTTTTGTCAGGAGCACCAAATGGTTATAACCAAAAACATACTAATAACAAAATTGTATGAAATCGAATTTGATTATATAGTCATCAACCGGATAAAAAGCGCTAAAGCTTATCCGGGTGCAAACACATATCGGATCTTTACTGATAACATATGTAACTGAAACAAAAGCAATTATCAGTAACACACAGAATAGATATAAGTAATTTAAAAAATGACGAAATAAATCAAAAGTTAAAAATAAAATTCAATAAAGACCGGATGAATATAGACACTAATGAAAAATGTATAGTTGCACAAGAGAAAATAATGAAAAATAGCAAAGACATTCTAGGTCGGAGAAGAACAACTAAAAAAAGGCCACAATAGATAATATACTAATATTAATTGAAGAAAGAAGAAAATATAAAAATATAGATGAAGACAAATATTAACATATTCCGAAAAATATAGAAAGAGGTTTAAAACAAGCAAAAGA
The DNA here is from genome assembly GCA_036346155.1 of Sinelater perroti. NCBI lineage: Eukaryota > Metazoa > Arthropoda > Insecta > Coleoptera > Elateridae > Sinelater > Sinelater perroti. The sequence continues at coordinate 1,012,806 of JARFIY010000356.1, read as the reverse complement.
AAAGTTTGAAAATACAACGGCTACAAAGCAAATTTGAGGAGTTTACCGTGCACAAAAAACTAAAATAAGTAGCCGGCAATTATAAACGAAGAACTCCATATACTCCCAGAAAGGAACAACGGAATTCAGTACTTGACAAAAATAATTTAATAAAATTGGAAAATTATATCATAAATTGTTTTGGCAATGGTTTTCTTTTTAGTCTTCAATCCTGGGACTGGTTTTCAGCAGCTCTCCACTTCTTTCTGTATTGCGCTTTATTTTTTATTTATTGATAATTCTTACTTTTTGAGTCTTCGATTAATTGTTTAACAAATTTTGTTCGAGGTCGACCTCTTCGATTCTTTTCATCTACTTTTCCTACAATAATTTCCTCTCAGGACATGACCCACTGTTTGCATCCTTTATTTTGTTATTTGTGACTTGTATGTGTTCTAGGACTTCTTCGTTTGTCCTCAGTTGTAACCGGGAGATTTGTAGTGCTCTCCTGTAGCATCACATCTCAAATGCTTTTATTTTTTTGTCTGCTTTTACAATGGTCTAAATTTCTTATTCATACGGAGCTATGCTCCATATGTATGTCTTGGTATATTGTTTTTTGGTATTGGTTGATATGCCATTAGATGTCAGTAGTGTTTTTTTATTGCAGAGTGCTTATTTTGTGTGGTTTATTCATGCATCTATCATCTCCAATGATAAAACTTCCTAGGTATGCAAATTTTTTTACTGCTTTTATGGTATTATTGTTTATGGTGATATTGTCCATTGTTTTGTTCTGTTTTGAGCATAGCATTGCTTTTGTTTTGTTTATTTTTATGTTGTAGTTGTTTTAAAAAATGTCATCTATTTTTCAGGGTTTGTAGCAATTCTTATTCTGTTTCTGCTAGTACAGGTATCTGATTGTGTTGATATTTTTGTCATTATATAAAATCCTTTGTTTTGTGTTGGTCTAAATTTGTTTGTTGCTCGTTGGACGTATATATTAAAGAGAAGTGGTAAGAAAGTGCATTCCTGTCTAACTCTTCGTCTAATCTTTGCTTTATCTTGTTCCCCATTATATTCAATAATTGCTGATTGGTGTATGTATAAGTATGTTATACATTATTTGTCGGTCTTTGTCATTAACTCTTATTTAGTGTAATATTTTAAACATTTTGTTCCAGTTTACTCTATCAAACGTCTTTTCCGCGTCAACACAAGCTATATACAGACGGTCCATAAGAAGAAGAAGTAATGCATGAAAATCCTTAATTTCAATGCGTTGCTAGATAGTCCAAAATTTTGTGCGATCAATTTTTTAACCAATCTATGCATGTCTTTGTTTTATCATTCCTGCGATAATGTGACCGGTGGTAAGTTGCGAATTTTCTCTTATTGTTGTTAGTAAAAGTTCAAAGTAGTCCCATTTTAGACTGTTGTGTGAGGTTATTGTCACTATTTCACTACTAGATGATACTCAAATTCTTCTATTGTATAGGAATCTTTATCGGTACCCCTACATTAATCACCCACAGAGCATTCTCAGAATTACTATAACTAGTTATATTTTAAACTCAAATAAAAAGTTAATAAAAATTAAAAATTATTTCTTTAATTGATGTTGCTTTGTGTTCTTTAAAACTATTGCCAGTTCATAATCGATCAGGATTTTATAACTGACTGCAGATATCTGGTGGATGGACCACACAATAATTAAGAATAATTGAGTAACAGCGTTTAATTGGACCAGGAGTCTACAGTTCGGTTGTCCAAGGATTATAAACAAAATCTCAGCAATGTTCATTAAATTCAACTATAGTCTTAGAAGAACTTTGCTGTAATATTACTCATTAATTCCGAATAAATTTCCACCGAGTGCAACTCAATTTGATGGATTTATTAATTTTAGTACCATTTTCTGTTTCCTTTTACCTACCCTAAAATAAGTTTAAATAATGATATTAAGCAAGTCTAACCAAAAAACTGTAAAACATTCATGGATATCCTAGAGACACGCTTTAAGGTACACGACGTACTATTTCGTATAATACTCCGAATTTTAGCACACATAATTCATTTCATAACAAATACTGTCGGATATTTGGACATTATTTTTCTCTTAATATCGTTTTTTTGCTTATTTAATAATTATTAGGGCAGGAGCTTTATTGCCCTAATAGTTGCTGGATAAGTTTTTCATGAATTTATTAACACAGCAAAACCAAAAAAGAATTTTGAATCTGGGGGTCCGACCATATGTACTATATGTTTTTGGGATCGCTAAATCCGAATCCGAGGTCTAAAAACCCCAGAACGTCAGGGTACAAAAACGCCATAATCTAAGCTATTCCGCACTGCAACGTTTTGACTCAAGCCGTAAACTGAAGAAACAATCAGTTCCAGAAATTTTTAACCCCATACTCTCGTAACCCTATAAACCTAACAACCCATTAACCCTATAAAACAAAGGTGGGACCGTCGGCATCAGCGTTACCCGATGTACACCGCGAGGAGGTTGCACGATCGGATTTTGTACATCATATGGTCCTTACAAGGGCTTTTGGCTAGAATGAAAATGATCAGACAATCAGATTCATAAATCAAATGTCAGACTACTGCAACTATAGCGGGTTCTTTTCTCATCAAAAGATTTATGCAATGCTTTACGCTTTCTATCTTCTTTCAGTGTATCTCGCTCTAGCGACCAATAGAAATCTGCCCACCTTCCTTGGTAACGAGTTTCCATGACTTTTATATCTCGGTGAAAGCGGTCGCCTTGCTCTTCACTAAAAGCACCAAGATTTTCTGGAAATTTGTTTAGACGTGCATGCAGAAAATGTAATTTCAAATTCATGTGGCATCTTAGCGTTCTGAAATCTTCAACCATTTTTTGCATGAAATAATCCAGGGATCACGGACTCACTTCGTTGCCGCGGTCACCGCGAGAAGGTGCCCTGGATGCAGACACACGTAAGAAGGATGTAAGGGACGAATGAACTTCATGAACTTCTTTAAGTCGTATGCACTTAAGCTATGTTCTCGAGCAGAATTTTTCAAAAAACATGTATGATCGAGAATGGAATCTGGAATTTCAATACCCCATTCTGAAAAAAAAAAACTACAAATATCGGGTGAATAGAGCGAGAAAATGAATTTATAAAAGCCTTACTTGCAAGGTCATAAGATCATAGGATCGTAAGTTTATAGGGTTATGGAATGATTAAGTTTAATGGAATAGGTTTAAAGAATCGACAGTCCCTGTGACATATTGTCATAATACAAACTGACCGTAACAATTTCGTTTATCGATTACAGGGTTATGGGGTTATTGAATTATGGGGTCACGGGGTTATAGGGTTACGGGCTTATGGGATTAAGGGTTTATCGGGTTATAAAGTTTAAATGATTGTTTTTTTAGTTTACGGCTTGAGTCAAAACGTTACAGTATAAATAGCTTAGATTATGTTTTTCTTGAGGTTATGCCAAAACCCTAACGTGCTGGCGTTTTTTCGATCTAGGTTTCGGATTCAGCGCCCCGAAAACATATAATAAACATGGTCTGACCTCTAAACTCAAAAAAAAATATTGTGTGGCTGTGTAATTTTAGAATAGGCTTACGTATTACAGATATCATTAAATAAATAGCATTTTAGCAGTAAATTGTAAGAGTATCATATATCTGAAGGCTTTTAATAAAATCTATATAAAAGTATATATATACTTATCTGCACGAATTTTGACACGCACAATTTTTAATCTGAATTAGTATCCTCCCTACAAAGGGAGCGAATGTGTTACTTGCACTAATCTTTGATCAAAAACTCAAGTGCACCTATTTATTTCATTTCATTTTACATTAGGGGGTAAACCGTCAAATATGAACAGATTGCTATTTTAATAATAAATACAAAATGATGTTATACAGAATTCAAATACATATATATGAGTAAATACAGCAACTCCGTATAAGATGAACAAGCTACAACTAATTTTATAACTGCAATACTAGCAGCAAGTTGGTGGTATACCATTACACAATCTGAACACTAAGAGGGAAAGTTGCGATATTTCTTAAAAAATAATAGAAATAGTAAAAAAAACGTTGTACTAGGGCGAAATCGCACTATACACATATTATAAAAGGAGTTAGGGAAGGTTGTGTTCTTTCTCCAATGCTGTTCAACATCTATTTGGAATTCAGTTGTGGTAATAAATGATAGTCCATTTAACAACATTAGGTACCCTGATGACACTGTAGGGTAGTCTGAAAATTTGCAGAGACTGGTAAACAAAGTAACAACAGTTAGCGAAGAATATGGGCTCCCCATCAATATTAATAAAATGAAAATTATGGTGATTTAAAAAAGAAATAATAATGGAGGCAACCTAACCATTGGTAATAGAATGGTGGAAAATATTGTCAAAAATTGAGCAAGCCAGACAAACATTCATTAAATTGAGAAAAGTACTAACAGCTCAGAATATTTCACTGGCCTTGCGAGAAAGAATGCTCAGATGCTATGTGTTCTCAGTACTACTGTGCGATCTTGAAGAATAGACTTTGAACAAAAAAACCACAAAGAGGCTAAAGTCTGTTGAGCTCTGGGTATACAGAAAATGCTGAAAAGTCTTAGAGAGAACGAACAATGAATTGTAGATTCTAGTCATCATCACAAAAAAAGAGTTTCTCGGCCACATCTCACGCAATGCTAAATACGTAATTCTGCAGCTCATCATGCCGGCTAAAATAATTGGATAAAGAAGGACGACGAAGGATTTCCTGGTCACACAACTTACGTGGTTGGTTCGGGCTTTTATCTGTACAGTTATGCCGTACGTCCCTTTCAAAAATAATAATCACCATGCTGATCAGCAACCTCCGACAGAGAAGCTGACATCAAGAAGAAATAGCATATTCTATCTCGCTTCTTAATATTTCTGGTCATGTCTCTACCTTGTTTTTTATTAGATAAGATCTGTTGTCCAAAAGTTTTTCTAAGTATTGTTTTCATGTCTGGAATGTTTGTTTTATCTTCGTCTTTTGATATACTCGATTGTTTTGCTCTTTGAATACCTGCTACTTTTTTAATATTTTTGTGCATATTGATACTATCATATTTTCACTCATATTTTTTAATTTTTCTGCATTTTTCAACCGACTATATTTCTTCTGCTTCTTTAAGTTTTATTTTAATTACTTGATTAATTTTAATATATTTTGTTTATTTTATTTGTTGTTCCGCCTTTTCTCCATCAGTGTATTTTTTTTCTAATCTAAGCTTTTTTCTTAACTCTAGTTGGAAGTAAGATCTCTTTACCAACTTTAAATATTGCAGCCTGTGTGTTTTCTGATTTTCATTTATGTTGTTAATGTTCTTGTTTTATTGTTTTCCTCCTTTAGTGCTTTTACATTTAATATTTGCTTGTTATAATTACATTTTAACTTCTTCAATTGAATAGGCTTGTGATCTGACCCGATGTCAGCTCTGGGATGTGTTTTTGCTAATGTTATGGCATTTATAAGTTTGTTTCTAATTATTATGTAATCTATTTGGTTTCTGACGGTTCTATCTCTGTGGTCCCTAGGCGATTCCTATGTATGCAATTTTCTATTTGGTAACTTAAACATCGTATTAATTATTGCTAATTATTTGATTTGACCAAATTCTGTGAGTCGTTTTTCTCAATCATTTCTTTCCCCAACTCATGCTCTTAAGTATATCTTATAGTTTTTATTTTGCCCACTTTGTTCATAGAAGATTTCTATTTCTTTATCTTTTTGCCTGCCGTTGGTTTACGTTGGATTACGTTGATTTTTTCCTTTTTTAGAGTTCAGTTGTATCATTACTATATTGCTAAAATAGGTCTATTTTCTTTTTATAATAATTCCTGCACCATAACTGTGGGTTTGGTCATCACTACCTACATAATAAAAGCTGTTTTTTAAGTCCCATAGAACTTACGAAAGGGTTAACTATCAAATGAACTGCCATACTGCGCTCACTTTTTGACATTTATGATCAGTATACGCTGGCATTCATCATGAATAGATTGACGCTTCAACAACGCTATAAAATTATCCAGATTTACTTTGAAAGTCAGTCACTGATTCGTGCAACATATATACGACTTCGTGATTTTTATGGCGCACATAATCGGCCTTCTGAGCAAGCCATCCGTCGAACTGTGGATAGATTTCATACCACATACTCTCTAAATGATGCAATAACACCAACACGTCGAAGGAATGTGCGTACTGAAGAGAATATCGCTGCTGTAAACGAAAGTGTGGAAGAAGATCCAAATTTATCGATTCGTCGTCGGTCGCAGAAATTGGGGCTCTGTCCGTCCACTACGTAGAAAATTTTGCGCAAAGATCTTGGCCTACATCCGTATAAGATCCAGCTGGTGCAGGAATTTCGCCGATTGGGCTCTAGGCCAGTTGGAAACTGACCCGATGTTTTATCGTAAAATTGTGTTCAGCGATGAGACTCATTTTTGGCTTACCGGGTTTGTTAATAAACAAAACTGTCGCGTATTGAGTGAAACCAATCCACAACTTCATTACATACAGAAAAATGCACTGTTTGGTGCGGTTTACCCACTGGTGGCATCATTGGACCTTATGGATCGTTACGCACCATGATCAATGATTTTTGTTTGAAAATATGGATCGACGTTGATCCGGTCAGATGGTTTCAACAGGATGGCGTTACGTGCCAATACGGCGATCGCAACCATCGACTTATTGAAATAAAATTTGGATGACAGTTGATTTCGGAAATGAGATGTCAATTGGCCTCAACAGGATCGTGCGCTTTGACACCTGCTCGATTATTTCTGTGGGACCACGTGAAGCCATCTGGTTTATGCTGATAACCAGCAACAATTTGGCGATAAGTTCGTGTTATTCGTGACATACGGCCAGCAATGTTCGAAGTGGCCCAAAGTTGGACGATTTGACATGCCTCTCAAGATTATCATTCCTGTGGGCAAATGTTAATGCCACTGGTTTATGCTGATCGAACCAGCAACAATTTTGACTTAGGCCAACATTTAATGTTCTGTTATTTCAAGTGACTATCGGGCAAAGCAATCATAAAAGTGGCACCTATATACATTGGACGTTCACTGTAATGCGCTAATCGTCAAGAACTCAGTTTAGACATATGCTCTGTAATCATTTACTAATTGTTCCAATGCCAATGTTAATTGAGTTCATTGAATACTCACAACAATTGTTTTGATTTCAAAATTTAATTTTGTTCCAAACTTTCAAAAAAAAACGCATATTACTATATCCTTAAAAAATATTTAGAAGACTAGAACACATTTCAAACCCGTTTGTGTCTAATTTACCAGATACTAGTGAACAAGTTAAACGTTTAAAGCTACTGAATTTTCTTTAATTAACTTATTAGTTATTAATTATAATAATATAATAATAGTTACCGTAACAGGCCTTGAAGGCCCTTTGGGTCGTCGTAACAGAATAGATCTGCTACAATCTAGAGCCTACCGTACACAAGGGTAGTAAGTAACGTGGCTAGCGCTACGTACCGACGACCGCCTATTATTACTCCAGAGTTTCACCCTCCAGGTACTCATTTATTGCAGCCTGAGTCGAGCAGGGCCGTAAAAATGTCAGCGATCGAATTGACGAGAGCGGGATTCGAACCCGCAACTCTTGGTTTCGTAGTCTATCAATCTATCCACATAACCCACCACGGCTCCTAGTTATTAATTATACATTGCAATAATTTGTACAAGTTAATTCATAAAGAGAGACGATAAAGGAGAATTTTAGCACATTTGTTAATAGGTTCCTCTTGTCAATATTTATGTAACAGTCTAATTTATTTATTGCTTTAGTAGCAGGTTGCGAAAAAACAAAATTTGTCAAAATTAAGAAACAAATTTTACCGAACGCTTACTTCAATGCGAAATTTTATAAAACAGCAATATCTTACAAATCTCGTGTACATAATTTCACCCGCCAGCTCGGAGCGCCCCAAGCCCAAAGTGAAATCGTGTTAAAAATGGCCCCTTTGTTCCGCCCGAATAACAGTCCTGCTCCTCAAGGAAATATGTAAATCGTGTTTCTTCAGCTTTTGCCAGTTAAAAGTTCCGAGCACGCTTGAATTGCAAAATCTGCAGGGAGAGTGTTTTAACATTTTAATTAAGGAGCGGGCTCGTTGAGGGCACGGCTTGGAATCGGCGGAACGGCCGCGAAGATAAAGGTCCCGCTGAACATGGAAACAGAAGTTTCCAGACAAATGGCCTCGAACTTCTTCGCGCTATGTGTATCAGAGCACTACAGCTTCTTGTTTACCTAACTGTCGACAACCGCGGAATGTTTTTGCTTATTTACGGAGCAAGTCTGTGTTTCATTTGCAAGGCAACGTTCTCATGCTCCCAATCTTTACAAATCTAATGATTAGCTTTCAAATTGTTACAGAAATTAAAACCCAAACAGCTTTAATCATTATTTTAATGAGGAAAGAAAACCTAACTTTTCGTGATTAGTAGAATTATAGTAAAAGTAATAGAAAGTAAGTAATAATAAAAATATTAATTTGTTTAATTAATAATAAAAGATGGTACAGATCAGTGTTTTAGATTTTTTTCGGTTGCTCCTACAAATCTGGTCAAATTAAAGTTTCTTAGGCTACAATCTCAGAACATTAACTACAAATATTTGCATTACTGAGAATGTGGTGTGAGGTCGTCCCGGTAACCGTATATTCGGGTCCGTCACATTCAGTGCTTATGATTTGTAAATTTACTAGGTTTACTAGTTAATTGAAGATATTTTTAAATGTTAAAAGTAGTGAGGTGCAGGCTCGGTTTTTATAATTACATTAGGTGTAAGTATAGTGCGAAAACGTATTAATTGAAATTAATAAATTAAGAGATTTATCGCGGAGGTCGGAAGGTCGCGGTCGACGCAATTTAACGCTGCATGTTCAAGCGAATTTGAAGTGCGAGTGTGACGGGAGCGTACAAATTGTGAGAGCTCATTAATTTACGTAAACTAGAAGGTGTTTAAGTTAGATAAATTTGTCGGATCCGGAAGGAAACTCATACATGAGTGATAAAAAGAGAGAAAGGGAATATGATGACGTGTTTGGTGAGAGCAAAAAAATTAGAAGAACTCCCTGGATAAAAAGAAAATCCGGAATTCTCTAAAAAGAAACAAAGGGATAATGATGATAAGATAGATAAAATAACAAAATTATGATGGGAAATGAAAACGGAGATGAAAGCGGAAATGATAGACATGAACACGGATTTAGAAGAAAAATAAGGAAAGACAAGGTTATGAAGCTAAAACTTGAAAATCATAAGTTGAAACAGGAGAATTTAAAAATAATGAAAGAACAGGCTGAAACTAAAGAAGAGTTACAATACAGTAAAAAGATAGAGCAACTGAAAATAAAGCAAAAGAGAATAATATAGTCCTCACTGGATTACCTATAGATACAACCGACGCAAAGATCTTAAAGCAAGCAATGACCAATTTTTTGGAGCAGAAGCTGAACGTAGATCCAAAAATCAAAACAGTGCGTAAGCTTGGTGTAAGAACTTGCCTGGTGGAATTGGATATCCAAAAAGATAAGGAGTTAATCATAGCAAATAAATCAAAACTGAAAAAATTCGTGGAAGGTCAAATATATATTAACAACGATCTAACAGAGAAGGAAAGAAAAAGGCAACGACATATCATAATGAGAGCTAAAATGGGCTACAATAAAATTAATTGAAGAGGCTGCGATAGAGAAAGATTGGAACAATCAAAAAACTAAAAATAGCAACGAGGATGGCTAGCAGCAATGATGACCAGACATTGAAAACGGATTTGCATATGGAATATAATACTAAACCAGATAAAACTTGAAAAATAGAATAGAAAGTGCAGGGTATTAATGGAAAAGCAGATGAGCTTATATCAGAATTCGAAGAAGGTAATTAGGTATTACAGAGACGAAAAAAAGGGGGACAGGATGAATAAGGATGAGAAACGATCACATAATGATTTATTCTGAAATAGATGTATTATAAAGAGCCAAAGCTGGAGTGGGTGTATTCATTCATAAAAAGTTTGTTGATTATATAAGTAATTAGAAAAATATCTCTGAAAGGATTATCAGAGTAGATATGAATAAGATGGACAGTGAAAAACTAACAATCATTGTGAGATACGGACCATCAGAAAATGAGACTAAAGAGGCCAAGGAAGTATTCTGAAAAGAACTTCAGGCGGAAGTTAATAACGTACAGCATAAAATCATAGTAGGTAAGGATTTTAATGGAAGGGATGGTAGATGTAACAAAATAGGACACCCAGTAGGAATGCTTAATGAGGGCCTCGTCAATAAAACGGCAAGCGTGCCATAGAATTATATAAAACAAATATAAGTTCACGAGGGTAATGGAAAGTAGAAAGAAAAAGTCGATTATAAATTCAGTATTAGTAAAAAACAAATTGTTTGGTGCACATCTCTAAATCCCTCTTGTCCCTAATCCCATCTCTACCCCTAACCTTGATTTCTCCGCTTGCCCGCCCCTAGTTACAACTAAATGGGATTTTTACTGCCGTCCGTCATTCCAATTGGTACCCCCGTGAGAAATGAAACGTAGTTAGCCGTACTATCCGATAGCGCGTTTGATTGCGCGCTGTCGATTGCCTTTTGTGCGTTTTGCACCCGTCCGTGGTGCTCCAGTACATCGGGCCAAGAAAGAACCCACCCCCCGTGTTGAAGCCTCCAAGCAAAAGCACGCTGACATCTGCCGCCCAGGCTGTTAGAGAACGTTACGTGTGGTAAGTCTCGTTTTAGTTGTTCCGTTGTGCATTTGTTCCCAACTGCACTTTTCCCGTGGTCTGGAGAATGCACAGCTGACCTGCCGCCCACCGTGTTTAATTTATTTAGTCATGGTTGTATTGTTTTTTATCAATTCCTTTGTTTTGTTTAATTTATCTTAATGTCACTTTGTTATTAATTTATTTGTGATAAATATATAGTTTATACAGTTCTGTGGTGAGGAAAATACAAAGCTACTGTATAGAACGTTAAAAAAATCTAAGAAAGGACAAAGGTAATGGTTTGAAATTGATAGAAGATAAGGACGGTAGAGTCTTAACTACAGACAAACAAATTATGGATAGATAGCCTGAATATTTTATGGAAATACTTTCTGGGGATGATGAGGTACATAGCCATAACTTCGTAAACATAAATATCGACAAATCAGACTATCTAACTGTTAAGGAAGTTAAAGACGCAGTGAGGAAATTAAAGAATGGAAAAGCTGCGGGGCAAGACAACATTAGGGCTGAAATGATCAAATGTATGGGAAGAAATTGGAAAGAACTCCTACACAAAATATTGAATATCAGTTGGATTGCAGGAAAAATTCCCAGAGACTGGACGGTGGCAGCTATATTGCTAATCTATAAAAAACGAGATCCTTGAAACTAACTGTACTAACTACAGAGGAATCTCCATATTAGGGGTAGTAAGTAAAGTATATGAAGTAATATCGGAGGAAAGATTAAAATCAATCACCAAGCGGGGTGCAAACCAGGGAAAGTAACTACAAACTTAATATTCAGTCTGAGACAATTAACTGAAAAGACGCTTGCTCATAATAATAATTTATTTATTTGCTTTGTAGACCTGCAACAAGCCTTTGATAGTGCGCAAGAGAGAAAATATGGAAGGTCTTGGAAAAAAAATGTCAACGCAACGTTATTGAGAGCCATTAAGAGTTATAAGAAATGTAATAAGAACAAATAATTAGGTATCTAAGAAGTTTATAACCAGCAAAGAGGTATGACAGGGTGGTGTGTTGTCTCTTGCTGTTTATTACTTTGATGGATAAAATCTCAAAAAAATTTGAACGGGAAATAAGTGAAGCCAAAGTAATTGCAAAACAATTGCGACCAGTTGTGATTAAAGAAATGATTTATGCCGATGATCTAGTGATACCAGCAAACACAGAAAATGATCTACAAAGGAATATAACAAGCTGGAATAAGGCAACAAATGAGTACGGCATGCACATAAATATAAGTAAAACTGAAGTTACAATTATAACTAAACTGAAACAGCAACTATTTGTATTAATAATAGCACAATACAGCAAATTGGCTATTTTAAATATTTGGGATGGATAATTAACGCACAAGGACACTTAAAACCTAAAATTAATGCAAAAATCAAAGCTATTAACAAAACGTTTATTAGAAGAATGCAGTCAGCATAGAAACTGAAGTTAAAATATTTAATAGTCATAACTTATGGTAGCGAAACGTGGCTGTTAGGTAACAGAGCTAAAAGTAGGTTACGGGCCAGTGAAATGAAATATCTACGAGCAGCAGCAGGGGTTACTAGATGAGACAGAATTAGCAACGACACAATTAGTGGGTGGTTTAAAGTGAACTCGCTGGTGAATAAAATTGAAAAGAGACAGTTAAAGTGGTGGGGTCACCTCACCGGAATGGATGAAAACAGGACAATGAAGAAAATATAGAAAATGGGTGTAGACAAGAAAAGAGGAGGGAGACCAATGAGAACTTGGAACGAGGCATTGGGCAAAATACTACAGGTAAAGGACCTAAACTGGAGACAAGCTGATATATTAGCGAGGGACAGGAGTAGGTGGAGAAAAGTACTACACCTTCACACCTCTATACAGTAAAGTAGAAGAGGACCGACTATGTGTGTGTATTTGTATTACTTTTTTTTCTGTTTCAAATTTGTAGACATAAACTCCAGTTGTTTCTTGCATTCTACACTGTTGTAACAATGAGTGATGATTTTTTCAAAGCCCTGGATGATGTCAATAAATGCTGCAGAGCAGCAGATTTTGGTTTCCAATGTTTTATTTATTTGGTCTACAATTCTATGGATTTGTTCTATTGTAGATTCCAAAAACCAAACTAATGGTGCGGGACTAGGTTATTGATTGCAATTATTGGCTTAAGTTTGAACAAAAATAGCTTTTTGAACACTTTGGGGCAGTAAGAATTCATTTGTTCGGCTGTTTTTTAGGTTTCTGAATAAGAATTGTACTAGCAACCTTTCATTGTTTGGGAAAATGGCCCAATCGAAGCAAAGCGTTGAATAAGTTTGTCAAAAGTCTTTTGGTGGTAACTCATTGAGGACTGTTTCATTAAGTAGGTCGTAACCAGGTTTTACTTGGTAATCTCATCTGATATGGGGCCAATAAAAACTGTAGAATGTCTTGCTATTTATCAGAGGTAGCTTCAGAACGACGAGGTTCGAAGACTTTGTAAATGAGTAATGAATAACAAAGGCTTATCAGGAGTTTTCTCGTCTAAATCCATCTTTCTTGCAGAGAGATGAGATGTGTTGTACAAGTCTTTTTCCACAAATAATAGAAGCTTTCGACAGGAATAAATTTTACAAGTTTGCTGAATTTATTGGTTTTTCAGTTGGTCGAGAATTCGATTGAGCTCAATTGTGACTTTGTTGTAATTTAGTTTGTCAATTGTAACTCTGGTAAGTTTCCATTGTTTTCTGAGTTCTGTTTGTGCAATTTTTTTAACAAGTATTGGACAAGCACCTACTATTATGGTTTCAGTCTCTCTTTGAGTTACTTCCAAAACTGCTTCTTGGATTACTTGGTTAAAGTGTTCAACGGGATTGCTTAAATCCTCCTCCGTGTCTAGTGGTATTTTTACCCACACCAAGTTTTTTACCATACTTTTGAAAAATTCCATTCAACTTTTCGGTTACAAAGAAAAAGTAGTTTTACTATTGGCAATACTTGCATCTCAAGAGTAAGTATAGTCGGAGAGTGGTCAGAAGATAAATCTATACAGGCTTTAACTTAAAGATAATTTAAATTAATGTTTTACCGCATAAATCAAAAAGATATGGGAATTTAGTTGCGTCGGAAGGCCAATAAATTGTTTCACCAGTCGTTACGACTTTCAATAATTTTCGTCTATTCACCATTGTTAGTTTGGAATCCCATTACAATATAAAAAATAATATAATAGGATAAAACTATGTCTTAGTGTATTGAAATAATTGTTTTAATGCTCCTGTTTATTGACATACCGCGGTAAATAGTAAACGGTGGAAAATGTTAAAAGTTTAGTTCAGTCTTCAATTGCAACTGTAGTTCCTTGAATAGGAGATTCGCAATATTTGCTTAATTTATATTTTATGTTTAATTGTGTTTTTAATGTCGGGATGTTGAGTAATAAAGGTGGTATAATTATAAATATTCAGATAGCTTCTATCGGTAAAGTCTGTGTTGTTGTAGTTTATAGACGATCGGCGATCTTCAGAAACTGATCCATTATGAAAGCTTTGAATAAGGGATGTTAAGATATTTAACATAGTTGACATTTGTTCCATCAGGTTTTTCATCATTTGTTTAAGTTTTGCATATCATTTTGTTGCTGAGATGTCGACGGTGAGATTGTTTGTTGTTGAAGCGCGTTATTAGCAGCTTGGGCGAGATGAGCTTTAAGCTGGCAATTTGGGAATGCGAGATACCTGGCTGAGGTAGCAGCGATTCTCTTTTTCTAAGTGGAGGAAAGTTTTGTATTGCATCTCTTTGTAAACAGTGTAAACTTTATTACTTCCATTACAAAGACATTTAACATCTTCTTCTTACGGAGGCATTGCGCAGTTAAATGATTACCCGCACATTTAACACAGCGAGGACTCCTATTACAAGAGTTCTTTGTGTGACCTAGTTTTTGACACCTGACACAAATATAGGAGGTGGTTTAGAATACCTTTTGTTTGAGTTTTGACTCGAATTGATTGATTCATCATTTGCCAAATTCGTATATTAAGTTGACGCCTCTATGGGTTTATTGCGCCAGTAATTTGTAATTTTAGCTTGTTTCAGCTGCAACTAAAGGTTATCTGACGGACTTTTATAACGTTTCTTATTCGATGTCAGCTACCAATCTGGATCATTGGTGATTTTGAATATGGGGTTGTCTTAAATAAGAAATACTGTAAGGTTGATTGAGTATGGGAATTAATACGCAGGTAGTTAGGAGCTGTAGTGTTGCACTCACTGGAAATTGTTGGTATACGGTATTAATTGGCAATTGCGTGTGGGGTTGCTAGTCCCCCATCGGGCGCCACCCCAGGTGGCGGATAGGGGAACACCTCCTAGATATGGGTGGTACCGGGGAAATTAAATACCCGGGGTGGACCAAAACTAGCATATCAACGGGCAGCAACGTAGATATTAGTTCGTATAGGCGGATGTCAGGAAGACAGGAACGACTATAAGAACAGATAACCTTAAGCACGGAATAAATGATATTGAAGTGGTTAAGATATTGCGATGAGGAAGGCAACGGAAAACCACCTCATTACTTTTCCTAGTAAAATCATCAGGGTAGTGAAGACTGACAATCTAAATGTTACTGATCATGGGTATCGGACCCCAAGATCCAAGGTCGTCATCAAGCGAAATCCCGGCAGAACGAACACAAATACAAATAGAAATACATTCTTGAAGATAAATAAGTCACCGGTGAAAATAGCAACATGGAATGTCAAAAGCATGTATCAAGCAGGAAAGGTACAAAATGTTATCGCTGAAATGAAACGGATGGACATAGATATTCTTGGAATCAGCGATACTCAATGGCCAGGGAACGGAGAATGCACTATAAACAACAACTACAGCGTTTATTACTCTGGTGGAGATGAACCCAACCACAGATATGGAGTTGCTACAATGCTGTCAGATAGACTGAAACCGCAAGTTAAAAGCGTGATAAATTATTCAAATAGAATAATGTTGATACAACTACACTCTCACACCAATAACATCAATATTATTCAGATCTATGCCCCAACAGCAGACAAAAGTGACAATGAAATAGAGGAGTTTTATAATCACCTGGATATACTGATGAAGTCCATCGCTAAAAATGACGTGACAATCGTGCTTGGTGATTTTAATGCAAAAATAGGAGAAGGAAGTGTACAGGATTATGTTGGCCCACATGGACTAGGTCAGAGGAACGAACGTGGAGAAAAACTCATTGAATTCTGCCAGAACAAACAGATGGTAATATCTAACACATGGTTTAAGCTCCCTAACAGACGGTTATATACTTGGACCTCAACAGCACACACCAACGACCACGTGGTACGAAACCAAATCGATTTCATTTTAATAAATAAAAGATATAGAAATGCACTTCTGTCCGCCAAAACATACCCAGGTGCAGACGTTGGATCAGACCACAATCCAGTGGTGGCTACTTTTAAACTAAAATTGAAAATAATAAAAAGAAAACGTCTGGATCCAAAAGTCAATGCCCGAATTTTAGAAAATGCTACGGTAAAAACTGATATAACGAAAGATATTAATATAAAATTAGAAACACTAAAGAATTCAAAAGAAACAACTATCGAGAAGCAGTGGCTAAATATCAAAACAGCAATAATAGACGCAGCCAACGAAAATTCTTCAGAAATAACCCAATATGCAAAACAGGAATGGATGACACCTGAAATCCTTAAATTAATGGAGACGAGAAGGAAATATAAAAACATAGATGACAACAAGTACAAAGAAATACATAAGATTATTAAAAAAAGAAATTATAAAAGCCAAAGAAAAATATATGACAGACAGATTTAACGAAATAGAGGAGCTTCAGACGAAACATGATACATTCAATTTGCATAAAAAAGTTAAGGAGATGACGGGAGTAGCAAAGAAGAGACAGAGAAGTATTATGAAAGACAAGAATGGCAACATAATTATAGACATAACCAAGCAAATAGAAATATGGAAGGGATACATAAAAGAACTCTTTGACGACGACAGGACGTCAGAAATAGAAATGGAAAATAACCAAATCAGCTCGGATAGGCCGGCTATAACGCTAGAGGAGGTTAAACATGCTATATAGAACTCCAAAGACAATAAAGCCGTAGGCCCAGATAACGTACCTGTAGAATTTCTAAAGCTAATAGAGGACGAAAATCTACACTTACTTGTAGATCTATACAATAATATATATAAAAAAGGGAGTATTCCAAACGATTGGTTGCGATCGGTGTTTGTACCTCTACCCAAAAAGAACAACCCCAAAGACTGCTCAGAATTTAGAACAATAAGCATTATGAGCCATACTCTAAAGGTGTTTTTGAAAATCATACATAAAAGGATCTACAGAAAAATAGAGGCAGATATTAGCGACACACAATTCGGATTCCGAAACAACATGGGGACAAGAGAAGCACTCTTTGGGATAAAAGTTCTAATACAGCGATGTCTCGACATGAATGTGGATTTGTATATAGGATTCATAGATTATAAAAAAGCCTTTGATAAGGTAAAACACGATAGATTAATAGCAATTTTGAGACAAAAAGGCTTGGATCCTTGTGATATCCGCATCATTCGCAATCTTTATTGGAAACAACATGCGGCGAGCAGTGTTAATGGCCAGTTGTCCAAAATTATTGAGATCCTTAGGGGCGTTAGACAGGGATGTGTACTATCACCTGCCCTCTTTAACATGTACTCTGAGTGTATATTCCGGGAGGCTTTAGAGGGCCAACAAGGAGGGATAAAAGTGAATGGGCAAGTGATCAATAATCTGCGATATGCGAATGACACTGTAATAATAGCTTGCAATCCCGACGACCTATAAAACATGCTAGAAAACATCAACAGAGTTAGCAAAGAGTATGGTCTCAAAATGAACTGAAAAAAAACTAAATTCATGGTCATCAAGAAAATAGGAAATAATAACATCAACAATATAAAAATAAAAATCGAAAACACCGAAATCGAAAGAGTGCACAAATACCAATATTTAGGGACCATAATAAACAGTTGTAATGACCAAGCTACTGAAATCAATAGAAGAATCGAAATGGCGAGGGCAGCGTTTGTAAAAATGAGGCAACTCTTCTCTAATCGCAATCTCTCGCTAGATCTGAGAATGCGCATGGTACGATGCTACGTCTTCTCGATTCTGTTGTACGGAATGGAGGCTTGGACACTTAAACAACAGTAAATGAAAAAACTGGAAGCCTTTGAGCTCTGGATATACAGACGCATACTTAAAATATCATTGACAGAACACGTTTCCAATGAAGAAGTCCTCCATCACATGAACAAAGAACGAGAGTTACTACTGACATTGAAAAAACGCAAATTGGAATATTTCAGACGTGTCATGCGAGGTGAAAGATACTGCTTGCTGCAATTGCTCATACAGGCCAAGATCTCAGGACAAAGATCGAGAGGCAGAAGAAGGATGTCGTGGATGAGGAACCTCCGGGAATGGTTCGGATGTTCATCAATAGATCTATTCAGAGCAGCTACATCAAAAATTAGAATAGCTATGATGATTGCTACCCTCCGATAGGAGATAGCACTTTAAGAAGAAGAAGATGTAGTTAAGCCAGGTGTGCAAATTGAATCCGGTCTAATTTATTCAGCCTACATTGGTTCTCTTGTTGATTATTACAGTTGTTGTTATAATTAATAGGAACTTCTTGATATGATTATTACACTTGTATATGAAATTTGCCTCGTATTCATTGACTATTGATAACAAGCACAGAACACAAGCACAGAAAGGAAATTTATTAAGTTTAGAAATATTTTATACAAATCTTTCAAACGCAAACAATTTTAATTAAAACTTTTTAATTGTCTTTAATCTTCATCTGAGTTTGCAGACGCATAACTGTATTTTCATCAAACGAGCCCAACAAAATTCTAATATTTCTCGTCTTCTTTTAGTATGCACTTACAGCTCACAGATAATAGCAGTAAATTTTTTCGATTGATTTAATTAATATGTAGTAATTATATTTTTAAGTATATATTTTACTCCTTATTTTTTTAATTAAATAATATATTTATTGGCCAAACTATAATTCTTAAAAAATAATTAAAAGGACGTATCAAAAGCTTTATAGGATGTTTGATAGAAAATAAAAGATATGAACAAATTGGTTGAAATAATAAAGCAGTTCTAATGATACAGATAATATCAAAACAGCAAAAATCAGAGGGCTTAATAGTAAAAAAAGAAGACAAAAAACATGTTTATAAAAGAAGGAATACCAATGAAATGAGTCAGCTTGTAAAAGACAACCGCACAAAAGGAGGAGGGCTTACGTAAACAAATTGCATTCTACTTAGAAATGTGTTAAAATTATAAGATGTCCTACTGTTTGTTTAAATATCTTCCTAATAAATTTTTAAGTTATTTAGTATTGTTCTGAAATTTATAAAGACACGCCTTCAGGCTATTTTCTTCCGAAACTTCAATTAGCTATTGTTTGTTAATACTTGATCGGTTCCCTTTTTCCCCGATTGGTGTCGATAGTTGGGTGGGTATTACTTGCAAAACAGCTTCCAACTCTTCCTCTCCTTTCACTTCCTTTTTTCTGCGCTACTTCTGTTGTCACTCCGTTCTATGTTTTCTTTGGTCTCTCTCTTGTCGCTTTTTATCCGATCCCATTTCCTAGAGTTCCTTTACTTTTCTATCTGCTGCTATTCTTACAAGGTGTCCGAACCATCTGAGGTGCTGTTTTTCGATTTTTGCTTGTGTCTGTTCTACCTCTAAGCTGTTTCTTATTTCATCGTTTAGTATTTGTCTAATCTCTTGACTCCAGCCACTTTCCTTACAAATTGCATTTCGCAGGCTTGAATCTTGCTCTTTTGTCGGTTAGTTAGCACTCAGAATTCACAGCCGTGAATTAGTGTAGGTATTAAACGCTTTGATTTTAGTTTTCTTGGATACTTTCTTCTTTATTATGAACGGACAGGTTAGTTACCCAATACGTCTAGTTGCCGCACTTACTTTATTATTTATTTCGCTTTCCAAACTTCCTTTTTCTTTTATTATTGCTCCCAAGTATTTTAGCTTGATTGTCTGTTTTAGTCTTTTAGTTTCAATCTGTATCGCTATCTCCTCTGATTTTCTCGCTGTCACCATTACTTCCGTTTCTATTTTAAATTTTTTCTGGAGAACCCGTGCCAGTAGTCTTAAACATAAGTACCAAGCCTATTAGCATTAAACAAAATCTTAGATTAGTATCAACATAAACTGATTGGCTTATGTTCCAACAATCTATTCAAAACAAAATTGATCTTAGTGCGTACAAAACAACTTGAAGACATAGATCAAGTAGTACAGAACTTTATTACTCACATTCAAGAAGCTGGGAAGCTACACTTATTGAATACGAGCAAGTACATCATACAAATAACATATCACTATATATAAAAGAACTAATTGCCGAAAAAAGACGCGTTCGAACTAAATGGCAAAGAACTTGTAACGCCGCCGACAAGCTAAACTACAACAGATTATCTCGACGCCTTCGGGTGGTCCTTCTGGATGCCCAAAATAACTGCTTTACTCAGTATCTTATGCATCTTAACCTCGAAGATCACAGCATTTGGGGAGCAACAAAAATTTAAAAGACCTCAAGCCAATATACCGCCGATAAGAAAACCAGATGGTAGTTGGGCTAGACCCCACAAAGAAAAATCTGATAGCTTTGCTGAACACTTATCTACCGTATTCCAACCACATCACTCCGACACCGATGATGAGGATATAAAAGAATATCTAGACGTTCCATGTCAGATGACGCTACATAACAGATCTTTTTCACCTGCAGAGGTTCAATTCGCGATAAATAAAACAAACAACCATAAAGTACCAGGTTACGACCTTATTACCGGCCAAGTTCTAAAGATGCTCCCAAAAAAAGCGATAGTATTATTGACGACTATTTATAATCGATGCTAAGCCTATCGTACTACCCCCTAATATGGAAACACGAGCAAATAATAATGGTCCCTAAACCTAGTAAACGACCCGTAGATGTTACTGCATATAGGCTAATTAGTCTTTTGCCCATCTTAGGAAAAATGTTTGAAACGACACAGATATCTTGTCACATATACCTCACCATCAATTCGGATTCCGCGAAGGGCATTCTCCAATCCAGCAAGTGCACAGAATAATAAAACAAATTTCACTAAGCCCCAAAGAAAAAAAGTACTGTGGAGCTGTATTTTTAGATGTTGAACAGACGTTCAATAAAGTTTGGCATACCGGATTACTTCATAATCTGAAAAGGCTTCTCCCTAGATATTTTTATCTTCTCCTTAAGTCCTATCTTACTGACAGATATTTCACAGTTAAATACAATAATGAATTGTCCAACTATTTTCCTGTCAAATTTGGCGTCCCACAAGGTAGCACCCTTAGACTCCTCCTATACCTATGTACACAGCTGACCTACCTGAAGATATAAACACAGTTATCGCCACTTTTGCCGATGATACCGCCATCCTATCGACGCACGAAGATCCCTACCTAGCAGCTGAAATCTCTAACAATATCTGAACACCTTAAAAGAATGGCTTACTAAATGGCGTATTAAAATCAATCCAACTAAACCGGTGCAAATAAAGTTTTCCACTCGATTCAACGTAAGTCCGCCAGTCACCTTGGATAATGTAGAAATTCCCACAAAAACAGAAACTCAGTACCTAGGATTACACCTTGATCAGCGTCTTACATAGTAAAAATATTTCCAAACCTTAAGTTCCGTCAGATGTACTGGTTATTAGGAAGAAAGTCAAAACTGTCAATATCAAATAAGCTGCTGCTTTATAAGGCTATCCTGAAGCCCGTTTGGACACACGGGATTCAGCTATGGGGATGTGCGAAACCTACTCGTATTAAAACGATTCAACAATTTCAATCAAAAACCATTTGTGCCATAGTGAATGCACCATGGTATGTAACAAATCAGACACTGCATGAAGATCTCAACATTCCCTTTATTACTGAAGAAATTCACCGATTTACTCAGAATTATCAAGAAAAAATTAGTAATCATCCTAGTGAACTAGTCCACCAACTGTCTACCAACGTCCTCCCAGTGAGACGACCAAACAGAACCTGGCCTTGCGACCTGAGAACCCCCTAAAGCAACAGGATTACTGCAAGAGTGCCATTGCTGAGTGGTTTCTCTTAACACTGCTTATTTATTGTCATCACATTTACTTAATACTCCATGTAAAGTAGATTGTAAATTTACAATTGTTAATAATAATAAAAAATTTATTTTTTTAGTAGCGTTCTTCCAAGCTATGATGCTTTCCTGGAGGTCTGTTTTAATAATTGCGAACAATATTAAGTCGTTTGTGTACATTCATTCCTTGACTTTTACTGCTTTTAGGTTTCTCACTCCCACTGTCGCTCCTTTTACCTTATCATCCACTTGTTTGGAAATTTCGTCCATTATAGTAATAAACAGCAGTGAGCTGAGTATACCTCCCTGTTTAACTCCTCTGTCGGTTATGAATTCCTCTGTGTATTCCACATACTCGCACTAGATTCCTTGTTTCATCGTAAATGCTTTTTATCGCCTCTAAAATGTTGGGGTCACTTCCGCGTTTTCTGAGCGTTTTCCATATTTCCTGTCTCTATACGCTATCCAACGCCTTTGCCAAGGCTATTGCACAAACGCATACTTTTCCATTATGTTGCATTATTTTCTCCTGGATTTGTCTCAGGCTGAAGATCCAGTCTTGCGTACCTCGTCCGGGTTTGAATCCTGCTTGGTTGTCACCTATTGTGTCTTCTATGTTTGTTCTGAGTCGTCTTGTGTATCCGTTCATATATTTTTCTGACTACGCTCAGTAGGGATATTCCCATTTTTTATATATTGGGACAATTACGGCTACTTTCCAGTCTTTGGGTACTGTCTTTGATTTCCATGTTTCGTTGATTATTTTATGTAGCAGTGTAAGGCCCTTTTTCCCCATGTGTTTTATCCCGTCTTTGCCTGCTGCTTTTCCGATCTTGAGTTTTTGTATTGCCTCTTCTTTTTTTGTTGTCTGCATCTCTTCTGTTCCCTGGTGCTCCGATTCCTCGGTGAAATATTCTTGCCATCTTTTCCTCATCTCTTTATCTGCTATTAACAATTTACCCTTCTTGCTTTTTATCCCTCTAACTGAGTTTTTCTTTGTTTTCCGTAACCCTGTGAGGATTAGGTAGAGCATTTTGGCATTTCTTGCGCTATTTTCTTCCACTTTATTGCCAACATCCTCCTACGCTTTGGCTTTTGCTTACTTAACCACCGTTTTAACCTTGTCTCTTTGGTTTTTATAGAGTCGATAACCTTCGGGGTGTTTTAAGCTCAGATAGTTCCGCCAGAGTTATTTCTTCATCTTGGCTTTTCTCTTGATATAGTTGTTCCATCAAGCTGTTGCTTTTCTTTTGTTAGTGTATTTGAACACTCCGCAAATCTGTCTCGCTGAATTAATTATTGTTCCTTTAAAAGCGGACCATAATTCTTCCACATCTTTTGAGATCAGTGAATCTTGTACTCTTAGTATTTCTTTGTTTATCGCTGTTACATATTTTCTGCTGGTTTCTTTAAGCTCCTAATGGTTTCATATCTTACTTCTATTTTATTTACCTCTTTTCTTGGTTTTTCTTGTCCTATTTTCACTTTGGTTTCTACCAGGAAATGGTCGGAACCAATTTCTGCACCTCTTTTAACTCTTACGTCAGTTATTGTCTTCTTGTTTCCATTTTCTATCATTACCAGTTTAATGATTAATTTTTCACTTCTATTCTTAACTTATCGTGTCAACTTGTGGTCGAAGCACCTGTTCGTTACCATTAGTTCATTAAAGATACAAAAATCTATGATTTTTTGTCCATTTGCGTTCAGTTTGTCTTCCTCGAATTTACCTACTATGTTTTCTGATTCCTCAGTGTTGTAACCGACTCGTCTATTGAAATCTCCTACGATTATTACTTTTCCTCTTTTATTATTTATTTCTACTTGTACCGTATCCTAGAAGTGTTCCTTAATTTGTTTGGGGTCGTTTTCGTTTGAGCCATACGCTATTATTACTGTATACTGCACTTGTTCCACGATATTATTTTCTAGTTGCAGCAGTCTTTCTGAAATATATTTGCAGTCTGTGATGTTGTCTATCCATTCCTTTTTAATGATACATGCTACCCCTGCTCTTGCCCAATCTTGTTCGTTTACGTCGCTGCAATACATTGCATAGCCCCCTTCCATTTCAACATACCCTTTTTCTTTCTTTTTCGTTTCTGTCAGTGCTAACATTGACAGTTGTGCTTTATTAAATTCTTCAATCAATTCTAGTTCTTTATCGTATATTCCTCTAACATTCCATGTATCTAATTTCCATTACCTGTTTTTTTACTTTGATCGTGTGTTGCAAATCCATTTCGTATTCATATTCACAGCCCGTTTCGTTACCGTTTTTCCTTCAGATTTGGTCTTTACTAGTTTTTGAAGCCTAACTTCTTTCTTTATCAGGCTTCCTCCTTTTTTTCGGACCATTCGTATTTAGTATTATTAATTTCCTGTACCCCACTTTAGTCTTCTTTCCTCTGTTCTTCTCGTCTGTGGCAACCTTTCTTATAGCTGCCTGGGTCTTCTGCTCTTCTTGAATTAGGTCACAATCTCTGTAAATTTCTTGTTGTTCGAGTCTTCTTTTTTGTTCAAGTACCTCAATTTTTTGTTCGAATTTCTTTAGTTTTACTACCGTCATCTTCTTTTCTCGGTTTCCTACCGGGTACGCTTTTACTACGTCAGTGGATACTCCTATTTCTTTACTTATAAATTCCTTTACTTTTTGTTCTGTGTTTACTTTGCTAAAATCTGCACCCCTTCCTTTCGCTTCTTTCTTGGGTTTCAATCTTCTTCCTCAATTTTCCAATTTTGCTTTTGAGTTTTGATTTTTCCTTCTCCTATTCGACTTCTTTCTTTAGGACCTCTTCTTTTATAACTCTTATTTTTACTACGTATTTTTCCACTTGGCCATTGATGTTTTTTATGGCCTTATTTGTGCTACTGGTGTCTGTCTTTATTTCCTGGGTCTGGGAAACCCAATTAATAGTTTTTCTAGCTTTCTCCTTAAAGGGTGTAATTTTTATTTTTGGTGAACTCAGATTTTTCTATTCCTCTTAAATGACCCGGCGTCCTCTTCAGGCTGATTTTCTTTTTGTTGTCTTTTTCTTTTAGAGTTCCGCTATTTCACCGACACTGTTGGCTTTGTTACGCCCCTCTGACATTTATTTAATTATTTTCTTCTGTTTACGTTGTTTTGTTATTTTGGGCGTACTAATACTAAAAGTATCTAATCTCAGCTCAGGCTGATGCCCCGACCTTGTGATAACGGACAGTAACGCGGGCGGCCTAGGGCCTCTAGCCTCTCTTGACCGCTTGTGCTTGTTTATTACGATCTTTAAACTGCTTTTAAAATACCCGAAAATTATTACTATACGACACGTCACACTTTTTGTACTCTGCTATCTTACTGCAGCCACTTCTTAACTTTCAATTTGCGGTTAGCCCGTAAAAGTTTCGTGTGATAAAGCCCGTAAAAACGAGTGATTTAGCGCCACTGCGCACTTTCAGGTCTCACACGATCGCGTGCCCACTTAAATTGTTTGTTAATATGAAAAGTTAATATCGAGATGTGTCACGGAGCACTCATAATCATCCGGAGAAAACTTTGACTGAAATATTTTTAAAATCTTTCTGTTAGGGGGTTTTCTGCAACACCATAGTTCTATTCCATAAGCTCAAATCTATTTGATTATGGTTTGGTGAAAAAATTAATGTTTTTAATTTTCCATTTTCGCGTTCTCTAAGAACATATACAACTATATATAGCAGCTTGGTCAAAATGAGCATCTTTTATTATTGATGGTTTAATAGAAGTGTTAATGATAGCTAAAGAAATACGATTGTGTAAAAGTAGACACCAAATTAACGTAGCAGTCTATCAATAACGTATGCCAAGTTATATAAAAGCTCTACACACTTTTTTACGAACACAAATTAATCAATATTATGCCATTATTGTTTTTGGCATTTTCGACGTAGTTTCCTACAGCTTCTCTCGATTCCCCATTCATCTTGCCTACTCGTGCATTGAAGTCTCCCATTATTATTAGCCTTTCGTTAATTTCTTCTATTGTTTCTGCTAACTGATCCCAGAATTTATCTTTATTTTTTATCTCTTCATCCCCATTGGGCTCGTAATCAACTACTAATATTGTTTTTGTTTGATTGTATATTTCCCTTCCTACCTGTAAGATTAGCTCCAAGATAACCGTCCATTTATTTAAGTACTTTGTGTTCTCCTTTTTGATTATACAGCCCACCCGTTATATTTCTTGGTAAATTTTATTAATTTCTTTGTAGATCAGAATGTGCCCTCCTTTCAGTTCAATTTCGCCTTTCTTTTCCTTTTAGTTTCTGTTATCCCTAAAATATCTATGTCTGCTTTTTTAAATTATTTTTTTCCTTCTCAACTTCTGATGATATTTTCAGGTGACTTTGTTTTTCTTTGTCTTTATTTTCTTTTTAAATTCTGATTTTTCGTATTACTGCTTTGGTTTGTTATTAAATTCATTTTCGTATCCATCTTTGTTGTCCTGTTCGTCGTAGTTTCTTGGATAATTAACAGTTTTTGTCACTTTATATTCAATTTTTTACAGCGCGGCTTTTGCTTTATTTCATTTCTATTCTTTTCCATCAATAATCAACTGCTGGTAACCGCTTTTAACATTTCATCCTTATTTTCTCTC
This sequence comes from Sinelater perroti, assembly GCA_036346155.1. Classification (NCBI taxonomy): domain Eukaryota; kingdom Metazoa; phylum Arthropoda; class Insecta; order Coleoptera; family Elateridae; genus Sinelater; species Sinelater perroti. The sequence goes on along the minus strand of JARFIY010000356.1, from coordinate 986,165 downwards.
TTTACCAGCTCTCTTTCTAATCTGTCTATCAATTTCTCTTTCTTGTTTCGTTAAATCGTTATTAATATACATTTTGTCTTGAGTTCTTTTATTTTACTTTGTTCCTAATTACCTCCAACTTCAAAACTTTCTAGTTCGATTAAGCACACCTTTAGTCCCATTTTCTCTGCTGTTTTTATTTTTGCATCAACTTCTATTTTTCCACTAATGAATTTCTCTATTTTTTTTTCTTGGGTTACTTAATTGTACACCATTATACCTTTGTACTACTATATAGTTTCGCCTTTTTTCTATCAAGCCGTTCCAATCTCATGTTATTTTTATGTAGCTCTTTTTTAATCTCTACATAATTTCGTTTCATACTGATATTCTCTATTTTTAATTTAAAATTTTTTAATTCTCTTATTTACTTATTGTTTTGAACCTAATTTAGCTTTATTTGCTTTACATCATGGTTATTGCAGCAATTTTTATTTAATTTGTCCTCTTTTTTTTCTGTTGTTTTGGCGGCGATCTGCATGTCGTTCTGTTTATGGCAAAAATTTTTGCTTCTACGTGACCGTCCACTTGTCGCTCATCCTGTAAACCATTTTGTACTCCATTGCTCGCCATCTGTGTAAACCATTTTTGTTACTTCATTGTACTTCAGCTTTTTAAAATTATCTATTGTAAGTAACTAATAATAATATTCCTTGAGCCGATCTTGTTTTTTATTCGTATGCGGCGTAAGGTTGCACTGGCTTATCAGTCTGGGTAGGCTTCGCTTGGCTTTTACACTACAGGGTATTCTCGCAAAATGTTATAGTTATATTAATAAATTAGTGTATTTCTAACAGCTAACTGACCTGGTCTTTATTGTTGTGGATGCCTAACTGTATGATGCGGCATTCCTACAGTTATCTGAAATTTTCTCTCATTTTCACTCTTGTAAATTTACTTAAAACTTAATGTGTGCAGCGGAGCCGATGTGATCGGTACTCGCGTTGACACATTATTAAAGGACTAAATATACAGAAGAAAAATATAAAACACTTCATCAAAAAGGAGTTAGGAGTAAATATCAAAATAAAGAAAGCGTACCAAGTGAATAAGGAAGAACATCTAGTAATGGTAATAATTGATTTGCAAAAATAAAAGATGGATATAATGAAAAACAAAATCAAACTGAAAGACAGACACGTGTATATAGGTAATGATCTAATAAGTAAAGAATGAAAATTAGAAAAGAGGATAAGAGATATTGCAAAAGACAAAACATCAAGAGAAAAACAGATGAAAAGATTGCCATAGGTGAAGCAGATGATACAAAACTAAAAGAAGAATAACCAAAAAACAAAAAATAACGAATCAAAGAAAGAAAATTTAATGAGAAAGTTTTACAAGAAATAGAAAAAGATTATAGAACTAAACAAATAAAAAATTTACATAAAAGAATAGGAAAGAAAAAAGGACACCAATCTAAACGAGTTTTATATAAAGAGAAAAAAGCGAAGATTATTGCAGAAGGAAAAAATTTTTAAATAGTTGGAAAAGTGTTTTAATCAATTACTAAATGAGAAAAAGAAGAAAAAGGCCAAATTCAGTATAAAACAACAGCAAAAGGAAGCAACATCTCCAAACAAGAAACAAATTAAGAAAACAATCGAAAAATTAAACAATAAGGCCCCAGAAAGTGGAAAAATAACAGCTAAACTTTTTAACTATGGAGGTGTGCATGTAATTAAGGAAATTCAAATCTACAAAGCAAAATATGCGAATAGGAGGAGCTACCGAAAGAATGGACACAAACACTGATGCGTCACATATACAAAAGGAGATAAGAGCGAGTGTCAGAATTATTGAGGAATTGCTCTGCTTAATGTAGTATATAAAATTCTAGCGAAACATATATAAAACAAATAGTAGAAGAGATGGGAAAGACAATTGGAGAATACAGATTTAGACAGGGTAGAAATACAGTGGACCAAATTTTCACTCTGAGGGAAATTTGGCGGAGAGCCACGAGTACGGGAAAACAAAAAAGATCCTCTGCATCAACTTCAATCAAGCGTATGACAGAGTGAAAATGAGAAATCTGTACAAGGCACTACTGTTTAGGAGCCAGTAAAAAATTAACAAACATGATAATGGTACAATTGCAGGGGTCAAAGAATAAAGTGAGAATAAATAACAACACATCCGAGGAAGTTAAAGTTAAAAGGGGGATCCATTATTATCGATGTTATTCAGTTTTTTGCTGAATAAACTATACGAGATGCAAGAATCAACAGAACAGGGCTCATATATCTCACAAGAAGCAAAGAAGAACTTACGAAAGTAGTGAAGAGACTAAAAGAGGAAGCAAGAAAGACGGGGCTGTGGATTGTATATGGAAAAATATATGGAACGGTGAGATCGAAAACCCAAGGGAAAAGTACTTAAAAGTAATGACGGCCAGAGGGAAGATAAAATTTACATATCCAGAAACTGAATTCTTATAGCTGCACTTCATAGAGTACTGAGAAATAAAAACATTCTAGGAAGACGAAAATAAGGCTTTACAATACAATAATTCGGCCAGCAGTAATTTATGCAAGCAAAGAATAAACACGGCTGGAGATGTGGGAAATAAAGACATTAAGGAAGGTACTTGGGGAAAAGGACAGAGACTGGGTGGATAAGAACAAACGAAGAACTGAAAAATTTATACAAAGAAGCAAACACTATAGGTGTCATAAGGGCTAAACGTCTGCGATGGTTGAGGCATACAGAAAATGGTGGAAGCAAGGGTGCCAAAAATGTTAATGGTAAGTAAAATAAGCGAGAAAAAATGTATATATATACATTATGTGTGTGTAGACACACACACATAATAACTTTTCCCCGATCTCCGGTCCCCCGACCGTGTGAAAAGCATTGGTCGCCAAGTAACGCATTCGGGGACACGCGGAAATACACAAACGATCGTCGTATCTTGAAAGCACACTGTAATTTTAAATTCAAATTAAATTATTTAACCTACTGTGTTAGTTTTTCTCTTCTCTTTTTGCAAATAAGCATTCTTTGGTATGGAACTAATAGAAACAGCTGAGCACCACAGAAATTACATGAGAAAACGAAGCGAACAGACTGTGGATGAAAGAGCAGCAATAAATGAAGAGAGGCGACGTATATATGCCGACAGAACTCCGGAGGAAGTTGAAGTAGAAAACCACGCAAGACGACAATGACGTTCTTGAAGAACACAGGAGGAAATAGCTGCAGAGAACGAAGCAAGGAAACAGCGAAGTTTACGAAGAACCTCGAAAGAAATAGCAGCAAAAAACCAAACAAGGTGACTGCGCCAATCTCCAATTACTTTTATTTTTAATTTTAAATTAGGAACGGCCGTATTTCGCTCCTTCCTGTATATATAGTTAGTTTTGACCGGCCGCGAATTTGCACGATTACGCGGAGTGCTGTTATATAGGCCGCGGACCGCGTCAGCTCGCTTCGCCTTTTGCTACGTTTGCCTTTGCTTTCGGCCCGCCTGGCTTCGTTTTTCAATTTTAGTTTTGTGACAATTTAGAAAGCGGGGGGCCGGCTTTAAATTTTCCGCAAGCCGGGAGCGTTTTTAACCGAAAATTTGCCGGCGTGTTCAATTGTCAGCAAAAGTTTTTATTTTTGCGAAGCTTTTGTTAAAAGCTAATTTTGTGGGGAAATTCGATATTTTTCCGACCAGATTAACCTCTTTCCGGAGGTCCTTTTGTTACCCGATAGCATTTCGGGGTTGAAATTTTTGCTGGTAAAACTCGGTCTATTTTTTCTTTGCTCTGACTCGGCAAGAAACGAAGAAGGAACCTTTGCACCAGGAAAGACGCTATAAATCGGCTCCGCTGAGAAGATTGGGGTAACTTGTCCTATCTTTTTACCCACACCCTTATTTCCTCTTTCTGGATCCCCCAAGACCAACAGCACGTTTTTTTTTTAATTCAAGGGACCTCAGATCGCATTTAAAGAGACCTGAGTTCCTTTCTGGCGCAGTTTTATTTGAGCACAGTGTAGCGAAAGACTTCGCTTGTCTTATAAGAAATGCAAGATCACTTTATTCTTTTTCGTTGTTGTTAGGCGAGCTGCACGGTTTGTCTGGAAAGTAATGCAATTTGTCCAAACGCACCGCTCCTCCTGGTCGCAGCACGTTCAAACTGATTTGGTTAGATGGGGGGAAACTCTTAGTTTTACAACGTTTTCAAGCTCGGTCTGCTATGAGCTCTAGGAGCGTCAGGATCGCTATTTTCCTGAACTTGCTGTTAGTATCTGTATCACGACGCGCAATGGAGAAAACTATTGATCAACGTTACGCGGTCAAGTTCTGTGCTAAACTGAATAAAAGCATCGCCAAAAGTCACCAAATGATTCAGGCGACCTACAGAGACTCTTTCGGATTCTCAAGGTTGAAGTTGTATAAAAATAGCCGGGACAAGGTGGAGGATGACCCCCGCTCTGGGCAACCGTCAAGCAGCAAAAGTGACAAAAGTGTGTCTTGTGTTCGTGAGCTTTTACATACCGATCGACGAACGAGTGTTGGAATGATAGCAGAGACTCTCAATATTCCGAAAACACTGGGCACGTAATTGTTCCCGACAATTTGCGTATGCAGAAAGTGTGTGCCAAGTTGATCCCAAAATTGTTGATTGACGACCACAAACACACTTGAGTGACAATCGCGAGTAAATTTTTGGAACGTGTCCAAAGAAAACCTGATTTTTTGAATGACATTACCGAAGACGAAACATGGGCGAGTACCACCCGAAGATGAAGCGCCAAAGTTCCAAATGGCACACCTCGGAGTCCCCTCGTCTCAAGAAGGCAAGAATGAGCAAATCAAAAGTGAAAACCATGCTTAGTGTTTGCTTCGACGCCAAGGAGGTGGTCCATAAAATTTGTACCTCAATGGCAGAAGATCAACGCTATCTACTATGTGCAGGTCCTCGACAGATTAAAAAACAAAAAGGAAATCGCCGCAACCTTGCAGCTGCACCACGACAACGTTCCCAGTCACACCGCCCTGCGTGTACAGGAGTGTCTGCTTGGCAACGTTGCCTTATAGTCCTGACCTAGCTCCGACAGACTTCTTTTTATTCCCGGGGATTAAGTCCGCCCTGAAAGAAGCCGTGACAAAGCCTCTAAACGAACATGGAAAGATCGCTGGCAAAAGTATGTGGATGCCCAAGTAGAGTATTTTGAAGAATTTTAAACGCTTGTAATGATATCGTCACCATTTTTTTACAAACGTAATCGCATTACTTTCCGGGCAACCCTATATTCCCTCTCTTGTAGATAGTCTACAATATCGCTTTACTCATTTCTTAACGAATGTTCCCCACTTCCGCATATATTTTTCAATCGCTTTATACGTCAGTTTTGGTTCTTTCGAACGATTCACTGCCTCGTATTGCTTCAGGAATATAGCAATCATTGTAAAGATAACGAATTCATCTACATCAATAACATATTGTATGCCAACAAACTATATACTGTGAAAAAACCATAAAGTAAACAAATTAACACAGATGACGCTGCAATTAAAACAATTCTCAAAACTAGTTGTCCATTTTTTTTAAATAAATTATTAATTACAAAATATTAACACAGTATTGCTTTAAGAAACACAACTTACAATGGGACTACCTAGCAATTTGGCTCTTCATTTCTTTACTTACATACTACATTGAAACGTTAATGATTTAAATTGGTACAAGAATTAATTTCATTATAGATTTAGTAATAATCGCCAGAAAGTTCATTATTTCGCAATTTAGGGAGCGATTCGGTGTTCTATTTTGTATGTACGATAATAATTAATAGAGGAAATGAATCATCCCGCACAACTCCGAAGCACCCGGAGCACCTGGCAGTTAGTTGGCAGTTGCTTAATTATACAAACTGGGTCTTGCTCCAAGATATGATAATTTATTGTTTGAATTATGTTGACCTTCAGAAAGCTAACACAAATTCTCGGATTTACATCGTACATTATTCATAGCGCCCTCATCAATTTAACTAAAACTACCGACAATGGCCCAAAGTGCTCACAGCATATTGCTGTCGTCAAGGTGAAATAAATTCGAGCCGGCGGAACAGATTTAATCCAATATTTGAAGGCATTGCTACTTTCTGGCACATAAAGCAACGAATATGTGGCCCATTATGTGAGCTTTCAGTTAAATCGCAGCACATCAATACACTTAGATCGCATACAGCCGCACATGTTGATAGATGATTCCGTAAACGAATTTTTCAGCCGACAGGCTACTTATTGGAAATTAGGACGGGGATGCGTAACTTTATCGACGATTTTCGCCGGTTATTGAGATATACGGTTTAGTAAGTTGGGTGTATGTGACATAAATCTTTTGTTAAAGTTTACTAATACACATATACATTAAATATTTATTATCTTAAGAAAGACATAATATAATTTTGTATATACATGGTTAGGAACTCAAAAAAAATTCTTTGTTGAATAATTTTGATGAAGGGTACATAGAAAATTAAACACATTTACATATATGAAGCTAATTATGAAAGTAAGAAAGTGTTTGTTAGAAATAAAAATCTTGCGACAATTTAAACAATTTTTGTAATCCAAAGCTTGACTATCTTTATCTGAATGTACTTTAATTGTTACAGTGAAAATGCTGGAAATTCTGATCCTTCTATGAATGAGGGTGAAATAGAAAGTAAAGGCAATTTTAAAATTGTGCAATAAAACAGGAGAGTGGGGTTGACGCATAACCCACACGTGGAAGTTCATCGTCGAACGTTGGTACAGTACGAAGCATGTACTATGAGTTGACGAAAGTTCTACGAGTAGATAGGACACCCCAAAAAGGGAAGAACAGGTGTAACGGATGGAAGTCCACCTGACAGTTTATCGATATCATGCACGAAGCAATACATTGAGAGGGAGGATATATTGATCTAGCGCCGTCTGACTACCAAACTTTCGGCCTCCAAAAGGTCACAGTCACACGTTCAGTTTGGATAGTGAGGTTTAACAACACTCACTGCAATGGCGGTAATTCGACTTGTGTAGATTGCACGGTGCTGCCATCTATATTACAAATTCAAAAATATTTCCCGCGTTTTTAAAATTAACTAATTTTTCTATTTTCTTTCACTGCTGCAGAAAAAATTTGGAGACCTTAGAACTTGAATGCACCTCGTAGTGAAATAAATCTCTTGATGATTATTTATATTTGTACATTTGCAGTTATCAAATTGTTTATATTTTTTCTCGTATTTTATCTAGCAACGTTTAATAGCAATCCTTGAACGCCTAAAACTTATGATTATGCTATAATTTTTTATTGCGTTGGCAGTTAAGGTTTGGTTTTTTTTTGGTTTTAATAAAATTTCCAGAGATTTCTGTTATCTTATACAATGCCGCTACGCGAGCTGCATCGTAGTTATATGGGGAGAACAGGAGATCGAGCATTGAAGCACTATTTTCCAGTGTCGTGTGAGGGTGCTTATAACACATCGATAGGCATAGATAGATGCGCTGTAATATTGTACAGAAAGTCAGCTTTACTAGCTGAAATAAGGATTGAATTCTATTAGATTACGGCGCACGTCAGACTTTACAAGAAAAGAGTGTGGAGCAGCTGATGAAAGCAGAAGTAGAGACTATCAATTTTCTGAACGGTGCCAACTAGGCTTGCAAAAACCGGTTACAAGCCAGACGAGAGCAAGGTAGGAGCAATTTTGGTTTTACTTCTTCAGAAGACAAAAACAGATGTGCATGTGGAAAAGTAGGCAGACAGGAGACCAAAACTATATTAGAGAGGGTCCCCATATTTGTCGTCTGGAAATAGCCAGGTACTCGAAAGAAGGTCGAGGGACTTTCAGAAACTCCAAAGACTAAATAGACAGAATAAATATAGATTGCAACATAGATTAAGGTAGATTAGTCTGTTCTTTGATTAAAATTATAACTTTTAAGAGGACTCAGAGTCCTAACACGGTTTTTTGCGGTGAATCCTGTACTGAAGAGAATGCCGAAGAAGGTAATTATTGTCCACGATAGATATATTAAATGAGAGCATTGTAAACCACATTTTTTTTCATCTCTCTCTTCCCCTCGTTTTCTCTTTCTCTCTCTTCTCTTTTTCCTCCGTTCGTCCCTCTTCTCTCTATCAATGTCAAGTCAAAGAGTTCTGTACCATTTAGACGTTCTCTATTTATGTTGATTCATTTTTTGTTCAATTTAGTTTGCTTAAAAACTTTTCCAAGGCCAGAGTAAAACAATCTTAAAGATATTTTATCCTTTTGTCTTATACCTCTTTGAAAAGTAGGATTAATAAGGCATTGTTTCACATTTCTTTTTCCTTTTCTAGACATCCACTGAATAATGTCTTTAATATGGAGAGTAAAATCTTGTCTGTTATTATCAATCTATGTATGTCTTTTCTAGCCTTTCTACATTCTGCAGTTTCATGTTTACCTTGTCTGTGTGGTGTTATCCTTTCTACTTTTTCTTATTGCTTTTTCTAGGTTTAAGCCAGCGTGGTCTCGTGGTTGAGGGGCAGGCTGCGATGCTAACGGACCTGGGTTCAATTCCCGGTGCTCTCTGATGCCTGTCGGGTGGCCTACTCAGTCACTAAAAATAATTGAGTACCTGCGTTCACTCGAACAAGGGGTAATAATGGCGGTCGTCTTAGGCGCGATGCTTGCCACATCGCCCCGCACCAGAGATGGTGCGCAACGACCGGTCAGAGAGCGCGAACGTATGAGAGCCTTAACCTCTCAGTTTGCAGGCCGTGCTCCCACGCGGGGCGTAGAGCCTTACCATTATATTTTTCTAGGTTTCTCTGTACTTTTCGTTGTTTTTTAGCACATATGTAGCGACTGCTTTTTCTTGGATCTTTTAAAACTTGAATAGTTAGACGATATGAGAAATCAAGATAGACATAGTATATTGCATCTAATTCCGGAAGGCAGGGGACACGCTAGGAGAGTACAAAGAAGGTAAAGAATATACTGGCTCTAAAATCTGTCGTGGTTTTCCTCGACAAAGACCTTACTTATCAGTAAGATAAAAAGTCATGTATATTTACGTGAATTTTGTATCGAGAAATATGATTAGTACTTAAAGTACTATAAATAGGGCTTATCAACTTTTACATTATTAATAAGGTAGGCCCCATTTATCATGCTGGTATGAATATATTCCAAATCTAAAGTATTTTATTCATATTTATTTTTAACTTTATCTACATTTGCTGAACGACATACAAAGCAATAGAGCAATTGCAAAATACTACAAATGCTCGTAACTATAACTATAACGAAGCACTTTTTGATGCACCCCAATGCACCCGGCTTAAAGTTATGCGTGTATAACCTTGTTATATGTGGAATATTTAGTAGTCTTGCTAATGCAACCGATAAATAAATCTTGCTCTCTTTTCTTTGATTTTTAATAATTACAGATTACACTATTTGCTCCATTTTTATCATAAATTCTATATTATCTTTTAACTTTTTTTTGTATTTATAAAGATTTTCTCATAAATAACTTTTTATCTCGTTTTTTATCTCGTTCTTTAGGGATATGTTTCGATCCAATCGCAACAGCGGCTCTATTACAAAATCAGCGGACACCGAGAATGTCCTTCATGATTGGAAACTTATGGCGGCATTACGTAGCAATAGGTCCTGAGACATTCTCACCCGCACTGCCTTGTGTTCGACGGCCAGCATTCATGGGACCCACCTTGAAGAATCTTTCCGCATTTTCAAGTCATTATGCAAAAGAAATGCCAAGTCTAGAGGATGTATCGTGCACACTTATTGATGGTCTTCTATAACAACGTTCTTCACTCGCGCAATCATGGTTTTGGCCCGGCTGATTTATGGCCGAGGCTGCTTCGGTTCATTGGCACGCAAATCTCGAGCTTCTTTCGACGTTCGCACCCACGAACGCACATTTTAAACATCCATAACGTCTTCACCGCATATCTCATTAATTAGCAATAAATTTCGACGGTCGTTTGACCACGCAAGAGACGATAATGTTGTTCTTGAACACTAAATGTTGCCATTTAAACACATGTTATTCCTGGAAATTGACCAAATTTAACCAAATCTGGATACCTTGTAAAAAATAGGCTAAACTAAAGGTCAGATTTAAAATTTCCCCCTCTTTTTGTGGTAGACAATTCTGATGCTTTAGTAGACGTTATCCATAAGTCTTTTAAATTGTAAGTGTGGAATGCTATACGAAAGAACCACGAATTATCATTATTATAACGCATTTTAGACCTAAGTGAAGTTTAGTGAAACTTTTGTTAGGCATTGTGCATCAAATGAATCTAGGGCCTGAAGATTTATTGCAAGATTTGAAAAAAAAATAAAAGCAACGTGGTGCAAGGTTTTGCAAGAATAGTTCTATAGTTGGTTCAAGGGTAGATATAAATCGAAAAACATCCTTCAAACTTAACAGGTGCAAAAGCTTAAGCCTGCTGACCATTTTCACTGTGAACAATTTAATTGTTTTCTACAGCTTTATAAAGTAAACTCCAAGTTTAATTCAACACTGCAAGTTCGCAAACAAACAAAATTGTTGCATTTGGGGTTTGGAAAATCTTCGCGTAACTCATAACAAGCAAATGTATCCCTAATGAGCTACTAGTTGATCTGAATTTGGGAACGTAGCGTGATAGATCCACACTTCTGCAAAGATGATGCTGGAACTGCAACTGTGAATGTCGATCTTTTTCAATACAAGATGCCGATTATTTTTAACATGAATTGGTTAACACGGATATGAAACAAATGTAGTTTCAGCAGGATGGCGCGCTGACATCAATTGGATAGCAAAATCTTCTGATTTAACAGCGGCCAGTCCTTTTTTAAAACTACCTAAAACTCAAGGTCTGCTTCAAAATTTACGAACGCTTGACGATTTTAAGAACGACCTCTGATGCGCCATAATAAAGTAATCAGATCGCGTGCAAAACTGTAATAGAAAATTTTGTAAACATTTATTTCTCATTTATTTTCCATTTCAAGTCGGAAGTTGTTTATTTCAATATCCAATAAAAATCCAGCCATAAGATTAAGTCAGAAGCGGTTTTATTTAAAATTCAAATCCAGCGTTCGATTTCAGCCACCCTCTAATAGGTATTTTCTTTTTAGCCCATTATTTTTGTTTAACGCATTCAGATTCTCAAAGTTTTAAAATCTTCATTGAAATTTTCTTATGGGTGGCAGAAGTAAAGAAATCTGTTTTTAATCGTAAATATTCTAATATTGTATAATTAAATATACTACAAACTACCCTATTTTTGCACTCGCGTAGTTATATATTTTTCTTAATAAGAAACTAAAAGTCATGAAAGTATAAACTTCCGCCGCAACAGTTAAGTGACGCGCCAAACTCTCCTGTCAATAAAAATATTTTCTTTCTGAGCAAACCAAATAATTGGAGTTGGGAAGTTATTACAGATTATGGTTTTAGCAATTTGACGGCGTCAGGGGTGTATCAATTATGATTAGTGCAGTCATTATGTCGACCAAGTTCCTACCAAATTAATAATTGGTTAACTTTTTTTGCCAATTTTTAAGTTCTATAATTGTGCCGTGTGTCAAAAGGCAATTTTACTAAAAAAATTACTAATGTTTACTTATTTACAGATAAATTTTAAACCAATGATTAAATATATAATTACGGGTGGAGTGGATATTGAAAAAATTCTTTGTATATTAAAGTAAATAAGACCTCGTTATACAAGTTACATCTTCACATTTGAATAAAAATTTATTTACTTAGATCAACTGCATTAAATTTTTATTGGTTTAAATTCTCTAACGTTAATAAGACAAATAATTCTTATATAAAATACAGAGTATTACAAAAAACGCATCTCTTTCAAATAAGTCAAATTTCGTTTGTTTTCAATATAAAATACCAACATCAGAAAAATTCGTAATAAATGCACTTTTGGTAAGTATATATTAATTATCTAGTTACGAAGATTATATCAAAAAAAGGCGTCCTTCCTGTTGCTTCTTTTTAAAGTTTTGCATCGTCCTTACCAACATTTCTTCTGGCGCAGTTTAGTGCACTAGAAATTCGAACATAGACCTTAGAATTGAAAAAGCCAAATGTGTTCAATCTATTAATTTACTCTCATAAGCATGGGTAAGCCCGTCGAAAAGGGAGTGGAGGGGGTAGAATTCCACATAATTTCTAAAGGCCCGGCCAGCCTCCAATTAATTGCTCTTTATTTTAATAAAATTTTTATTTGTTTAGGCGCAGTCGAAAAATTGGGAAAATGGGGAAGGGAAGTGGTGAGCTTGCTACTTTACAAAAAAAATTTATGTGCGAGTTTATTCTTAAATTACAAACTTAATATTTATAGTCTATTTTACTTATTTATTTGTGTAAATTGTTTACCGACTTTAATTTTTTCTTTCTATTGTACTGTATAGCACACAATATATTGTTAATTTTAAAGTGTGTAACCGCGCTATGTAAACTGTATTAACAGATTTTTAAGAATTTACGTTCGTCCATTTTAAACCACCTGTTGAATGTTTTTTCCTGAATAGTTTTGTTGATAGAGGTTTTAAATTTCTACAAAAAAAAATTAAAATGCACATTAACTAGAGAAAATAAATAAAATTTACAGCAGAATAGTACGGTCCTCAATATGTTAACAACGCTAATCAGTAAACAAAACAATGGCTCTTAGAATAGCATTATGGAATGCAAATGGCCTTGCTCAACACAAACACGAAATCCAGTTGTTCTTAAAACAAAATTTAATAGATATGCTTTTGATCAGTGTAATTAAGTTCACTGAGAAGACATAATTCAAAATACCGAATTATAATGACTATCATACTAATTACCCGGATGGCACTGCACATGTGCAGGCACAGCTATAGTAATTAAACAAACAATAAGTCACTACGAGCTACCAAAGTTTACTGAAGACTTCCTTCGGGCTACCTTAATTCGTGTATACATTCACCCAAGTAAATTATTAGTGCAGAATATTGCCCACCAAAGCATAAAATTAAGAAACATCAGTTTGAATCTTATTTAAACACCCTAGATACCAGATTCCCGGCAGTTGAGGGCTACAATAGTAACATAAAAACTCGGCATGAGGATCACCTTTAACTACCACAAAAGGTAAAGAACTGTTTAACCTCATTCAAGATAAAAGATATTCATACTTATCTACGGGAAATCCAACGTACTGGCCGGTAGATGAAGACAAATTACCAGATTTAATAGACTTATTTGTCACTAACAGTATTTCCTCATCCTATACAGATATTACACCCAGCTATGATTTGTCCTCAGACCATTCATTGGTAATAGCCACTTACAGTACATACTTTTTAAAAATCCAACCTACAACTAGACTGCATAATTCAAAAACAGATTGGAACGAATATAGACACAAGCTGTTAGATGAAATAAATTTAAATGTAATGTTCAAAACCTTAAATAAAATTGAGGAAACCACAAATAGTCTTATTAATACCTTACAAGAAACAGCCCAGCAAGATACTCCAAAAATAACACACAAAAAATACATTATAAATATTCCCCTTGAAATTAAAAAATTAGTATCTGAAAAAGAAAATCGAGAGCCAAATGCAACGAACACAATCTTTAACAGGCTAAGCAATAGGATGAAATCCCAGATAAGAGAAGAGTCGCTTAAAGACTATGCAATTAAACCGTTATGACAATTCTATATGGAAACCAATTAAATCTAAAAATAAACCAACAACAACTTCCCCCCTTTAAAAATAGAACAGCCAACACTACTAGTGGGTAAAAGTGACAAGGAGAAAGCAGAAGCATTTGCGAAACATCTTGCAGATATATTTCAGCCGCATGATAATGACCTGGATGAGAAAATAACAATATCAGCGACTCCCGTGCTAACAATATAACAAATTAAACCAGTCACACCTAAAGAAATAAAAAAAGAAATAAGACGCTTGAACCCAAGAAAATCCCCGGGCATGGATGTTATAACACCAAAGATGCTTAAAGAACTGCTAAAAAAGGGCATTGTATTATTTACGTATATCTTTAATGCAATCTTCCGAATTCACTACTGTACTTCACATAGTACAAAATCATATTGTTCTATAAGCTTACTACCAACTATTTCAAAATTGCTCGAAAAACTAGTATTAGAATAAATACAGAATGAATACCAGACTACCAATTTAGATTCCATCAAGGTCATTCGATCACCCAACAATCCCCCCCGTTATCGCAAACCATTCTTGCCAATTAAAACAAAAAAGAATACTGTGTTTCAGTGTTTCTAGAAGTAAGCCAGGCTTTTGATAGAGTCTGGTACCCAGGATTATTCTATAAAACTAAATAGCACATACCAGAGTGTTACAATCTATTCAAAACATATTTAAATAACAGGCAATTTAGAACAAAAATAAGGCAAAAAGTCTCAACTATACGTCCAATCAACTCTGGGATACCCCAGGGCAGTGTTCTGGGCCCTCTACTCTATCTATTTTTATCTTGGATCTTCCAGTCTCACCAAATATCATAATGGGCATTTTCTGATGATACAGTCATACTGGCTGGCCACAATAAAGTCCTACGAGCACGCACTCAAATACAAGACAATCTATATGCTCTAGAATAATGGCTTAAAAAGTGGAATGTTAAAGTAAATGACTCAAAGTTCGCTCATATAACATTTACCCTAAGAAAAAACTCGTGCGCACCCATATATCTAAACAACAAAGAACAAACCGAGACAGTAAGGTACCTGGGACTCTTAGATTTAAAACAAAGAGAGTTATATTGGTTGATTAGTAGAAAGTCCCCAATATCCATAGAAAACAAATTACTGTTGTACAAATCGGTAGTCAAACCCATTTGGACTTATGGAATAGAGCTGTGGGGCTGTGCCAGCAAGTCCAATGTGGAAATAATTTAAAGGTGTTCATCCAAAATACTAAGAATAATAGTTAACGCTCCGTGGTAGGTAACAAACGAAATGATCCATAAAGACTTGAAAATATCAACCGTCAACGAGGTTATCAACGAGAAAGGCATCATACACCATCAAAAATTGGAAACACACACAAATACATTGATGCAGCCCTTATAAGAAGATGCTACAGTAAGGAGATTAGAAGATAGTGGCCAGCTGACTTATAAAATAGTATTAGATCACTGGATGAGATCTCATCATGTGCATTAATCAATCCAAACTGTAATCTTTAGATTGTAGGCCAGCAAATGAGCTGATAGAATACTGTGTATTTTGATTGCTAATCAAATTTAGTAATAAAAAAACTAACTTATAAATTGCTTGTGTGAATATGTGTGCATTGTGATATTGTAGTCTTAAAAAATATTTTAGGTTTGTTCTGTTAAGTAGAAAAGTATTTTCAAAAAATATAAAATCACTACATACTGAATGTCGTGAAAAATTTGAATATCACTGTATAAAACAAACTAATTATTGCTCGGAATTCCATTATGGGAAGCACAGTAAGTCTTTCAAAGTTATAGTAGCCTAACTATATAGTGATAATAGAAAAGAAGTATTAGATAAATGGATTGCCGGAGAAATACTGTCACGGATTGGCAAACGAAGAAGATACAAAAATCGAGACAGATAATTACATATTCCATATATTCTCAGAGACGACAAAACGACTCAAAACCCGAAATATGTGGGATCAGCAGATTGCTCAACTTTTTGACGACAACCGGTCTGAAATTTTTCAAACGTCTGATTAAACTCAATATTTATTATACCCTCCAATAAAAATAAAGTACCTACATGTAGCGTTATATCTTAAAATTTCTATTACAAATCATACAGAAATGAATCCATAAGAAATGTAAATTTGCAATTTATAATTTACAGTTCGGATTTAAAGTGGATAAAAAAGATAAATTATTTTGCATAACTGTTCTGTTACAAAAATCCAGAGGATTTCAAGATCTGGTATTTGTAGGTTTCAGGGATTTTGAAAAAAGTTATAAAAGCACTGCACGAAGTAAGAGTAGACAAAAAGATATGCTATCAATAAAAAAAACATGCTGCAACGGTATGTGTAAAGGCGGAAGGAAAAAAACATCTAAGTAAAAGACGCATAAAAGAAAATTATGTCCTTTCAGCAATTCTGTTCAATACATATTCCGAATGCATGTTTCAAGGGACTCAAGAAAACTGAAATAATTAAAATCGGTGTGAAAATTACAAATTGTATAAAGTATACATATGATTCTGTTATAGTGGTTGAGAGCTTAGAAAAATTGCATTCGCTAGTTAACACGGTAAACAGAGAAAGTAAAGAAGTGAAACTAAAAATAAATGCAGATAGCACTAAATACACATATTAGTTATTAGTAACCATTCCATAAGCATTGGCCAACTAAGTACTAATGAGAAATATACTGGAAAAGCTAATACCATTTACATTAATGGATAGACAACGATCCAGACCCAGACAAAAATAAAACTTAGGATAGAAACAACCAACTATGTTAAGGAAGGGATTCGGGAAAATAGGCTTTTATATATGTTCATAAGCAGTTGGACATATTTCGTAACTATCAAATATATCTGTAGCTACGTAGGGACTCTTTTTACATTATTAAGGGCCATTACTTAAATTTTCAATGACCAGATGACATTTTGCAACATAAAAGATGCTATAAAATTCCCAATTAATTTACTATAAAAAATAAAACCCCAAAAGTATCTCTAAGCTTTTTGTACAATAACAAAAAGCTTAAAGAGAAATAGTGCCAAACAGGACAAGGCAATTTCTAATAACAAGTTTTTGTCTTGATTGTTGGTTTCCGTTTCGAGTTTGGAATTGACACTTATGCTGGAGTAGTGAGATAATTTGTTAATTATATTACTAGGTTAGCTAGACAATTCACAATGTTTAGGGTGATTACTGCCTTCTGATACTGCGTCTTTCTCCCCTGGTACGTCTTCACCAGAAATATCATCGAGATAAATTTTAACTAATTTTCCAAACTTGATTTGTATCACATATTTGAATGTCATTGATAAATTACTCTAAAAAAATAATTGCACTTCAAGAATGCAATAGTATAGGTTCTGGTACCTACAAGATCTAACAGAAAGTAATGTTTCCACATGTATGTGCACTAGAATAAGTTTCTGACAGTTGTAACACGTTTCTGAGGCAATTGTTGTCATGTCTTGCAGCAACAATAGATGTTTGAAGCAGAATTTAAAAAATTGTACTTTTAAGGTCTACGTGGGGTAAATTAGTGACTCCAATTCAGAAACTGTATTTTAGTGGCGGTGTTTTGATTTATTTTTAGGAAAAGCATTATACAATGTCAAACAGTACAAAAGCTGACTAGAAAAGTAATGAAAGCATAATTTTTTTCTATATATCAATGAAATCCAACGTTGTGGTCGGTTAACCCCCACCTGGACATTTAAAGATTAAATTCAAATTAATAATATAACTCTAAAGGGCTGTTAGATACTTTAGATATGAGATAATGAAGGTTATTGATAAACTACGTTGGCTATCTCATGTGACATTAATTTAACTCTTTCTGCGACAGTTTCTGGATCGAGTAGTTCAGTAGCTACCGTTGCTGGTTCCGGATGAAGAAGGAGTGTTAAGAGGTAAGGCTAGCGACCTGCCTTTTGGAAATGAATGAAATGCTCAAAAAACGGTTAAAAAAGCTCGGAACACGGGCGGTCTGCAACAATTAACGACACCATACCGAAACGGAAAAAAAACTTTGAAAAAGAAAGAAATCATTAGTCTACTAGAATATCGCGTTCTGGAATTCTAAAGACCAGAAAGTGCTTATAGAGATTGTTAACAATAAGGTAGTATACGTGTTGGCATAAGCTGAAAAGAAAGGCAACAACACCAAAAGATACCAGAACTCTATCATGTTTTATAGTATAGCTTACAAAGATTCTAGAGCATAAGCAGGTATTAGCATCCTTGTACACGAGAAGTTAGAAAGTTTGGTAGAAGATATAAATTGCCTTAAACAAAATATAATGTTTATAACAATAAAATTAGGAAACGAAACGGCCCATTTCATAAGTATTTATACACCGTACATAACAAAGCCACAAGAAGAAAGGGAACAATTTTTTTATAATGGATGACTTTAACTCGCGTATCAGTAATGAAAGAATCCCATGGAGGAAGTAAACGAAAACGGACTCACACTAATAGGAGTATGCATAGCGAATGAGTTCAGAATTAATAACACATTTGTTGACTGTAACGACCAACATAAATATGGTATACATTCTCCAACACAATCAATGACCACAAACCAAAACATACATTCTAACCAAATACTTGATGTGATAACCTTGAGTTCGGCTAATATAGGAACACAACACGATATGGTCCTATGTGAATTTCGCTTATAGCGCAACAAAAAGAAAAATATAGAACCGATAAGAGACAATAGTACAAAACAATGTGTAAACAAGAAGTAAACGAAAATTTTTTCGGAATTGTATCGAGGCAGATGATACTGAAAAATAGTATGGAATAAGATTAAAGATAATCTAACAAATGGTGCAATAGAAGACCTAAAAAAGAACAATCAACATCAATGGCAAGAAGAACGATAAACCATTGTTCACTAACAAAGTATAACAACTAGCGAAAGAAAAGGAAGAAGCACACATATCAACCAAAAGAGTAAGAAAGACGGAAAAAGAAAGGAAAAGGACAAACAGCACAATGAAACAAAAAAACATTGAGAGGAATTTTCGACTAACATGGAACACAATTTATACGG
Source organism: Sinelater perroti (assembly GCA_036346155.1). NCBI lineage: Eukaryota > Metazoa > Arthropoda > Insecta > Coleoptera > Elateridae > Sinelater > Sinelater perroti. The sequence continues at coordinate 967,351 of JARFIY010000356.1, read as the reverse complement.
AGGACAAAAAAGAATTTTTAATGTGTTACGGAACAGAAAGAAACAGATTAGCCGAGAAATACAACTAAACAACATAATACTAGAAATATGAGTCTCAGAATTTATGTAACACCCTAAAGAAAACATAGAAAACCAAGAAGAAACCTTCAATAGAAGAACAACAAAATGATTAAATAAGGCAGACAAAATAACTAAAAGGTAGAGTACCACATGAATGAAAGACCAATATATCTGTATTCATATATAAAAAAAAGAAAAAAGAAAGATCCTAAAAATTACAGAAACATCGCTTAATAAGATCATTCCTCATATTGTTTATTAAAATTTTGACCAAAAGGTTAACAGTGGACGCCATATTCATCTTACGGCAGCTCATAGAAAACAAATAAAAGAATAACTAGGAATACAGAATGTGGTAGGGTGGACTAGAGTACGAAAAAGGTTTTGGAGAGATCACGTGCAAAGGGTGCCTGTAGTGAACGATTAGCAAAATGGGATAAAACACGATTTGGAGCCCGTAGACCATTGCGACTTCTAAAAAGTTGATATGATAACCTCAACATTGCAAGAGGCAGACCAACAATAATTAGTAGAAGCTACAAGATATATTTTTATTTAAGAGAAGAAGAAGAATAGATGTTTTTTCAATCTCTATAATTATTATAATCCAAGTAATTTTTGTAATATCGAAGAAGTAATGTCTACATATATATTTTAGTTGCTGCTATTATTAAATGTGTTTTGAAAAAGTTAGAAAATTATATTTCAGAAAATTTAGTTGGAAACACGCTTTTACAGGAACTCATATTTGACAGAAAAGTTCAGTCATTATGGGGTAGTAATAGCATAATACGTATTTTCATTATTTAAATCACTTGATTTTTATTAAAATATATTGATGGATATGACTGCTTATGTTTTATCTGGATTTTATACAAAAAAATTATACATAAACATATAAACAATGATATTTATTTACATGGAACTTAGCACAAAGTCAATAGTATCCAGAATTATATTATTCAGCGTCCACGACCTTTTCGAGCCGAAATATACATCTATTTAAGGTCAACATGACTTTCTTATTGTGTATATGTGTCATGGCTATGACGCCTTCTATTAATCTTCGCCTATACCCCACACGTAGTAAGTCAAGGAGAATGCATTTGAGGCTTGATCAGAGTTTTGCTGGAACGTGTACTCTCGCCCAGCGGCTACTTCCTCTATCTAGGGTAAGAGTGAAGTGCTATAACATTCTCTTCGCATTTGCAAGCCCTAATATCATCATAGAGGTGGAAAACTTTGTAGGCATTTTGGCAGATCCAATGGTCATTTTCGCGATTTACCTTTTTGTCATGTTTTCGTCGGAAAAGAAGCCAGCGCCGTCGTGTTTGATTTCGTTTAGTACTACTTGGGCCTTTAACTTCCAGTCTAATTTGCCCTTCCCAGTCAAGAATTTTTCAAAACGAAAGATCTACAGTGTTAGAATGACACGCCTATTTCTTTTGACAGGTCAATGATGCTCCCCCTAGGATCTTGATCGATTTCTCTTTCAATTCGCGGTTGAATTTACACGTCTTATACGAACAGATCGCTTGAGTGCAGATGTCCTGTACTTATTGTCAAACTACGCAGTAATTTTTTTCGGCAATTTTCTGGCATGAAGGGATTCGAGTATAGCAATTCTGCATTTATGTTCCTGGAAGGACAGATGAGTGTTATCTATGCATTCACTCAATTGACAGTGACCCGCATTATTCAATGGATTCATTTTATTTACTTTAAATATGTTTCAGTTTTAACAACAAATGCCTACTACTCAACAACAAATTCTATTTTCTCAACAACAAATGCAAACCAGCCAGTAATGCCCAGTACTAATCGGCATGTGCAACAATTATCAAGTCAAACATATGTTCCATATGTAACTTATACTAATAATGTTCCACAACCCACACACTGGCCACCATGGAATCCTAATAATCAGCTGTTAGCGCCAACCTCAAACGAGCTCGCATGATTGGCAAGTAGTGAAAAGAGAAAAAGATGTCTACTTTTCCGTATTAATAACCTTGAACTGCAAACCCAAAGCAACGATAACAACAGATTTAATTTAATAAACAATGCATACGAAGGTAGCGTTGTGGAAACATCTAGAAACGAGCCACAAACTGTAGCTAACAAATCTCCTCCAGTATACATAAACGGCGTAGTAATTTATAACGCAATGATTACAAACCTGACAAAAGTATTAGAAACTGAACAATACAACTCAAAAACATTGGCAAATAACGCCGTCAAGATAAATATTAATAACTCTGAAACATACCGAAAACTTGTGAGACATCTTGACGATGAGAAAATTATATTTCATACCAAATTAAGGAAGAAAGAGCATTCAGAAACTTTCACCCAACAGTCGATATTGGGCTGGTAAAGAAGGACTAAAAGAGAAAGTACATACTGTACGCAATTTAATGAATATAAGACACAAAGTAGCCGAAACATTACTTCCTTTATTCTTTGTAGACCTCGGGCCTGCCAGCATTGAGATAGCAATAGAACAGCTCACACAAACCTTACAGTATGCTTTTTGGACAGCTACGCCTATAAAACTACAGCATAAATGTAATAAAAACACTAATAACTGTTCATTAGAAATTAGACTGAAGATCAGCGGCAAAAGAAAAAAAAGACGAATCTGGTAACAAACAAGACACCCAAAAGACAAAAATAACCACACAACTAAACAGATTAATAAAAAGAAAAACAGAAAAACAAAATATTCATCGACTACGTGAGAAGCTTACCCCCAGACAACACGATGACTACTCGCTATGGCAAGCAACTAGAAATTTGTAGAAACCTGTCATCACTATCCCCTATTAATAAAAACGACGGCTTTTGGGTTGCTGTGACGAAGAAAGATCGGTGGTGTTCGGCGAACACTTAACTGCAGCTTTTCAATCCCACGAAACAGACAGAATTTTACAAGACGACTATGAAATTCTCAAATTCCTCAAATAACTACTACAACTCCACCTATCTATTAAACATTGTACACCCAACTGCCAAAGCACCGGGATACGACCTAATTACATCCGAATTACTCCGTCAACTGCCAAGAAAACACGGATATATAATGCGATCCTAAGAACCCGATACTATCCAATTCGATAAAAATTTGCTGAAGTGATTGTCATTTAAAGCCAGGCAAGCCATCTCAATCATCAGCTTTTTACAGACCGATATCGCTCTTATCACTCCTTTCGAATTCTACTAAGGAGACCTATTATTCTATTATAGAAGAAATGCATTTAATATCTCATCATTAATTCGGTTTTCTTAGAAAATACTTAACATTAGAACAACTTCATGGGATAGTGAATAACGCAGAAAAGAATATAACGATCTTATCTAGCAGTATTCTTGGATATAGGCCAAGCTTTCGATCGAAACTAGCACCCCGGACTGTTATATAAAATCAAAAAAACCCTACCGCAACAGTATTATTTGCTCCTCAAGTCGTATATAGAAAATATATACTTTCGAGTATCTACCCAGTCGAGGCAGGTGTACCCCCAAGGTAGTGAATTGGGACCAACATTATTTACCAATTGTTTACGGTGGACTTACCTGCTACTGACAATGTTGCAATTGTTACGTTTGCGGATAACATAGAGATCCATTTGAAGTATCAAATTATCTATAAAATGCTTTAGAACTATTAGAGAGCTGGATAAAGACTTGGGACATCACAATTAATGAAAATAAATTGGCATCCCCTCCGCAAATTTGATCTGTTTTTTATAACCTTTAACGCCACTAACATTACCTCGGTACACCTTGACAAGAAGCTTATCTGAAAAAATACATACAGACTAAACGAAACGAACTAGATATCGATGTGAAGATGCTCTTTTTTTTATTAGGAATTTGCCAGCTCAACAATTTACACTGTTATACAAGACATTGATAACAAAGTATGTAATACATAATATATATTGAATAGCATAAGCGGTGAGTATGGCCGCAAGAAAGTTTTATTATTGTTTACTTTGCACTATGAAAGCACTAGGTTTAGAATCGACAACTTGTGTTAATTATCATCACTATAGTGACTGAGAAATACATCTTGGGGTAGTTTTCGTTTTAGCCTTGCGTGGATGCCGCGTTGCCCCAGTGTGTAGTAAGCTGCACCACTGCAATTGGTGAGATTGGCATGAAATTTTTTAGTAAGTTTCGCTATATGCTGGTCATTTGTGTGAATGCCCAGTTCTTAATGTAGCTGTTGGTTTGTGATGAACCAGGGAGCGTTGACAGCGATTCTTAGGATTTTGTTTTGGAATACTTGGATTCTGCCAAGATTCGTTTTGGATGTGCTGCCCCATATGACGCACCCATAGAGGCTTAATGGTCGTAACAGTGATTTGTACAGGATAGCGGTATATTGAGTAAGCAAGGTGGACTTGCGGTTTAGCAGCGGGTAGAGTTGGATTAGTCTCGTGTGCCCTTCGTTTAATTTTTTGAGGACATGGTATTTCCAGGTGAACTTGGTGTCAAGATATATATCTAAGTATTTCAATGGGTTTGTAGGTGGTGTTCCATTGAATGGAGTGTCCGTTAATTGTGATTTCTGATGGGTTATTAAATCGTCTCAATGTGAAGATTTTTGTGGCGCATTTGTCATAATTGATGGATAGGTTCCATTTCTTGAGCCACCTACTGAGGGTAGTGCTGGCTTTTTGCAGTTATAATAACTGTGTCATCTGAATATAATGCAAGGTCAGCGTTGATGGTAGGAAGGTCCCGCATGTAGATATTGAAAAGAATTGGGCCTAAGATACTGAGGGACCCCTGCTTGTATGTTTTGATGGCAGATAAGGATGTGCGAATTTTGACCGCGTACGTGCGATTATCAAGAAAGGAGAAAAGTACGGATTTGATGTAATTGTGTAGTTGAAGTTGTAAGATTTTATATTTTAGGCCGTTGATCCACACGCGGTCAAAAGCTTGAGCTATGTCGATAAACAAAGTTACTGTGTATTGTTTGGATTCGTAACCTCTTTCAATTGTTTCCGTAACGCGCTGTAATTGATGGCAGGTGGAATAACCTTCTCTAAAACCAAATTGATAAGCTGGTAGAATGTTCAGTCTAAGAACTTCGTCGTTTAGTCGAGAATGGATGACTTTTCTATCAGTTTCGAAATAGTTGATAATAAACTAATGGGTCTATAGCTTCTGATATCTTTCTTATCCTTCCCCGGTTTTGTAAACATAAGAATGATTGCATGTTTGGGAAGTAACCTATCCGTAGACAAGCGTTGAATGTTGTTGTCAAATACGCTAATGCTTTCTTGGTGAGTTTTTTCAATACGATATTGGGTATTTTGTCATTGCCCGGCGATTTCTTGATTGACAGGGTTTTGATAATTAAAGCAAGTTCCTTGGGTGAGGTTGGTTTGAAGATTAGTTCCGGGATAGGTTGGTGTATTTCAATAAAATTGGTCACTATGTTATTGAAAGCCGGGTCTTTATAGGTGTGAGTAGTGAATGTTTTCTCGAGTTGATCCGCAAAGGCTTCGCTTTTTTCTGCATCAGAACTGAGTATTTGAGTGTCCATGAGGATTGGAGGTATTTCGTGAGGTTGGCGTAGTATCCGTTTGGTTGTTCTCCATAGTCCCGGATCTTGTGTTTCAAGATTGCTTATGTGTTTTTGGTAAGAGTAAATTCGGTACTCTTCAAGTTGGTTTTTGATACGGTGAGATAAATTATTTACGATGTTTTTTGTTATGGGACTTCGGGTTTTCTGCCATTCTCTTCTTAGTGAATTATTTCGCTTGATTAAGTCACTTATGTGTTAAGGTGGTAAGTTAACGGTTGTGCGTTTTTTATTTTCCCTCACTTCGGTAGCTTTATGGACGCTGTCAGTAATGCTTTTTGTTATATGTATAATTGTTTCATTTATATGGGTTGTTAATTGGAGATTGTTAGGGTACTTGAGTTTTTTGTCAAGATACTCGCCGAAGGATCCCCAGTTGACTATCCCATTTATTAGTCTAGGCTCTGGGGTGAATTTTGCTGGTGTTATTAGAAATGAAATGATAACTGGCAGGTGGTCAGAGTCTAGTTCGGGAAGCACTTGTTGTAATGCTTGTTTGTTAAAGTTTTTGCGAGGAAGAATGTCTCAGACGTCGGGCAGGTAATGATTTCTGTAGGGGTGGTAAGTGGGTTCGTCAGGGGCTTCTATTTGGAAAGCATAGGTTGATGACATATTGAAAAGCCGGGTTTATTGTTCTACATCCCCAGATGGTATTCTTGGAGTTTAGGTCACCAATGAGCAGGGTATGTTCATTTGTAGTGAAGATTGCTGAAATGTCTTGTTTTAACTGTATTTTGTTGGGTTCCTTATAGACACATGTGATGTTTACTATTGTGCCGTCTTGCGCTTTAATTTTGATTCCTACTGTTTCGAGATTTACAGTGTTAATTAGATGACATTCGTGATGTATAATTTTACGTTTAATATTGATGGCCACCCCTCCTGATGCAATGTTGGCATTTCTGTCTGTGCAGCAGATTTGGTAACCAGCTATGTTGAGTGTTTCTGCACGACTTAGGTGCGTTTCTGAGACGCATGCTATATCAATGGAATGCCTTGACAAAAAGGACTTAAATAAATTTAGTTAAGTTTTGATGCTGTTTGCGTTCTAATTTAGGATTTTTATTTAAGAAATTGTGTTGATTTTAGGGTCCATTAAACAGAGAGGGTAAAAGATTAGATAAAATGAATTGCTTAGTTTCTTCGATATAGGGTTGGATTAGATTTAAGAGAGATGATAATAAAGTATTAAGTAAGGATGACGTTTCAGGTATTGAGGTGTTTGTTCTAGATTACCATGGTGATGAGTTAGTTTGTGGTATATTACGAGGAAGATTGGGAAAATTTTCCATGATGTTTACGGGTGGATGGTGGTTCTGAGTTCCTGTTGTTTTGCGAGGTTCGTTTCGACGACGTTTGTCTTGATAGTTCACTGACTCAGTGAAATATTTGCAGCCTCTGAAGTTAGCCGGGTGATTTTCCCGCAGTTGGTACATATGGGAGGCTCTTGGGGTGGTTTATCGCAATTTATATATAAGTGATTGCCTTTGTATTTGACACATCGTGGTTCAAGACGACAGTAATTTTTAGTATGCCCAATGCGCTGGCATCTATGGCATTGAGGGGTTTTATTACTGTCCCTTCGAGGTTCTACGGTAACTATTGTGAAATATTTTGGTGATGTTAAATATTTCATTTGCTTTTTCATCTGCGGTGAGAAGGACTGCACAGACTGGCATCGGTGCTTTATCTTTATTGAGTAATCTGGTGATCCGTATAATTGGTAGCTTATAAGATGTGAGTTCTTCAAGAATATTTTTAATTATTACTGAAATGGGTCTGCTATTGGGATCTTGAAATGTGTGGTGTTCTATTTTGTTTTCTATGTAATGTTTAGCTAAGGCTCTATAATCTTCCTGGGTTGTTATGGTAATTTTTAAGTTAGTGGAATTTAGAGATGTTGTGAATTCAGCTTTGGTGAGGGTTTTTATGTCGCTGATTACTGTTTTGTGATTAATTGGGCCATGCAGAAAGGTAGGTGGAATTTTAATTTTGGGTGGTTCTTTGGTTGAGTTATCCTTGTCTTCAGCAGAGGGTTCCAGATGGCTGGGTAAGTAATATCTATTTTTTTCAATTAGGGAAGTGGGTTGCCGTTGATATTTTTTTTGTAGATCGTCGATCGGTGGAGACAGGTGATCTGCGTTTCTTTTGGACATGGCGATTGAAGCGGTCACCCCCTAAAAAGGGGGTGAGGGATATGCTTGAAGTTATTAAAACTTAATAAATGAAATAAAATTTGTTACCAGAATATAAAATGTAAAAGAATGTTGTCTGTTTGCGGTTATCACTGAGACCGAGCGTTGATAAGCACACTCGCACTTCCGAACCGCAATGGGAGCGTACACGTCTTAGATGTTCGAAAATAAAGCGAGAACTCGAAGATGTTCTGGCTTCTCGGACGGAAATTCCAACTCAGCCTAACAAACAAGGTGTTGTTATATAAAACAATGATAGTGCCGATATGGACATAGGGGATCCAGTTTTGTGGAACATCAAGATCTTACAACGATTCCAAAGCAAAACAGTTCGCTCAACAGCGAACGCCGAATGGGATGTGAGCAACCGCACACTAAGTAACGATTTGGACATTCCATGGATTAAAGATGTCATCAAAGATCGCTGCAGAAGAAAGATCGAATTTGTTATCACCCTAGTATTTTAGTGACAAACTTATTAAATAATGCTAATGCAGTTAGATACCTGAAACGGACAGTGATAATAAGTAATATTTATATTATGAACACCAATTCATTTGCTTGTTAGTTGACTAGTTGTAAATATGCAATAAATAAATTAAAAAAAAAGTCTTTGACTTATTTTGTTTATGTAAATCTAACTTGTTGTGTTGTGTAATAGATGATTGCTCATACACATTGGTTTTCCCGCAGTACAACCTAAAAAAATCTGGATCTATCTCAATGACTCTACAAGTTAATCACTAGATGAATTTGTAGTAATTTGTTACCTTACACTTTTTATTATGTGCTTACGCCTGTAAGTATCGGGAAAAGCCCTTAAACACCCCATATGGCACAGTGTTTAAACTTTTGCTCAAATCTGATAAAGGAATCCTTCATTGTACAGCAAATAGAAACGCAAGAAATAATAACAAAGTTTCTTCTTAAAAAAAAACAAAGGCAGAAACAGAAAAAGCCAGAACATCTCAAAATTCATTACTAAGAATAGTAGTAGGAGTTTGTGTTAAGAGACAACTTGTGGGACGTACATCTTCCTAAGAAGATAAATTTCCGAAGAACATTACAAAATTAATTAAATCAGTAAATAAAAGAGAGCACGTGTTTGTTCAATAATGAAGGTGACATAATCCAATTAAACAAATTCTTAAATATAAGAAACCAAAAACAATTTTCTCTTTAAGATCAGTGGTTTTGACTCAAATGCTTTTCTGTGAATGCACTCCAATTCTTATTTTGCCATCAGGTATAAGCTGTTAGAGTTCATCTATTCCGTTTCTAAACTAAAACGAAAAACAAGCCTCCAATATAGACGCTGCTTTCACAGGTAATGTATTGAAGGATCAGGAAGAACGGCCTCCCTATTCTCCTAGAACAGTGCGCTTTGAATAACTCGTAAGCCGGAAACGATCTGGAACTTCCGCCAATAAATTCCCCATATCGAGGGGCCCCGCAGCTTCCGCATTGTTTCCCAGTGTTGTTGGAAGGCGGTCGTGACATTGCCGGCTGAAAAACAACCCTCGCATATTAATCAGCTGTCGCCTAGACCGGAATCCGCCCCAGTTCTCGGGCCGCCTGGAACTGGGCCAAGTTTGCAGGGCGCGGCGGAAAACAGAAAATTCGACCGGCTTAATTGGTGTCGGCAAAAAGCGCATAAAGGCGGGATAATGCCTTGTTGTGCGCGAGAGTCCGCGGCGGCCGATTCAGACAGGACAATGGCGGCGGACAATTAGAGCGAGGCGGAGCGGATGCCTTTGCAATTATTTGCGAAACGTTAAGAACAGAATTCTTATTAAATTCCCGGGGCTTAATATCCTTCTTCGGGAAGTTAAGCCTTATCAGAAAAAGTTCTGGGCTTTTATCGGGCAAAGCGAGAACTGGGGTTTTAGGGCGCTGCTGCTTTTATATGGGAAAATTGGAAAGTATCCTTTAATACTCTATTAGCAATTGTTCAAATGCAAAGGGCAAGACAAGTAGCTATCCTTACACTTTTTTTTTCATTACTTGACTAAGCTATATGCGAAGTAATAAAAAAATTAATGTTTTGCTATATACTTGGTCAGCTGAAAATTTTTAGTTTCTAATTGGCATATTTTTACCAACATATTAATATAACGGACTTTCATTGTCGCACATTTGAAGTGTATATCTTGTTGTCATAGGTTGATTGGAGAATTTAAGCGGGGCTAGTAATAATAGCTTGACTATGATCGGATATATTTGTTACTGTTACTATTAATGATCTTAAGTTTCAAAATATTAAGAACGTACTCAGTATTTTGAATTCCATTACATATTAACTGTTATGTTGGGATGTTGACTAGAGAAGTGATTAAGTGCTGAGAGATTTGACCATAAAAATAAAGAAATGATATTAGTACCTAACGACCATCTTATCCACCCATTGTAACATCCTGGACGGCCCTATTATGACCAGATATTGGGTTGTCGGAAAAGCCATGACGTATTTTTGGGTAATTTTCAAGACTTATTTATTAATAACACAAAAAAGTTCCATCAATAATGTATTGGCCACTTTGAGTGATGACCTTTTGCCATTTTTCTGGAAGTTGCATGATTCCGCGCTCGTAGAAGGACTGCTCTTTACCAGCAAAGAACTGGGTGAAGTGCTCTTTGATCGGCTCAACAGAATCGAAAACCTACCATTCAAGTTATTTTACAAAGAACGAAACAAATGGTGATCTGATGGGACTAGGCCTGGTGAGTAATAAGAATGGGCCAAAACTTTCCATCCAAGCTACAGCAACTTTTGGCGAGTCATCAAACTTGTATGTGGTCTCGTATTGTCAGGATGGAACATCATGCCTTTGCGATTGATAAGTTTAGGTCGTTTCTCCGTAAGAGATGTATTTAAATCATTTAGTTGACGACCGTACACAACATAATCGACCTTTTGATTCCATAGTAGAAGCTCAAAAAATACCACTCTCTTGTAGTCCCACCATATTGAGAGCATAATTTTTTTTGGTGAAGATCGGTTTTGGATGTTGTTTTGCCTCGCTTTTTTTCTGCACCGCAATCGTTGACCTTGAATATTGTTGTAAACAATCCATTTTTCATCGCAGCTCACGAGGCGCTTTAAAAACGAGTCGATTTTATTGTGATTGAGATGAGCATCGCCGATATTGATGCAGAACCCATATATCGAGCTTGCTGACAAGTCTCAGTTTTCTGAGATAGCTATGGATGGTTGAATGATAAAGGCTCAGTGTCTTTGTGTTGTCATGAGTGATCAAAAGTGGGTTTGCTTCAATCAGTGCCTTTATTTGATCGTCATCAACTTCAACAAGCCGTCCGCTGCGAGGACCATTGTTGAAGTCAAAATCACTAGCACAAAATTTGGCAAACAATCTCTGACACTGACGCCCTTATAGGGCATTGTCCCCGTAAACTTTAAGCAATTTTTTACAAGCTTGTTTTGCGTTCTTTCCTGCGTGAAAATAAAAAAGCCAGATATGTGCAAATTGCACAATTTGGTCTTCCATTTTCAACTTAATGTGAGAACTGAAGGACGTGACCAAATCAAATAACTATTTGTTTCAAATATAGTTTAAACTGTCATCTGTCAAAATATGTAACACTTGTGCCGATTGGATGACGTTCCTGACTTAAAAATTGCAAAATTCGTCATTACTTTTTTGACAACCCTCTAAATGCACGTTTCAGTCAGGTAGGTTAGTGTAGTATATAACGCAAATGCCTCTGAAAATTACTTCATAATTACAATTGAAACCAAGCTTCGAATGTACGAGGCGCATTCATAAAGTAAGGGCCGTTTGCATGTATATAAATAGTGGCGCTTCGAAGCACAGTTTTACCACTGCAGCGCCATCTACTGACTCATTGCGAAGCTACAGCGTCATTTGTTTTGATTCTAAAATTGTATTGTTGTCAGTGAATGCAAAGAACAATGGCCGCGAAAATCGTTGATCCCGCCAAGTGTGAAGTGCGTTCTGTGATTCGTTTCTTATGTGCAAAAGGATCGTCGGCTGCTGAAATTCATCGGGAGTTATGCCTGGTTTACGGACCTACAGTTATGAGTGAAGGAAAGGTTAGACAATGGTGCCGTTATTTTACAAATGGCCGAACAAATGTCCATGACGAAGAGCGGAGTGGCAGGCCCAGTATCCAGACTGATGAAATCGTTTCACAAGTGGACCAAGCACTGCGATCTGATCGTCGATTGACGATTAGTGGCCTGGCTGACAAATTTCCTCAACTTGGACGCACTACTGTTTACAATATTGTCACAAAAAACCTCGCATACAGCAAATTGTGTGCAAGGTGGGTACCAAAAATGCTCACCGACCACCACAAAGAGCAAAGAATGTCTAGTGGACGAAAGTTTTTGGCCCGTTATCAACAAAATGGACAAAGACGGTGTTCTTTTGGTTGATTTCATGGAACGTGAGACAACAATTACAGCTGACGTGTACTGCGAAACGCTCAAACACTTGAGACGTGCGATCAAAAACAAACGCCGCGGGAAACTGTCATCTGGCATAATCCTCCTCCACGATAACGCGCGTCCTCACACTGCTGCCAAAACCATTGAGAAAATTCAAGATTTTCGTTGGGAACTTTTTGACCACCCACCGTACAGTCCCGACCTTGCACCTAGCGACTACTTCCTCTTCTTGCATTTTAAACGGTGGCTGGGTGGACAACGTTTTGAAACCGAAGACGGACTCAAAAACGCCGTTGTCAACTGGTTCAACTCTCAGGCGGCAAGCTTCTATGCAGAGGGGTTAAAGAAGCTGGTGCAGCGGTACGAAAAATGCTTAGAAGTGAACGGCGATTATGTAGAGAAGTAAAGTAAGATTGTACCTAACTAAATATGACAATAAAATTTGTTTCTTATGAGTACATTTTTTTCTGTGACCAAACGGCCCTTACTTTATGAATGCGCCTCGTATATTGCAACATCTATTGGACCACAACACTCTCAAAAATACACTACAACGAAAAAATAATAAATAAAAAACGTAACAGAACAAACAAAGCTGTGAAAACGTTGAAGCAAGTGAAAATTGGTGACTTAGTAACACAAACTGACTACGTCAAACAAATATGGGATTTTATCTGGTGATGACGAAACTAAAATGAACGCATCCTATGAAAATAAGGCTACAAAAGATTTGCCAAACCGTCACCAATATTCGTAGTAGATGTAAAATGTATTACTGCAGTTATACAATTTCTAAATCAAATAGCTAGAAACTACTACAAAAGAAAAACTTCTGAAATGAACAAATAAATAGAAATAACAGTATAATTGTGTAAGTAAAAGTGGTATTGCGCAGAATATATTATTTAACTGGCATAGAACAAAATCGTCAAAGAACATAGATATGAAGTACAACATATAAAAGTCAGAGATAATAGCATCATTAAAGAATTTTATAAAATTAAACAGATAAAGAACAAATGCACCTCCACATCCTAAAAGAAAAATACCAAAGTGCACCGTATCTAAGAGATACCGCAAAAAACAAAGTTTTTGCAGCAGGATCCCTCACGGTGTAAGGTGTACATACATTAAAAGCTGACTGTGTAAAGGTTGTCCTACAAAATCAACTAGAAGAAACAAAAGTATTATGTGCTTAGGCGTTTAGGTGAAATAACTAATCTACCAACAATTTATAAACCCTGCAAAAGATACATCTAAACATAAAACAAACTCATAAAATTTGAACTCATTATCGTACTTGCAACTGGATTTATTATATAAAAAGCTCAACTGATGTAACAGCTTAAGCATGCTGATCATTCTCACCGTCGCTAATTAATTAGTTGGTTTTTAGAACACTATAAAATAGATTTTTAGTTTAGTCAAAAAATTGTCGCATTGGGGTCCGATAACCTTCGCGTAACCTATGAAAAGCAAATGCAGCTCTAAAGAATCACTGTTTGGTATGAATTTTGGACGGGTAGGCCATGTTTTTTCAATGATGATACTGGAAATACTGTAACTGTGAATAACGATCGTCAGCGTTACATGATAACCCACTCTTTTTGGTACCAACTGGGCAACATGTATTTGGAACAAATGTAGTTTCAGCTGGACGGTTCCACCTTCCATATGTATCGAGCAACACTCGATTTAGTGCACCAACAATTCCTTGGTTGCGTAATTTTACAAAATGCCAACATCAACTGGCCAACAGGATTTAACGCTGCACAACTACTTCTTGTGGGCTTACCCAAAATCAAAGATCTACCCTACCATTCCAGTGTGCTATCGATTAAATTGATCAGAACACGAGCGAAATAAAAATCCCATTTAAAAGTTGTTTTATTTAAATTTGGAATCCAGCACTCAATTTAAGCCATCTTTTACATCAATAACAGAAAACACGTTTAGAAATTCTAAACTAGTCCCTTGCTTGACTTTTCACTTGCAAACTGATTGCATGGCCCTAAATCATTTTTCACGTTTTGGTCTTTTCAACAGAGTGTGTTGACGGCTCTTCAGCATAAAGCTTTAAGCCACGTCTTAACGGTTTTCACTTTGGAAATTGACCTCTCGACTCGAACACAAAAACTGGCAGCAACTTGCATGCAGATTAGCAAGGTTTCTGTGATCTTTATAGTATTCCCAGTTATCTAATGCAACATGCTAAATATATTTTTAACCTTAGCAACTATTGACTTAAATCAGAAGTAAGTCAGGTGATTAGTTCTCAATTAAGTATTTTCCTGATCCTAAAACTACCTTATTACTTGAAGGAACTAGGAACGGAGTTTTAAAATATTTGAAATTGGTACATATGTCAAATGTAACCTGAAAACACCTATTAAGATATAAGTTTACTATATACAGTCTGAAATAGTTTGTATTGTCAACAATAAGGTCATCTGATAACACCTTAATGTTTGTTTTTATTTTGATATTTCCTCGGGAAAATAAAGTAAACTTTGCATTTTCACAATGAATAGCCGTTGAATTTTCTATTGTAAAACCATTCTCTTAACTTCATTATCTTGTCACCAAGAGAAGACAGTATTTCAAATAAATGTTCTAGGTACTGTCCGCTAGTTATTGTGGTTTTTGTAAAATACTATCAATATGTTTTTTTACTATTATTTATATTTACATCCTGTTCAGTTAAAAATTAAGTAAAATTTCTTGGTTACAATTAGACCAACATCTAGACTTTTCCAACAAAAAGCTCCTTTTTAAGAAAACTTTATCTATAAGTTTAATGTGTATCTAAATCACTAATTATAATAATAACAGTGATTAGAATCTAGAAACGATCTTTTAGGTCTATAGGTTGAACCTGATTTGGCCTATAAGTTGTGATACTATTGTCCAATAGGTCGGTATCGGTTTTGAGTCCAGTTAGATATCTTGCACTCGCGCACAACACTTCACCTTTAACGTTCCGAAGTGATTGTTATGTTTATTCCAGGGCTCAGTCCCAGTTATTTGCATAGTTATTTGATTGGAACGGCTTTCAATGCTCCAAATTAATCTGCGGTACCTAGACTTCAAAAGTCCTAACAGTTTTATGCAATTATAGTAAAGTTTTTTAATAATTTAGATTTTCGTCCTGCTAGCCAGTACAATTTAGAGATCTTCAAGTCTAGTTTCTTCCAAGTTAGTCTTCGATTGAGGTGCATTCTCAAGTATCTCATGTCTTCTGCTTATGGAAGAGGAGTATAATAACATAGATTGAGATGGATTGGTATGCCAGGTCCGCAACCAATCTTGAATTTAGTTCAAGAAGATTGTAAATTTCTTGAGGCAATCTCTGGGGTTTCGTGAGATGTAAGTATAGCAATGTCATCTGTATTTTCTAAATAGGTATGTCTGGCGTATACAGTAGGTACAGAATGGGATTTGGATAGGCTCCTTAGCTTTCCGAGTTTTTTATTTATTTAATGATTTCTTCACCGTTGGTTAGGTACGGTTTTCGACAGGGTATTAATTTTAAAGCTAGACCGTAGACCTTATCAAAACCGACAAATAACAAGAAATGATAGTTCTTGTTTTCGAATGCCCGTTTGATTTCATTTACCGATTTGCCGATAGTGGCATGTTTTTCCAAAACCTAAAAATGCTCTTAAGGAAAAGTTTCATTATTTTAAGAAACCTGGTTCAAATTACTAGGATTGTAATAAGTAGAACGATAGGAGGATGCTCCTCTGGTGCGTTTCTGGTTTAAATATTTAAGCTTAGACATTTTTTCTAAAAGTTCCGTGTAACATAGCATTAAATATAATTTTAGTTGAAGCCTACCGGTACTTCCATAAGTATTTTTCTGGTGATAAAGTCGTATCCTGGAGCTTTCTTTGGATCTATTTCTTACCTAAGTGAGTATCTGAACTCGGATAGGGTTATCTTTTTTATTGGGACACATAGATGAACTGGATCCTAAATTTGTTTTCTTCGTTATGCTTATTAACCAGACGGAAAATTTATATTCAAATGTTGTTTGCAAACCACTTTTAATAAAGCCTTTTTTTCTTTCAATCATTCTTTGATAGCCGTGAACGCTTTGAATTGGTCCGTATTTTGAATTTTTTAAATAAATAAATAAATAATCCTACATCCCCTAATTTTTTAGATTATGGTGCATTATTTTTAGGTTCCATGCTGGAGTGTTGAGTCTGCTCTTTTCATTTGGAAACCTAGTATTCTGCCATGTTCTACAAAGTCTTCTTTTTTCCGTTACTACTTTTTTTAACGATCGTAGGGAGGCTGTTTTGTTTATCGTTCGTATTCACGGCGGGGGTTCAGTCCCAAGTTGCACTTTGTATCATATAATTTAAGTGATCTACGGCTTCTTCAATGCTCCAGATTTATTCTTTCATTAACTAGATCTTCAAAAGCACCTCAATCTGTCTTTTTGTTGCCAAATTTAGACGTTTTCTCTCTAATAAGTATGTAAAAAGTCAATGTGATTATATTCGAAAAGTATCTTCATGTAATTTTGAGCTTTTTGCAATTCCAAAGTCAAATAGGTCTAAGATTTTTCTCTTATCAGTAGGTGGGTTGTCAGGTGGCGAGATAGCTTAGGTTGTTAATACCAAGCGATTTTAATAGCTCTTTTTCTTTGGTATTAGTTATCCTAGAGCCCCATCCCTGATGTTTAGCATTATAGTCATCAGCGACAATCAATCGTGCACACAGTCTGTTGAAAACCGGGTGTAGTGATTGGCCCGGTGCAATTGTCTACTCCTACGCATATGGTTTGGATATGCTCTTGAACATATTTATCTATTTGTTTTTTATTATGGATTTTTTAATGATTTCCTTCATGAGCCGTTGCGTCTAGATGTGGTGTTTTATCGCATATGATGTAATTAGATATGCTTAAGTACCGCATATTAGTGGAATCACTTTCAGATATTAATATTATATCTAAGTTGTAGTTAGATAAAGATACGCAACTGCCTGTGAGAAGGTTTAGCATATTTTTCATATTCTCTGCTAGGTGAAAAATAATTTTTTGGCTTCTCAAAATTTGACACTTGCGTGTTTGGATGGAAGTAGTTGGGTTTCTATGTACTAGGATTTGTTGGCTTTAGGTTGTTGTTGGGCGGCTGTATCAAGTTATGGGTTGTCTATGTTAAAGTACTTTAGGGTGTAGATGTAGGATTTTTTCTTCTGCAGTTCCTTGTAGACTTGATATCTTTTATAATTAGTTAGATGAGAAGCCATACACAGAACACCCATAAGCTGTGTTTTTGTTAAATGTTTTGCACCACATTTCACACATCCAGATTGATATGTGCAATATCACTTAGTGTACCATATCGTATCAATAGAATGCACAATTAAGCTTTCCTATACTAATATAAACACTGCATTAAACAGTTCTTAATAGTTAATGCTCCTAGTTGAAAATTTTCGACTTTTACTATTCAAACTTCTTTGTTTTTTTGACAATACCACTTTTAATAAAAGCCTATTTGACCTTTCCGAGTAGTCTTTTAGATACAGCCGTAAAGTCGCCTTTGAAATTGGATCCGTATTTTGAATCATTTTGTGAATTGCATACTTTTATCGATAGTATCAGCTCCATTACAAACTGTTCGAAAAAGGTCGAAGTGGTTGCTGTATCATCCATATAGACGGCAGCAAGTATTAGGTCAATTCACTTGTCTTGCAGATAATATTTCTTCGAAATCAGTGCTTATTGATTGATTACAATCAGCTTATGTCTCTTTTGAGAAATGTTATTACATATTGTTACATATTGTGTTGTTTATTTCTTTTTATTTCCTTTCTCGGAATTTCACCTTAATTAATTTTTTAATCTACTCTCAATATTATTGAAGTACAATTATAAGAGAGTTGTTAACGAAATTATCGCTGCTTTTAACATAAATGATTTGTAAAAAATACCAAATTATAATCGATAGTTACAAATGCAGGTAGTGTAGCGGGAAAAAGGAAGGGATTCACAAAAAATAAAATTTTCATCGTAACTTTAGAGTTCCGTACTCACTACGCCAGTTCTAAGCCAACACGATAACTCAATGAAAAACAAATGCTGTTAAATGCAGTTCCGAGTATCGATACTCGGTATCTACTCAATTAATACCAAATTTAGTCGTGCTACAAATAATTCTAAAAACCAACAACCCTTTATATAAAATAATTCTACTTAAAAGTCAAACTTCTTATGCATGTGTATTTTCTATTAACTTAATTAAATTCTCTGCCATTTTTTTATCGGCTAGCACAAAGTTGTATGCCAATCTTAAAGTATTTTTCGATTCCAATTCTGAAGAAGGTTCGACAAGACATGAAACTGCAAACTTAGCAGTTTGCAATAGCTTGTCGAATTATGCCAACCTGTGATATCACAAAACCCAAGGGATTTGGTCCGGAACGACTAGTTTCCTGAAATAGCAAGGAAACCGTCAAAGTCTCAAGATCAAGTTTCAAGCCAAAGATCAAGTGTACGTACTTCTTTATTCTCTTCTTCAATTTTCTTTGTCTCACAGTAAACAGAAATAGCTACACTCTCTGGAATCACTCGAGCTTTGAGTTAGCTGCTGTCCACACCATCCGAGACTTGCAGTTACGATAAATCAAGGATTGTAACAAAGAGGCTTGTCAAAATCATCAACTACATGAAGAAAACAGAACCCACTTCTCTGAATGTCTCATCCTCACTAACAATCAAGGAGATCATCCAGGATCCCTAACATCATCGACTGTTACAAACATTTCAATTGAGAAGATAGAGAAGATCGTGAATGGCTCTAATGATGGCAGCCCAGTGGAAGTTACAAGACTGCTCAAAGTCAAGACATTTCCCTACACCTACAAGCAACGCAAGATCATGCAAAAGAAGATCGAGGAAAGACAAGTTCAAGTTTATTCGGAAGTATGTTCAGAAAAAGTTCTACGAGACTCCAAATGTTCAGAAGAAAATTGTCCTGACTTACCATCTTCAGTCATGGGGAATAACAAGGTTTCGAGATCTGGGAATGATGGACTTCAAAGCTTACGATGGTCGACAAGTGTCAAGAGTGATCTCGGGATCAGCTTCCGCTAGGTACAGAAGTGGTTGAGTACCAAAGAGTTCCAAACCAGCAACGATAATGATGTGGAGATGAAGACAGCATTTGTGATTCAAGTTGTTGATCAGGTTCAAAGTGGATTCAACTACGCTGCAACCAACAGGAATTTGACAACCAGAAGAGAGAAGGCAATAGTAGCCACAGGGAAGTCGGAGAACAAGACCACTCCATAGTTACAGAATACAACGAGACATCGCTGCAGACGAAACAGTTGTTGGACCACTCCATATTTGTCTTAAAGAATCTGGTGACCTATTCAGACCTCTTGTCGGACTCTAACTTGCTAATCTCCAAAACTCCTCCACTTAGGGAAATTTGAAACAGGACATCACAAGATATACCTGGCTGACGAACCAGTTCAACTCCTTGTGGATAAGTAAACAAGGCAAGCTGTAGAAGCAGCCAGGGCAACCCATGCTGTCTTTCCCAATTTAATTTTAGGTTCACATAGTTCGACAAGCTATTGCAAACCCCAAAATTCTCAGTTTACAATTCCGAGCCTATTTTCTTCAATTTAACGGATTAAGAATTTCAATATGGCTTCATTTTATTTCTAAAGCAAAATGATAGTGAAGCATTTCGCTGGCCCTAACTCGCCCTAAGCGCCTAAGCGCCCCTGGCATGTCGAAATAGTCATTGTATGACGACTGTAATATAGCTTACGCGGTCGTGATGTAACCTAACAGCTAATGAGGGTAGAATGTAATTCAGCTACGCAAAGACTTCACTAGGTAGGTTAATTGGAAATTAGACGCCGGTGGGTGAGCACATGTGTAATTTGCAATTTTGTGCAAAGCTCGAACATTCATCCGAAGAAACTATGCAATCTGACACAATGAAGTAAGTGCAACACGAATAAAAGCATTAAGAAGTGACAGGAAATTTATTAAAAATGGCCCATGTATCGTTGAAAGATCACCGAATAATTGTTGAAATTGTACGGACTACAATCAACAAGAATTGTAAACTAATAGGAGAATTAGAGGAACGGAAGTAACGTACCAGTGGACCAAAGCCCACGATGCGGATGAACTAGCGAAAGAGACGACGAGAGGAAACGGACCCATCAGATTTACGATTCCACGAAGTCTAGTCAAAGCACGGATACGAAAGCGACAGACTAACCGATGGGACCAAACAGCAAACGGCCGCAACAAAGGAGCACGCACAGTAGTTCTTATCCACACTCAAGACAGCGACCATCGCATCACCATTCATCAACCAATGCACCGCACAGGTAATCATGGGCCACGGAAACTCCCGTGAGATTCGGGAAGCTGCAGCCGGGACAGGACAGGTGCGAATATGGATCCGTAGACGACGCTTTTCAGAAGCCGAGCAAAGCAGAAGCTGACACAGGTAGGCTACAAATGCTCGAAGAGATTGAGACACTTGCAACCAAGGTCTGCTGGTGGAAAGTCCTAGAAGAGTTTTGCTCGCGCGTTACAAAACTTAATGTGTGGAAGTGCTCGAATGCAAGTGAGAGGTGAGCAGTGATAATGAAACACGTAAAAAATAAAAATGCATTCTTCTAGCTCTTGCCCGGACTCAAAATTGCGGCAGACAGCATAACAGTCTGGACAAAAAATTGAGAAGCATTAAAGTGCAGCATAACAACCTGGACTAATAGTTGGAGCTTATTAGACAATGCTAACAGCAGCATACTGTTAAAAGTCGCCTGCCCTGACCCGGGTTTTTCCGTGGTTTTCCCCAAGTCCTACGTAAAAGCGAATGCCGGGTCAGGTTGCACTGGCCATAGTAAAAAAGAAAGAAACGGAAGAAAGTTTGGAACTGTAGAAATAACATTGATAAAAGTATGCGAGATTCTTAAGAACTGAGGTTCTTGTACTATTTTTGCTCAATATATCTATGTTTTCCTGATGACTGTGTTGCGTAGCTCGATTTGTGATAGACCTCGTACTTACGTAAGATTTTTCTTTTATTTTATTACCTACAAAGCGAACTATATAAAACTTAGTGAAAGCCTTTATATATTAATCAATAGCACATCAATATTTATTTAATAATTCATCAAATGTAATAAAAACATCTTTAAGAGATATGTCATATTACATGGACTACAACTTCACATTGAAAACAAATATTTTAATCTTGGTATTTTAATATGTTCACATATGTTAAATAATGTTAAATTGTAAAATTATTTTACAGTTTATTTTTATTAATTACCTGGATAAGTGAAAAAATTCAAATAGCGAATAAGTAAAGAATAGAATCATTCAAGGAAGATCATTGTAGAATATATTCAAAAGATATATATACAACACACAATGAATTTGTCGTTCTTTCGCAACATCACTGTAAGGATGGCGTTAAAATGAAAGAAAGGTTTTAGACAGTTTATAATACTTTATTTACAAGCAACTCTATCTACGCGGACGCGGGCTCCCAGGCGAGCTAAAACTACCCCTATAACTCGAGAAGCTCTTTTCAAGCCCAGACGGGACCGGCGACCTGCATTGTTTAGTCTGACCATCTGCTTCTTCGTTCAGCTCTAAAAATTTTCTTTTTTTTATTAATTTTGATATCGTTTGCCTCGCAAATTTTTATTTTTGTCCTTTGTAGTTTTTTTAATTTCATACAAAGTCTAGCAAAATGATCCCCTCTTCTCTAAACGGCAATAAAAAGAACAATATAAATTATGTGTAATATTGTATTGCACCATCACACAGAACAATACTTGACGTTTAGTTGTTAACTAGTTTCAACGATGACATTGCCCACAGCTTTACCTCAAAGGTCCGCATTGTTCACCAATATTATTTTCGCTAGTACTGTTGCAATCAAGTTGCAAATAATATCCTTTATTTTAGTGTTTCAGCTTTCAGGTGTTTTCATAGAAATAAATCGCAAGAGGGCAGTTCTGGTGACCTAGCTGGCCATGGGAGATCACCTTATAATGATGAGGCTACAGGAAATTGCGCGACTTTACAAGATTTGACAGTCACTGCGCGTTCTGCCTCCCTGCTTGCTTAAAAAATACAGCCCTATGGTACCAAATTGAGCACAACAGCATCAGCTGGAATATTTTGCAATATGTTCTCCCAAGCAGTCTGTCAGGCGTGCCAGTCTTTAACTTTCTGGACTACTATTAGTTTGTATGGATGGAACATGAAATCTTAGTTTATAGTTCTCTCCACAAAACGAGAGCATGCATAGTGATGGAACATTGTGACTATGTAACAACAGATCTACCGGGTACCCACAACCTTGTGGCTTTCTTGGTCAGAGCTCTTCTGGGACGACCTATTCTAAAATGTCTAGGAAATACCCGATACGTCACAATCACAAAATTACCATTTTTAAAATAAACGCACGGTTTCTACCAATTTACGCCGTAATAGATACTAAAATGGCATGTTTTGTGCTGTCTACCAATATTTTGCGCGCTCGGTTAATTCAAAAATCAAAGTTTATACTACCGGACCTTGTATCTTCTAAATTGCAAGACATTTTGTTAATTTCTATTTTTTTCCAAATCAAAACTATATTTTAAGATGTTAATCTTTCCTTGCGTATGCATTCCACCGAAATGGTAATACCGAACTGACTGTACCTAATAATCAACATAACACAAATCAAGATTTGCCTATCTATAGAATTTTTTGTTTATAGATGTTTTGTAGGTATGCCATTTCTGCTTTCTTTCGTAACGCAGAAAATTATGGAGACAAGAAGAGCACATATTTTAACTTATACTATGCAAAAGCTTTAATAAAACTTCTACTTAAACAATAAAAAAGTAAACGAGCAAAGCAACACCAAGCGAAATTTTCAGGTTAATATATTTTAGCCTTATATTTCATGTATAATCCCCAGCGTGGTCCCGTGGTTGAGGGGTGAGCTGCGGTGCGTACGGATCTGGGTTACATTTCCGGAGCTCTCTGATAACTGGCGGGTGGCCTACTCAGTCATTAAAAATAATTGGGTACCTGCGTTCACTCGATAAAGGGGTAATAATGGCGGTCGTCTAAGGCGCGGTGCTTGTCACATCGTCCCGCATCAGAGATGGTGCGCGACGACCGGGCAGAAGGAGTGAACATATAAGAGCTTTAACCTTTCAGTTTGCAGGTCGTGCTTCCACGCGTGGCGTTAATCTTACCATTATAGTTCATGTATAGTGTTTATAGTTTGTTTATGCGACATAGAAAAGATACGTCAGTGACAAAATCGCTCAACAAGTACATCGATTTTCTATTGCTTTGTATTATTTATAATTAAAATGGCAAGAACAACAATTTCTTAGTTGATTTTTTTGGCTTATGTTTCACGGCTGTTTTTGGAAAATTTGACCTTCATTGAACTTGATAATATAAAAATGTTCTCTCAATCGAAAACCCTTGGTATTCTTGCCAATCCCCCCTCGTACGTTAACAATCAAACTTCGACCTTAAAATTCTCTTCCTTGCTGAACTCTGTTGTCAAAAGCAAAACATGCACCTTAATATTATTGCAGACCTCTATTCCCACCAGCCGAAATGAGAAGATTAAATAGGCTTTCGTCGGAAGACTTGTCTAAGTGACTACTGGAGACCCGTCAGTGGATACTATCCTATTCGTGTGCCCTACTTTGTCACATCATTTATTTATTACTCTGTAGTGAGCAGATTGTAAGGTGCCGACTAAAAATTAAAAAAAGTAGCTATACTTACTTGTGGTAGAGAAAAGAAAAACCTTGAGAGATATCCAAATTCTCACCATAAACCTGTTAGATAACAGTAGTAACATAATAAGATTGGGGTTGGCATTGGATGTACTTTAGAGATTCACCAATAAATTTTAAAGTTGTCACAATGCATTTGTATATGTTGTACAAATCGTATTTCAAAAATACTTTCTATTTTTATTTCATTAATTAAGTTTACGAGGCATTGATGAAAGACAGCCTCCGAAACATTACAAATTTCTTGTTGCACTAATTATCCAATGTTTTAATTAGAACATACTTAAATAAAAATATTATATGTTTTGTTTTTCTGAACCTAAAAAAGTTTTTTTTATTATTTTTATGTCAACTTAGGGACAAAGTATCTACATTTTCAGTGAATTCTCAAAACTCACATCGTTTGATTTTATAAAAATTGCGCCACTACAAAATCTAATAATCCTAAGTGTAATATTGTTTTAATTGTTTATTATTTCAAGCAACATTGATAAGTGCAGCTATAAGTTTGGCGATCTACTTTTCTTTTGGATTTTAAAGATAAAATAATAAAAGCATATACTGAAAAAGCTTCCTTATAAAGTTGAGGAGATGGGGATGGTAAAATATTTTGTAATGATTTTTACTCCAAAGGTAAAATAAGG
This sequence comes from Sinelater perroti, assembly GCA_036346155.1. NCBI lineage: Eukaryota > Metazoa > Arthropoda > Insecta > Coleoptera > Elateridae > Sinelater > Sinelater perroti. Next base: position 942,601 of record JARFIY010000356.1, on the reverse strand, counting down.
CCACAATAATATTCTTGGGATTCAGATAAGAAAATAAATTTAGTGGTTCTATATGTTGTTAAACTTGATAAATTGAAGTGGGTCTCAAACTATATTTTTATTAGTTAATAACAAAAATTCATTGAAGTTGCAAGACATAATTTCTTAGTTTTGGAGCACAACTTTGTTGCATTGCTAATAAGTATACGAGGAGTGTCAGATTTTAAATGTACACGTGGCTATTATACAAAATGCGCAAGCGCAATATTGCCGTCATATGTACGACTAGATACGTTCACGCATGCAGCAGTAGTCAGAAGGGTTGTTTTGTTTAAGATTTATTTAGAATCACGCCAACATGGCGTGTGTAATCGCAGAGTATTCTAAGTCTGAGGTACATTGAGTTGTTAGATTTTTGGGAGCCGAAGCAGTTCAAGAGAGCAAAATTCATAGTGGATCATAAGGAGTTTATGTCTCAAACTTTTTAAGCGGTTGGTGTAAAAATTTAAATATGAACGAACGGAGCTGAATGATAATTCGAGGAAGAAAAAAGGCAGACCGAGGACTTCACACACAGATGACAACTACACAGTTGTCGAACCTTTGATTAGAAAAGGTCGTCGCATTAAAATTCGTGAAATATACAAGGGGTGTCCGATTTTAAATATACAGATATTTGTTATACAAAATGCGCACGCCTAATATTGCTGTCATATGCATGACTAGACACATTTATGGGTGTAGTAATAGATTTTGGAGCATTGTTTTGTTCAAGACTTGATTTAGCTTTTGGGAAGCAAACAAACCTGGCATGTGTAATCGCAGAGTATTCGAGTATGAAGCGCGTGGAGTTATCAGATTTTTACAAACCGAATGTGTTAATCAGAGCAAAATTTATCACAGATTAGAGGGCGTTTATGACCCAAACGTTTTAAGCCGAAAAGAAGTTAGCGCTTGGTGCAAAAAATTTAAATGTGTGCGGACAGAGCTGAATGATGATCTGGAAAGAAAAAAAGCAGATCAAGGACCTCACATACAGATGAACACTGCAAAAGTTGTCGAACGTTTGATTAGGAAAGGTTGTTGCATTAAAAGTTTGTGAAATAGCTCAAATCATATGCGACCTAAACTTTCGTAGTGTCGGCTCACTGGATGCCAAAAATGCTCTCCGATGTACAAAACACCAGTCGAATAGTGTTTTACTTCAAAATTTCACCCGATACTAACAGCAAGAGGATTTTTTTATTAAAAGTATTATTACCGGAGATGCAACCTAGATTTATGAGTTTATCCCAGCTTTCCCAGTTAAAAAAATAATTCAAAACTCAACCATATGCTCACAAAAACATGGGCACCGTATTTTGGGATACTGAAGACCTACTGCGGTGTGAATTTTTCGAACCGTTCACAATCATTATCAGATGCTGAGAAACTCTCCAGAATCCAAGCTAAGAAGTTAAGTTTTTGAAGGCTGGCTCAAGACACCGTTGTGAACTACTTTAAGCAACTTGACAAACAGCAGTACCGCAAAGGGAACTACTCTCACGCTGAGATAAATGTCCAACGTTTATGGAGATTAGGTCAAGAATTAAACAAAAATATGTAGTTTTTGTGGAATGTATTAAATATTTTCTTTAAATATAAATGTCAGGGAAATTTTGGCCTTTACCTTTAATATCTAGCACTCTTCGTAGAACATTGAAAAAAATGTTATTTAAGCAGAGATCAGAGTATCCTGACATTTATTTTCTATTTATATCTGTAAAATAGATTATATGAGTAAGGGTAAAATAAAGCAAATGATGTAAACTCTCTCTATGCTACTTTGTTGACCTCGTAGGCAAATTACGTGCTGTTAAGTAAATCGAACACAACAAATATTTGGCCGGAAGGGGTAACGTTTGGGAATAAGCTCCTACCTTATCCATGAGCTGCCTGACGATGCCGTTCCATTCGCCGGTGTCCAAGTCGATGACACCGTACTTGCCGTCAGGGACCAATTCGATCCGGTAGTCGAACCCCACCATGGAGGCAATCTCCTTCAACAGGTCGATGCAGAAGCCCTCGTAACGAGAGTTGCCCGAGAGGTTCGACTGGGGTTTGAGCATAACGTAAGGTTGCTCCTAGCGGGACAATAAGAGGCTTCTAAGTTAGGATCATTGAACGCCTAGCGGCCGCCGCTGCGGAAAGCGCAAGCATGCTACGAGTTACCGCGACATTCGTACATGCTGCATTAGCTGCGCGACCATGCCGTTCCACCTGCCGGTCTTGGGGTCTTCGGCGCCGTACTTCCTGTCCGGCACCAGCTCGATGAGGTACGCGAACCCCACCTCCCTGGCCACGGAGTTCAGCGCGTCGATGCAAAACCCGTAAAAGCGCTCGTTGCCGCTGTAATTTTTTTCGTGGTGCATCATGACGTAGGGAGTTTCCTGCGATAGCAAACCTTGGAGCATTTAGTCATGCATCGCATGCGTGGGGCCTATCTAACTTGCAAGCTTCTATGCTGCTTGAATAGGCAACGTTTGTTACATTTTCACATGCTTGAGATAATTATTTGGAAACGTTAATGAGAATAGTTGTAAATGCACAAGCAATAAATTTTAGTTACGTTTTTTAATCAGTTAGTTAAAATAAATAGTACGGCACCTGCTTACTGAAAACTATTTTGAAATGATAAGGATACGCTAATCCTATTTGAAATAGATTCGTAAATGTAAATAAAAATTTACTATTTTATATCGTCAATAAAGTACAATTGGAATATACACTTGAGAGCAAAATAATGGACTCAGCAACATTCTCGAGCTATGAGAGAATGTGTATCCACTCCGATAGTATTCTAAGTAAAGTGCAGTGTACAGTTTTAAAATTAAAAAACTGTGCTTTCAAATGATGCTACTTTGAATGGAATCGGACCTGTTCTCACAAAGTAATGAGCCTAAGAATATGTGTAACACAAAGTAGTTGAAAGGGAAAAGGTGATTATGAAAGGAAAAAACAAAATCCTCAGTTGAAATTAATTTAATGATTTTTTCAATGCGCTCCTAATTGCACTTGCCAAGCGATTATGCATGGATCGGATGACTTTTTCTATGCTGACCTGAAGGACTGCTTCCCATTTTAATTAACGCCGCTCTCAGTTCCATTACGCTCCCTGGTGAAATATTTCTGGCACGTACTCTTTGCTTAAGGTCATCTTAAACATGCCCAATTAGATTCAAGTCTGAAGGTTAGTCCATTTTTTGGCATATCGACGTCAGCCAGAGGCTGCCACTCGCGATGTGGCATCGCGCATTAGTATGAAGTCCTCACTAACAAATCTCGCAAATGGAACAACATGTTTCTTCAGAATGTTCCTGCTGTACCGGTCCGCTGTTAAACATTTTCCACGTCCTCCACTAGGCACGAAAACCTACTCAGTTCTTCTAAGCAAGCAAATATCCGTCGGGAACACACAAAATGCTCCCCTGAATTTCTATATAGACTCGATGTCCCCTAACGTTGTCATGTCCGCACATTCTGGACTCACCGATGAACAATATCTGACTATAATGGTCGAGGTCCCAATCGAGATGTTTGCAAGGAATTTCAGTCGCCTTTGCTTTTGGACTGCAGTCAGTTTGAAAGCCATAGCTACTTTTCTTGGGATCAGGTAAACTGCCTTCAGTCTTTTTCTCATTGTCCATGCATTGGAAACCACACTTCTGACCCCACTCGACTTTTGAGGGATATTGAGACAAAAAATCCATCGTCTCTCTCCGTAGTTGCGCGACTAATGTCGCCTCCTTGCCGGTGAACGTAGCCACCGGTATCTCGGTACCGAGTCCTTACTCTTGACACATCTGATTGACTCAGATTTAGTCTATTTGCCACGGCCGTCTGACCGAGGCCCTCTCTTAAGAATGCAACTACCTGGGCTGCTTCTGCGGCTGTGGTATCCATTTTCTTGCAAATCACTCGACACTTACGTCCTTACTTACTTACTTCAACTTCGGATGACTGAGGTAAATTACCGTATTGCAAGCATACTATAGGTTTCGTAAAACTCTATTCATGATGCACATTTTTTTGAATGCGTCATTCGATTAATACAATAGCAAAAGTGTTTTAAAGCTCAATAATAAAGATGCTTCTTGTACATTAATGTATTTATTTTCATTTTTCTTAGACTGAAACAGAAGACGAAAATGCGCGTGCAGCTAGTGAGTCAATTGTTTTGCTCTCAAGTGTAGATAAAATACATAGAAAACAAGATTTCATTAAATTATTACGATCTATCAGAAGTATATGCAACTACAATGGTTGTTTATGTCTAGGTAAAATTTTATGTTGCACATCAAAAACAAAAACCATGAATAGTTTTTTACTCTTTAGATTACTTGCATTCTGTTAACAAAAATATAACAGTAAGTAAATGCTATGACAAAGATTATAAGCACATGTATAATGATCCTTCGTATAGTCATGTAGAGGGTTGCTCGTAATAGTAACTAGCCTAATTGGTACGCTAAATAAAATTTTTGTTTTAAACATTGTCCCTAACTCCCCGACCAAAAATTCGCCAATAAAGATTTTTGCTCATCCAGCGCGTATTTTTTCCCGCTTTGGAGATAAAAATTGTGAAATTTAAGGTCCGTTATTTGAACGGCGCAATAAGTATCCTAGATGAAGTACAAAAATGAAAAACAAAACTTCATTTAAATATTTATTAGTAAATTAAAATTTTAAAGTGTGTCCCTTCTAGGGAATGAGGTTACTTAAACGGATTTTGAAATTTTCCACTACTCTTGGTAGCATTTCTTTGCGATTGCTTTTTTGAAATCCGCTAATGATCGAATTTTTTTTATACACGTTGTTCTTTAGGTAGCCCCATAAGAAGTAGTCACAGGGATTTAGATCCAGTGAGTAGGATGTCGATTCAATATCATATCCATTGCAATGATCCTTTCACTAAAGCACTCCTTCAGAAGATCAAAGATTTTTTCAGTGCCATATGGTCGTTTACTATCCCGCAGTTAGCGTTAGCCCTTCTCAAACCCATAAAGTACGTGGTCCTTGAGTTAATAACAAAGATTTGAGATGAAAATCTTATCTAGCGTACCCATTCAGCCACCAAAAGTCATGGAATCTTAAACTCTGCAATTTTGACCTTGATGGAGGGGGGGGAGGACCGCGCTAGATGATAAAATATTTTTTATCAGTAGATTTGTGATCAGAGGGTCAAGGATAATGATTTAAAATGAAAATCTAGCGTACCCCTTGGGCCACCCTGTATATGAGCTAGTGCATTATATAAGGAACATCATAAATGTCAGATAACCACAAATAATAAAGACATCTACAAAATCGATTTTCTTCAAAAATACTACAATAAGATTAGAAGTATTATGCACTAAGAACAATATAGCTAAATGTAAATATTGTCAGACATTTGGTCACCCCAAGACCTACTGTTGCAATAAATATAGCCCACTATACAATAGAAGAACTTGTACAAAGCCTAAAAGTACGCCTGCCTTATGTGTTCCTTGCAATGGTATAAAGTGTACATCGTCTATAAAGATTCAAAAACTACAAAGATTATCAGCAAAGCAATTAATGAGTACAACTAACCAGTAAATTTCACACGACTCTTACTAGAATGTTTCAAGCTATTCTCCAATAGCACAAAGAAAATTAACAGCAATGACGAGATAAACTTGCTACATTTTTAAATAAATTTAAAAATATATTCTCTCAACTTCTAAATTGGAACAACACTTTATTAATGCTTATAACTATCATTAACAAGTTAACTCAATAATAACCACTTCGACAAGAATAGCAAAACTCAAAGGGGTTGAAAAACCATATTCATAAAATCATTCCGTTTCTAATATCAATAAAATTCTACTTATAGATGAGAATCAACTCCGCGCTCGACTGTTGGCGCGAGCAGAAGTGTTTTACCTGAGCCATCACTGCGAGCGCAGCAAGCAAGTCGTAGCGATAACCGCAAGGCCGCAGGGCCTAGCGAGCACATCCTCAAGTAAGTGATATCACTAATTAACTCGAGTTAGCATTTGAAATCGAAGCGTAAAGACGTGTGTTCTGAAACTCGAAAGATAAGTGCGCGCTCGGTGACCTCCCGCCTCGTGCGGGCAGTGATAAAGTTAATCTTAAGTACAATTAAAGTTTATTTTAAACATAAATAAATTTCCACGTAAATAAATACGCAAATAAATATTGTTACTCAATAACAGTGCGGTTTAACCGAACTTTAAAATGTTACCAGCAGGAAACGGCCCAGGTATGGGACTCGTCCAAAATCCAATGACACAAAACAACATACAGGGTCAATCGTATGTATTACAACCATCAAATAATACACAGAGTCAAACAATGTTCAATACTAATATGCCATCACAATTTACTATTCCTCTCAACCACTACAACAACAAATATATCATTCACAACCTACGAGCCAGTACTCTTTTCCGCCCAATCAAGAACAATTTATAATGCAAGAAAATCCAATGTATCATGTAAATAGACAAAATAGCACCCCTGAATACACAAGAATGACTTCAACTAGTGATGAAGAAAATAACACCTACTCTACTAAAGAGAACCCGTGGCAAGTAGTAAAAGGTACTAAGAGAAGGAAGAAAAGGAAATCCATAAATCATGAAGAAGAAGCGATACCACTAAATAACACATTCAATGCACTTGCAAATAGCCAGATAGATAACAATGCAAGCAAGGGCACACCTAAACCCCCTCCCATATTTGTGTACGGAGTTGCAAATTTACCACAAATGATTAATAAACTAGCAGAAATAGTTGAATTAGAACAATACACAACTAGGAGCTTGGCAAACAATACTGTGAAGTTAACCTGTCAAAGCCCAGACACATTTAGAAAATTAGCAAAATACATGAAAGATAATAATATAATTCATCACACCTACCAACCGAAGGAAGAAAGGTCGTACAGAGTTGTAATTAAATACCTACACCATTCGATTGACCTAGAAGATATAAAACAGGAAATCACACAACACGGACACAAAGTGAGAAATATAATAAATATGAAACATCGTGTAACAAAATATCCCTTAATATGTTCTTTGTTGACCTGGAACCGTCAGAGAATAACAAGGATATCTACAAAATAAACAGATTACTAAACAATGTCATCCAAATAGAACCACCAAGAAAAGACAACAATTTAGTGCAATGTACCAGATGCCAATTATACGGCCACACTAAAGCCTATTGCAATAGACCCTACCTGTGCGTTAAGTGCGGTGGCCAACACATTACATCAAGTTGTAAGAAAAGTAAAAATACGCCAGCTATATGTGGCCTATGTGAGGTGGACATCCAGCTAACTACCGGGGATGTGAGTATTACCAAAAAATTATAAAGCTAAAACAAACAATTACCATCCTAATCATCAAAACAACCTAACACATCAAAATAACATAACACAACAAAGTCAACCGCAACCGCTATCGACAAGACCCCAAACTAGAAGCTATAGTCGTGTAACTAAACCCCAGAATACAACTCAAGGCGCTGAATCGACCATGTCACTAAATAAATTTTTAGAAGAATTTAAAATAATGTTCAACCAACTGATACAGCAGAATAGTATGGTGCTCAATATGTTAACAATGCTAATCAATAAACAAAACAATGGCTCTTAGAATAGCTTTATGGAATGCCAATGGCCTTGCTCAACACAAAGATGAAATTCAGTTATTTTTAAAACAAAACTTAATAGATATCCTCCTGATCAGTGAAACTCATTTCACTGAAAAGACATATTTCAAAATACCAAAGTATAATGTATATCACACTAATTATCCGGATGGCACTGCACATGCAGGCACAGCTATAATAATAAAACAAACAATAAGTCACTATGAACTACCAAAGTTTGCTGAAGACTATCTCCAAGCTACCTCAATTCGTGTCCACATTTCCCCATGTGAAATAACAGTTAGTGCAGTCTACTGTCCACCAAAACATAATATAAAAAAACACCACTTTGAATCCTACTTCAGCACTTTAGGCACCAAATTTCTGGCAGGAGGAGATTACAATAGTAAAAACACGGCATGTGGATTCCGACTAACCACCACAAAAGGAAGGGAGCTATTCAAACTCATTCAAGACAAAAGATATACATACTTATCTACGGGAACTCCAACATATTGGCCGACAGACAGAGATAAGTTACCGGATTTACTAGACTTTTTTGTCACAAACAATATTTCGCCAACCTATATGGACATTACACCTAGCTACGACTTGTCCTCAGATCATTCACCGGTAATAGCCACCTACAGCACATACCCATTATATATTCAACCTGTACCTAGACTACATAATTCGAAAACTGACTGGGACGAATATAGGCGCAATTTGTCAGATACAATAAATTTAAATCTAAGGCTTAAACTCTAATGAAATTGAGGAAGCTACAAATAGTCTTATAAATACCCTTCAAGAAGCAGCCCAACAAGCTACTTCAATAGTAACATACAAAAAAGATATCACGAATATTCCTCTCGAAATTAAAAAACTGGTAGCTGAAAAAAGAAAAGCACGAGCCAAATGGCAACGAACACACACCCCAGCAGACAAGAAAATATTGAACAGACTTAGTAATAAGCTGAAATCTAAATTAAAATCTCTGAGAGAAGAGTCACTCAAAGATTATTTATCTAACCTTAACCGTTATGACAATTCTATTTGGAAACCGATCAAAGCTAAAAGCAAACCAATAATAACTCTTCCCCCTTTAAGAATGGAACAACCATCACAAGAACAGTGGGCAAAAAGTGATAAGGAGAAAGCAGAAGTATTTGCGAAACACCTTGCCGATGTTTTCAGCCGCACGAAAATGACCCGGACGAGGAAATAATGGAAATATTAGAATCTCCCGTTTTAGCAACGCAACCAATTAAACCCGTCACACCTAAAGAAATAAAGGAGGAAATAAAACGCCTGAATGCAAAAAAAGCCCCGGGCATGGACCTTATAACAGCAAAAATGCTTAAAGAACTGCCAAAAAGGCATAGTATTACTGACGTATATCTTTAATGCAATCCTCCGAATCAATATTGGCCTCAAAATTAAAAACTGCCGAGATAATTTTAATCCTTAAGCCTGGAAAAGACCCAAATAGCGCAAAATCATATCGACCTATCAGCTTATTACCAGCTGTTTCAAAATTGCTTGAAAAACTAGTTCTTAAAAGAATCAATACTGAATGGATACCCGATTATCAATTTGGATTTCGACAGGCTCACTCGACCACCCAACATCGCATATCGCAAACTATCCTCGCCAGTTTAAACAACAAAGAATACTGCGTATCTGTATTCCTAGACGTAAGCCAGGCTTTCGACAGGGTCTGGCACCCAGGATTACTGTTTAAAATTAAAAAACTCATACCAGCGTTTTACAAACTACTTAAAACATACCTAAGTGATAGACACTTCAGAACAAAAGTAAGACAGGAAGTCTCAACTATACTCCCAATCAACTCTGGGGTACCACAGGGCAGTGTCCTGGGCCCGCTACTTTATCTCTTATTTACATCAGATCTTCCAGTTTCACCAAACATCACAATGGGCACATTTGCTGACGACACTGTCATACTGGCTAGCCACAATGTAGTCCTCAAGCACACACTCTAATACAAGATTATCTACATGTTCTAGAACACTGGCTTCAAAAGTGGAATGTAAAAGTAAACGAGACAAAATCTACTCATACCACATTTACCCTGAGAAAAGATCCGTGTCCACCCATATACCTAAACAACATAGTAATACCACAAACTGTGACAGTAAAATACCTGGGAATACACTTAGATTCCAAATTAAACTGGAGAGAACACATCTGCAAAAAAAAGCAAATGGACCTAAAACAGAGAGCTATATTGGTTGATCGGTAGAAAGTCTCCGCTATCTATAGAAAACAAACTATTGTTGTACAAATCAGTAATCAAACCCATATGGACGTATGGAATAGAACTATGGGGCTGTGCCAGCAAGTCCAATATCGAAATAATCCAAAGGTGCCAGTCCAAAATACTAAGAACGATAGTTAATGCCCCATGGTATATTGCAAATGAAATGATCCACAAAGATTTGAAGATACCAACTATAAAAGAAGTTATCCATGAGAGAAGCATCACCCACCACCAAAATTGGAAGCTCACACAAATCCTTTAATACAGCCCTTACTAGAAGACACAGCAATAAGAAGACTAAAAAGACAGTGGCCAGCTGACCTATAAATAGACTTAGAGAGCTCATCGCTGGATGAGATCTCATCATGTTATTAATCGATCTAAATCCTAAATTTAAATTGTAGGTTAACAATTTAGCTTATAGAATACCTTGTATTTTGATTGCTAATTAAATAAAAAAAAAAATAGATGAGAATCACTGTGTACCAAACGCAGGAATAACAATTCCAAACTACAGTATGTACAAGGTGATTCAAACATGAGCGGGACTGATCTGTGTGTAAACAGAACACACTAAGCAGGATGTCGACCCTGAATAAACCTACCTCCTTTGATGGGTTTTTTAGCCCTGTTTGGGAATGGATAGGTGATAAGCAAACAAAAGGTATCGTGGCGCGTGGAACAACTCATTGTGATTAAATTCCTCGTTGAAGAAATTTACTACAAACTTCAACAGTAGTATGGAGAAGAGTTTCTTTCATGGGCCCGTGTGTTTGAATGGCGTAAGTGCTTTAGAGAGGGCAGAGAGCGTGTCTAGAATAAACCGCATGATCGTCGGTCGCGAATCGTGTTTATATACGGCACTGTCGAGGAACTTGTAGAAATGGTGTACATTAGCATTAGTACTGTCGAAAACATCGTGAAAAACCACATGCACTATCGCAAGGTGACGTGAACAAATTGGTGCGCATGCAAGATGACAGTCACCTCCTACGGGAGTTTGAAGGTAAAGGCGATGCATTTTGAAAGTCTATATTCTTCTTCATTCTGGAGTTCCGGAAGTTATTATACAAGTGGCGGCATACGAGTTCTCCCAAACCCAAGAGAGCCTGGAGGAGCCGTTCGGCAAAAAAAGATTGGCAGAGGATTATACATGTAGATTTTCTGACGGATGCCAAAACATTCAGATTTTTACTTAGATCTTCTGGCAGCAGAAGGAAAAGAAAGCCTCCCTTAAAAACAATGCACGGTTCCATACGGTCAAAACAATAAGAGGAACCCTCCGAAAATTAAAATGGGACCTTTTCAGGATGCTTTCAGAACGCTAGAAATAATGTGTTGACTCCGGAGGACAGTACGTTGAAGAGTGGTATGTGCAAGTAAGTGTTTGGCAATTTGGTTTTCTTTGTAAAATATTAGTCCAGGTCATATTTGAACCACCTTGTAGCATTCAAACAATAACCAACGGAAATGTTCATGCAGGCTCAGCAATAATTATCGGAATATTGATAGATGACTACGTGTTCTACCTTATGCAACCAACAAGATTCATTTACTTTAGTAAAAATAAATATATTTTCTTGGCCGCTAACTCAGAGCCGTCTATAGCCCACTTGACATAACATCTCAGTCGAAGAATACCAAAAATTCCTACTTCAAATTGGACCTCGTTGTATTATGAAACTCTAAGTACACTACGTGATGATCTAAACTGATTACATCCAAAGGACGATTAAGGCAATCTTAAAGCGTTGGATAAAGACCAGTATTTCTAACGGGTGACACAGAATAACGGGAATTTTTGAAATGCGTAGTGGCAGCCATGAACAGGTGGCAGCACTGCGGGACAGTGACCTTGAGCAAGCAAACACTTTGCCATTTTAGGAACCATGAATCAGTGGAACGGGTAACAGCGTACGTTAGTCATAAAAATGTTTTATAAAGACAGTGATAGTTTGGAAGCTGTGCAGAGGGAGTTCCGATGTTTTTACAACTTAGGACGTCATGGTGCCGCCCCACCAAAACACGCGATAAAAATTTCGATTAATAACTTTGAAGAGACTGGATCTGCCCTACAGAAGAAACCAACAGAACGACCAAGAAGTGCTCGTACTCCACAGAACATTGATGTTGTACGCGAGTCTGTCTTACGGAGCCCACAGCGTTCAATCCGTAAGCAAGCAGCTGCGGTTGAAATGGCCCGGGAGAGTGTTCGCAGAATTTTTCGTTTAGATTTAAAATTTTATCCATACAAGCTGCAGATAGTGCAATAAATGAAGGGAAACGATTACCAGTTGCGATTAGAATTTTGTTAACAAATGATAACAACCATAAATAATGACAATGAATTTCTAAGCAAGTTGTGGATGTTGGGGCCCATTTTCATCTCACAGGTTACGTGAATAACCAGAGCTACCGTTACTGGACAGATACAAATCCTAATAAAGTTCATGAGCGCCCTTCACACGCTAGTAAGGTGACAGTATGGTGTGCCGTTTCATTACATGGAATCATCGGACTTTATTTTTTTGAAAATGAACAGGGATTACAGTAATTGTTAATGCAGGATCGTTACGTGGAGATGTTACAATCTTTCGTTACACCTGAATTGAGAAATTCTCCACACGTTCAAGAAACCTGGTTTCAACAGGATGGAGCAACATCACACACTGCACGGCAATCAATGCAAACTGTGCGAGAATTGTTCGGTAACCGTGTGATCTCAAGATTCGGTAATGTTCCCTGCTCCCTAGATTGCCGGATTTGTCCGTTTGTGATTTTTCTTGTGGGGCCATCTCAAGAGTAAAGTGTACGCGACTCGACCAAGAACCCTGGATGAGTTAAAACAGAGAATTGAGGATGAATGAAGTGTTGCAGCTGTCAATGAGGAATCTCAACAGCAGATTTCAAGAATGCCTTCGTGCAGGAGGACGGCATCTAACGGACGCAATTTTTAAAAAATGATAAATTCCATTAGCGTTTCGTAAACGGCAAATTTTAATTTTCAATTATTGGGAATAAAATGTTTTTCTCCCATCACTCTTGGTTTTTTTGGATTGTTAAAAAACTGCCGTTATTCTGTGTTGCCCTGTAAAGGTAACATTCGTTGCCTATTCGGTGCAACATATGAATCATGCCAGAGGTTACGCAAAGTACTTACAAGAATTGTGGTCACGATAAGAGTAACGTTCATAGTTCCAGGATCAAAGAAAGCCGCATGGTCGGTGATGTTGACCCCTGCCCCTGGGACCCACTCACCGACCTTGACCAGCGCGTGCTGCTTCAGCTTCAACAGGTCCAGCTTGAACTTGATCCGCCGCCCTTCCTTGAATTCTATAGGGCCGCTGAGGCCTTTCAGCTCCACCTGCAACAAAGCCTTAACTTTAGCATGCTAATAAATAATTAACATGCCTTTTCTTGAGCAATTTAGACAACTAGGAATTTAAACGCAGATAGATTTATGTTTGCAAACAGCATTATTATTATTCTAAGTAATTAAAAATATACACCTATTTTAGGTATAAGCAAGGTCAGAAGAAAAGGTGAAAAATTGATAGAATTACCATCTGGAGAAACCCTATACTACAAAGGCGACGACAACATAACAGAAGGAGGCATTGGTTTTATAGTGAAGAAAAAAATCGACAACATCAAAAAATTTATAGGAATATCGAATAGAGTATGATATCTACTACTTACAATTAATAACAAACTTAACCTAAAAATTATACAGGTATATGCCCCAACATTTTGTCCAGATGAAACAATTTTTTTATTATTGTACAATAAATTAGCAATCAGAATATATATTCTATAGGCTAATGTGCTAACATAGGATCTTAAATATGAAAATCCTTATCGGTCATGATGAGGCCTCTACCATCGAAGAGTCCTCGTCGTTTTCATCGGATGTCGTTTGGCCGGAGACGTTTTAGCCTTCTGTTGTCTTGAGGATATAGAAGTGGGCGTATAAGAGGGTTGCTGTGTGTTGTAAGTCTGGTATGATGGTTGTTGCTTCTTTGCTGTATAACTTCAGTGATGTATGGGATGCGGAGGTCATTATGCAGTGTATTATTAGACATATACCATGGAGCGTTAGTGAGTTCACGCAGGATTTTGGCTTGGGATCTTTGGGCAATGGAAATATTTGATTTGCTGGCACAGCCCCACAATTCAATGCCGTATGTCCATATGGGTAGTAATATTACTTTATATAGTAAAATTTTTTCCTCGAGTGGTAGATGCGATTTTGTTCCAAGCAGCCAGTGTAACTCCTTGAACCTCAGATCTATTTGTTTCCTCTTTCTGGTTATGTGTTCTTTCCAATTCATTTTTCGTCAAGATGTAGTCCTAGATAACGCACTGAAGAAGATTGTGTAATGGGAGCATTGTTGAAGGTGACCGAAGGACATCTACCTTTTCTCAGTGTAAAGGTTACTTGGGTTGATTTTGATGCATTAATTCTTATTTTCCATTTGTTGACCCAGTTTCCAATTAGGTTTAGATGGTCCTGCAGGTAAGAAGCTGCGATTATGGGATTTTCGTGACTAGCCAGAATAGCTGGGTCATCAGCAAACGTACCGATTAAGGTATTTGTTGTGGTTTGGAGATCTGCTGTATATAATGAGTATAGCAGGGGCTAAAACGCTGCCTTGTGGTACTCAGCTTTAATATCGTATGAGTCAGAGAATTCACCATTTACTTTAGCTCTAAATTGACGGTCTTTTAAATAGGATTTAAGTAGGTAGAAGAGAGAGGAAGAAGGAGCTTGATTTTATAAAGAAGGCCACCATGCCAAACTTTGTCGAAGGCTTGGCCTATGTCCAAAAAAGCCGATGTACAATATTCTTTATTTTCCAGGGATGTGTTAATTTTGTGAACTACTCGATGACATTGCTGGATCGTTGAGTGCTGTAACCGGAATCCGAATTGGTGGTCAGGGATAACATCTAAAAATGAGTTCATTCTGCTGCGGATTAGTTTTTCCAGTAGTTTGGAGATAACAAGCTTATTGGTCTGTAGGAAGATACATGATTTGGATTTTTGCCAGGCTTGGGGATCATAATTATTTCAGCAACTTTTAGTTGTTTGGGCCAATACTGTAGTCTTAAAACCGCATTGAATATATATGTGAGCATTACAATACCTTTCTTGGGGAGTTCTTTCAACATTTTTGGTGTAATCAGGTCAGGACCTGGAACTTTTCTATTATTCAATTGAGTTATTATATCTATGATTTCTTTAGGAATGATTGGTTTTATAGGTTCTGCGGGAGGAGGATTGTTGTTCAGAAAATCGGAAACTTCTTGATTTGGTGTGTTATCGTGAGGAGTAAATACTTCTGCTAGATATTGGGCGAATAGGTCAGCTTTTCCTTGTTGCTTCTTGCCCATGGCCCAGGGTGGGATCTTGCTTGCGAACTGGGGTTTGCGTGAACTGGTTTGAGAGCTGCTTTAACGGGTCTCCAGATGGAATTATCATAACGATTCAAGTTTACTATGTAGTTTCTAAACGATATATGTTGAGATTCCTTTATTTGGCGTTTGAGTTTCCTTGTTATTTAAGCTGTTTTGTCGGTTGGGGAATGGCTACGGTGCCATTTTGCTTTGGCTTTTCTTTTTTCTGCTATTAGTTTTTTAATTTCTAAAGGGATATTAATGTTACTAACAGATGAAACAATAGAACTATTTTATGAACAAGTCACGCAGGCGATAAGAGACGACAATATCCGATGTAGCTTAATTATAGGAGATTTTAAGGCTAAAATAGGAAGAAGCTAGAAATAAAAGAAGAGAAAATTGGAAAAGTTGTGCTAGGGAATAGAAATAAAAGAGGATACACGTTAATACAATACCTAGAACAAAATAAATTGTTTGCAATGAACACTTTCTTTAACAAAAGGCCAGAGGAAAGATAGACTAGGTTGTCCCCAAATGGGGCAACCAAAAATGAAATTTATTACATACTATCCTCTCATAAAGAAATAGTAACAGATGTGTCCGTGATACACACATTTTCTACTAGAAGCGACCACCGACTAGTAAGGGGACAAAAATGAAACGAGTTAAGATGGTAGCAAAAAACACCATAAAAATAGATACTTTCCGATTACAGGAAAGGAGCCATGAGTACCAACAAAAGTTATTTTATAAATTACAACAAAAAATATGTCAGAAGATAAAAGTATTGAAGAAATAAATACAATCATAACAACATCACTAATAGAAGCAGGAAAAGAAGTAGCGGAAAAACAACGAACTAAAACAAACTGGATAAGTGACTACACAAGAAAACTATTTGAAAAAAGAAGAAAACAAATTAGGAAAAATAAACATGGAACCGTTCAATTGATAGCTAAACAAACTAATAAGAAAAAAGGTAAAGGAAGACAAGTACAAGAAAACCGAACAAAATATTATAAAATTTATAGAGCAGAACAAAGGTATAAAATGTTTAAGAAGGGAAAATGGCCGCGCGAAAATAACATCAGTTAAACACAATGGAAAAGAAATAAAAGACATAGATGAAATTATCTCAGCAACTGAAGAATTCTATACAATTTTATATAGATTAACAAAACATCCAACAACAGAAATAAAGCAACAATTAAAAAAGAAAATTATGAATTTTAATTCAGAAGAACTACCAGATATTCAAGAAGATGAAATTGAAGAAGCAATAAAAAGGGGCAAAATAACAAGGCACCAGGAAAAGATAACATAATAATCGAAATGCTAAAAACAGGAGGAAAAACATTAACAACATCTCTCAAGATACTGTTTAATAAATGCCTACATCAAGCACAGGTACTATCAGAATGGGACACACCAAAGATTATACTACTTTTCAAAAAAGGCGATTAAAAACTATTAGAAAATTATCGCCTTATAACCCTTTTATCACAGCTATATCAACTCCTGGCAAAAATAATAACAAACAGGTTGGAGAACAAACTAGACCAATACCAACCAGTAGAACAGGCGGAATTTCTAGAAACTAGAGTAATAGATGTAGCAGCACACATAGCCTCACTTAAATGGAGATTTTGCGGTCACACTATGAGACAGAACGATGAAAGAAGGAACAAAAAAAAATACAGCTGTGGAGGCCATGGAAAGCTAGAAGAAGCAGAGGACGACCACAACTTAGATGGGTAGATGACATTAAGAGATCAGCTGGACTAGGTTGGAGAAGAAGCACACAGAGCTGATAAAATTGGCAACGAATGGGGGAGGCCTTCGTCCAACAATGGACGAATGAGGGCTAGAAAGAAGAAGAAGAAGACACACCTTCTTTATATCCTGCGTTACAAAATAAGTCCTCGATTGAAGCCTTTTCAATATATTAGATTATTTTTTGTTGTAATAACAATTTTGTTGGTCCATGGGCAAAAGGGATGCACATTATACTGTAATATTGTAAGGATTTAAGTTTTTAGAAATTAATCATTGTCAAAAATAACTATAATTTTCGTCAATATTGTCCACTGCTGGCCACTACTTTCTCCCATCTTTCAGGAAGCGTACGAATCCCGCGTCGAAAAAACTGCTCATCTCTTGAGGCGATCCACGATTCAATCTTTGACTTCTTTATAAGAACGTAAGTGCTGGTCAGCCAAGCCGCCTGCCATTGATCGAAACAAGTGCGGGTGGGGGTGGGACTTCCCATTTCAACGTTTCCAAATATGTTTTGACCGACTTTGCGATATGGGGTCGAGCTTTATTTTATCTCTCGTTGTATTGCGGTCGTTTGTCTTTCAATGCCCGCCTTAAAAGTGTTAATTGCTTTCGATGCAGATTACCTGTGATTGTTTCAGACCGTTTTAGCAGTTCATAATAAAAAACTGGCCCCACCAAATACAGAGTATGACTTTGGAGCTGTGAATATTCGGTTTGGCTGTCAACTTGGAAGCATGGCTGGGAAGTCCCATAATTTTTTGCGCTTGGAGTGATCGTAATGAGCCCATTTTTTCTCCTCAATCACAATGCGTTGCAGAAATCGCTTCCGTCTTTGCCTTTCAAGCAGCTGCTCAAAAGCAAACAAACGCCGTTCAACATCTCTCGGTTCCAATTCATGACACGTGTTTTCACTTCTAGCGGTCTTGCCATAAGTATTTGAGAGCATTCGATGAACCGCAGCCGCAGATTTCTTCATGTTGAATCAGAAAATTAGAACTTCCCGCAAATGACGAGAATTTGGCTCGTAAACTGACATTTTCAATCGAGAATAACTTTACAACATGAACACAAATCGACTAATGTTTCGATGGGGTTATGTTGACGAATCCCCAAGCTTCTTGCATGATATCCACACCTGCTTATTTCTACCACCATTTGTACGCCTATTAATTATGATAATGCTTTTCTTTTTGCGGCTATTACAAATTGTTTATAAGGAATGCAATATTTCTTACATGTGATCAGTATTCTTTGGGACTGTATTTATTCAGCATTTTGTTCACCCTTAATTCGTATCTAGTACAGCATGCACGAAACTCTACAAATTGATTGCATGTAGCTGAGCAATCGCCTATGTGTTTGTGTAACTAAGATAATAAATAAACCACAAAAAGCTTTCATTTTTAAAAGAAGGTTATCGATTTTGTAAACATATTTATTTTTTTAATTTACATCTACAATATGTCGGAGGCATATAGTAAGCGATTTGGTAATAATATAAACATGCAAAAATAACAGAAACATGTGGGAAACAAACCAGTGAATTGAATGTTGTAACTTCATATTGCTTTTATGATGACTTTATAGAGTAAAATTTAGTTGAGACTTTCGGCCTAAAAAAGCCAATACATGTTTGAATTTGAAAATATGCCCTTCTAAGTCAGGGTCTATGTAGGTGGCGTCCTAAGTATTTTACGTGTTCGTCTTGTGTTAGTGGTGTGCTATTAAACAGTACAGAAGGGCAGATACCTTTTCTTAAGGTATAAGTCATGTGCACCGACTTTCCTATCATTTAATTTATCCGTCATTTAATAAACCAAACTTCTAATTCTTGCAAATAGTTCTGTAGATGCTGGTATATGTGGTTTAAGATGAGAAGAAAGTATTACAGTGTCGTCTGAACTTAGTTGTAACTTAGTAGAAGAAGTGGTGGGAAAGTCAGCCGTAAAAAGTAAAAATGCCTGTCTCTTAGGTACGACTTGAGAATTTTGTGATAGTCAGAGGTGAAGTTTTTAAATTTTGAATAACAGTCTCTCAAGCAACACTTTATCAAAGGCTTCTACTACATCTATGAAGATGGCCGAGCAGTAACGTTTGTTATTAGTCTTTTATAATTTTGTCGACCACCTGTTTAATAGCGGCATAATTTCACCGGAAACCGAACTAATGATCAGGTATGGGCTTATTATTCAAGTTTATAGGTAATAATTTCCTTATTAGCAATTTTCGAAAACCTTGGACAAGAGAGGAAAATGACAGGTCAGTAGGTGGTTTCCTGAAACAAGAAAATTGCCAACGGACCTAAACTGGAGGTTGTCGGCCCACTTGCACCCAGCCCATTTGCGCCTACCGCCATTTTTGGCTCAGTTACGCCTCAGAAAAATGTCAACAAAATAATGGTCTCATTTGCACCCAACGTTTCAGCTCCTTACTCATTACGACTAATTACACAAAATTTTCAATATGTTTTTATAAGTACATTGGTTTTTGTATTTATTGGGGATTTTGTGTTTTATAATGGTAAATTTTCGAAAAAGTTGCGAAACAGTAACAGCTGATTCTTGTCAAATTTTTTATTTTTTGTTTTGGGCATTTTAGATTAGTATTCAAAAGAGTGTGTGCGAGTGTGTGTGTGTGTATACATGCATAGTCGAGTAGCATATAGTTAATCAAGTTTTTGTATATAGGATAAAGTGCGCAAACATTTCCCTAAATCGCCTGTATTCTTCCGTCCAATCTTACGTACTTCTTTTTTGTTTTTTGTTTTGTTGGTTCAACCTGTTGTTCCATCTTTCAAGAGCATTATTAGCTCTATGTCTGTGGCCGTGGCAGTTGTGTTATTTTCCAACCGGTGATCTACGAAGTAATCGTAAAACGCCGTCAATTTATCATTTTATGGAATGTTTTTTATTATGTATAACCATCCATTGTCAATATAAGTTAACGGCAAATATGCCAATGTAGCACTCGTAAGTATGTGCAACCGTATGCCGTCATTTTCTGTATATTCCGTTGCAAGTTCCAGATTTTAAGCTTTTCGCCACAAGGCTTGATTGTAATGGAAATTACAGACAGAAATTTCAACGTTAGGAAACACACGCTTCAAGGCGGAGACGGAAACTTGTTTGAAATCAATCTTCACAACGATTTGATTCCATAAGGGTTCAATTTTTGATATGGAAAATAATCTGGTGTATGCATCATATGTTTTATTTGGAAGCAAAGCGTATATAACTGGAATTGTGTTAGTTTCCCCAAAAGTACTCCCAAGGTCCACATAATTGGTATAAATCTGGTAAAATTGCTTACTGCAGCTTTTGAATATTCTATCCATAAAGAAAGTCTGTCCTTTTGATAATGCCTCTTTAACTTTTTGACTTACAAAAATAATAATTCTCTGTTTTTCCGCATCATCGGCGAAAAGAAAGGTTGACTCATCTCCCACATTTAATATGTCTTCGAAAAAATGAACATCCTGAGCTGTTGCAGGGTTTTATATCACGTGCGTTGTTCCATATTATATGTTCGCGCCAATCTCAAATTATCTTTTATTTTAATTTTTAATTAGGGCCGGGCGTACTTTGATTCTCTCTTGTATATTTTGGAATTGAGATATCGACGCGAATTTGTCCGAGCACGCGGAACGCTGATATATAGGCCGGGGTTTGGGCCGCGGCGCTTGGCCTTTCATTCGCGCTTCGCCTTTTGCTATGTTTAGGCTACGTTTTGGTCTTTTGTCCGGGCTTGGCCTTTTGCTATGTTCTCGCAGGCGTCGTTCTTTTTGTATTTAGTTTGTGATAGTTTAAATTTTCCGTAAGCCGAGAGCATTTTAACTGAGAGTTCGCCAGCGTGTCTAATTGGCAGCAGAAGTTTTCATTTTTGCGAGGCCTTTGTGAAAAGCTAATTTTGTGGCGAAATTCGATATTTTGCCGACCAGATTAACCTCTTTTCGGAGGACCTTTTGTTTTCCGATTACACTTCGGGGTTGAAATTTTTGCCGGTCCATTTTTCTTTGCTCTGACTCAGCAAGGAACAACGAAGGAACCTTTGCACCAGAAAAGACGCTACCGTTCGGCTCCGCTGTGAAGATCGGGGCAACTTGTTCCTATCTTTTTACCCATACCCTTATATACTTTTCCTGAAACCCCCAGGACCAATAGCAGGAAACCGATTTTTGCGGAAAAGCGTCGTTTCCACAGGATAGTGTTTTAGCTTTATCTTTGTTTTAAGTTCCTTTTGTTCAAATTTAAAATTTACTATACAGTCCACTTTTCGGCCGCAACGTTCTATTTAAAGTTGATTTTACCGAGGAAAATGCAGAAATCTCACTCACAGGATCTAAACCTCCATTGAATAAACAGTTTATTTCTTTCTTATAAATCTTAGACATTGGTAACAAATCTTCTTTTTTTGGTTCTCTTCTTAGCGTTCACGATGCATTTTTTAACTTCACCGGCAGTTAACGAACCATTATCTATTATTTGTATCATTATTTACACGTTTACCAGTATAAGCAAAATGCTCACCTGTTTTCGTCTCTCACTTTATCTTATAAACAAAACCTTAATTAATGCTAATCGCCTGCCTCTGAAGATTATTTGTGCTGCTTTATTGCTATTGGCCGTAATTCTTTAATTGTTGTTCCAAACTTGGAGTAGGTGAAGATGGTGTTGTAAATGTGCTGCTGATATTTCAAGTGTTTCTTAGTTAGGATCGCCATATTGTCTACGAATATGGGTGTACAACTATTTTCTGTAGATGATATGTCAGAGAAGTAAATCTGATATAGTAATGCTTTCAAAATAGTACCATGCGGCACACCTGTCTTGATTTGGTGATAATCCAAAATTGCATTGTTTCTTGCTACTTGAAAGTTTTTATTACCGGATAAATCTGAATTGGGGAATGCAGTTTGATATTGTACAATAAGCCTCCACGCCATATTTTGTCAGGGGCTTGTTTAATATTTAAAAATATAGCTGCATTTAGTTTTTTGACTTCAACACTTACTTGCGTAATTTATGTATCTGATGAATCAGTCTGTTGCAGATTGTTTTGCATAGCCCGTTTCCCGTTGTTTACCACTTTTCTTGAACTATTTGCGTTTTGATGGTTTGCTGCTTGTAATAAAAAGGTTAGCGTCTCAGACAGCTGGTTGTATTTTTGTGGTTAGATATTGGACTATGTTGTCTAGGTTTTGAGCATCTTTATTCCTAATAGTAATGTTGGTATTTTTTACCAAGTAGTTTATGAAATCATCCCCGTCAGTATTTTTTGTATATAGTCTAAAGGGCATTTCTTTGCGATTATCGTTGCTAACTAAAGAATGGTCAGTGGACAGGTCGTAGTTAGATTCCGTTTTAATATATGTGTAAGCTATTCCATTAACGATTGTCTAGTCTAGTAAATCCGAAAATTTGTGTAATCGCCAGGTCAATAGGTAGGTTCTACAGATAAAAAATATCCAAAAATATTTCTTTGGATTGTTCTTTGTAGCTTGCGATTTTTTGGGGTTAATTAATTTAAAGCCCCAGTCTGTAAAGTCTGGATTTCAAGCCTCTCTTGCTATAAATTTAGTGAATAGTGACCTCATATTTAGTGACTTCATATTTATCAAACGATGCGGCATGTTTCGGAGGGCTGCAAATTGCTGTAATTATAAATGAGTAGGGAAGAGTTTGGATTTTTATAGTTGTAGTTGGGATTTTTTCTGTTTGGTACGGTTGTAATTCATGGTGAGTAATTATATTTTGGGGTATAATTAAGGCTATTGGATTTATTCCGAACAGGAAAAAATTAATTTATATTTGAAAGGGCTTATCGAGAGCGAGTTTTGTTTGGTATTTTTCTGAATGGCACGTTTCTGGCTCGTTAAAGGTGTTAGTAAGGTGTGCAGCTTTTGCAACTGCCCGGATGACTTCCACCACATAAGGCACACTTAGCATTTAATACGGACAAAAGGTTTGTTGGTTGCAATAGGTCTTTGTGTGTTCTTAGTCTTGACATCTTCTGTAAGGTTCTATTAAAACTACTATATCACTGATGTATTTCATATTGAATACTTTTTATTATTTTTGGTTGGTTTGAGGTCGACCATGAAAAAAAGGAAAGGCCGTTTAATTACTCTATGGCGTACATTAATTATATTGCGAACTTTATGACTTTTGTTCGGCTAATTCGTCCTTGATGATGAGCCTTGGAACGGAATAGTGTAAATTTCGAATAGCTGGTCTACGTGCTCTTTCTTATTTTGAGCTGGAAGCTGAATCTCGTTTATGAGATGTTTTGATAATTTTTGTAAGAATCTGCGGTTGGGTATGATTTTAATTGTGTTACTTGACATTGCTCACATATAATATTATACTTTTTCAATGGCCGTAGCAATATTTTCCGTTATTTTCTTGTAATTGGTGACTCCATGAATGTACACTGATGGAGGTTTTACAATTTTAGGTTGTTGAGTGCTGCTGTCGTTATTGTTTCTTGCTTGCTGTTGGATGTGGTAGACTGATTAAGTTATTTTAATTTTTTTCGACTTGAATTAATTGAGCTTTTTTTGGTCACTATCATTATTCATATTATCTAGAACCGATTTAGCATCGCCCTATATGTCCAAGTCTATAACGTTGTTATTGATCATTTTTTTTAAGATTTCTATCGGTTTGCATTGTCTCTGTGGACGTTGCTGTATTTGGATGCATCCTAAAAAGGGTAGCATTATTGTCTGGTTACGGTGTACATTTCAAATTTGGGAATTAGGCTACCCGGGATTATAAATGTGAATCTATAATATCTCGGAGCAAGTTAATTATTTTCAGTTGATGTTCCTGGCGGGCCGAAGCCGTACCCGTTTCCGATTGGAAGCATCGACTGCGGGATGTTTGCATTCATTAAATATAAATTGTTTGTACGTACAAAGCCGTATTGTACAGATTAAAATAAACTTTACCTTTGCTTTCGCCAGCTGTTAACGGCAGTGCACTTTCGGAGGTAACAGAGCTTTTAGAGCACATGTTTGCTCTTTGAAAGCCAAATGCGAATCGATCGATAATTTAAAGCCACAAAATATCTGAAAAGTACTCCATTTTAAATTTACTCGGGGAGTACAAAATCAAAGCCATGCTTTGCATATAAGTCGGCAACTACTAAAAGCAAGGAAAATAAATTAGGCAGCGATTTCAGTCTTGCATATGTGTAACTAAATAACTTGATGCTATTCATTTCATCGCCAGTTTTATTTCTTAATGCAGCTCCAACTTCAGTCGTTCTAGAATTTCCCCACCTTTATTAATTTAGATTTTTAATTGCCTCTAGAAACCCAGCCAGTAAAGTAAATTTTAATTTAAAAATACCGCGTCTGCGGAGTTCAAATTAATTATGAATCACGAGGACACCTAGTGTTAGGAAATTAATTAGTATCTTCTTCTAATTACTCTGTCACCATTTAAACTAAATGTTGCATAAGCTTGCAAGCAGATTAAGATCTAGATATATGTCATACGGTATATCACGTCTACAGACAACACAATCAAGAATAAACTAACAATCACAAAAGTAGGTTACCTTTTTCCACGATGCTACGAACTGCGGATTCAATATTTTCCGTTCTCTTTTATTGTTATTGTAACCGACATGCTTATTAAATTTTTTATAGTTTGGATAAATTTATGTATTTAAAAAAGCTTTGTTTTTCCTTATCGCGTTCTAAATGTATGCGTTTGTAACGCTTTTAAGCTTTAAAAATTATGTCAATATAAGTCATGTAAGTAGTAATAACTTTATTTGCGCTTTGTAAGTTTGCTTTGTATGTTTTCTATAATTTCACATAAATTAATAATATGAGAGACGATAGAGTCTCATAGATATCCTAACTTTCGTATGTAAAATTCTATACTGGGAATACTTTGCAATTTTCCCATTTAACCATAAAACATAAGCACAAACATAATATATTTACAAAATAACTGGAAACAATTTATCTGTTTGTGAAAAAGTTATGCTCTTATGATACGTCCACATAAAGCTAAATGAGTGTATAGGAGTGCGTTTTTTTTACGATTGATATCCTTTAGCTAAAGATAAAGCAATATGCTTTCCTCTGCGTGTCGAACACCGGCAATCGTTATTTTAATTGCAATTTTAAAAGTTGCTGCTCTGAATTGTTCGCTAGAGATGCATCCAAACCACTCTCTGAACTTTCGCAGCCATTATATTCTTCTTATTCTCACATTTATTTTTCCTTGGATTTTGCTCTGTATTGTTAACTGTAATCTTATGTATTTCTCTCCTCTTATGATATATCCAAGATATTCCAGTTTTCCTTTTTTGCTGTCTACCAATTCTTTATCTTGACCCTGACTGATTTGCGTATAAACAAGCCGCACTGAGTGAGTGGAGCCACAACCTCAATCCTCCCTGCTGCTCGGGTTAGAACCTGTTCAGTTCTGTTTACGAGTTGCTAGAGTGATAGCGAACAGAAGGCACCGCAAAGCGTAAAATAATGGATTGTGATTAAATTTATCGTTAGAGAAAAATCCCGTCCGCTGAAATTCACCACGGACTCCAATAACAATATCGGAAAGAGTGCCTCTCACAGACCCGACCCGTGTGTTTGAGTGGTTTAAGTGCTTCAGAGAAGACAGAGCGCGTGGGGAATGAACTGCAAGATCGTTGGCTGCGAACATCAGTCTCCGAGCCAAACATCAATCGTGTAGACGCACTTATTCGTGGAAATAGACACAGCACTATCAGCAAACTCGGAGCAATTCTGTTTATCAGTATCAGTACTGTAGAAGACATAGTGAACAACCAGATGCACTACCGCAAGGTAAATGCAAGATGGGTACCACGCACTTTGACAGACGTGAACAAAATAGTGCGCATGCAAGCTGCCAGTCGTCTCTAACAGCAGTTTGAAGACACAGGTGATGCATTTTTGAAGTCTATCCAATGAAACATATGTGTACTACTTTATTCATGAGTTCCAGCATTTATCACGTGGCGACATACCAGTTCTGCCAAACACAAGAGAGCGCGGAAGAGCCGTTCGATCGGAAAAGCGATGAGACTGGGAGGGGGTCATCTATGAAGACTTTTTTTCGGATACTATAACGGCTAATGCAGCTTATTATTCGAACCTTCGGACAACACACGTGAAGGAAAAGATCCGATCCAAGCAGAAGACAAGCTGAACAGTGCACGCCCCATACGGCTAAAACAGGAATGGCTGTGCAGTCCCAATTTGGCTTCAAAAGATTTCTACCTGTCTAGCAGGCTCAAATTAAAGATGTAAACCATGCAGTTTGCAGACAACGACGCCATCATCCAGACTAATCGGGAGTGGATATGTCGCCAACCAAAATCCTTCCTTAAAAACGGCATCAGGATGCATCTAGAAAGTTGGTTCCGGAAAGAAGTACGGTCATGACTGACACGTGCAAGTGAATGCTTAGCCATTTGTTTTTTTTTTTGTAAAAAAATTAGTCTCGGTTATATTTAAACCAGCTTGTATTATCCGGAACTGAATTTTTGTTGTCATTTCTTCTATACTTATTAAGATATTTTAATCTTAATCCAAAAGAGCAATTATCTGATTCTTTCTGTAATACTGTCAAGCCTGCTGATATGTTTATATTGTTTTAATGTTGGTCTTGCTAAAGTCGTTTATAAGAACGATCCTAAAATTGTTGAGTTTTTAAAATTATAAGTGGTAACTTTGTTACCTTAATTTACGCGTTCCATGAGATAGACAAAACCCTTTGAGAATTGGATTTGAAATAAAATTACCAGACGACAATAAAGTCTTGGTGAAGCTAGGAACTTTGTTACTGTCTGTCAGGATTTATCAGAAGCTAAGATGGGAAGATACAATACTCAAGATTAACCAATTATTTCGTTAAGAAAGTGCTTTTACCATGCCAAATGAAATTTCTACGAAGCATTCGTGCAATTCAAGTTTTGAATATAGACGTCTAATCAATCGCGACGTTTATTACATAGAGGGATCTAGAACAAACTAAAATACGAATTTTCGACAATTATAAGAGTTGTAACTTTGAAGAAAAGTAGATAACTTTAATATCTCACAGCATTATTATCTGCAACGGTAAAAGGGCTTACAGGAACAAGTGAATCTATAATATAACAGACAGCCAAGCAGATTTAAAGGCTTTATCAAGCACTAAAGCATCATTTAAACTGGTATGGGAATGCATCAATGAACTCAATGCACTGGCAGATCACAACACGGTGAAACTGCTATGAGGACCTGGGCATTGCGGTATCTACGGCAATGAGAAAGCCGATGAATTGGCTAGACAGGAATCTAGTGAGGTTTATATCGGCCCAGAACCTGCTTTATAAATTTTACGAAGTGCTGCCCGAAGCTTTATCAATGAGAGGACACGCACTCATCATCGAATGTACTGGAAGAATCGATCAGATCCTAACCTAAGTAGGCCACAGCTAAAGATAACCATAAGGTTTCTCACAAGACGTGCGGCTGTTAAATAACACCTCTGTAAAATTGACAAATTCAATGAAGACCTTGCATGCAGACTGTGTAGCAAGGAACCAGAAACAACCTTACATATCCTATGCAAGTGCGATGCGCTGTACAGGAAAAGGCAACATATATTTGGGAGACCGATCCTGGAATCGGAAGACTTTCAGACACACTCTGTAAAGGACCTGTATCTTCTGATTCAGGGGATATCAATTACAAATTGGTTGTTATTTTACTTTATTAAGGCAATTACAATAAGCCATAGGCAGCAATAAACATGGATCCATCAAGGAAAACATACCGCAAGTAGGAAAAAAAATTATTATCTGCAGATTGACAGCAAGGTTGGTGACACCTCCATTCAACTTTAAAACTACAGTGTCAGTATCTATCCGAATATTTAGTATGACTGCTGATAAAGCAAGGCAAAGGAATTTTTGGAAATATTAAATGCAAAATTTATGTATCTAGAAACGTTATTTGGATTAACATCAAATTAAACGCCAAAAGTTCCCATAGTAATGATAAAATACGAAAAATAGTTTTAACTAATGAGGCCGTGTTTCATTCAATAATCTCTAAAGCTTGCTTAATGAGTCAATCTTAAGATATAAGCTAGAGCTCAATTAATATCGAAGAGAAGCGTATACAAATCTTAGGGTAACGATTAAGTATAAGGAGCTAAATTTGCAGGATAAAGTAAAGAAAACCACACACTTTGTTAAATCGAGCAAAAAGTAAATATTGTATTGGTAATAATATTACAATATGTCGTAGTATAATATTATTGTTTTATGAATTTTTCCGAGTATACCGGATGTAATTATACCCTTACTGTAATATTATTTGTGTCGTATATGTCAAATACAGATAAGTCCAGTAAACGTTAATTTTACAAGCACTGTATCATTTCAATGTTTTTAATTAAAAATAATTACCTCATAATGTTACTTTATTGATGCACATTGAATATTTGATAAAATGGTTTTGTTGAAAAACCTAATCTTATAATAATATATTGTAGGCGTGTTAAAGTAAATTCGGAATACATTTTAGGTTTTATTAGCGAAATGTTGTCTTATACGCATGTGCAAAGTCCCATAAAATTCTTGACGCCGGAAAACCGTTAACAGAAGTTTTGCATGGTTTAGTTACAAAAACGCCTAGGGTTTAGGACGTGATCAAGAAGTAAGAGATAACTGATGACATATGATCGCAAGAGAAGTGATAACTTCGTCCGAGAATTGAAAGAGACGAGCGATCAGGATCCTGGGTGGATCATGACTGACTTGGCAAAGTGAAATGGACGTAGTGAGGGCGACAGTTAATCACCTGCACTACAAGTCTTTCCTCTTGAGAAATCGCCAACTGTTGACCGAGAAAAGATGGACAGAAAGAAAAGCAGGACAGCGCTGGATTTCTAAAACTCTTTTCGGACGAAACTTTTTAAAGAAGGTCTGCAGATGACCGTTAACAGCTCTATAAACGTGCTAAAGAGAGTTGTTAAGCCCTGAATAGAGGAGGTGGTCGCTAGCGTTATTACGTGTTTTATGAAGACCCCGTTCCAGCCTACAAGCAAAGATGGCCCAGGCATAGCTATAAAGCAATTTGCGTTATTTCTAACTGTAGCCACCCTCCAGTCCCCAACTGCAATCTTCTTGTCTACTACGTGTGGAGCGTGGTCAGGGCGAAGGCTTAATGAGAAGCAACATGACACCAAGAATAACTTAAGGTCCTTCATGATTGGAGGTAATAACACATATGAAAAGGTGAACGTTGTGTTGGCCTGCAAATCGCTGAAAATCACTGCTCTGACAATATCTGATTATCTTAGAGTTCCCCTTATTATAATTTGCGTTCTTTTGAGTCGGTTTATAGTGTCAGTTGTTTAGTAGTTCTGAAGAACAGACGTTTCAGCTGAAATAAGTAAAACCGCATTCGCGAACTTTCCTTGTTCGGAATATGGCGATAGCGTATTAATATTTGTATATTTTAATGCGATAGAGAACTTAGAGTTCAATAGAAAATATTATGAATAAAAAATTAATATTTATAGATCTAACAAATTAAAAAATGCAGAAACGGTATGCCCACCAGACTGCGCATAAAATAAAAATTTATCACTGATATAAATATAAATAAACTACGTGGTCTAACACGAGTGAATACTATGTATTGATTTATCAAAAATAGATTGGTATAGCTTTTACAATCAGCGAGCTTCGTTCTAATTTCCGCCAGGCTTTCGGTTTCTCCAGGGAGGCCATTTTACGCAATACGGACTGAGGCGATTTGGCGGGCGGGCACCGACTTTGCGATCGCGACTTTTAAATAATTAGGAAAGCAGATTGGGCTTTTGAAGGCGCAATGCCGTGGCCGCCGGGGAATTGGCCGCGAAGCGCGAGCTCTGAATAAGATTAATGAGAGCGTTTCGATTCCGACACCCTCGCTTCTGCTGCGCCGGTAATTGGTAGTCGTCATTTAACCAAATATAGAAGTTGATTAAGGCGGATTAATCCGCTCGCCGATAATTTGCGAGGATTTTCTGGAGCTTACGCGGGCCTCTCCCGGGCCCCGGCAAATTCGGTTAGCCGGCATAAATCGGTCGAACGTCCAACATTGATGGCGCACACGTAGCTCGCGGGGAACGAGTGTGTCTGAAAGGAAACGTGGAATTGTAAAGGATGTGGCAGCTTATAACAATAGATTCTGTTTTCCACTACAAGGGTACAATATCGTTGATGACAAATATTTTTAGGGGTAATAACAAAGTGTAGTAAATGAGGAAGAAGAAATAACTCTTTATGTTGTAGCAAATTTTTCCAGCAGAAAAGAACTCTACACGGTCAATAACCATATGATCACATGAAGAATTTATTACTCACTCTTCAGCTATGTTATATCGAAACGCATTTTTGATATATCTCTTACTATTGGCTTGCATAGAGTTCGCGTTGATATACGTTTGAGTTTTTTGGGTCATTAAGAGGTTGACTAAGAAATAGAAGTTAACAAAACTCTTACTTAATTTTATTTTGTCTAACACTTAAAAACTACTTAAAAATATATTTTATCAAGTAAACTATAATATATGGTTAAATCAATAAGTTCAAATCATTCTATTTTGTACATTGGAGCGCTATTGTCTAAAAATTTTATTGCCAAGTGTAAAATTTAAAAAAATATGATACAATTTTGTCTTTAAAAGAAAAGATAAAAACAAATAGATGTGAGTGTCTCGATGGAAGAATAAAGAGTCAATACGACTTTATCATAGCACCACACAAACAAAGATGTGTTAGTGCTAAATAAAATAAGTACAGGAAGCGATTATAAGTTAGTGAGAAGTAAAATAGTCATCAATAACAAAAACGAAAGAATCAAAAATATACAAAAATTAAATAGCAGGACAAAAAACCTTATAACAGCCGCGATAAAGAATACGAATTAGAATTAACCAAAGAACTAATAGAAGCAGCAATAGAAGAACGAAACAAATAAATAATAACAGTTTAAGATAACAAGATTAAGTTAACAGAGATATCAAGGTTTCCAGTAATACAAAGAGATTAATAGCAAAAAAAACCTACTAAAAACATAGATGAAAAAAAAGAACAAAAATATATAAGAAAGTGACACGAGATGAAAGTTTACAAGGCAATTAAAAATGGGGGAAAAATAAAACGTGCAAAAGAAAAAATATTAGCAGATACAATTACATTATTAAGAGATACAAACGATATCTTTATTGTAGACCAAAATAAGATCATTGAAAGAGTAGAAAAATTCTACAGAGTAAGAACGCATAGAAATATTAATAACAGAAAGAAATAGCAAATGTGAATTCAGAAGATATACCTTATAATATACTAAATAAAAAAAGCGCTAAAATAAATAAAGGAGAGAAAGCACAATGAGAAGATCCAATACTAACGAAAATGATAAAGAAAGGTGAGAAAATCAGTCTAGACAATTAGAGACCGATCAATCTACTATCGCAAATATAATAATTTTTCATGAAGATTATAACGAATAGATTGACCAACAAAATGGACGATTATCAAGCAGCTGAGCGGAGGATTTTGCGTAATGGTTACAATATTTAAGATCACCTACAAATGTCTAACAAAAAAATCTAAATAATATATCTTATATTTATGTCTTGTTTACTTAAGATTATGAAAACCCGTTGGACTCGCATCAGTAGACCATACAATAAGCTACAATACAATCTCTACAAAATAGCGAACAGGTGCACTGAGTTGATAAAAAATATTTATAAGAGCACTGTTTGGTGCTCATCTCTAAACCCCCTTGTCCCGAATCCCATCTCTACCTGTAACCTTGATTGTCCGCTGCGCACCCTAGCCACAACTAAACGGGATTTTTACCGCCGCCCGGCATTCCGATTCGAACCCAGTTAGCTGACCAGGTGCTCTATTTCGCTGTGCTTGCACGCTGTCGCTGTCTTTTGTACGTTCCGCCCCGTCTGTGGTGCCCTAGTACAACTGGCCAAGGAAAACCCATCCCCGGGTTGAAGCCGCCAAGGAAGAGCACGTCGAAATCCGCCGTCCAGGCTGCCAGAGACCGTTACATGTGGTAAGTCTCGTTTTAGTTGTTTCGTTGTGCATTTGTTCCCAACAGCAATTTCTTCCCGCAATCTGGAGAGTGCACAACTGACCTGCCGCCCACCATATTGGAAGTTATTTAATCACAGTTGTATTGTTTTTGTTTTTTTCTCAATTTCTTTGTTTGCTTAATTGTTACTTTGTGATTAATTTCGTTTTGCCCAATACATAGTTTGCACAGCTCCGTTTTGTTTTATTTCCTGTTTTGTATATCGAGTTACTTTAACTGTGCTTAATTATCAAACAAGCACACAAGGAGACACAATTTCTCTTAAATTATTTACATTATGTTTACATGTCGTGTTTAGAAGGCAAAGAAATTAGAACTCAATGGAGAGAAACTAAGCCATTTACGATATGTCGATGACTACTAACATCTTACAGCCTACAAAATTTACAAGATGTTGGGAAATATAAAGTAAAAACCAAACGAAATTAATTTAAGTATAAACAAGTCTAACAGCAAGTAATAGTAAATGTCTTAGTGAGTCAAGAAATCAATATACAGTCGGAGGACGAAACTATAGACACAGTCGATGGTTATATTTATCTCGGAAAACGTATTATACTCGAGTTATATAGTCACACAGGAAATAGACAGATGGATAAAACCAGGTTGGCTCACATTTGGAAGATGGAGAGGTATTCTACAAAGAAAACTGGCTAAAAACTAAAAACAAAGTTATTCAACCAAAATATACTTCCTGTAGTAACCTACAAAATAACAGCAATAACACACAAAAGTTGAGAATAGCACAAAATGCTGGAAATGACTCCAAAAGATAAAATAACAAACATACTGATAAGCAAAAGACAAAAACAGAAGATTTATTTGAAAAAGCACCTAAATTAAAATTAAAATGTAGCTTGGCGGAGTGCTTTAACTTGGCGGCGTCAAACCCGGGAGTGGGTTCCTACTTGGCCACATGTATATTATTAGAGCACCACGGACGGGTGCAAAACACACAACAAAAAAGCAACCGACATCGCGCAATTAAAGCACGCTATTAGGTTTGCACAAAGACCTAGTCAGCTTCGGCTGGCAGCCAGCTACGCCCTTTGTCTTAAAAAGGCTAGACTTCGAATGCTTCGGTGGTCATACGGTACTCTTTCTCTGTAAGAATCTCTTTTAGCTGTGAATAGGGGTGAGCAAGCGGACAAGTCAAGGTTGCGGGTAGAAATGGGATTAGAGCCAAATGTGGTTTAGAGATGTGCACGAAACATCAGGACATAGGTATTTATACAATATTTTCTAACATTTTAGAGTTCTTCAAAGTTTTGTGGGGAAGCGGTTAATTGAAATACAAGAAAACTTAATTTCGTATGCCATATTTTTTTCTAATTAAAGGTTAAAATTGAAAAGATATTTTAGAAATGTTACTGACGGTTTTTTTTTGAAATTTAACTTCTTTAGGGAAAAATAAACTAGACCAATTGAAAGAATTCAAATATAGGTCTGTAATTATAAATTCCCATCAAGATCAGCACGAGAAAATATAAACTTAAGTTTGCTAGTACGGTTCTGATCCTTCGAATGCTGTATATAGTCTGTAATACGGAGTAGAAATTTGGACAATAAAAGCATGTACAGTAAAAAAAGAGTGGTTTCAAATGCTATAATTTTCTTGGTTATAAGACACAATGGATGCAATTGAAAATTTTGGACCAACAAATACTCATTATTGCGGGACACCATGCAAGGGCGAATTAAATTTTTTTTAGAGTCATATAAATTTAATGATAAACAAAATCAGTTTACAACTATTTTTTAAACAATTTAAAAGCAAGCTAAAATACTAAAAAGCCGCTAAATTAAAATTAGCAGATGGCATTAAACTATTACATTTTAATTTAAATTTTTCGTCGCTGTGACTAATTCATAAGCACAAAGTATCTCTATCACGTGCAAATATACATTTGTGGTAGATAAATAAAAGTTATGGGATATGACGGAGCGTGCACAAAGCGTGGTAGTCGTGATAAAACAGAAGTAGAGAAACTTTGTTATAATAAACCAAAGCCAGAAAATAAAAGTGAAGGTGGTAGTTATCAGGTATAAAAATAACAATCTTCAAATTAGATAACCACAGGAACGATAAAACTGTAAGGAATTAGGATAGATAACACAAGGAACATATTTAGCTAACAAGCGTCACATAAATAAATAAAAAAAGAGAAATGGGCAACAGTATTAAAAAAGGGAGGATGTTTTCCGATCAAAATAAACAGCATTTACAGACAGATAAAGACAACCTAACAACAAAGACAATTCACGCAGTGGACACGAATAAACGAGAAGCAGAAATAAAAACAAGGAAAACAAATTATTGACGAAAGTTAGACGCTAGTGTAGCGTACTTGCTCTGAAAGCAATACAGTTGAGAGTACTTTAGCAAATCATACAAAAACAAATAATCAACAAATAAAAATGAAGATAACAAAACAAGGAACATAAATAAAAGGATAAATTATTGTTGAAAACAGCAACATGGAACGTCCAGACACTACTAAAACCAGAAAAAATAAACGTATCAATGAATCAACAAAAAATAATCGCGCTTTAAGAGATAAGGTAGAAAATAGTAAAAATTTTGAAGAAACAAAACAGAAATAAAATAGTTTTGAACAAGAAAATAAAACTATTGGAAGATCAAACAAATGAAAGCAGGAAAAGATCAAAAAATATTAATTATAATGAATACGAACTATTTAATAAAATTAATTGTCTCGGATCAGTAATAACACTTAAGGATGAAACATCAGAAGAAATCAATCCAAACCAGAGTACGACAAGGTAACAGATCTAAATTTGTCAGTAAAACCTCTAATTTAAAAATATAAAAACCTTATTCAGCCTGTAGTTATTGATAGTTGAAAACATAGTACCTAACAGTAAAAGGCATTAACAATATAAAAATATTTGAAAGGAAAGTGCTGTGTAAAATATACTGACAAGGCAGGCGGTACGTGACTTATAAAAATTAATAACGAAATAGATAGGTTAACGTGAGGGGAAAATGTAATACGATTCATAACATCTAAACGAATTCAATGGTTAGGACATAAGCAGTATGGTGGTCTACTAATTTTTCCTTTCTATTGGACTCCATTTGGTTAGTATTCTAGGTTCGCGTTGTATGGAGTTATAACCTAGAATAATAACCGAATGTAGCCCAACAGAAGGGAAAAATTGGTAGACCACCAAAAAGGTGGCACAAATTAATGGCTAAAAAAAATAAAAGGATATTTTTGAAGAGGACAAAGCCCCTTCAGGGCTATAGTACTTTAATATGAACAAGATAAACGCAGCCTTATTTTACTAAAATCGAACAACGGATCAGGATATAAGTGAAAGTGAGCTCTAGAAGAGGATCTAACTTATCAGCTACATACAAGATACGCCCAGAAAGCCATGATCTTAATTCCAAAAGTTCGTTTATGTGAAGATATCTTTATACACACTTCATCAATTCACCATTGCCAGCGATTCTTATATGTGTTGTAGTCTTAACCTGGAATATCTTTTAGAGCACTCGTCAGAGCAGCTTGCACATTTTCAGCAGTTCTAAAATGGCCTTTAAACTGCATTTGAGCCGAGGCAAGAAAAAAGTCGGACGTATCAAGATTCCAGCCCAACTGTTCTTCATCGAAGAAGTGCAGACTCTTTGTTTAGCTTTGATCGTCTGTCTGGGTTTAGAGTTAAAAGAGACAATGAGCATCACTTCCAGTGGTGTGCAACTTCGAACTCTGTTTTTTTGACTCCGGGTCGAACTAAAAAAACCACGATTTATCACTAGTCATCACTTTGTCTAAAAAACTAATCTGACTTCTCACAAATTTCGAAAGCTCATGAAAGAACGAACACAGTTGTGTCGCATAGTGTTCGTCCATCAAAATCTTGAAAACTAATTTAGCACAAAACTATATCTAAGATTCAATTTCGTTATGATGATTTTATACACAATAAATTTTGGAAGATCTATTTTAGTTGTTATCAATCTAATACTTAGATGTCGGTGACAGTTTAAATTCGCTTTCACCTTAGCCATACAGTCGACGCTGAACAGTGCATGCGGACGGGCGTGTTTCTACGTGTGTACTGTGGAGTGCGTCATCGTATCAGTGTTTGCCAGCCGGCCGCCGGCTGGCAGTGACTAAGTGCGATAAGGGCCGTCGTCGACGCGCGGAATAAAGACGTCTGCGAAAGGTCCGCAAGATTACAAGTGCCGAGCGATAAAGCGACTTGAGGTCAACGTGTGATATCAACTTTAAAAATTCAATAAACAGAAAGTGATTTTTAAAATAATTATTTAAAGACTTTTAACTACAACAAAATTCATATTACATAAATTAAAATGCTGTCGACCGGCAACGGCTATAACGGCGCATTGAATACTTATAATCTGCAGCAAATTAATGGAAATCCTATGCTATCACAACCACCACTGTTCCCGCCTGTTATTCATCCCCACAACATGCACCGCAAACCCAATACACAAACCAACCTCCCCCTAATTCAGCATTATTGTCCCCAAAATACCAACAATTCCCCAGATGCCACAGACCCAACTTTCTACATTTCAATTGAGTGTAAAATCTTCATCTCAACTAATACAAAATAACAACACCTCAAATGAGTATTATGAAGATGACGAAGAAGAACTGGAAACTAATCCTGATGATTGGCAAAGGGTCACTAAGCGAAAACGATTAGACAAGTCAAATAATCAAACGGTCAGTGGAAAAGAAACATTAATTCATGGAAATAAATACGCAGCCCTAAGCCCAGAGAATGAAACAAGCGATGACAATAATATACAACGGCAAAAAACAACAACACCTAAGCCGCCGTCCATTTTCGTTCACGGTGTTCTAGACTTCAACAAAATGAAAAAAAATTTACTTTCCGTTGCTGGAGAGGAACAATATTCGACCAAAAGTCTGCACAATAATTCCGTCAAAATTACCACAGCTACCCCTGACACCTACTACAAGATGATCAAACACATGCAGGAAAATTAAATTATACATCACACGTACCAGATGAAGGAAGATTGCCCATATAAAGTAGTTCTAAAACACATACACCACACTGTTCCAACAGATGATATTAAAAAAGCCCTTAAAGAAGCAGGACACATAGTTAGAAACATTACGAATTTAAAAAATAAACTAACTAAAGACCCATTACCAATCTTTTACTAGATCTTAAACCAGCCACTAATAACAAGGAAATCTACAACACAAGATCAATTTAAAATAAACATGTATTATTCGAACCACCAAAAATAAACAAAGATATAGTGCAATGCACCGTTGCCAGAACTACGGTACACAAAGGTACTGTAATAGACCATTTGCCTGCGTAAAATGTGGACCGCATGAACAAAAGGCAAACAAAAGCAACCCTAGCAAAATGTATTATTGAGAACAACCACCAAACTTCACAGGTGCAAATTTATCAAGAGCTGCAAAATAAGTATCAACCTGATAAGCAACCACAAACGTAAGATCCTCATTTAACAAGGCAACACTTTAAACCCTAAGATACAAAATAATCACGACACTATCAAGACCAAATCCTCCACGTCCCACCTATTCAAAAATAGTCAAAACCAGCCAGCTGAAGAGTCAGTCTTAAACGAATTGATGAATTTAAAAGCATGTTCAATCAAACTATCTGTCAAACAGCATGATATATACAGACTACATGATAATAACCTATCAACTAATGATAATTTCTAAAAATTGCTGTGGAATGCCAAGGGCTGCTTCAACGGAAGTTAGAAGTTAAAACTATTCACATTAGCATAGAGATTTTGTTAATCTCAAAACCCATTATACAAAGATCCATTTCAAAATACCTCATTTTACCATATATCATACAGAACAACCGACGACGCACCATGGTGGTTCTGCCTATAATTGCAATATATCAAACATCATGATGACTCAAGTTAAAAATACACATGGGTCAGTTAACAACTGAAAACGAGAGATTAATTTCATGGCGCTATTGCCCGCAGCCACAACATAACCAAACAAATGTTTCAACCCTATTTTGAGCAACTAGGACCTAGATTCTTAGCAGGTAGCGACTACAATGCTAAAAATACACACTGGGGCTCGCGTTTAACAAATGCAAAAGGTAGAGGACTAAAAAACTCGTGGCAGATAACAATTACAGTTTCCTATCAACGGGCGGCCCAACATATTGGCCAACTGACCCCAATAAAAAACCAGATCTGCTTGACTTCTTTGTCATCCACGGTATGTCTTCAAACTACATGGACATCGTTCCCAGTTATGACATTTCATCTGACCATACCCCTGTAGTAGTTTCAGTAAGTGCAACTATACTTTACAAAGAACCCACACCTACACTTAACAATAAAAAAAAAACAACTGGGAAACTTTTGAATCACATATAAATGAAAATCTTAACATGAACCTGGCATTA
Organism: Sinelater perroti; assembly: GCA_036346155.1. Lineage (NCBI taxonomy): Eukaryota > Metazoa > Arthropoda > Insecta > Coleoptera > Elateridae > Sinelater > Sinelater perroti. Next base: position 903,882 of record JARFIY010000356.1, on the reverse strand, counting down.
AAAACAAACGAAGACTTAGAATATGCAACTAACCATCTAATAACAACTATTCAGGAAGCCGGTTGGAAATCAACACCTCAGTGCTACAACCACAAAATCAACACACCTAACATTCCAACTGAAATAATGGAAATAGTAAGGGAAAAAGAAGAGCAAGGGGCACTTGGCAACGTAGTCGCAACATTTCAGAAAAAGCTATATTTAACTAACTGAATAATAAACTAAGAAGAAGACTTCAACAGATTCGCAATGAAACTATCCAACTCTACACAACACACTCTCTGTACAAGATCAGTCAATATGGAGGGCAACTAGAGGAATCAAACGTCCCAAAGAGTACATACCACCACTACAAGATTTAACAGGATTATGGGCGAAAACTGATAAAGAAAAGGCTGAAGTTTTTCCGCTGAATCTTCAAACTACCTTTGAACTTAATTCTAATGAACCAGATCAGGAGGTTGAACATTATTTAGAAACTCCATTGCAATTATCACCCCAAATAAAGAGTTCCACTATCCACGAAATTGAAGCCCAAATAAAATTACTTCCTAACAAAAAATCTCCAGGACATGACCTTATAACAGGAATTATATTAAAGCACTTACCTGAGAAAGGACTTTATTATCTCCAAATCCTGTTCAATAGAACACTGTGTCTGGCCATCATTACTCAAATTTGCCCAAATTATCCTAATCCTTAAACCGGGTAAACTTCCCACCCAAATAAAATCCTACCGACCTATTAGTTTACTTCCAATAATCTCTAAGCTGCTAGAAAAATTAATATTAAAACGTATTAATGTAAGTGAACTTCAAAGTAAATGGCTACCTGATCACCAGTTTAGATTCCGATCCCAACATTCAACAATTCAACAATGCCATCGATTAACACACATAATACACGGTGCACCTGAACACAAAACTTACTGTTGTGCAGTGTTCTTAGATATGAGTTCTGTATTTGACAAAGTATGGCACAAAGGTTTATTGTACAAAATAAAAAAACTACTCCCATACCATTACTACCTACTTTTGCGCTCCTACCTGGACAAACGATTCTTCCAAACCAAACTCGGTAACGATACCTCCCAGATATATAGAGTTAATGCGGGTGTCCCGCAGGACAGTATGCTTGGGCTTCTATTGTATCTGTTATATACAAGTGACCTTCCTATCACAGAGCAAACAAGTACAGAGACGTTTGCTGATGACACAGCAATCCTGTCGTGCAATGAAGACCCGAACACAGCAACCGAACTACTCCAAGAACATTTAAACCAGCTCGAAAAGTGGCTAAACAAGTGGAAAGTAAGGGTAAACGGGATAAATCGGTTCAAGTTACGTTTACAACGAAACACTCGGCGTGTTCGCAAGTCTACCTAAACAATACACCGATCCCTCAGGCAGACGAAGTCAGATATCTAGGTCTGCATCTCGATAAACGCTTGACGTGGAGATCTCATATAAGAAAAAAACGGAAAGAAATGGATCTACGTCTAAAAAATTGTATTGGCTCCTTGGGAGAAACTCAGCACTTGCCATAGATAACAAACTGTTAATCTACAAAAGCATAATTCGTCCCATCTGGATCTACGGCTGTGAATTATGGGGATGACCCAGCAAGTCAACAATAAAAATAATACAACTCTTCCAGTCCAAGACCCTGAGGATGATATCCAAGGCTCCCTGGTTTGTGTCAAATGCAACAATCCACAATGATTTTAACATCCCATTAGTAGCCGATTTTATAAAAACAAAAGCTGAGAAACATCATTACACTGTTGAAAATCACCCGAATATAACAGTCAACGTCCTAATCCAGGAACCCGAAACCAGAAGATTAAGGAAAAAGTGGCCAATAATTTAGTGAACTAAAGTAGAAGATTCACCAGTAGGTGCTTTCTCCTCATGACTTTTATTAAACATTTAATAACATAAAATGAACTCATAGAATTACTGTTTTTATTCTGATTGCTAGTAAAATGAATTTATAACAAAAAAAACCTTAGCCATATTGTTCCAAGTGTTAAAAGTTGATGGATCCTTCTCTTTTTATTTGAACGCATTGTGCTACTTAAACACTTTCCATATGCATTCTGTACAATAATGAACTTTTCTAGTTTAACGTAAAATTTTACCACGTACTGACAACCGATACTGTGCTGCATCTTGATCCGTGATGTGACGCTCAAACAGCTGTCTACTTCGCAAACGATCAGCTCTTTGCAAAGGTTCAAAGGCAAATGGACTGAATCGGATCATTTACCTAAAATATCGAAAGCTCCGCCCCCTAATCCTTCCGCTTAGACCCGGAAAAGCAGTCTTCTTACTTTTAATCGACAGGAATCGACCGTTATAGTATTTTTCGCTTTAAAGAAGAATGTCAATAAAACTTTTTCCCTAACTTCTCTTTCTTTAACGACAGCTGCTAAAGCTACTTCACCACCGCAATTTTAACAATGTGACAATTAGTTTCTGGTTGTCTCGCATATTAAGAAGTCTTCTTCTTCTTCTTAATTTACCTTCTCCTGTCGAAGGTTGGCGATCCAACTGGCAATCATCGTTCTAGACACCGCTACTCTTAAAATTTATGTTGAAATATAGCCAATCCATCTTTGTAAGTCCTTTAACCAGGAGTTTTGTGGTGTTCCAACTGATCTTTTGCTTTGAATTTTTCCTTGTTATTAGTCTGAGTAACTCATACTTCTCCCCTCTCATTGTATGTGTTATATATCTTGTTTTTCTCTCTTTTATCGTGATTAGGAGTTCAAGAAGTTTCCGAATTTGAGCAAGCACTTTCTTATTTGTTATTTTTTGAACCCAGGATATTTTTAGTATGCGCCAGTTTTTTCTCGGTTATTGGATCCAGAGTACATTTTTTACACTCATAGAACAAAACAGAAAATATGTAGCACCTGATCATGCGCACTCTGAGCTTCAGACTGAGTTCGCGCAAACTCAAAAACTGGTTCATATTTATAAATGTTTTCCTTGCTTGCTCAATTCGGGATGTAATTTCCTTTCTTGGGTCGCACTGGCTGTTAATAATTGTTCCCAGATATTTAATCGTTTTCACTTGTTCTATAGTATTGCCATATATTGTTAGATTAGCATCTATGTTCCCTTTTGCGAAAACAAGCAACTTAGTTTTAGGTATATTCATATGGAGACCATGATTTTCACTATATTGTACTATGCGGTCAATCAGTAATTGCAATTCGCCTATGTTGTCTGTTATTATTACGGTGTCATCCGCATATCTAATGTTTATTATAGTACCGCTTACCTTTATACCTTCCGTAATGCTATTTAGAGCTTTTTTAAAAATAGCTTCAGAATAGATGTTACAAAATAGTGGCGACAAAACGCAATCTTGTATAACTTCTTTCTTGATCAATGTAGTTCCTGATGTTTCGTTTTCAATTCTGACTTCTGCTGTTTGATGCCAGTAGAGCTGTGATATACTTTTGATCTCCTCTTCATCTATACCAGTTTGTTAAGGATTTCTATAAGTTTGTCGTGTTTTATACAATCGAATGCTTTTTGATAAAACAAACGTATACGTTTATGTTCATATATCTGCACCTCTGTGTCAGCACGTTTAGCGAGAAGAGTGCTTCGCGAATGCCATAACCATTCCTGAACCCAAACTGTGTTCTATCAACTTGGGTGTTGCATTTTTTATAAATGCGTGTATGTATAATTCTTAAAAAGATCTTGAGGACCTGTGACATCAGACTAATCGTTCGATATTCGTCGCAGGTCGACGCATTTGCCTTCTTCGATATAGTTACAAATGTTGATTTTAGCCAGTCGGAAGGTATAATACTTGTTCTACGAATAGCATTAAATAACAAAATTAGTATATCCGACAACTTGCCCTCCTTATCAGCTATTAATTTAATTACCTCAACGTAAATTTTATCCGGGCCAGTCGCTTTTTTTTTTGTGTGTTTTAATCACGTGAATTGCCCCACTTTTAGTGATTTCTGGTCTTTTTCATTTAGCTCGCTATATGTATCTGGTCCCGTGCGAGGTTGCTAGATCCCCCATCGGGCGCCTCCCCAGATGGCGGATAGGGGAATGCCTTCCAGGTATGGATGGTACCGGAGAAATAAAATATCCGGGGCGGACCAAAAATGGCATGACGTAGGGCAGCAGCTACGACATCACTGTGTTGTGACCACTGAAGAATGACTTCCTTAAGGGCCCAACAACAGAGACTTCTAGGCGACAATCACTTCAGATTAATCGGCTAGAAGACTGCGATGGGGAAGGCAACGGGAAACCACCCCATTATGTTTTCCCTAGTACAACTAACATGGCACAGACTCAAGATAATAGATTCGTTACTGATCATGGAGATCGGACTCCAAGATCCGGCAGGAGAGGACATCCTTCAAAAGTAGGGCCTCTCAGGTCGTCAGCACGCGAAATCCCTACATTTTCAATAAAACACACCTGTCTTGAATACCTACAGACAAACTACTAAGATAGGTACATGGAATGTGAAAACCATGTACGAAGCTGGTAAAATACACAATACCATCAAGGAAATGACAAGGCTATCAGTAGATATTCTGGGGATCAGTGAGATGCGAAGGACTGAATCAGGACAATGCTTAATAAACGAACACAATATTTACTACTCAGGAAACACTAACGGTGAACATATACATGGAGTTAGCATTATCCTTAACAAAAAAATTAGCAGATATGTTACGAACTTTGTCCCAATCTCTGAGAGAATACTTCTAATTCAGATTAACACCTTCCCCATCAAAACCAATATAATCCAAATATACGCACCAACGGCTGACAAATCCGACGATATAATTGAAACATTTTATGATTATCTGAATAACGTCATGAAGAAAGTAAAAAAGAATGAACTGACATTAGTAATGGGCGACTTCAATGCCAAGATAGGCCAAGGAAGCTATGGTGAAATCATAGGACCGTTTGGACTAGGAGAACGTAATGAACGAGGAAATCGATTAAGTATTTTTACAACAGAACAACAACTAGTCATCACCAACACGTTCTTCAAGTTACCACCAAGACGCCTATACACTTGGAGGTCCCCCCAAGATAACCCAGAACACGTCGTCAGAAATCAGATCGACTATATCTTGATCAATAAAAGATACAGAAATGCAATAACAGCAGTAAAGACATATCCAAGTGCGGATGCCAAATCTGACCATAACCCTCTTGTCGGCACGATAACACTCAAATTGAAGAAAGTTAAACAACAACAAGCGAAGAAATACGATTTGAGGAAACTGAAGGATAAAGATATAAAACAAGAATTACAGCAACATATTAAAAGAAAAATCAAAGAAACAGATATATCAGCCGACACAAAAGAGAAAATCCAGAAGCTTAAAGAGACAAATCAAGAAATTCGTGACATATGTTTACGCCCAATGAGAGCGAAAAAGAAGATGTGGATGACAGACGACATACTAAATATGATGGAGGAAAGACGGAAAAATAAGAACAAAGACAATACCAGATACACACAAATCGACAAAGAAATAAAGAAAAAGATTAGAGACGCCAAAAACGCTTGGATGGAGGAAAAGTGCAAAGAGATTGAATCACTAGATGGTAAACATGACTCTTTCAATCTGCACAAAAAAGTGAAAGAAGCAGCAGGATTACAACGACGAAAGAAACCGGATGCTTACAAGATAATGAGGGCAATATAATATTAGATGTAAATGAAATAAAAACAGTTTGGAAAAACTATGTTGAGAAGACCTTCGAAGATAAGAGAAACAACGATACACTAAAAACAGGGGACTCCATAGGTAACACAGGACCGGAAATCACTCAAGAAGAAGTGATAGCCGCAATAAAAGGAATAAAGGACGGAAACATCGATATGGCCTACTGCAACTCATCTTGCAGGGGAAAGTGTACGGAAAACGAGGCCCAGGACATAGAAGAATATCATGGCTGCAGAACCTAAGGAAATGGTTCTCTTTAATAACAACTCAACTTTTCCGTACAGCAGCCAATAAAGCTAGGATATCCATGGTAATAGCCAACATCCGAAACGGATAGGCACTGCCAGAAGAAGAAGAGATGTATCTGGTGGGTTCTCTGGTTTGTTGTCATAGAAAAGTTCTTCTATATATTGCTTCTATTTATCGAGTTTGTCTATTATCCCTATGATTATTTCATTATCATCGTCTCTCAGGATTGTTACATTTTTTGCGAATGGTTGTATTCAGTTCTTTACATTTCACGGGTATTGTTTTGTTCCTTTTTCTTTCAGTCATAAGTCTCAGTATTTCTGAGGTCATCCATTCTTTCCATTTTTCGCTTTCTCCATATCCGATGTCTGGTTCCTGTATTTCTGTGACTGCTGATTTAACATCTGTCTAGGTTTGTTCTACTTGTATCGGATTCATGGTGGCCACGTCTTTTAGCTTATTCTCCAGCTTGTTTTCTATATGTTTTCTTATCTCATTATTTTTGAGTTTATCTAGATCAAGAATCTTTCAGGGTTTTGGTCTTTTTATATTTTTAAAACGTCACATCCTGAACTCACTGGGTGGTGGTCACTATTAATATCCGCGCCAAGGTAACTCTTTATTGATTATATATATTTCTTCAACTGTGCGATCATGATAAAGTCGATTTGATTCCGAACAATTTTTTCCGGCGTGTGTTGGGGAAGTCCACGTGTACAGTCTTCTTGGATGTAGTTTGAAGAATTTGTTAGTTACCAAGAAATTGTTCTCTACACAAAATTGAGCTAATCTGTCACCTCGAGCATTTCTTGTGCTCAGGTCAAAAGCTCCAATCAATTCTCCATCAGCACCTGATCCTATTTGGGTATTTAAATCACTATCACAGTTATTTCCCCTTTCTTCGTTAGGTCCAAGGCCTCATTTACATGACTCTGAAATTCTTCCAGTTATGTGTCTGGAAGTCTACAGTAATATAAATTACTTTCCCGTATAAATTGTCTATTAATTCATTTAAATCATTTTTTCTTTACACTCATAGTAAAGTTCATTATAAAGTAATTTTTTTTAATCTTAACCAATATCAAAAACACGCCGAGCTTACAAACCTTTTTTTTCACTTTATTTTAGTTCTTCCTTGTCAGTTCGCTAGTTTAAGTGGTGCACACAATTTATTTGCTTGAATTTGTGTTTTATAATGTTGGGGCTATTTTATTGATTTTGCTGATACTGCTAAAACTCACTTTAATTTTTTTAATTCTTGGATTTTACTTGATGACCACAAGAGGGCGAACACATTGCTCTGCAGGTTATTACAATTATATATTCTTGAAAAGATTAGGTTCGATCCATTCCATTCAGTCATGATAGTGAGTAATAAAATTTGCACTTAACTTACAAATTGCTTCTTGCATTTCCAAAAATTTGAACAAAATATTTGGCGGTCGTATTAATAGTTCAAATTTTTTAATAATATTTTACTCAGGCTTGTGCTATTCGTCAGTGTTCTTGTACTAAACCTACAGTTTCAACTTTCCTAGATATATAGAATAATTATATTCTGTCAGTTTTTAAATATAAAAAATTATAAGGAAAAAAATATAATCTGAGCGGCTGTTATTAATTTTGAGAACTGTTTTTCAGTCAAAATCAAATCCGCAGTGACCAAGTGTATTATTTATGACCAATAATTGTTTATGCCGCGTTTTTGCTTTAATTTTCTTTTGAATTGACCACTGTACATTGGTAGACAGTGATCAAGACGTACATTCGTGAGCAACACAAGACATGCCATTTTAGTGCCAATTATGGTGTGAAATCGTAAACAAGAAATTCCGACTACAAAAATTGTACTGTTGTGCGTACACAATTTCCCACAGATAGATTTAACATTAAAACAGAAGTAGACTTCGTAACGTTCGAACACTCGAGAATATCGCAGCAGTGAGGTAACGTCCCAACACTAAGCATGTTCTCGCCTTGGGAATATCTCTACACTGCGATCCATACAAAATGATGGTAGTTTAATAACTTAAGAATGTGACTGGTATATTGGTAGTCTGTTTGCGAGGACAGTATAGGAAATGGACTACGTTGATAAGCAGAATTTTTGGTACTGAGACCCACAAAGTTCTCGATAACTTTATGAGCAAATTTTACACTATTTAGTGTTGGCATCATAGAGGTGTGATTTTTTGACACAATGAATACAAAATGCATTACTGTGGTTCCAACAGGATCGCGCTAGTTTACGCACGTCAAAGACTTTTCGAGAAGTTCTGGTACAAATGTTTTCAGGTCGCCTTATATCATAGCGTAGTAACATTTCGTAGCTGCCTAGGTCACCAGACCTTTCTCTTTGCGATTTATTTTTGTGGAAACACTTGAAGACTTTCAACACTAAAGTCTTTTAGTATAAGCCGTGCACTATTAAGAAATTAAGGGATGCAGTGTCAGTGGGAATAACTTGGCAAGTAACGCGGAACTTTAAGTTAAACCCGCACAAGGGCATCGTTCTTATGGGCAAATATGTGGACGATGTTATCTTGAATACTAGTTCATTATTAAATAGAAAGCATTGGTTCAGTAAGACAGATAATATATTTATTTACAACTACAACTGCATGTTTACAAGCTACTTGGTGTATCGTGTGGTTGGTTCTCGGATTATAAGGCCATGGTCGGAGTTCAGAAGTTCTTGACGTTTCGTCCACAACCACAGCGGACATCTTCAGAAGAAAATCTTCTAAATATTTTAGAAGATGCACCATAACACCAACTGTTAAAGCCTTCGCATCTGTTACTATCTACTTGTTATACGAGTAATAAGTAAATGTAATGACATAATCCACATATGTCTTGATTGGGTTGCTATGGTTAATCTTGTAGTCTTTTTAACCTTCTTGTGATGATCCATTGTTTGAAAAGCTGCAAGTTGCTCTGAGAAGTTACACTTGTGATCTATTATTCTCGTCCACTATACATGGTATATTTAAGTTTCTTTTGTGACGTACCATAGAGAATTCGTTATGGTTTTGAGAATTTTAATTAGCATCTCTGTAAGATTTTGGTATGTGATGCCTTCGCGCAGTAATTCATTTCACAAGAAAAACCGTAATCGCCTCTCATTCAACTAGTTCGTTTGTGTAACTTTTATATTTATTTGTTTTCTTTTTGTTCCAAGTTAACTTTTGGTCAAAATATTTAATTCAGACTTCTGAGCTATTCTTCTGAGTTGTTAAAAGTGATAGGTGCCCAATATCGTTGTTTACGATTATTCAACCAGTCTGTAAAGGTGTTGAGGTGGTCTTGGAAATTGAATGTTGCTATTTCTAATTTTTCATTGATTGAGAGAAAAGCCGTATCGTCGACAAATGTCAATTATTGTGTTGTTTATAACATATAATAAACAAAAAATAAAGTTAAGTATTCTAACTTTATATAACTATTATAACTGGACGAGATTGGGCTACAAACGCTGGCTTACGAGCGGATTTACACCTACAATTCTATTAGACCGCTCGAAAGTCGCTCCTGTGCATCAAATTGATGGTTACAGTAAACTTCACTTTAACGTGCAGACGAGCGTGAACGGAGCAGGCGGCCTCGGCGCAAAAATTAAGTAGCCCGAAAATAAAATGTTATGGCCAGACGCTTAAGCTGCTGACCCCATTTGTATGTAACTTCAGGTTAACGGAATTACCCCAAACAACGACTTTCTGTTGTTGGTAATTGCGTTATGACGCATTTATTTCACGGAGCATTAGGCGAGCGGTAGAAAACTACCTTCCTCGCTTGCTATGGCCAGCTTAAGTACGGAGCGGAAGCTTGGCAAATGCTTGTTTCTTAATTTACAAGGGTTGTTTGGAAAGCACCAACAAATGCAGGGCAATTACATTTACATGAATTCTAAAACCAGACTTAACGAGAAAAATTTTGCATTTTATTTTTCACATATTCTGCTTCCCTTAATTGTAAAAAATGTTATAATTTTTATTTTAATAATATTCAGTCTACTTCTTGCATGGGTCTTCATTAAATACAAAATTAGTAGTTATTTGAAGCTTGGTCTTGGTTATGGTGTAATTTTTTTTTATTAAGAGTTTTATTTACATTCTACTCTATGCAATCTAAGCGAGTAATAAGCAAATCGTATAATAAAGTAGAAGACTTGAGGGAGGACCATCCATTGATGTTACTCCCAAATAGGAGGCTTACACCTGGTTGGGGTGATGTGTGAGATCATGGGGCTATTGGCGTTGCAGTCTTCTCACAACTGGTCTTGGGATAGCTGATAAACGAGCTCGTTTTAGTGTCCCACGAGAGTGTATTGCTAATTTATGGATTTTGCTGGAGACATATGCGATCCCCAGGTCTTCGTGGAGGTCTGGTTGGTAACGTACCAAGGGGTATTTGACATCAGACGGAGTCTTGGACTGGAAATGCTGCAAGATTTTAGTATTTGACGGCTTGGTGCAACCCGATAGTTGGATGCCGTATGTCCAAATTGGCTTCTGGATGGCTTTGTAGAGGAAAACTTTGTTTTTGAGGGATAACTGCGAACGCCTTCCGAAAATCCAGTTCATTTCTTTTACTTTATTATCGAGATGTTTTCTTTTTGCCTTTATGTCTTCCATGTGAGTTTCTGTTCAAGATGCATCCCTAAATATTTGACTTCTGGTTTGACTAATATAACTGTATTGTTAATGGTGACTGGTAGACATGTACTTCGCTTGTTGGTGAAGGTAATGTGGGTAGATTTATCGTGGTTGACAGAAATTCTTTTCTTGCTGTACCGTTCTTGGATGAGGTTAAGGTGGTTCTGAAGGTTTTCAGATGCCATGAGAGATGAATTGTTAATAGATACTACAGCTGTGTCATTGGCGAAGGTGGCGATCTCGGTGTTGGCTATAGTAGGAGCGTCTGAAGTGTACATCAGATATAATAGAGGACCCAAAACTCTTCTTTGTGGTACACCAGCAGATATGGGTTGATAGTTTGAGAATGAATTGTTGATTCTGTTTGGAAGGTTTTGTCGCTTAGGTAGGATTTCAGTAATAGAAAAATTCTCCGGAAAATGCTGTGTTAATTTTGTATAGTAATCCCAAATGCCATACTCTATCAAATGCCTATTTGATATCCAAAAAGCTGCAGTGCAAAATGCCTTGGCTTCTAGTGATTGCATGATTTTGGTAACAATCCTGTGGGTTTGTTGTATTGTCGAGTGTCGCTACGAAACCCGAATTGGTACGCTGGTATGATTTGGTGTATGTCGACTGTCTCTTCTATTCTTTTTAGCAATAGTCTTTCAAAATTTTAGACCGGAGGGGAAAGAGAATTATAGGTCGGTATGATGTTAGCTCTGTGGGTAGTTTGCCGGGCTTGGCGATCGCTGTGATTATAGCATACTTCCACTGGAGGGGGAAGTAACAAAGCCGTAACATGTTGTTGTAGATGGTAGTCAGCAGTACTAATGTTTTCCTGGGTAAATGACATAAAATTTGTCCTGATATTAGGTCGTAGCCTAGAAATTTATGGACATTGGTGTACTTAAGCTCCTGCTGAACTTCGGCCGGGGTACATTTGAAGCGGCACTTGTAGGAAGGCTTCGACTTCCTCTTGGTTATCATTTAGATTTGGCTGCGGTGTTGTAAAGACATGTGCAAAATGCTCTGCGAATACATTTGCTTTGTCACTGTCGGTCCTGGCCCAAGTTCTTTCAGGTTTTCTAATTGGTGGAATCGTAATTTTGGGTTTTTAAATTTTCTTGCAGCTCTCCATATTGAACAGTCAGTGCTCGATAAATGGGTTATATAATAATGGAAATTCTGAGCTCAGTTTGAAGATTGTGAGTGAGCCTATTGTATGTTGTTTTGTCATTAGCGTTTATGGTTCTCTGCCATCTACTTCCTGTTCGGCGTTTTTCGATGACAAGTTCTTTGATGTGTCTAGGAATATTGTCATATTCTATGTGTTGATTGGGATCAGCAGGTGTAGCTTCTTGAGCGGTACTTTGGAGGAGTCGTGTTAAGTATTCTGTTGCGTCATCTAGTTCAGCAGATGTTGTAATTCATAGAGTAAGGTTGGTGCGTTTGGTTAGTAGTTGTTGAAATAGTTCCCAGTTTGTCTTCTTAGTGGTAAGCCTTGGAGGGCTGTCTTTGTGGATTATATTAGAGCTTGCTATTATAATTATCAGTGAGTGGTCGGAAGATAAGTCACGGTTGGATTCTATTGTGAAGAACGTATTGGCGATACCTTTCATGATCGAGAAGTCCAGCAGATAAGGGATCTTGTAAAGATCACTAAGCCAGTAAATTGGTTCGTAGGTTGATAAGTAGTTTAAATTAGGGTTTTGTATGGCACGGAGGGGGTTTCGCCCCTTCGGGGTAATTAGGCGTGATCCCCAAGTAGTGTGCTTAGCGTTCCAGTCGCCAGCAATTATGAATTTCTTCCCAAAGTTTTGAAAGTACTTTTCATACTCCTCATAGGTGATGCGATCCCGAGGTGGACAGTAAACGGCTGCCACGGTGAGTGGGTAGGCACTAGTTTCTAGTTGTAATAGCGTGCTCTGAATTTTATTGGTTTGATAAAATTGCAATTCAAAGTGTTGTAAAGCAGTTCTAATAATCGCTGCTGAACCTCCATGAGCAGTTCCGTCCGGGTTATTTGTAAGATATACGGTATAGTTTGGGATTTTGATGACAGTTCTATCCGTAGCATGGGTTTCGTAGATTAGTAGTATGTCAATTTTATGCAGTTGTAAGAATATTGTTATTTCTGGGATATGATTTGATATCCCATTTGCGTTCCACGATGCTATGCGTATTGACGAAGCTATTTTTAAGCTAGTTTGGAAACATGACAGCATGTATGCATTAATTGCATAAACATATTTTTAAATTCTGAGAGAAAGTGTAATAGTTGCTGTCCAATTAGTTGATCATTGGTAGTGTTGGAGTTATTAGTGTCGATGGTTACTTGCGCGAAAGATCTGCGGTTTGTTGATAATTTCGGAGGAGGCGCAGGTTGGTAGGTTGGTTGATTTGGTAGGGAAGGAAATTGGTGTAGTGTCGGCAATTGTGGTTGGAAATTGTTAAGTGATCTTCTGCTTGGGCCTTATCTTATTCGTTGTAAGACTTTGTCGACTGTGCAGCCTTTATAATTTGCACATTTGGCGGGCGTGTTAGAATCTTTTTGACATACTTAAGTGTTATGGTTTCCCCCACATTTTACGCGGGTGTAAGGTTTCGTACCGTAGGGTTTAGTGTATCGGTGCATTGTGGAATAAAATTTTCTTTCTTGGTGCTTCAATTGATACTTTCATGTTGCTTAGGTATTTTATTTCATATATTGTTTTATTATTATCTTGCGGTTCAAGGTCGACCATGAATAATGGTAATGGGTCTTTTGTTACCCGATGGCGATATTGATAGTTTGCATGTTGTGCCCAAGATTCGCTAATTCCGGTTTAATTTCTTTCGTTGGTATAGAGTGGTGGAAGTATCTTATTGCAACTCTATATGCCTGTTCTTCCTTTAACTGGTATGTAAGATGGACTATTTTTACGATCGTGAGGTGCTTTTGTAGCTTTCGATAAGAGTCAACGATGTGGGTGTTAATTATGATCGTGTTGTTTGTTACGGCTTTGGATTGAAATTGTTCTTTTTGCATGACCGTGGATAAGTTGGATATCATTTTCTTGCAGTTGAGGACACCATATATGAAAATGGAGGGTGGTTTTGGTATTTTTGGTTGTTGTGTGGAATTATTAGCTTGGGCATTAGTATTGTCTTCTAGTTGAGATAGGGCAATAAATCTATTATGGGTGTTATTGAGTGTAAATTCTCTAATCTCTGTTGGTGAGTTGGTAAGTCTTCTTTTTTTGAATGTTATAACTTGCCATTGATTATTGTTGGTTGTTGACGATTCATCCTCATGTGGTGTTTTAAATTCATTTATTGCGGAATTTTGGCTTGTTTTATTTCCATCCTGGGAGGTTAGTTTAAGAGATGGAAGTCGTAGCAAACCGTTGATTGGTATATATAAAATTATGTGGTTGACCGACAATTCAATAATTGTAGTTTGGCGGGTAGATTTGTCCTCTCATTTGGGGTTGTTGGTGAGAGTTTGATTTATAGGATAATTTGAATTATAACCGAACATTGGGTTACAAAACCTTCCATATTTGTTCTATAGTTGGGTGCACAATAATCCCTTAATATAATAAGTGATTCTAACTGATCAGTGACTGTTATACCCGTCCAAAGTCCAAAACATTTTATGCATTTTTAATTATTATAGCCGTTTCGTCTTGAACGTGTCTTTCCGATTCTGGGCGTTTGGCGTCTTAAATTGCATACCAAAAAGTTGAGAAATGTGATCATTGTATGAAATGAGTTTCTCTAATGTATTTTATTACGCTGAATAAATGTATTTATGTATTTTATGTTTGGAATTTGCAGTACAGTTTGCATTATATAGTGCTACTTCTTATAGTGACATTATTTTGAAAATACTGTACAATAGTTTAAATTCTGTTAATTTCGTTAATTATCTTTTATTAGGCATTTGTAGTTTGTTATATCGCCATGCCCAGTGGGGTTGCTAATCCCCACCCGGGTGCCACTCCAGGTGGTAGATAGGGAAACGCCCGCTATATAATATAGCGAATACCGGGTAAATAAAATACCCGGGACGGACCAAAACTAGGAACTTGTATATAATGCATTTAATGGCTCCTAAAGATCCTGACAGAGGACAGCAGCAACTGTTAGTACTAAAATAGGGCTGAAATGGATGGCCTATTGATAGAGTTCTTCAGACAACCGATCATACGAATCGAAACTACTTCACTATTTCCCAAGAACAGCCACTATGGAAAACACAACTAATGAGTCAAACCCGAGTGCCTGGCGCCACTTAAATGAGGCAGGGGTGCTAAGAATTCCCGGGCGGAATTTAAAATTTACAATGAAGAACATCGGAAAATAGGATATGAAAACGCTTTTTGAAGCAGAAGAATTAACTAATGCCATGTCAGAATTTAAAAGAACAAAATTGCAATTAGTCGTAAGTGAAGTCTGTTAGATCTGGCATATGTAAATCACAAGATACATTTACGTACCATTCTGGAAGAAATAATAATAATCATCAGAAAGGATCAGCCTTTATGATGAGCGACTTAACAGAAAAATCAGTAATTAAGTTCTTTTTTTATCTAAGAACGAATGGCAGTGGTACAACTAAAAGGTAACCTAATAAACAGGTTTACGCTCCCTCTGGTAAAAAAGCGAAGAAGAAATTGAATAATTTATAAAAACCTAGATAATATTCTAAAATCAATAAAAAAACAAGAAATAATAAATAAAAAGTTGGTAAAGGTCGGATACTGGATATAGTACGGTTTAGGAATTAAAAATAATAGAGGTGACCGTCTAATTCGGTTTTGTCAAAAATACCAAATGGTTATAACCAATGCGTCGTATAAACTGCTAAATCGATGGTTATATTCATGGACCCCATCACAGCATACTAATAATAAAATTGTAGGAAATCAGATTGATTATTACAGTCAATAAAGATTTAGAAATGGAATTAAAAGCACCAAAACTTATCCGGTGCAGAATACATTCGGATCACACCTTATTGATAGCAAATATAAATGTGAAACTGCAGATAGAAAATTAAATGTCAATAAAGCATAGAATAGATACAACTAATCTGAAAAATGACGAAATAAAGCCAAGTTGAAAATTAAACTCGATGACGACTTGGCATATGTAAACATCAACATAGACATTCATCAGTGGAGAGCCGCACAGGCGAAAATAATAAAAATAGCAAATTCATTCTAGGTGAAAAAAAGACAGTTAAGGTACAAGGAAAAGAAGAAGAAGAAGAAGAAGTTGGATATGTATTGCGAACAGCAAAATCGGGCAAGGCAAAATATGCGTTGAGATTATAAAATTGTTTGATGAAAATAATATGTAAATGTAGACTAAACTTTTCGATCACGTATATGAAAGTGGAAAAATGCCTGACATTTGGACAAAATCTGTCTTCATTCCGGTACTTAAAAAGAATAATGCAACATCATGTAATGACTTTCGCTTAATCAGCTTAATGAATCATGTACTAAAGAATCTTAGTTCTTAGAATTATACAAAACATAATTTCAAGGAAAGTTCACAATTTGGATTTAGATACGGACTTGGAACAATGGATGCTTTATTCGGAATGAACATATTATTACAAAAATGCCGAAATTTACAGAAAACTGTGTATATTGGATTCATATATTTTGAAAGAGCTTTTGATAGGGTTCAACCTTTAGAGTTAATCGAAACATTACTAGAAATAGGACTAAATGGAAAAGATATTAGGTTAATCAAAAGCTTGAACTGGAACCAAACTGCTCCTGTATGTAACGACAATGAGCAAACAAAAGAATGTCCAATAAAATGAGGAGTAAGACAGGGATGTGTTCTGCTTATTTAATATATATTCAAAGCATGTGTTTGAAAAGGCTTTATGGGAGCAAAAGAAGGGATTAGAATAGACGGAGAAGTTATAAATAATATTAGGTATGCTGGACGACACTCTTACTTACAGACCTTGAAGTTACTAGAATTCATACATAAAATAATTCAAGGCCAGTTCAACAGATTGGATTTAAAATTAATCGACTAAAAACAAGGATCATGTAATGAGTCGACAAGATACAAGAACATATATTACAATAAGCCGTAGAATTAACAGTAATAGATTTTATATCTAGGAATTGGCAATAATAATCTTAATCGATAAATTAAATCTCGAATAGAAATGGTCAAAAGTACTTTAAAGTTAATAAAACAATGCTATGAACAATTACTTACGATGGATTAGAAAATAGTTTATCAGTCGAAAGTACCAAGAACACAAATGAACAATTAACGGTAGCAATAGAACACGTCAATGTTTAAATATCTGAAGTTGGATCAAAAAATCTTAATCCTGATTATAAAATAGATCAATAGAAATGGCAGAGTACTTTTATAAGTATAAAACAATGCTACAACAATTACAGATGTATTAGAAAAGGTTTATCAGTCGACAAGCAGTACCAAGAACGACAAGTATAACAATTAACGGATAGCAATAGAACACGTCAATATTTAAATATCGGAAGTCTGGACAATAATAATCTTAATCCTGATTATAAAATAAAATCTCAATAGGAAAGGCAAGATGATTTCAAAATATAAAACAATGCCAAAATTAACAAGATATTAGAAAGTTTATCAGTCGACAAGCAGTACCAAGAACACAAATAACAATTAACGGAGTAGCAATAGAACACGTCAATAGATTTAAATATCTAGGAAGTTGGATCAATAATAATCTTAATCCTGATTATAAAATAAAATCTCGAATAGAAATGGCAAGAAGTACTTTCTATAAGTATAAAACAATGCTATGCAACAATTACTTACGACTGGGTATTAGAAAAAAGTTTATCAATGCTACGTTTGGTCAATTATTAGCTACGGAATGGAAGCCTGGGCGTCAAAAGAAACCATCATAAACAAATAAAAGCGTTTGAGATATGGCTGTATAGGAGAGTGTTAAAAATACTTTGGATTGCGCAAATTACAAACGAAGAAGTATTGAGGAAAGTAAAAGAGAAAAAGCTGATGAAAGTTATAATGAAAAGAAAAACAGCTTACTTCGGATATATTCTAAGAAATGAAAATGTAATTTACTACAAATAAAATAAAGAAAAAATCTAAAGAAAACGGCCTGTAGGAAGCAAGAGATTGTTATGGATGTGTAACATACGTAAATGGAGTGGAATGACTGTAACGCAATTGTTCCGATTAGCTGAAGACCAAAATAAACAGAACCAGTCTACAAGAAGAAGAAAATATCGCCATGACCATATAGTAAATGAAATAAAGACAGTAAACTAATATTCACATTAAGATGTCAACAATGCCCCCAGATCACAATCAATAACTCATTGGTACCACAAGTCACAGAAACCAAATATCTAGGGATGCACTTAAATTCCAGGCTAACTTAGAAGACACACATAATTAAAAAAAGGAAAGAAATAGATTTGAAAGTCAAGAAAATGTATTGGCTATTAGGCAGGAAAACACCATTATCTATTAAAAACAAAGTTCTCATTTACAAGGCAATTATGGTATAGAGTTGTGGAGATGCTCATGTAAATCAAACATCAACATTATTGAAGACTTTCAATCAAAAACACTACGTGCTATCGTTAACGCCCCCTAGTTCGTATCCAACCAGACAATTCATACAGACCTAAACATACCCTTTGTAACAGAGGTCATAGAGAAAATGGCAACCAAACATAAAAACAAACTGATATCACATCCAAATGTCAACGTCCAATCACGACTAGAAGCTAGGCAATCTAAACGACTAGAAAGAAACTGGCCGTGTGATTTAACAGAACCATCTCATTAATTATTGTAAATTAGGTTAATTATAACTTAACAGCTCAGATTAATGTACATATGTAATATATTATCTATAATTCTTTGTCAAACAATATATTGTAATAAAAGGGCAAACACCATTGGGTGCCACCCTTCACATGTCAACACAAGTCCTACAATTAGCTCATAGAACAAATTTAATGTAAACTGTTCTGATTGCTAATAAATTACCATAATAAAAAAATGACCATATAATTTTGTTAGATAGATAGCTGGACGTAATTTGATTTATAATTGATCTGTAAAAATGTTTATGCCGATTTTTAAGATTTTATTGGACATATTTAATAGTGGTAATGTTTGCAGAATAATTTCTTGTTAAATGTTGCTGCCGCAATAATTGTCTATTTAGCATTGTTTCAGTTCGATTTGGGAATCTTCTGTTTACAATTTCTAAGTAAACTTAGCAACCCTTTAGTTTGGAAAGTGCGCTCCTAAATAAACTGCACGTTATGCAGGTTTACTAACCGATTTAGTCTTTATGCATGGCTTATAATGGTGCCCAGCAATATATTTGGCACAGCGTTATATTCTGGAGATTCAAATTTTACTGCAGTGTTTATTAGATGCGATATTTCATATACACCTGAGAGCAAAACAATCGATTCACTAGCTGCACGCGTATTTTCGTCTCCTGTTTCAGTCTAACAGAATTAAAAATAAAAACATTAACATGCAAGGATATAATTATAATGCTTTAAAAAACTGCTGATATTGCATTAATCGGATAATGCATTCATAAAAATATGCATCACGGATGCAGTTTTACGAATCTTGCTAATTTGAACGCACGTGGGCGACGACTATGAACAGCATGCAGTACGCTTGCAATCCGGTAATTCATCTCACTCGCTTACCCGAAGTTGACGTAAGTAAGTGATATAAGTGCTCGAGTGATTCGTAAGAAAAGGGATATCACAGCCGCCAAAACAGCCCAGGCAGTTAAACTGTTAAAAGACAACCTCAATCAGAGAATCGACCAAATTGAGTCGATCAGCTGTGTGGAGAGTATGGCATCAATAACGAAAACCAATGGCTACGTCCTTCAATCTTAATATCCCTCAGAAATCGATATATAACTAGCATTGACCTCAAGCAAGAGCTGAGTGCGGTCAGAGGTGTGGTTGCCAACACTTGGACAGTGAGAAGTAGGCTAAAGGCGGCCAACTTGACCCTAAAAAAGGCAGCTGCGCTTCCCAAACTAACTGCAGTCCAAAAGCAAAGGCGATGAGTCAAATATTATTCACCGACAAGTTAGGGATGTGTCTATATGGCAACGACAGGAAACGTCGAGTCTATAAAAATCCAGAAAAGCGATTTGCTCATTGCTGTACTCAAGAAATTGTCGCGTATGGAGGTGGCTCTTGTATGTTTTGGGCGGGCATGTATTTGTACGAAAAAACTGAGTTGGTTTTTGTGTCTAGTGGAGAACGCACATTAGAGACATTCTGGAGAAGCATCTTCCGTTTGCGGGATTTGTTGGTGAGGATTTTATGTTAATGCACGACATTGCGTTATGCCACACTGCTCGAGTGACCACTACCTACCTAACTGATGTCGGTATACCGAAAATGGACTGGCCTCCGTATAGCCCAGACTTGAATCTAATTGAGCATTTTTGAGATGAGCTTAAGCGAAGAGTCCGAGCCAGAAACCTTGCACCAAGGAGCGTGATGTAACTGATTGATTGAACGATGGGAAGCAATCTCTTAAGACAGCATAAAAAAAGTCATCCGATCTCTGCGTATTCGCTTGGAAAGTGCAATCAGGAAAATATATGGCAACACTGTTCGCGCCAATCTCCTATTTTAAATTAGGACCGGCCGTGTTTTAACTTCCTCTGTATACGCGCTTTAGTTTTGATTTGAGATAGCGGCGGCCAATTTGCCCGCGTGTGCGGATATATAAGCGGCTGCGGCGATGGCCTCGCTTGCTCTTTCGCTCGCTTTGTTTTGAATTTGAATTGATGGTTTAGAAAGCGGGCGACCGACGTTTAAATTTTCAATGGCCGAGAGCGTTTTGTCCGAGAGTTCGCCGGCGTGTTTGATTGGCGGCAGAAATTTCCAGTTTCAAATCCGTGGCCGTTTTGTTGAAGGCTATTTTATTGCGGAATTAGATATTTTGCCGACCAGATTAATCTCTTCCCGGAGGTCGCTTTGTTTCCCGGGAGTTGAAATTTTTCGGTGAGAAAACTCAGTCCGATTTTCTTTGTATCTGACCTGGCGAGGAATCAACAAGGGACTTGTTGCACCACACTACCGATCGGCTCCGCTGTGATGATTGGGATAACTTATCCTATCTTTTCACCTACATCCTTATTTCCTCTTCCTGGATTTCCCAAGATTACAACATAGGGAACCGATTTATGCAGGATAGCGGCGCTTCCAAAAAGGTTAGTGTTTCAGCTTTGGCTTTTGTTTGAAGTTCCTTTGTTCTAATTTAAAATCACTATACAGTCCACTTTTGACCGTAACACGTATTGAAAAAATCATGCAATTAATTTCAACTGAGGATTTCACTTTTTCTTTTCATAATTACCTTTTCCCTTTCAACTCTTTCGTGTTACGCATATGCTTAGGCCCATATCTTTATCAAAACAGGTCCGATTCTAATCAAAGTGGTATCACTTGAAACCCCAGATTTTAAGCTTTTAAACAGTATATTGAACTTTGCTGGGAATACTATCGGAGTAGATACACATTTTTTCAAACTTGAGCAAGTTGCTGGGTCGATTGTTTTGCCCTCAAGTGTCTATTTCGTTATTTTCTGGTGGAGTAGATCAATAAAAAGCAAATTGTGTGTTATTCTAGTTTCTTTGTTAATTATATTTATAATGTTTTTATTGTTAATCCGTAGATCATATATAGCTTCTTTTATATTCTTTCCATTTGTGCTTATCTTCGGAAAGAACATATGTGTGTTTTACAATTTTGTTGTTATCAAGGACTTTTTTTAGTATTTTGTAGTGTTCTACCGATTTTATTTGTAGTTTTATTTTACCTCCGGCTAGAATTTGTTGGTTGGTATATTTTAAATATTTGTTTAACATTTTGCGCTTTATATTTTTTTGTTATATACCCCTGAAAGTCTAATCATTGTTAATTTTTCCAACTGGGAGAAGAAATTTATTCATATTAAAAGTTGCATTTGCTAGTTAACTTACTGATTAAATTAAAGCAATTTCTGATTGAGATTGTTATACTGAATGGCTTGAAACTACTATAATTTAGATGAAACCTTCCACTGCCGATAGTGTAAAGTTCGTTCAGAAGGAGGCCATAAAATTGGAAGCATATTTAAATATTTATAAGGGCAAGATTATTCGTAAATAGCTATTATTGAATTTCTGTATATTAATTATGTGGCAATTTGTACCTAAAATACAAAACATACAATATTTTAACGTAAAATTGTACTTCAATCGCATAGGTAAAAAGCTAATGTGATAATCGCCACACCAGAAATAAAAGGCCTTATGTGTTTGAAGAATAAGCAAGCTGCGTTGTTCTTTGGAAGCAGATATCTAATGTTTTGCAGTGATCACAGTTTGGATCATAAATTATGATATTTTCGCAGGATAAAGTATTTTAACTATTAGGTATTCAACAAAATAAATCATCAAAATGCTCACTGCGATTGTCGAATGGAAATATAAAGGCGATTATTATTTTAAAATTTGCACATTAAAACTTGTCAAATATATGGTAATGATAGACTTAACGACATCTTTCATTATTTCTTCTGTTGTTAAATTTGGATAGTCTCAATTTCGTCTAATTATAGCACCTAAAAATTAATTTTTCGTCACACATCCCCAATCAATGGCTGACTAAGTATAGTATGGGGTGAATCAAATATAAACTAAAATTATTATTTTATTAAAAAATTAATCAAATAGTTATTTGTCTGCATGGTCCAAATTAGAAACACATTTTACTCAACGTATAATTAGATTTTTTATTTTGTTTTCGTAAAATTAAAGTGGTTGTGACACCAATCACTCGCATACGAATGCTTCAACATTAACATCGTCATCAAATCTCTATTCAAGTGCTTCTTCCAAAAATCCAAACAAATAGTAATGCAGAGATATAAGTCTGGATTATATGTAGGCTGCTCCTGTATAGATCAGTACAAATCCTTAATTTACATAGAGTTTGAGCTATTGATTGGGGCCAGGGCTTGTTGTAAAAAATAACTATTCTCGAGAAGGTTGAGAACAATCCAAATATTCTCCTCAGACAACTTGGTTTCTGGATGGCAAAGTTATTTATGTCTTCAAACTATACCTCTTTTTTCCAAATGTTCTACGCTTTTCATGAAAAACTTAACAATAATGCGTTGCACAAACGACAAAAGTTTCTTGTTCTGATATTGTAACTAAAAAAAAGGTAGTGCGAAATACCTTACGTGGAAAATCTTCTTTAGTAGGAGACTGCTTAGAAGTCCTATTTATCTACGTCTATCTCACAGGTCGTAAAAGAAGAATTTTGGTTTATGTTTCACTTAACATGTACAGGGGTCGGCGCTCGAAGTGTTACCAACTTCACGTTGCTGTAGCAACCAAATGGCTAATGACATGGCGCTTATTTGTTGAAAAACGTCAGTTTGGTATATTTTTTATAAGCCTACGGAAGCATATTGTTTTACGTCGCGGTTAAAAAAGTTATCGAAATTTAATTCAAATGCAACAGTGTTATTGCTTTGTATTTGGCTGGAAAATCACAACCAGCCCTTGTTAATGAGCTACGACATTTACGTGTGAACAAAATGTTTGTCTATTGGACCATTACACGTTACAATGAAACTGACAACATAAAAAAATGCCATGGAGATGGACATCCAAAAACAGCGAGAAATGGTTCGAAAAGTGAAGGCCAGAATTCAACGCAAGCGTAGTTTATTTGGCGAAAAATTTCAATGTGTCTGCTCGTAGCATGGGACGCATATTACAAAATGAACTACAAAATACAAAAAGTGCAAGATTTAACACCTAGCAAGAGCAAAGGTGCTAAAACACTTGCAAGTTGGTGGCGAGCTTGAAAATTTTCGGATGAAAAATTTTTACGGTGTAGCAATAGGTAAACAAACAAAACGATCGTATATACAGTACAAATCAAAATACAATTTAGACCAGCGAATTGCTCTGCGAAAGCAAGCGCCTGCATCAGTAATGGTCTGGGCCGCGATAACTGCCATAGGACGCTCACCACTCGTTTTCATTGTAGAGGACGTAAAGATAAATCAATAGATCTACCGTGAAAAGATTTTAAACGATGCTTTGTTACCTTGGGCACGTAAACAATTTGGACGTTTCCACAAGACCTGCAACCATCCCATAAAGCCCGTGAAACCCAACGTTTTTTACAAGAAAAAGTTCCCAGCTTCATTTCGTCACAACAATAGCTACCATATTCCCCGGACTTTTGGACCCAATGGATTTTTCTTAGTTCATTCTGGAGGCCAAAGTATCAACTAAAACATATGAGACGGCCAACGTCTTAAAGATTGCTTTTCGCCGAAAATGGGGCAAAAATACCATCAGGCCACATTCGTGCAGGGTGTGAAGCCTTCCCGGACACACTCGATGCTATTATCCGCGCTAAATCGAACAGTAACATATTCTTCATAAAATTTAAAATTTTTTACGATTTTAAATAACAAAAATCAAAACTGACAAAATTACATCCATGTTAATTGACAACACTTCGAGCGCCGACCCCTGTATACTATATATAAAGTTTTGTCTATCTCTAAATATTATAACTAGAATGTTAATGTTTTTATTTAGCCTTTGCAAAAGTTGTCTATATATATAATTATATTTGTTTACGAATACTGCGTCGTTCATATTTAATTAATAGTTATATCCAATTACAAGTTGCTGTGCTTTAATTTCATTCTAATTTTTTAATTATTATTTATAATATTTATTACTAAACTAGATTGCAGTAGTCATCGATTTGTTTAATAATTTACAAGAATATTATTTGTATACACAGTAGTTAAAAGTTAGCATTTTCAAAAACATCTTTGCTTTGTAATAACCTTAGATACAATTTTAGTGCGGTTGTTAAACTTTACACAATAAACAAAAAAATTTAAACGACGGGGTTCTTCAAATTAATCATTAAGGCATTCTAAACAACCTAGTAAGCGAGGGCGCTTTATGGAATGAGATAAAAAGTTTTTCTCCTTTTTGCTGACATAACAACGGCGCTACTTTCGCTTTACGTTTACTACCTTCAAGTACGTTAACTCAAATAACTCTGCGGCGAGGGAGCAAGCTCGTTACAACTTGTTTCTTTTTACTACCCTCACCGCGTTAATGGCTGCTGCACTTTACAAGTAGGCCTTCGGCGCGGAATCGCAAAGTCGGGAAAGGAAAGGGCGGACTGTAAAGGAGTGAACTAGTTTCGTTCGAATGGCCGTTTCCGTCCGAACACGTGTTGCATTGCATGTCTTGATCGTAGCCCCGTAGCTCAGGTGCGCTTTACTGCTTTGTAAGATTACATGTAAGGTGACATTAAATATAAGTGCATCAAAAAATCCTAGTCAATATTATATAATCTTGTCAAAACATGTTGCTGTTTTAAATCACCATGACTCTAAAATTTGTGACCCCAAATGTAATTATAGACTTCCAAGCAGTCAATGAAAGAATATGCAAACTAAGACTTAAAACACACTTCTTCAATTTAACGATGATAAACCCACACAGCCCAACAAAAGAACAGTCAAAAGAGGTAAAGGAAAAGTTCTACCAATAGCTAGAGCGTACATACTTCAACTTGCTCAGATACGACATAAAAATGATAATAAGGGACATGAATGCCCAGCTAGAAAAAGAATAACAGTTTATCGGTGCAATAGGCAAAACTCTATGAACAATAAAATTAATAATAACAAAAAATTCTCCATTAACTTCGCTCAACATGCTTTCCACATAAGAACATCCACAAAATAGTGTCAATCAAATAGACCATGTGTTAATCGACAAAAAAGGATCTACAAGCATCGTGGATGTTAGCATACGGAAGGGAGCATATTGTGGGCCATAACATTTATTAATCCAAGTTCAGTTCAGATGTAAAATTAATAGAAACGAAAAGATTAAAGAACAAGACCAACAAAGACAGATTAAGCGAGCAGAGGCACAACAAAACTTTGCACGAGGAACAGAACAAATACTTGGGGAGGTCGGAAATGAACAAGTAGAAAATAGATGGAAACGAATAAAAACAATATTAACGGAAGCAGCTCATGCAATCTTAAAACCCAAAAAGAAAAACAAGTGCGCAGAGTGGTTTGAGTAAGAACATGAAGAGATTATCAATAAAAGAAACGAAACACACAAAAGATATGTGGCAAGGATAATACAGGGAAGCGAAAACCATTTGAAATTGCAAGACGAAGAGCTGACAAAGCATGCAGAACAAAGAAACAGACATATGAAAGCAAATTAACCCAACAAATGGAAAAAGATTTTAAAGGAGATAACATAAAATTTATAAAATAAATAAGGAGGGGACGTACAAATAAAATTAACATGTGCGAGGATGAACTAAGACAAATTATAAGCAGCCCTTTAAATATTAAATAAAAATAGAATCTAGCATTGCTAAGCTCTTGAGAAAATACAAATAAACGAATTAATCTCCATCGGGAAAGAACTAAACCTAATAGAACTATCGACACTTGAAAAGATTCAAGAAGTCATAGAAGCTCAGAAAAACAACAAATCTCCTGGATACGATAATGTATTATTAGAATTCTATAAAAAGGGCAGTAAAAACTCAGTAAACAAATGCATGCCTTAATAGTAAATATATCGCTAGAAGAAGCACCACCCGAAAAGTAGAAAAAAATTATAATATGCCTAATCTACAAAAAACTATAGAGGAATATCGCTTCTATGTACAGCCTATAAGATATTTACACACTCATAGTAAATAAAATATTCCAGCCTACTGCACAAAGCATTATAAATCAATACCAGACGGATTTCAGGCGTGGCAGATCCACAATAAACCAGCTATTTACAGTTAAGCAAATATTAAAAAAGACTTGGAAATATAACGTCAATGTACACAACGTTCTTGTCGACTTTAGACAAGCTTACAACTCGATAGATTGAAGCACATTCTATAAGGTCCTACTGGAACTCAAAGTGCTACCCAAGTTCGTAAGACTCGTTACGGCAACAATGGAAAATACGAAAGCACGTGTCCTCACGGCAACAGTAAATAAAATTTAAAATAACAAAGGGGTGAACCAAGAAAATGGATTTGCTTCCATCCTACTTAATCTAAATCTATGTTATAAGACAGACGACGGTTGGAGCAGGAAACCTTCTGACCAACGAAACTAGGCAGGTAGCCGCAAATGCAGACGACATCAGCATCACGAGTCGAACAGGAGGTCAAGAAACATCATCATCATCAAGCCGTGCAATCTTAAGATTATGGCTGACGCATAGTTGCGCCTTGAAATCCTATTTATGAGGGGGATTACTCCTCTTTCCTTTGGTTGATTACAGATTCTTGTGTGTCCTGGCTTCGCGAGTTATTATCTTCCACTCCGTTCTTTCCTTGCATTTCAGTTTCCAGTCTGTTATTCCCAATGTTCTTATGTCTTCTTCTACTTGTTTTAGCCATCCTTTTTTGGGTCTTCCCCTTTTCCTTGGACCTAGTGGGGTCCATTGTGTTATTCTCCTTAGCGTCTCCGTCGGGGTCCTCCTCATGATGTGCCCGCCCATTTCAAACGTTGTGCCTTTATAAATCTTGTGATAGTTTCTCCTCTGAGTTCGTCTTCTATTTCTTTATTGGTTTTAGTCTTCTTTCTCCAGTTGCTGTTATATTTGGTCCTAATATTGTTCTCATTATTTTCTTTCCGCTATTCTCAAGTCTTCTTCTTCTTTTTGCTTATTATTGCTGTTTCTAGGGCGTACGTCAGTATTGGCCTTATTAATGTCATATACATTTTATCTTAGTTTTCTTGGTGATTGCTTTGCTTTTCAGAAGGTTCATGTTTCTTCCATAGGCTTGGTTTCCTTTGAGGATTCTTTCTTTTATCCGATCTTTGCCTGATTGTTGTATCGTCGTTCCCAGATAGTTGAAATAGGTAACAGTTTCGAAATTGTGCCTCTGCGTTTTAAGGTATTTTTGTGTGTCCCTTTCTTCTCTTCCTACTTTCATATATTTTGTTTTGCTCTGATTTATTTCCATTCCATATTGTCTTGCTTCTTCCTCTATTTTTCTATTGCTTTTATTAGTTTCTGTCTCGAGTTTGCCACTATTGTTATGTCATCCGCATACGCTACTATTTGGATGTCGTCGGTAATAATACTTTTTGTCTAGTTTCACGTTCCTTATAATGCTTTCTAGTACTAAGTTGAATAGAGAGGAGAGATTGAGTCTCCTTGTTTTACACCTTTTTATTTGGAATTCTTCCGTTGTTGTTTCTTGAAATCGCACTTTGCTTTGGTTTCGTGTATTTTCATTTTTAAAAGTTTTCTCAACGTTTGGGATATCTTTAGTGTTTTTAGCTCTTTCATCATTTTTCCTCTGTTGATTGAGTCAAATGCACTCTTAAAGTCTACAAAGAGTACATGAACTTCTCTGTTATAGTCTCTTGTTTTTGGAGTATTTGTTCTAGGATATGTATTCCGTTGATTGTTGACCTGCCTGCCCTGAAGCCATTTTGATAGTCCCCAGGATTTCCTCCGCTTGTAGTTTCAGCCTCTTGTTTATCAGATTTGCCAAAATTTTGTAGGTGGTATTCAGTAGGGTTATTGCTCTGTAGTTCTCACACTGTTCTTATTTCCTTTTTGTGAATTGGTGTTATTATTCCTGTGTTCCATTCTTCCGGCATTTTCTTTGTATCCATATCTGCTTTATTAGAGTGTGTATTTGTTTATGTAGTTGTTGGCCCCATATTTCAGAAGTTCTGACTCAATTCCATCCTCTCCCGGGATTTTCCGTTTTCAGTCTTTTATTACTTCTTGGACTTCCTTTTCTGATGGGTATTCGTCTTCTTGTTCTAGCGCTGTTGTGCTATCCTCTTCTGGTTGTTCCGTTTTGTCTGGTTCTGCATTAAATATTTTTTGTAGTAGTCTTTCCAGATATTTCCTATTTTCTGGGGCTCGTATTCTATTTGGCTTTCGTTGTTTTTAATCCTTGTTCTAGTTCTGGGTTTATTTGTTTGGTTTTTTATTTTTCTGTAGAACTGTTTTATGCTGTGGTTATTACTGTCTTGTTCAATTTCCTCGAGTTTGTTATTTAGCCAGTCGTTCTTTTTACTTCTATATAGTATGTTTGCGTTATTTCTTTTTATTTCGTATTCTCTTCTGTCTTGTTCTCTACTCGTGTTGATCCATTTAATTCTTGCCTCATTCTTTAGTTTTCTTGCTTTTTCACAGTCTTCGTCGAACCATTCTTTCGTTTTCTTTTTTGTTGTCTTCCTTCCTAGCACTTCTTCCGCCGTTCGCTGTATGTGTTGTTTCATTTCTCTCCATATTGTCTCTATGTCCGTAATGTTTGTTAGTTTGTTTTGTGTATTTTTAGCGTATGAATCTTAATATTTTTCCCTCGTTTCCTCGCACCCGAGAGCTTCTAGATTTACTTTTGTTACTTCCGTTTTGGTTTTGTAGTGCTTCCTCATGTCTAAGTTCTTTAGCTTTGTTATTACTAAGTAGTGGTCTGATTCAGCTTGTGCGCCTCTGTAGGATCTTGTGTCTATTGTCTTGTTACGTATCCCTTTCGTGGCTAGTATGTGGTCAATTTGATTTTCTGTTGTGCCTGCCGGATGTCTCCATGTTGGCTTATGTTTTTTGGGGTGTTCGTACTTTGTAGATATAAGCGTCATATTGCAGGCTCCTGCTAACTGGCATAGTCTGTGTCCATTGTCGTTTGTTGCCTCGTGTATTGTCCCTTTTCCGTTTCCTCTTACTTCGCTCAGGTACGGCTCTTTCCCTATTTGGGCATTTGCATCTCCCAATATTATAATTTCGTCTTTTTTTGGCAGGCCCTCACACAATCTTTCCAAATTTTCATAGAATCTGTCTTTCTCGTCTTGCTCTGCAACTTCCGTAGGTGCGTAAATGTTAATAAATGATACGTGCATATTTTCCATTTTTAGTCTTAGTAATGCTATCCTGCTGTCCATTGGTGTAAATTCAATTATGTTTTTTACTAGCTTTTTTCTAATGTAGAATGCTACCCCATTGCTCCCTCTTTTCCCTTCTCCCCTGTATAGGAACGTGTATTTGTCTTTTGTTATTTCTCCTGATCCTTCCCATCTTACTTCTTGTATGGCTGTTATGTCTAGGTTATATGATTCTAGTTCTTTAGCTATTTCTTCAATTTTGCCTATCCTTAGCAGCGTTTTGATATTCCATGTTCCTATTTTTATCTGTTTCTCCTTGTTTTTCCGTTTTGTCCTCTTCTTTTTTGGTTTTGTATTTCTTTGTTTGTCTGTTGATGTGATTGGTTTCCATGTAATAAATTGTCTTGTATTGGTAGTAATTGGTGTGTTTTTCTCTTTTTCCTTTTTCGTTAGCTGGGTCGTATGTCCTTTTTGATTCCTAGGTTTTTTCTTTGTTCGTGGGTTTCGTGCTTTTCTATCGTGTATACTTTGTGCTCCTTATATTGATATTTCTCCAGCCCTTTTGCTTCCCTGGTGACTTTGGTTATGTCTTTTTCCACTTTCCTCCTTATTTCACCTTCCTTTAGTTGTTCAGTGTGTATGTTTCGTCTCCTACTTGTAGTTTGTTATAACGGATATTTGCTCTGTATCCCATGTTTCTAGCTTCTTTCATGTGTATTAATAGATTTTTTCTGTCCAGTTGGATTTGCCTTGGATAGTATTCATTGATCCATATATTACTACCTTTTAGTTATTACGCGGCTTTTAAGATTTCTTGCTTTTTACTCATTGTTGCTAGTTCCAGTACTGTTGGTCTGTTTCTCGTACTTCTTTCATCACTCCTTCCTATTCTTTTAATTTCTTGGACTTCCTTCTCCATGTCTATGTTGACCTCAATATCCCTTAAGATTGTTCTAGTTCTTTCTTTCAGTTCCAATTCAGGTTCATTCGATGCGTCCTGTACTCCTTGTATTATAATTTTCTTTTTGCATACTTCTTTTTCCAATATTTCCATGAGTTGATTCTGCGCTTTCAATTCCTTCTTGAATTCCTCATTTTCTATCTTTAGCTCTTCGTTTTGTATTTTAATTTGTTGCATTTCATTTCTCATTCCATCTATCTTAGTGTTAATAATTTCTTTTCTTTTATCTAAATCATTTAGCTTGTTTAATTTACTATTAATCTCTTCAAGTATCTTCTCCATTTCTTCTCTACTTGGCGGCCGTTAATTCGATAATTATTATAAATTAATTTCACTTCGCTAAGTCTTAAATTCGCCTTAATCAGGCCCTGTATGTTGTTTATGCTTGGTACGCGTGGCGCGCGGGCGCGACCTCGCCCATCGCCTGGAATTTCTCGTCGTCTGCTGACTCTTATCTTGTTTTTCTTCTTATTTAACGTGTCTAGTCTCCCTTAATTCACCTATCCACTCGCCACCTTGCAAATAATTTCCTTTGAATCCTCGTTTCTAACGAAATCGTTCACAGGCAAATATTTTAGCTTTCACTTCACCGATCTGTTGTCCTTTTACCTTTCTATTTATTGTTTGAGCTGCGAAAATAGGTTCACCCGAATCTACTTCTCGGAGGTTGGCCTACTATCAGCTCGGAATTATAATTTCCAAATTCCTATACTTTTTATTGTTTTATTTCGGTTTATACTGTCTTATTCCTTATAGGTACAATGGGTTGCCTACTCTCTGATCGTCCGAAAGTGAGTGGGTTGACCTCTTGTTTATTTCCCTTGTGGGTTAGTTTAGAGCATGCAATTTTTATCTTTAATGACAAATTTCCTAACCTCTAAAGTTTCTATTTAATAGTTACTTAGCTCACAGTTTCGATCGGGATTCGTCTCCTTTACTACTCCTCTGCTCTGTGCAGTTGCTTTATTCACAATATGCTACTGTTCTTGTAATTATTACAGCTCGATATGGTCGAAAATGGACTTAAATATCGGAGCAGCACACAACACACATGCAGTATATTCAAAAGCCCCACCAGAACCCGGTCAAGAAACATACACAGAATTAAAAAGATACTCACACAAGATTGGATTGGAAATCAACACAAAAAAATTAAATCTTTGATCCAGACTAGATTTAACAGACACGCCCGCAACATTATACGGGAAGACGATATTGAAACGATGTCGCAGCAGTTTACCTGCCTAGGAATCGAGCTGGCCTCAGACGGAACTGAAGATCACAAATTAAATAGAGGGATAACTGCAGCTAACAAGACATATTTTGCACTGTCTAAAATCCTTCAGTCACGAGATATCCGCCGCTATATAAAACTAAGAATATATACAAAATCATAATAAGGCCGATATTGATATATATGACTGCGAAATCCGGGTAATGACAGACAAATTAAACATTTTCGAAAGGAAAGAATTAAGAATACTGGAGCCACTAAATGAAAACATAGTCTGGAGAATAAGGTATAACCATGAGATCTACTAAATCTATAAAGAACCGTCGGTGGTAGACTTCATATGCCTTAGATTACAATGGGCGGGCCACGTTAATAGAATGGAGGATACAAGGCTGCCAAAAAGAGCACTGAACACAAGAATGCAAGGTAAGAAACCAGTGGGAAAACAAAAAAAAAAAAAGCGATAAGAGGATAAAGTGTCTGAAGATGCCCGCAAACTACGTGGTGTTAGAAGCTGGAGAAGAACATCAGCAGATAGGCAAGAACAGAGAACAAAAGCTGAAGGAGACCAGGGCTTCATTTGGACTTTAATGCCATCAAAGAAGAAGATATGTAACTTATGTCTGTTTCGCAAGTATCGAGCCAGTGTTAATATAATAAAAACAGTTCACGCGGTCGCGATGTAACCTGGCAGCCGATGAGAATCGGCTGTAATACGCATGCGTAAATGGGGTTGAATGAGGTGGAGGCCTGCAGACTTATGGTTGTTCCAAGAATTATCTTTCAAAAATTAAGACAATGGGCCATTGCGATTCTGGCACAGAACTTTGTGAAATGTTTCAAATAGTGGAAATGTACAAAGATTTGGAAAATTGGAAAATTTTTATAAAGGGGGAACAATGTAGTACCAAGAATAACTAAAACACAACGATAGAAAATTTTATAGAATGTGATTTCAAAATAAAAGTAGGAGTAGAAGGTGCAGTACAACTAGAGGATAGAAAATGTTTGGCTTGAATTACAAACTAGATAGAGAAAGAGTAATGTAGAATAGGAACAAATTAGTAACGAAACAGGGGAGCCAATATTTATCCAGGGCGGTTCGTCCAAAAAAGACAAAAATAAGGTATATGAAAATAAGGACATGGAATAACAAAAAAAAACAGTAAAATAAACAAAACCAAGATTTAAAAATCTACTAGCAAGAATTACAGCCAATAATAGTTGTAGTACAGTCCAGGCGATAAAAAGGAAAGAAGTAATTAATAATGCTAGGCATAATAAACATAACAAAGAATATAATAAACCTGGGAAGCAGTAAGAAGTAGCAAATGCACGTGTAGAGATAGTAAGAAAATTGAAATAACAAAATCACAACAAATTATTAAATTACAAATGTGGATTATGGGCTTTGTAAATGGCAAGGAAGATGAGTTAACAGAAATTAACAAAAATTAGCATTTAATTTGTATAAAAAATTCGTAGAAACAAAAAGAAAAAGCGGGGAAATTTAAAAATTATCAAACGAATATTGGACATACTATTTATGAGTAACAAGCAGGACATAAAGCACGGAACATAATGAACATATTACACAGGACAACTAAAGATCCACTTTCACTTTTCTGTGTAGATCTTGAACCTAGTGAAACCAACAAAAAAATCTTCGACATTGAATTTTTCTGCTATAGCAAAATCAAAGTAGAACCACCACACAAAAAAACTAGTATTATCAAGTTTACAAGATGTCAAAATTATGGCCATTCTAAAACCTACTGTACCAGACTACGCCACCTAAGTGTGCATTATGCGAAGGAAATCATCCAGTAAATTACAGGGGCTGTTCTGTTTACCAAGATATAATAAAAGCAAGAAACAAAACATCTAATAATCCAACTCGAAACAGAAATATTAACAAACCACCAAACACACTCCAAACGGCATCAACCCAACCGCCTAACGTGATCCCCCAAAACTACATCCCTACCTATGCTATGGCTGTACAATCTCGTAATACCATTAATAACAACAACGATCATCAAACTGACACCGGAAGAGAACTAAAAGCTTTCCTGAACGAGTTCAAGAATATGTTCGCGCAGCTTATGAATCAAAATAACATCATTCTTAATCTCCTGTCAACCTTAGTTACTAAATTAATCAATGGCTAATATAATACGCATAGCCACTTGGAACACAAACGGTCTTTCTCGATCATAAACAAGAAATTATTACCTTTGTAGACCTTAATAAAATTGATGTTATTCATTTCACAGATAGAACTGTGATGCGTGTTCACAAATCACCCAGACGGTACCGCACATGCAGGTCAGCAGTAATAGTCAAAAACTCCATATCACATCATCAACTCGACCCTTTTCAAACTGCAAAACTCCAAGCCGCTAACGTCGAAATCAATGCATACCAGTGGTCGTTTAGTGTATCTGTAATTTATTCCCCTCCCAGACATACTCTTTCTACAGAGGAGTGCACTCAATTTTTCATACTCTGGGAAACAGATTTACTTCTGTAGGCGACTCGAAATCCAAACACACTTACTGGGGTTCCAGACTTATAACAACAAAAGCTCGTAACCTGTTCAGGTCAATCATGACAGACAACTATAACTCTCATAGTACTGGAGAACTGACATATTGTCCCGCAGACTTAAACAAACTCCCTGATGTGTTATATTTTTACATTTCACATGGTATATCTACAAAATCGGTACTGACTGAACCAAGTAGCGATCTTTCTAGAGAACACGTACCAGTAATCTTAAGCATAAGTACCAAGCCTATTACTATTAAACGAAATCTCAAATTAGTATCAACACAAACTGATTGGCTTATGTTTCAACAATCTCTTCAAAACAAAATTAATCTTAAAGTGCATATAAAACAACCTGAAGACATAGATCAAGTAGTACAGAGCTTTACTACTCACATTCAAGAAGCTGGCTGGGAAGCTACGCCTATTGAATACGAGCAAGTACATCATACATATAACATACCATTCTATATAAAAGAACTAATTGGCGAAAAAAGACACGCTCGAACTAAATGGAAAAGAACTCGTAACGCCGCCGACAAGCTAAACTACAACAGATTACCTTGACGCCTTCGGGCGGTTCTTCTGGATGCCCAAAATAACTCCTTTACTCACTATCTTATGCATCTTAACCCCGAAGATCACAGCATTTGGAGAGCAACGAAAAAATTTAAAAGACCTTAAGCCCATATACCATCGATAAGAAAACCTTATGGTAGTTGGGCTAGATCCCACAAAGACAAATCTGATACCTTTGCTGAACATTTATCTACCGTATTCTAACCACATTATTCTGACATCGATGATGAGGATATAAAAGAATATCTAAATGTTACGTCACCTATCAGACATTTTTCACCTGCAGGGGTTCAATTCGAGATAAATAAAAAAAAACAACCATGAAGCACCAGGTTACGTCCTTATTACCGGCGAAGTTCTAAAGATGCTCCCAAAAAAGACGATAGTATTATTGACAACTATTTATAATCGAATGCTAAGCCTATCGTACTACCCCCTACTATGGAAGCACGCGCAAATAATTATGGTCCCTAAACCTGGTAAACGACCCGAAGATGTTACTTCATATAGGCCAATTAGTCTTTTGCCCATCTTAAGAAAAATGTTTGATAAACTATTCTTTAAATGTCTGCTGAACGACACAGATATCTTGTCACATATACCTCTCCATCAATTCGGATTCCGCAAATGGCATTCTCCAATCCAGCAAATGCACAGAATAATAAATCAAATTTCACTGAGCCTCGAAAAAAAAGGTACTGTGGAGCTGTATTTTTAGATGTTGAACAGGCGTTCGACAAAGTTTAGCATACCGGATTACTTCATAAACTGAAAAGGCTTCTCCCTAGCTATTTTTATCTTCTCCTTAAGTCCTATCTTACTGACAGATATTTCACAGTTAAATACAATAATGAATTGTCCAACTATTTTCCTGTCAAATCTGGTGTCCCACAAGGTAGCATCCTCGGATCTCTCTTATACCTAGTGTACACAACTGACCAATCTGAATACACAAACACAGTTATCGCCACTTTTGCCGATGATACCGCCATCCTATCGCCATCCCTACCTAGCAGCCGCAAATCTCCAACAACATTTGAACACCATAATCGAATGGTTTACTAAATGGCGTATTAAAATCAACCCGACTAAATCAGTGCAAATGACATTTACCACTCGATTCAACGTATGTCCGCCAGTCACCTTGGATAATGTAGAAAGTCCCACAAAAACAGAAACTAAGTACCTAGGATTACACCTTGATCAGCGTCTTACATGGAAAAAACATCTCCAAACCAAACGCCAGCAATTAAACCTGAAGTTCCGTCAGATGTACTGGTTATTAGGAAGAAAGTCAAAACTGTCAATATCAAATAAGCTGCTGCTTTATAAAGCTATCCTGGAGCCCGTTTGGACATAGGGGATTCAGCTATGGGGATGTGCCAAACCTACTCGTATTAAAACGATTCAACAATTTCAATCAAAAACCCTTTGTGCCATAGTGAATGCACCATGGTATGTAACAAATCAGACACTGCATGAAGATCTCAGCATTCCCTTTATTACTGAAAAAATTCACCGATTTACTCAGAATTATCAAGAAAAAATTAGTAATCATCCTAGTGACCTAGTCCACCAACTGTCTACCAACGTCCTCCCAGTGAGACGACTAAATAGAACCTGGCCTTGCGACCTGAGAACCCCCTAAAGCAATAGGATTACTGCAAGATTGACGCTGCTGAGTGGTTTCTCTTAACACTGCTTATTTATTGCCATCACATTTACTTAATACTCCAAGTAGAGTAGATTGTAAATTTACAATTGTTAATAAAAAAAAAGTCCAGTCCTCCCATGGCTTTCTAAGTTTCGGCAGATATATTGTCTGATCCTGATATCTTATAATTTTTCAATATTTTATTACTTTTTTTCTACTTTTGATTTCGGTATATGAGGTTTTTTTCAGTTGACTTATTAGCAGTTAACACAAGATCAGGGGGCGAAACGGTAATATATACAAATGTTGAAACTCATAAACACCTTGGAAACTAAAACTTAGACCAACCAATCAACTATGAAGGTCTCAGCACTCTATATATTATCGTTCATGATATGTCACTTTAAAATAAAAAAAGCAGGAAAACCCCCCTTAGGGGTGTTTCAATGGGTCGGGTTTATAAGACATTCCTATTCTACTTTTTAATGAGGAGTTCAAAAAAGGTGGTCAGATGTTTCGACCTAATTGTACAATTGATCACTATACCCAATTGTATATATATTACCTCTAAATATTACCTCTAAAAATAACATACACCACTATAGCTGGAATACCTTTTGTAGTAAATAAAATACGTAAAAATTTAAAACTTTCTAATGGAAAAAAATATGAATAAACATAAATGAATGAAAATAAAACGGAGAACTAATATAATAGTAAAATAATGGCCCAACGAAAACACAAAAATAATAAGAAATTAATAATCCTAAGAGACCTCAATGGAAGAGTCGGGGACAGAAACTAGGGAAGTAAATAGTGCTTAGGGCAAACGAATAAATTGACTGAAATAATAACGCGAAAAAAATTATCTAGTTTGGAAATGAGACTTGAATTGGAAAGACATATTTCGCAAAAAGGACGCCCATTAAATAATAAAGCAAACAATAAGTAAAAATTAAAAAAACAATAATTGATTTTCTCAATATATAAAGTTACCCGGCAAAAAATTAAAAATATCAGGATAAGAAGCAACTCGAAATAGAAATATTAGAAATAAAAATAAACATAAAATGAAAGGAAGAAATAAAGGCGAAAAGAAGATCATTAAGTTCCTGTCCTCTTGTACCATTACTGGTGTCGAGGTGTTCCGTCTTGGGTTGGGCGTCTTCTGATGAAGTTTCTCCATACTTTCCGGTCCTTAGCCAGTTCTACTGCTTCTGTCCAACTCTTCCCTCTATCCTGTAGGCTTTTCCCTATTGTGTTGTTCCACTTGTTTCTGGGTCTGCTTCTTGGTCTTTTTGTCTGTGTTTTGCAGTTCCATATTATTTGGGTTGTATTTTGCTCCTCCATCCTGATTAGGTGTCCGAACCACCTTAGTGTTTTCTTTTTTTCTTCTATGTGTTGGCGTAATGATTTGGTTTCCAGGTCTTGTCTGATTTTATCATTTCTGTATCTGTCTAGCTTTGTTACTCCTCTAATTTTCCTCAGCACTTTCATTTCTACTGCTTGAAGGCGGTTATACTGTCTATCGCTTAGTGTCCATGCCTCACTATCGTACGTGAGGGTGGGTATGTATACTGCTTTATAAACTTTGCTTTTAACTTCTTTAAAGATTTCTTTTTTGTTCATAAGGCCTTTATAAAGCGCCCCATGTAGTCTGTTTGTTGACTTGATTCTGTTGTTGAGCTCATCCTCTAACTTCCCATCGGCTGCGATTGTTGTTCAAAGGTACTTGAAGCTTTCCACCTGTTCTAATATGGCGTTCTTTACTTCTATTGTGATGTCTTCCTGTTGCCTTGCGATAACCATTGTCTTTGATTTTTCTGCGTTGATCTCCATGTTTCTTTCTCTCAGTGCTTCGTCCCATATGTGTATGTTGTGTTGGAGGTCCTGCTCATTGTTTGCAATTATTAACATGTCGTCCGCGTAGGCCATTTCTGTTATATATATGGATTTTAACTTATATTATCCTGCATGGAATTTCTTAACTTGTCCTTTAACTTTCTTGATGATATCGTCTAACACTAGTATGAATAATAGCGGGCTTAAGGTTCCTCCTTGTGTGACTCCTAATCTAGTTAGGAACGTTCCCGATTTTTTGTTGTTCGATCTTATATAATTACGGCTGGTTTTGTAAAGACTCTGTATGCTTCTCATTAATTCATCGCTTACTTTCCTGTTTCTTAGTACCTTCCATATTTCTTCTCTATGTATGCGGTCGAATGCCTTGATTAGGTCTATAAAGCAAAAATAGATCCTTTGATCATATTCTATGGCTCTCTCTGTCAGTTGCCTGAGGCTGAATATTAGATCACTTGTCCCTCGTCCGGGCCTGAAACCGCATTGCGATTCCTCAAGTTGGTGTTCCACTTGTTTCCTCAGCCTGTTTTCTAGTATCCTTTCATATAGCTTTCTAGGTACGCTGAGTAGAGATATTCCTCTATAATTTCCACATTTTTTACTGTCACCCTTCTTGAATATGGGCAGGATAACGGCTATTTGCCAGTCTTCCGGGATCTTCTTGTCCTGCCACACTTTGTTCATGATGTTAAGTAACAATTTTAGCCCATCTTCTCCCATTGTTCTTATCATTTCTGGGTAGATTCCATCGTGCCCCCTTGCTTTCCCGAGTTTCAGTCTATTTATTGCTTCCCGCAGTTCTAATTCTGTTATTGGGTCTTTTTGGGCTTCCGTCCGACTATTGTCACGTTCGCTTCTGGCCTAATTTTGTCGCTTCCCTTGTTTTCTTCTCTGTTTTCATCTGTTTCTGTACCCTCTAGTAACGCGATAAAGTATTGTCTCCATCTGTCTATAATTTCCGTAGAGTTTGTGATGACCTTCCCGTTGTTGTGCTCTATTTGCGGCAGGGGGTTTTTATTTTCTTTTCTGAAGGATTTAATTACCTTGTAGAACAGTTTTTGGTTGTTTCTGTTGTTATTCTCCATGGTCTCGCCAAATTTCTCCGATGCTTGATTTTTGGCATTTCTTACGGTCTGTTTTGCTATGTTCCTTTGCTGTTTGTATAGTTCTAGGTCTGTCTGCTGGTTGGTGTTTAGATATCTTGACCATAGTTCTTTTTTCTTTCTTATCTCGTTTTTTACCTCTGATGTCCACCATGCTGTCTATTTTTTGGTGGGCTTAATCCTGTTTTTTCCGCAACTCTTTTCTGCTGCTGTTAGCACCACTCTCTTGAGTTTTTCCCACATTTGTTCTATGTTTCCGTCTTCTTTTCCTTTGTCTTGGTCTACTTCCTGTTTGACAAGCTCCTGGTATTTTTGTATGTATCCTGGCTCCCTTAGTTTATGATGATGATTTCTTCTGCTTTTTGT
This sequence comes from Sinelater perroti, assembly GCA_036346155.1. NCBI lineage: Eukaryota > Metazoa > Arthropoda > Insecta > Coleoptera > Elateridae > Sinelater > Sinelater perroti. The sequence goes on along the minus strand of JARFIY010000356.1, from coordinate 863,977 downwards.
GCTTGTCCGTTCTACCGATTCTGATTGTTTAGTGTTGTGGTTCATATTAATTTCTGATACTAAAAGGAGGTGGTCACTGACTATTTTCGGTTTCCTCCGTACTATGGTATCTCTTATGAGTTTCCTAATGTTCTCTGATACAATTATGTAGTATATTATTGATTCTTCGTTCCTGCTGATCATTCTTCTAGTGAACTTGTGAATTGCTTTGTGTGTAAATATGGTGTTAGTGATAATCAGGTTGTTTCCGATGCAAAACTCTAGGAGTCTTCTTCCGTTGTCATTCAGCGTATCTTCCCCGTCTTTGCCAATTACGTCTCCATATTTTTTGCTGTTATTCCCCACTCTCGCATTGAAGTCTCCTATTAATATACTCGTGCCTCTTGTGGAGTCCCAGGTCTCTTGTAGTTCCTCATAAAATTTTTCTTTACTCTCTTTTTTCGCGTCCTCGTTCGGTGGGTATACTACTATTATATTGAGCAATTTTTCTTCTTCGATTGCTATTTCCAGCTCTATTTTTAGTATTCTTTCTGAGTAGCATTCCCAACTCTTTATCGTCTCTTTCCATTCTTCTGCAATTAGGCATGCTATTCCTGCTTTCGCTCTGTCATCTTTGTTTACGCAGCTATATATTAGGATATTTCCCTCTTCCGTTTCTGTACATCCATGTCCTTTCTTTTTAGTTTCTGTTATTCCCAATATTTTTTGTTTGGTATCTTTAAATTCTCTCACTAGTTCTACTTCTTTCCCAGTCATACTCTTAACGTTCCAAGTCCCTATTTTGATCAATTTATATTTCCTTTTTGCATTGTCCTTGTTCGTGCCCATTTTCGTCTACATGTTTCCGTCCGGATCCTCCTTGGTTAGTTTTTTGGCGTGTCTTCTTGTGTCAGACTGCCTCCTTTTTCATTCGACCATTTGAATTTCACTCCGTCCACTGTTAGGTTTCGATAGCCTACTTGGGTTTTCTTCCCTTTATTTCTTTCCTCTCTTGCCACGTTCCGTATGGCTGCTTGTATTTTTTGTTCATTTTGCGTAAGGTCGCTATCAATGTATACTTGCGGGGGTAGTTTCGGTTTTTGTTTTAGGATTTCCAGTTCTTGCTCGAAATTTTTGCATTTGACAATTACTGTATTGGCTTTCGCTTTCTCAACTTTGTATGCTTCTTCTATCCCTGTCTTAATTCCCATCTCACTCTGTAGGAAGTTTGTGACCTGTTGCGTTAGGTTGTGGTCCCCAAAGTTGGCTCCTTTAATCACTAAGTTATTTCTTCTATGTCTCGTTTCCTGCCCTTCCATTTTTAAATTCAGTGTCTTTATCTCATTTCTTAATGCCGTCTTTTCCTGCTCCCATTCAGCTTCTCGTTTAGATTGTCTTCTTTCATCATGCGAATTTCTTCTCCATAAAAGTTCAATTGGGTATTTATGGTTTTAATGTCTTCTTTCGTGCTTTTAACATCCATTTTGATTTCCGCTAGCTGTGTGCTTATGCTCGCGAGTAATTGTTCAATCTTATCCATGTTTGTGCTTTCTTCTTGTTTCTTGGGGGGGGGGGGGTCCTCAGCATTCCTTTGTTGCGTTTTAGCTTTGCTGTATCTTCTTGTGCTGGCTTTTCCTCTTAATTGGTTTCTATTTCTCTTTTCCTTTTTTGTAGGTACTCTCTTAAAGGATCTGGTACTGGACGATCTACCTTTGGTTGTGTTGCCGTTCATTTACTTTATTTTATGCTTACTTGTTCCGGTCGCTTTACGTGACGTACTTCACTTGCCGTACGCGCTGTGCTGCTCTGTTAACCGTTCGTTATCGATCGCCCGTCTATGTATGTGCCGGAATTCACTTGGTTCGTTACCGGTACAAATGGCCGACACTCTGTTATCTCACTCCGTACCGCACTCCCGTACTCGTCGCACTGACTTTTTCTTTTTAAACCTGCACCCGTCTCGTGATCGCGCTGTACTTCGTGCACTCCTTTGTATTCGCAAGTTCACTTACCGTGATCGCGCTGTACGTTGAAATTTGAAATTGCCGCTCTTGTGCTCTCCCAAGGCCGCTGCTCGCTGTGCTTATCAGCTGGTGTTTATACTTGTTTATTACAAGATTTCTCGATTTATACTTGCCGTACATCTTGTTCTTTATTATATGTGCTTCTGTATATCTTAAAGTGTCCACCTGTGGCTTCATTAATCACTTAAAACTAAACACTCTCTGCAATTTTCTTAAAAACCTGCGTTCGCGTAGGCGGGACCGACTTGCGGTTATCACTCACCGTAGCTCTTCCGATCATTAAGTTAAGATAAAGAAATAATAAACAAATTAATGAGAAATTAAATATAGAAGGAAGATTTTCAATCCAGCAATTTTAGCACAAGCAGAAGACAGTTATGGTATAATTAAAATGGTTAATACAAATGTGAAAAAAATAAAGTTAGCACTACAGAAAATTAACGAAAGTAAAAAAAGGATTTTGAAACAAAAAACCAGAGAACTATCAAGAATATGAAAATCTAAAAACTCAAATTAAGAAGAGAGTAAAACCAGAAAAGGAAAATCATGGACAAAGTTCTGGAAAGATGTAGTTCATGGAGTTGTTAAATGGAAGGGAAATAAACGATAAAATACAAGCATTTATAAAATGCAAGAACCCAGACATGAAAAAACCTCAAGAAGAAGGAATAAAACAGGAACAATTAAAACAAATTATGAAAGACATGATAGAGGAAACGTAATTTGGGTTTAAGTTAAAGAGGGGAGTAAATAATATTCACTAAGAGATAAATAAGAGAAAAGCCAATTAAAGAAAATAACGTACATTTGCATTTTATCGATATGAAAAAAGCCTTCGATAAAATTAAAAGAAAAGGCAACACTAAAAAAATAATTAGAGCAACACATTTATTACGCCGGAGTAAAGCAAGAAAAATCGCATGTATTTGAGGCGTAAGACAAGTCTGTACGCTGAGCCCACTATTATTTTCAATGGTCCTGGACTAGACACTGAAATAAGCGAAGAAAGAAATTAAAGTACTTATTAATTATTATATGTAAAACAAATTACATAAGTAGTAATTAATTCGAAGTATAATCACTGGATTACTTCTCCCTTCGTTGTAACTTACTAAACGAATTTACTTATTGCTACGTAAAGCATATTGTAAATCACCATTAAAATAAAAAAAAAATTGTAACAAATAAAAGTATGAAAAGAGAACTCTACATAGGTGTGAACTGAAAAGAAACAGTAAAATTTATAATCTTTAAAAAAGCAGTAGGCCAATTCTAACAGTGCACTTAATATGGTTGCCAACACGGTTCATTAATATTTGGAAAATTTATTTTATTATGCATGTAATTACAAATATTTTTTCATTTTTCAAGAAAATAGGAAACAAAGCGTGTGTGGTAAGTTTTATCTTGCAAGGGTGGGACCAAACTTTCCAGACGACAAACATTGTTAGCACGCTACTGCAGCTATGTTAAACTTTGCTATACAGCGGGCGCCGCAGAATTTTGCTAAAATAAATTAGAAAAACGAAAAGCTCCCAGACTACCAAGCGGAGCGCTATATATGCGACACTCTAATGTCGGGCGCGACAAGGCAACAGAGGACCCGCAGGATTACATCTCGAAAACAAGGGCTCTCATAAAGGATCCGCCTGGAGATTGCGCAAAGTGAGAAGCTTGTCGAGGATTGCTCTCGAATAAAAGGTTGCGAGGTGTCGATGGGACTTTGCAGCGGATGCAGCGAGCAATCGGCACTAGCGGAGAAATCAGCTTAGGGGCTGCTTTTAGATTCTTTTATCTCAATTTTCAAGTTGGAATTTTAGACTACGCCCGACCCGCCAAGGCGTGACACTTTGAATTATTAATTATCTTAAAGTGGACGCCAAAGGCCTGCAGAACGCCTTGCCCACTTTCACTGCTTCATTAGCAACGCAAGCCGAGGGATCTCTGCCTAATGCTGATGAAGTGCGAAGGGCGTTTTAAGTTAATTGCTGGTTGTAATGAGGTACGCTCTCTCATGTGCATGTAGTTACATGTTAAATGGCCATAGATTTGAAGTAACAGCTACCACCACGGCAAATACCCAGAATTATCGATGTGACTCAGGATCTGCTGTAATGCTCACCAGCGGAGATTACAAAGGGTGCAGAATTATGTGTTAATTAAATACCAGCGAACAGAACGCAAATTACAATAGCAACTTTCTAGTTGTTTTAGTTTGGTAAACTAATTTGCACATTGTTATTATAATTTAAACTCACCAACCTCACGTAGATTTACGTTTCCTAATTTGATACCGCAAAAGTTTTTCTAAAAGCAAATTGGTTTTGTTTGTTCGTTCTTTAATACAAGTTTTAGTTAATAATACAGTAACCAATCATTTCTATGTTGATTTTAGGTTGAAATAAATTATTTGGATTATTAAAACAAAGTTTTATTCATTAATACCCAATATTGTCACAGATGTCATAATTAAAATAAAAATATTTTTGTACCTTGGCTAGATTTTTAAATAAACTCTCTACTCGGAGTTATTTTGTATTTTATTTATTTACTTTCAGTAGTTCTTTTATGGTCACATAAAGAATAAAGTTTTGATTTTGCCTTCGAAGGTCTGTTCACATCTTGTTATCATGGAAGGAATTAAAGTAGCTCTTAATTTTTATAACATTGTTAAGGCTGTCAAATAAATTTTACTACACTTTCTTTCTATTTATCTATTTAACTAGGTTTTGGACTAAATTTTTTGTATGTACATGATCGTCAAGAACATTTTGGAACTTTTTAGACTGTTTTGCACGTTATGCACCACGTACCTAATCTGCTGATAAATAAGACAACAAGGTAGCTTTATATAATCAACATCTGATTATTGTCAACAAAATGAGCCAAGAGTTCGAGTACCAAACTACTGCACTTGAATCCTTTTGTGTGGAAAATCGTCAAAAATTACTGCGTGGTTATAAAAAAGTCCAAATTTACGACGTAACTAAGAAATACAGGAAATTTAACTACCAGGAAAAGATAACTACTAACAGGACAACCCATATCAAGAGAAGTGATGAATTTCACGGTCAGTGTAGCAGTACACCAAAACTTACCCTAGAAGTCTATTGTCCTTACGAACTGCCAATTATTATCTGAGAAAAATAAAACGCATACTGTTGAATGACATCAAGCACAACAGAACTTGTTGAATCGGCCAGATGCCTCCGAAATGCATGCATGTAAGAATTTTGTGATCATACTAGGGGTGGTAAGCAGTGAAATGGATGTCATAAAACTCCACTTCTTTCAGGAAGGTCTGAAGGTGAGCCCGACAGCTATATCAACGTGCTGGCTGGATAGTAGCAAGACTTCGCTTTAACCTATTAGACAAAGAGGATCCAGGCTGGCTGTACAATTTATATTATCACTAGTTTTCGACTTGTAGCCACCCTTTAGTCCTTGACTACTACGTGTGGGAAAAAGGTCAGTGAGGGACATCATAACACCAAGGACACCTTAAGAGCTTCTATCATGGAGATAATGATACATATAGACTAGGAAAAGTTGTGTTAGCTTGTAACAAGTTTAGGTGCTGGCTCGAAAAAGTTGTGGCCTCTGACGTGGGCTACATTAAATAATATAATTTTTGATACTAGATATTCCAATTTGTATGTCTTTTGAGTCTACGGTTCTGGACACTATTATCTAATACGTTGAGCACTGATATATTTGGGTAATATGGCAACTTATCGATATACCTTTTACTCTTCTATCTTTCATTTACTTCAAGTTCATTTCTAATATTTATGTTAGTGATGTTTGAAGCATTTATATTGAAATCCTTCAAGAATGTCTGCGTTTGAAGCAGATGCAATGTTTGGCCACTTATTGGCCAACGGACCTGGTAAAATCCCTGTTCTGCTTGACTTTGTGGTCACCAAAAGAATTTTCGTTGTCTGTGGCAAAATCAAAAGCAACTCCGATCAAAGCTCAGATCATTCTCCTAGAATAATAATTTTAAGCACAACGGTCATCTGGAAAACCGTACGACCCAAACTATGCACTAATAAAACGGATTGGAAGCGCGTTCAACTTTACAACAATAATAACATCAATCTAAGGCAAAAAATCAACGATACAGTAGAGTACATCACTACTCTTATTCAGGAAGTAGCCTGGCGGGCCATATAGATTAACCCCAAGATAGCACCCGAAATACATAATATACTGCTACACATAAGACAACTTGTATCAGAAAAACGAAAAACTCGTACTACATAGCAAAAATCCAGGAACCCACGAGATAAAACTGTATTAAATGCTAGTACTCAGCGTCTCTGTAAAGTCACCCAATATAATAGAAATGCAACATTTGATCACTACATTTCTAATTTATCTCCCGAAAACCACACAATATGGAAGGCCACAAAAAAGTTTAAAAAGCCCATCACTCTAATATCACCTCTGGGATAACCAGATGGAAGCTGGGCCCGCTTTAATGAAGAAAAGGTCAATACTTCCAGAGAACATCTTGCAAGTGTTATCATCCCATTACTATCTAATAACGTCGCTTTTGACAGAGAAGTAGAAGATTTAATCAACTCTTACAAGCTATCCCTACCTCTGAGACATATCTCACCAGTCGAAGTACATAACCAAATTAAACTAACCAACTCTTTCAAAACTCCTGGCTGCGATATTATCGTAGGAAATGTTCTAAAGCACCTCTCTAGAACCTCGCTACAGTAGTATACTTGCCACCTCCCACTTTCCTCCTCAATGAAAATTTGCACTAATCACAATGATTGTTAAACCAGAAAACCACCACAAGAACTCACATCTTACCAACCCATCAGCTTATTACCTCTCCTCTTCAAAATACTCGAACGCTTATTATTACGCCGTATAATAGAAACAACGCCTTTAGAGAAGTAATTCCCATACACCAGTTTGGCGTCCGTGAAGGCCATTCAACTATTCAACAATGACACAGAGTCATCAACCACATCAAGGATTGCCTGTAAGGGAAAATTTTGTGCCTCAGTTTTCTGGGACATACAACAAGCTTTCGATAAGATTTGGCACTCGGCTTACGCTATAAAATAAAAAGGGAGCTTCCCCATACCCATACATACGACAGCTCTCCTCCTCAAATCCTACCTTACCCAACAACACTTTCAAGTCCAACTCCAGTGCACACTATCGAACTATCACTTTATCAACTTGGTGTTCCGCAAGGAAGCGTACTTGGTCCTTTCCTATATCTCTTCTACACTACAAACATTCCACCTACCGATAGTACTTTGATCGTAACTTTCGCTGATGATAGGGCAATTTTATTATCTAACAAATCGCATCTCTGAAAATATCCAGTCCCATCCAAATCTCCTAAAAATCTGGCTTGATAAATTGCGAGTTAAAGTTAACAACACTAAGTCAACGCAAATTACTTTTACCACCAAGCACTCTACACAAGTTATCATCTGTAATCACCCTATCCCAATTAAAACTGAGGTGAAGTATTTGGGGCTTTACTTAAATCAACAACCTACCTGGAAATATTGAAACCAAAAAACAACTATTAAACCTCAGAGCAAAAAACATGTATTGGCTTATAGGACATCAGTCTCAAGCTCTTGAAAACAAGGTTTTGCTCTGTAAGACTATACTAATACCGATTTGGTCCTATAGCATAGAAGGAGCAAAAAATCCTCCAATCACCAATCGAAAACCCTTCGTATTATTGCCAACGCTCCCTGGTACGTAAACAATCAAACACTCCACATCGACTTTCAAGTTCCCTTTATCACTGAAGTCAACAGGACTTCTGCTACCAAAAAAAGGAGCGCACGTTTAACCACGTAAGCCAACGGAACCAAACGGAAGGTAGACGATTACACTGACTTTGGCCCGAAAACCTCCCTAACTGAATCCTGGAGTACCCTATTCGTGCCAAATACCTGTACTGTTAGAATATTTACTTATTACTCTAGTTGAATAGATTGTTAATTAGCAATTAAATTAATAATAAAAAAAATTTTGCCCCAGCTGTGAATAAAATCAATATCTCTTTGAAATTTCTGCGATGCTAACACTGATTCTTTATCTGAAGTCAGGATGACAGTGTCGTTTGCATATGTGGCTATTGCCATCTCCTTACTGGTGTGCAAAGCTGCAATATATAAGTAATAAAGGTTTGGTCTAAAGTTTTTCTTCGTGCTTAACTAAAAAATATCTTTTCTATAGATAGAATTCTAATATCAAATAGAATTAAAGAAAAAATATATTTCTTTAGTTTATATAACAGTGTTTTGTGCCATACTTTATCAAATGTTCTACTTGCAACTACAAAGACAATAGCGTAGTACTCTTTTAGTTTATGTTGTCCACTGCTTTACGTACCTGTTGTACAGTGCACTATTTATTTCTAAATCTAAATTAATAATCGGGTAAAAGCTCATTCTTGGTTAGAATCAACATCAGCCTTTTTAACTATAGCTTTTCGAACAACTTCTAAATGATGGGTAGGAAGATTATAAATTGACCACGTAGAGTAGTTTCCCGAATTTGTGGATTAGTATGATTTTGGCAAGTCGCCAATGCGCTGGTAAGTTACGTTCCTCAGTATTTTGTTGCAGATAAAAAATCATCAATTAGCAGAGCTTTTTTTGATGCCCTCTGTTACTAATTTATATCTGAGTGATATTTTATGTTTTGGAGTGTATATTAAGGTTTTAATGTAATGCGCTGGCCACGTTATTACCCTTGTGTACCGTAGGCTCTAGACTGTAACAGATCTATCCTGTTACGACCCCAAAGGGCCTCCGAGGCTTATTAGGGGGAACTATAATATTATATCTAATGCATGGTGAAGGCTTTCATTTGTTCATTAGATTAACCATTAATTACTATGTCTTGCAATCCTTCAAAACCAATAAAATTCAAGCTGCACTACTGAAACTACAATCTTCTTCGATCAATAGCTATTACAGCCCCGTCACAGCACACTATTGCAACAAAGAATGCAAAAACTTTTTTAACTTTCTTAGACCACAATTCGTAGCAATTGGAGACTAAAACTATAAACACACAATATAGGCATCTAGATTAATCTTAACGTAAAGGATACAATCTGTTCTGATCAATATAACTAAATAACCTAACTTATATATGTAGAGGAAAACCAACGTATTGGCTTGCGGATAGGAACAAACTCACGGATCCCTTTGACCTCGTTGTCGAAAAAGGTATCTCAAACACCTATTTTAAAATTCAGTCTAATTTAGATCTGTGCTATTATCACGACACCATAATAAGTACAAAAATCACATACAAAGAACCAATAGCCCAACTGTGTACTAAAGATACTGATTGGCAGCTGTTTAAAAACCTAATAAATGAGTCATATTGAACCAGCTTGAAATCGAAGAAGTGGTACAACATCTAACGAACATATTCTAGACCCCAGCATAGAAAGCCACAACCACACGACATAAGCCTATCCAGAAAAAGAAAAATATTTATTTACATATTAAACAAAAAACAATAAAACCTTACGATAAAACCTATTTCAGAGAGTAATACACCAACTCCGCTCAACACTAAACCAAATGATATCTTCAAATACTACATTGCCCTAAAGAGTGTTTATTATGGTAAGCAACGACAAAATTTAAAAGGGTAATAATACAAATCCCACCTATAATAATAAGAAAACCTGGTCGTAACCGGGCTCAGACAGACAAAGACAAGGCCAATGCGTTTGCAGAGCATCTAACAGTATTTATCCCAGTTTAATATAACGATCATCAAAGCGACGAAATTGAAAATTATATCAATGCTCCCTACTAGTTACTATTAGCTGTTCCACCCATTTCAGCATCTGAAGTTCGTCAACAAATCAACAAGACCAATTAGTGTAAGGCTCCTGGGTATGACCTTGTAGTTGGAAACGCGCTGAAACATCTACTAAGAAAAGCTCTTGTGCTATTAACAATAAACAACAAGAACGGTGTAATACCGTAAAGGAAACTTTCTACATCGGTGCGAAATCGTAACGGTCACTTCCGATTGCCGTTAACCGATTTGGCTGAAAATAAATCCTATGAAAGGTACTGACCTATGATGTGTGTATGCCAAGTTTGAAGTGAATCCGTTGAATAGAACGGCTTGTATTTAGATCAACAACTCACATGGAAAGAGCACATTCAAGCAAACAAGCAAAAATTTACTTTACAGGTAACCCATAGCGATCCCTATGCATGAAACTAAACTATAGGGTTTAACGAAATTTTATTGGAACGAATGACAGTGAATTATATTCAAATGAAAGTGAATAGCGTCAAAAACTTAGCGGCCGAAACAGAAAAATTTGCGGTCAAACCGGTCTCGAGATATTCCAATCAGGCTGATATTTGGCGTCTGGACTTCACCTATAGTCCTTGGTTGAATACTGAAAACGTTATGTCTTTATCTATCACAGATCAAAATTATAACGCGTGACAGATGTCAGAAATGACAAAAATAGAGGCTGGTCTCCAACTTTGGAAATTGCCTTAATCAAAAGTTATAAGGCGTGACAGACGACGGACATGACAAAGGTAAAGCTGGTCTCCAGCTTGAAAGCTGGATCCGCTAAAAAGACCCAACTAAACCTAAAAGTGACAAAAATGCACTGATTATTAGACAAAAAATCAAAACTAATATTAGAAAACAAACTTACTATTTATAAAACTATGCTATATTAGCTTGGGCCTACGGCATAGAACTGTAGAGTTGCAGTAAACCCTCCAACACAAAGATATGACAAACTGGCTGACGCTCCTTGGTACGTGACAAACCAAACGCTCCATAATGATTTTGGAATATTGTTCTTAAATATAGTGATCAACTTCTACGCTAACAAGTCCAAAGAACGTATTACCGAATACAACACCCAATTCATAAGCGAATTATACAGTCAACCTTTAGTTGATAAAAGACAGACAATGTCCAGAAAACCTAGTCCAATAGGTGGAAAAATGAAGAGCCGCAAAGAGATGGTACCCAATGCATGTCATAAATCATACATAATATTTACACATTACTTTATAATTAGCTAGAGTAGATTGTAAATTTGTTAGAAATAATAAAAAAAATTATTGCAAATCTCCTAATTCTAAAATAGTTGGATTGGCAAACTTAACATCATTCGCGCATGCGTGTTGTAGTCCTATTTCATCGATAGCCAGGTTATATTGCGGGAGCGCAAATGTTTGTAACTATATTATCATTTTGGGATAAAACTCGTATATTTATACAATACATATGTTGTAAACTAAAATCATAAAATATAAAAATATATAATACTGTTGCAGAATGTATATTTTATTAACTGTGTCTGCTTGTTTATCCACAGTTATATTCCATTTATTCTGTTATTCAGACACAATGGCACCAACAAGCAGTGGAGGCAAAGGTGCCAAGAACAAAGTAACTGAAAGTTAATTATTTGTACTTGTTCTTACCAATAAACAGACATCTTCCCCTAAAAAAAAGAATCCAAGAGACACTGTGTGCAAAAGTAAACATTTAAGGGTATCAAACCGTTAACCTAAATTTTTAGAAAATTATCTGGTTTTAACAAGTTTCTTTTTAGTAAATTTCTTGCAAAAAGTTTAATTGGCCACACTGTTCAGGAAACAACACGGTGCAATGTAGCTAGGCAAAATATAAGAAATTGGCAAATATGATAATAGAAAATACATTAACATGTGTATTTAAATATTATACGTTTATGTTCTAAGTTGTAGGGATTTACTGAAGACCATCATTTAGAAATAAGTTGACCTAAAAACAATGTCAGTCGACCATTTTAAAAAAATTTAGAAATACACACATTTTGCAAATAACGAAGACGTGATGCTTAAAAAAATAACATATGACCATTCCCTGTGCTACTATCCGATACTATGGAAGTATGCAATAATAATCATGATACTGAAGCCAGGAAAACCTCCAACTGATGCCACTTCCTATAGGCCAATAAGCCTCCTTCCTGTAATGTCCAAAATTTTCAAAAAACTTATCCTCACCAGAATTGCAAACGTAACACATATAGATGCCTTAATCCCTAACCACCAATTCGGCTTCAGACCCAATCACTCCACTATCCAACAGTGCCATAGAATCGTTAATAAAATCAAAGAAAGCTTAGAAGCAAAACAAATGTGTACATCAGCATTTTTAGACGTAAATCAGGCGTTTGACAGGGTGTGGTATGCAGGCTTACTTTTCAAACTTAAAGAACACTTACCAAATCAATTGTTCCTCATCCTTAAGTCATACATGTCCAACCGTTACTTCCAAGTTAAATTCGAAGACTCACTATCTGACTACCAGACTATCAACTCTGGCGTGCCCCAAGGAAGTGTTCTGGGACCTTTCTTGTACTTACTGTTTACCGCTGATATACCAGCCAGCGAGGATACACTACTAGCAACGTTCGCTGATGATACAGCCATCCTTTCTAAAGATCTCGATCCGATACGAGCTTCTGCAAAATTGCAAGCTTATCTTGATCAACTCCAAATTTGGCTTACGCACTGGAAAATTAATCTAAACGTTGATAAATCGTGTCAAGTCGCGTTCACAACACGAAGAGCAGAATGTCCTCCTCTTACCTTCAGTAACACTCCCATTCCTGTCAAAGAAGAAGTTAAATACCTCGGCCTTCACCTTGACGCAAAACTAACTTGGAGAAATCGTAGATCCCAGCTCTCACTACAGAACAAACTCCTCATATACAAAACCATTCTTAGGCCTATTTAGACATATGGTGTCGAATTATGGGGCTGAAGCAAACCGTCTAATACAAAAATTTTACAAACCTTTCAATCTAAAACCCTCAGAATGTTACTAAATGCACCTTGGTATGTCTCCAACAACACCATACACGACGACCTCAAAATACCGTTTATACACGACGTCATCAGTGCTTACTCTGTTAAACACAAAAATCGAAGCATAACCCACAGCAACGAGCTAATCAGTGAACTGTTCAGGCAACCAGACAACATGGCCAGAAGACCTAGCTAGGTGAATCCAGAGAGCCGTCAATGGATGGCCCCTGACTCAAATGAACTTCTTTCAACCTATTTACTTATTACTTTATTAAGTAGATTGTAAATTTGCATTAATCCAATAAAAAAAAATAAAAAAAAATATGACTATTCCTACAAAATACGACAAGTAGTTAAGGAAATGCGCAAAAACTTCAAGAAAATTCCTATGAAGGAACAACCAATGAGCAAACATGTCTGGCCAAGGCAAGAGGTTATTTGAAACAATATATTTCTTCAAAACCACATAGATGGAGCTACAAAATTTTGGTGCTATGTGGAATATATGAATACTCTTATAATAATGAAACCTACACAGACCAGGAAAACAAACTAACAACCAAACCTAGGAGCTTCTGGTAATGTTGTTGTTTCTCTCATCAGAGGGATATCTAAAAACTATAATTATAAGGTGTATTTTGACAACTGTTACACATTTATCGCCTTATTTGTGCACCTACTCAGACAGGAAAGCTACATATTAGGAACAGCCAAGAAAAATATAATTTGTAACAGTAAACTACCTTCAGACATTGAGAAATAAATACGTGTATATGTTGAAATAGCTGAAAAAGGTTTTTTATGTAGCTAGTCTATAAGTTTTGAGCCCAACACCTGTCAGCATAGTCTTCTTTCAAGTCGATACACTTTTTTGAGGGATGCTCTAACTTTTATCCCGTCCAAATAGTAGTTAGCACCTTTTTCTACAAAATAGGCGCTTACGGTTGCGGTAATCTCCTTGTTTGATGAAAATCTCTGTCCTCCTAGCCAAACTGTGAGCTTAAGAAACAAGAAATAGTCTCTGGGGTCAGATTTAGTAAATATGTTGAGTGGTCAATCAATTCAAACTGCAGTTTGAATTCGTAAATTGTGACTATAGTGACTACCAAAGTGTTTTAAATAGAGCCGTTTTTCAGCAATTGCTACCTTCAACTGGTCCATTAACGATGGGTAGTAGGATTCCGTTATAGTTTTCCCTTTTTTAAGTAGTCGATAAGCAGAATTCCCCGACTATCTCAAAAACAACTGCCATTACCTTCCCTACCGATGAAACCGTCTTTGCTTTTTTCGGAGCAGATTCACTCTTCACAGTTTACTGTTTTGACTGTTCCTTCGTCTCAAGGGTGTAATGATGGACCCAAGTTTTACTGAGTGGTAAATCGACTTAAAAAGTCCGACTCGTTTCGCTAAAGTCGCTTAATAAAGGCTTTGTAGATGTTCATTTGAATAAATTTTTGGTTCTACGTGAACAAGCGCGATCGGTATATGACAACTTGTTCTTTTGATATGCTCACAGCCTGTGCTATCTCTCTAACCTTTCTCTAACTTTTTTGATGTTATCAGTGGAGGTCGCAGTTGTTGGCCGCCCCGAACGGTCATCGTCAGTTAAGCCGGTTCAGCTACCCATCTTGTTTACGGTGGAAAATGATGAGGCACAGTCCCCGTAAACGGCGGCTAAGTCAGCTTTAATTTGTGTAGGCGTATTGTTTTTTAAATACAAGTACTTAATTACGGCACGGTATTCGATTTTTTCATTTTTACAAAAACACTAACATCGACTGATACAAATGACTGTCAAACATCAACTAAGCGTCCAAAATGGCTGAAATTCTTACAAGTATCTTCTAAAGCATTTACAATTGTAGTAGCAGAATGGTTTTGACGAGTTAGGTCATCTTCATATTGACTTCAAACTGCCTATGTAAAGTAGTTTTGCTTCTGTAAACTCTCCGTGAGGTAATTCATCCCTAAAACGAACAGGTTCTATAAGGGAGTGTGGAAGAATGTCCCAATAAAGTGCCCTGATGTATCCCAAACACATGGGTGGTCTTGATTTGCTTTATAGATTTCTAGTCAGGCACAAACACCAAATGATTCGAAGAAGTGGTACCTGAGAATCTTTTACCATGTATTGGATGTGAGTCCACGGGGACAAAGTGAGACTGGCGGATTTTAGAGTAGAAGATAAAACGACGCGTCTTTGGACCGAAACCATTCATCCAACCAATTTTGCACTTCTTCGAAATTGGCCAAGTGTAGCCCAGCCAAGCCATGCGCTATCGACCGAAACAAGTGACAATCGGAAGGTGCCAGGTCTGGCAAATACGGAGGGTGCGGTAGCAGATTCAATTTCAGCGTTTTTATGGCGGCCTGAACGATGGAAGTGCTATGGCACGGAGCGTTGTCGTGATGCAATATCACTCTTCGTGCCTCGTGTCCCATTCTGGTCGTTTTTCGAGCAATGTATAGTTCACATTTATTGGTTGTTATCGGTAGCAATGCTCATTGACAGTTTTGCTCGGTTTCAGCAGCTCATAGTACACATTCCTTTCTGGTCCCACTAGACGCAAAGCGTTGTCTTCTTTCCGAAGCAATTGGGCCGTGCCGCCGATGTTCATGCTTCGCCAGGTGCAAACCACAATTTTTTGCGTCTGGGATTCTTGAAATAAATCCATTTTCAATCGTCAGTAACAATTCGATGCAGTAAACTCTTGTTGCGAAAGCAAAATTTGGAAGTGGGTCTTTGATTTTTCATGTGTCCCTCAGTCAACTTATGCGGCACGTATTGTCTTTCCTTTTGAATGTTTCCTGTCATGAAAACGTTTGGAAATACCTCGGCGAGTCATGTTTAATATTTCCGCAAGTTGATGTTATGTTTGCGTATCATCTTCACCCAATAACGCTTGCAGATCGGTGTCCTCAATTGTTTTTGATCTTCCGGGGTGCTCTTTGTCCGCAGTGTCAAAATCGCCATTTCTGAAGCGTTTAAACCAATCTTCACAAGCAGTTTTCAATGGCTGATGTTCGCAGTACGTCTCTCCAAGCAAATGGTGCGCTTCAACTCCATTTTTTTTCAAATTAAAGCAGAAAAACAAAGCTTTCCGCAAATGTTGCCAATTTGGCACGAAACAAAATATTTTTTCATTGCTATATCTGTTGGTATTACGATTGGTTATTGTTAACAGATGTCTAAGCTACAAAGAAACAACTTCAGTTATGTATGTTGACTAAATGTGTCGTTACCGTCATCCATGTGTGAAACCCGGAAACTTATTTGCTTACCAAGTATAGCATATATATCTAGACTTGAGAGAAAAACAATCAACTCAGCAACATGCTCGAGTTTTGTGAGAATGTGTATATAAGATGTATGAGAATGTATATAAAAGCTTAAAAACTGTGGTTTCAAGTGATACCACTTTGATTGGAATCGGATCTGTTCTGAAAAAGTTATGGACCGAAGAATAACGTAAAAGAGTTGAAAAAAAGCAAATTATAAAAGAAAAAAATAAAATCCGCTGTTCACATTAAATTAACTCTTCGTTTAAGCTCATCCCAAACATGCTCAATTGGATTTAAGTCTGGGATAAACGGAAGCCAGTCTATTTTAGGTATACCAACGTCAGCCAGGTAAGAAGTGGTCACTCTTGCGGTGTGGCATTGCGCATTGTTGTGCATTAGCATGAAGTTCTTACCAACAAATCCCGCAAACGGAATAACATGTTCCCTAGAACGTTCCTGATGTATCGGTCCGCTGTTAAATCTCCTCCGCGTTCCCTCTACTAGGCACAAAACCAACTTAGTTTACCGTGCAAGGAAATGCCCACGCAGAACATGCAAGAACCAATTCCATATGCGACATTTTCTTGAATACGGCAATAAGCAAATCGCTCTCCTGGTTTTCTATAGATCCGACGTCTCTTGTCGTTGCACTGTAGGGACCTCCTGGACTAATCGGTGAAAGATATCTGACTCAAATGGCCGAGGTTCTAAATGAGATGTTTTCGAGGAAATTCCAGTCTTCTTTGCTTTTGGACTGCAGCCAACTCGAGACCTGCAGATTTTTTTTTTTTTTTTGGTTAGGTTGGCTACTTTCAGTCTTCTTCTAGTTATGCAAGGGCTGGCGACCACACCTCTGCCGCACTCAGCTCTTGTTTAATCGATCTTCTGTTGCCGGTGGACGTAGCCACCGGTGTGCCAGTACCGATGCCACACTCCCGACTTAGATTTAGTTGATTTGCCACGAGCCTCTAACTGAGGCCCTCTCTCAACAATGCAACTGCCTGGGCTGCTTCGACGGCTGTGGTATCTATTTTTTTGCAAATCACTCGAGCGCTTACATCACTTTTTTACGTAAACTTTGGCTAAGTGACTGAGATAAATTACCGGATTACAAGCGTACTGTAGGTCAATCATGCGCACATGGGTTCCAATTAGAATGATTCATAAAACCACGTTCAGAATGCATATATATTTTTTTAAATGCTTAATGCTTAATGCAGTAGCAACCGTTTTTTAAAGCTCAATAATAAAGATATTCCTTGTACGTTAATGTTTTGATCTTTATTCTCCTTAGATAGAAACAGAAGACGAAGATTCGCGTGCAACTAGTGAATCGATTGTTTTGTTCATAAGTGTACGCCAGATCAAGATTTTACAATGTTCTACATGATATTGATAAAATAGAACATTAAATAACATTATTATTGTCAATTTTGTAATAAAATGTTTGACATCTATTTTAAGTTTTTTATAGATTTGTTTGTTTGTAACAAACCACGAGCAGTTGATAGTTACACGTAGAACTTTGTTTTGAAAAATGTGTAGCTTTGTCATATTTGGTTTTGATGTAATGCATGTCAGGCAAGCATGTGTTAAGATTGACCTAACAGGTAATTGGTACAGTAAAATGACATTCTTTACTCAATAGAGAATTTCTGTTAATTAAAGGAAATAATTTCTTAAATCCTGCATAAGCCAAATTTAATTCATAAGTTATGTGTTGACTCAATATCAATCGCGTATCCATATGTACTCTTAGACATTTAATTGCTCCAGTTCTTGAATCATAAAGTATGCCAGTTCCAAATATTTGCAATGCCGGATGATCCATTATTCGTTTTAAGGTAAATATTTTGGCGACGCATTACGAGGGATATAATGAGATGCACCATTTGTTACGCCAATGACTTAAGGGGGGAGCCTCCTCCAGGCAACAGGCTTTTCAATAACTTTTTACAAAAAACTGAGAGCATTTATTGCATTGAAACAAACTACATAATAAAATAGACTTCAAAAAACAAAATGGCGGCGCTAGAAATGCTCGAACTGAATGAAATAAATATTTTTTATTAAAATAAGCTATTCTGCTTCAAACTAACTTAAATTTCCAAATCGCCAGGAGCTACACTTTTACCAAGTTTCAATAAAAAATAATTATTTTCCAAGAAATAGAGATGTTTTAAAAAATTTTTTTTTACAATAACTAATTAATTTGTTTATCGATCGAAACCGGGTTGGGTTTATTCGATCCGTATTAATAATTGCTACAACTTTTGTCTGAAACTTTTTTTACAACTCTTAGTTTTTTCTTTAAACGGAAAAACTGTTTTTGGCCAACTTTGGCCGCCATTTTTAAAGTAAAGCGGACGTTGAAAGTGTTAGAAAGGTATTCCATTTAATTCTACAAAATTTTTCCGATTTTCTAAGTATTTTTTCGAGCTGCACTTAATTTTTCACGTAAAAATCTAATTTGACTGGACTAAGAGACCATAAAGGGCACGCGCGTTTACCTGCATTTGGTACTTTTGGAGCGCATCACTTCAGGTGACTCAAAACGATAATTTGCACGAAAGACCGCAGTACCCCAGCTAAGTGCGCCCTATGTGGTGGAAATCATCCTGCCAATTATAAAAGCTGTACAGTACACCAAGACCTTTAAAAATCCAGGAACGCACCATTTAGAGGAATAGCAAATACACCTCGCCTCCAACAAGCTCCTCCTAACCTAAATAAATTCCCTCCTCTTCGTAACCAAGCTAATAACCACAATGGTGAAATACAAAGACTTACACAAACGTAGTTAACAATCCTCAAGCATGGGCTAGAAGAAGCAACAATCCCCTAACTCAAGACCAACAGCAACTGAACACCAACGAAGTACTTACAAATTTCCTCAATGAGTTCTAAAATATGTTTTCCCAACTAATAAGTCAGAATAGCATGATACTTAACATGCTTTCCACAGTGATTAACAAAATAGCGTAAAAATGGGTACTTCACTGCGCATCGCTTTGTGGAACGCCAATGGTATCTCTAATCATATTCTTGAAGTAATAACTTTTCTACAATTACAACAAATTGATATACTACTTATATCAGAAACTCACGCAAACAAGTAGAACAGTAATTAAAATACCGTATTATACTGTATATTATGCTAATCACCCTGATGGCTCCTGGCGGATCAGCTGTGATAATTATAAATACGATTATCCACCATGAAATGCAGCTTTATCTAACCGAAAAAATACAAGGTGTAGCCACAAAAGTTAAAGCCTTTCCCTATTCATTTGTTATATCAGCTGTGTACAGCCCGCGAAAGCATGCCATTTCGTCTGATGAATTTTCTCAGGTCCCTAGGCAACAAATTTATAGTAGGAGGGGACTGGAATGCAAAAAATACAGTTTGGGGCTTTAGACTTATCAACCCTAAAGGACGCAACCTACTAAGAACAATTCAGAGAAACAATTATGATTACCTATCAACCGGAAAACCTATCTATTGGCCTAGTGATCCACCCAAACTTTCGGATTTATTAGATTTTGCAATACTCAATCGAATAGCTAATGTATATACTAAAGCGGAATCTAACTACGACTCTCCACTGACCACTCTCCAGTCATCATTACTGTCAGTACAGCAATAACCGCAAAATAAATGCCTGCTACATTGTGTAATACAAATACGGATTGGGATCAATTCAAGAACTTGTTAGAAGAAAACATTAACCTACCCATTACAATTAAAGATAATCAAGATCTGCATGAAGTAGTCTATTATCTAACGACAATGATCCAGCCAGCCGTCTGGCAAGCCACACCAACTATTGGAAATCTCAGTCCTAAAGCTGATAATATTCCCCTTGATATACGAAACCTAATCACTGAGAAACGAAGAGCTCGGAAAAAATGGTAAGTAACAAGGAACAGTGGTGTGGCGGCCTTTTCGCCCTTGAACCGCTTGTGTATCATGGCGGCATGCTGGTGGCTTTGATATCTGCCGCTACGTTTTGCTATCGCACACAAAACGGTATATAGGCTTTTGCTAAGCCGGCGAGTCTGCATACGCCGTCGGCGGCACCCTTTGAGACGAAAAGTGCTGTCGAATTAAGATTTCCCGCAAATGATCTACCGCTAAGCCAGGCGCAAAGCCCGGCGACATACTCGATCCGCAACGCGGCCAATTCGGTCGTGTTTAACCAACCCTCAAGACTTTCGCATCGCATCCCGGCCAGTGCAGTCGTGTTCCAGGCACGAAGACATCGTAACAAGGTGGCCACCGTGAAACCAACGCCGCCGAAGCCGAAACCGATTACAGGTGAGCGATTTGGCAATTACTCATCGGTTGATATCGGTAGCCGCCCCCATCCGCTTTCGCGCTGGCCGTTTAAGGGACGATTTGGGCCTCAACGTTTTACTTTTCAAAACGGGCTGTATTTAATTCCCCACACCGCACTATGAGAGCTCGGCTATTTACACGCCTGCCTCTCCAAACAGGCAAAATAAAACCATCAACAATAGGCTTACTCATCAACTACATAATACCCTTATAGAAGCACGCAATGAAACGTTTAAAGAATACATTACAAAACTATCTTCTAACGATCATACAATCTGGAAAACAACTAAGAAATATAAGAGGCCGATACTAGCAATACCACCAATCGGAAAACCTAATGACACGTGGGCCAGAACAAATAAAGATAAAGCGGATACATTCGCAGAATATCTCGATAACGTATTTACTACCCCAAACCCACATGATAACAATGACGACACAGATGTTCAAGATTACCTGACTGCTCCATGCCAGCTTTCGCTACCAATAAAACCCTTCTCCCCATCAGAAGTTCTCCAGCAAATTAAATTTACGAACACCAAAAATGATATGATCGGAGGAGTAGTTTTGCAGCATCTTCCAAAGAAAGCACTGGTTCTTCTTATCACTATATTTAATCGTATGAAGTTAAGCTACTTTCCAGTACTATGGAAGTATGCTCGGATTACTATGATTGCAAAGCCTGGCAAACCACCTAACCATACATGTTCCTATAGACCTATAAGCCTTTTACACTTAATGTCTAAGATTTTTGAAAGACTCCTACTGGAAAGAATAAAAGAAACAGTAAATCTCAACCAGATAATCCCACCCTATCAATTCGGCCACCGAATCGTCAATCAAATAATAGAAAGCCTTTAAACCAAAAATAGATATATTCAACGAACTTAAAAAGTTCGTTACTGAATTCTATATGTCTGTCGGTCTGTCTGTCGCTGTCACAAAATTATGGATTTTTTAAAATTTTAAAATGGATCCTTATAGGAAATTTTACGCTGATTTCAAAATCGAAATCAAAAAGTTTCTATCTCGAATAGTTTTCGAGATATTCCATTTCGAATTTCGGGAACATTTCGACATTGCGATTTTATGAGTAATTCTTAAAGAAAATTTTACGCTGCTTTCAATAATGAAATCGAAAAAATTCTATGTCAAATAGTTTTCGAGATATTCGACTTCGAATTTCGGGAAAATTTTCGACATTACGATTTTAAATGTGATTCTTATAGGAAATTTTACGCTGAATTCGAAAATGAAGAAAAAATTCTATGTCGAATAATTTTCCAGATATTCGATTTCGAATTTTCCCGAAATTCTAAATCGAAATCGAAAGGTTTTTTTAAGTTCGTTCTGGGATTGCTTACAGAGCAATCTCTTCGCCGGCCCCATGTTTTTTTTATTTTTTTACATTTGCAATGTGACTGGTCCTCGTCCTAGAAAATAGTGCTAAGGTGTTGGGCTCATGTGGGGTCCTCTTCAGTGAAAGTCTGTAGGCCAGCGGCGCTTGAGGCGTGAAGTTCTTGGAGAAGAAGGTTGTCATGGGTGGTAAGTTTTTCAAGATGTTTCCTGGTTCTGACCTGCATTACCGTATTGAGCATCGGGATGCCGAGGTCGTCGTGTATCATCTGATTGGTGATGTACCAGGGAGCATCAACGAGAGATCTTAAGATTTTAGATTAACTTCGTTGCATGATTGCGAGGTTAGTCTTGCTAGCACAGCCTCAAAGTTCTATTCCATAGGACCAGATTGGTATAATGATGGTTTTGTAGATAAGGATTTTGTTAGAGAGGGAGTGTCGGCCTAGTAACCAGTAAAGGGTTTTAAATCTGAGCTCTATATGTTTGTTTTTTCCTTAATAATGTGCTCCTTTCAGGTGAGCTTGCTGTCCAGGTGTAGACCCAAGTATTTCATTGATGGGGATTGTGGTATCTCGATGTTATTAAGGTGTAGTGGAGGACATATCCCTTTGCGAAGAGTGAAGATCACATGAGTAGATTTGGACTCATTTACCTTAATGTTCCAGTGCTGGAGCCAGTCTTCAAGTAAGCTGAGGTGAGTTTGGACATATTCCACAGCGAGGTTTATGTCCGTGTGTCTGGCAAGTATAATTGTGTCATCAGCATATGCTCCTATAGTAGTGGTTGGGGAGGTTGGAAGTTCTGAGGTATATAACGTATAAAGAAAGGGACACAGAACGCTACCCTGTGGGACTGCAGGTTGGATTGAGTACACTGGAGAGACTTCGTCGTTAACGCGTGTTCGAAATTTTCTGTCTGTTAGATAGGAGTCCAAAAGTTTATGAAATTGAGGAGGTAAGATTTGATGTATTTTGAGTTTAAGTACTTTGTGCCAGACTTTATCAAACGCCTGGCGAATGTCCAAAAGAACAGCTATACAGTAGGCTGACTGTTCGAATGCTGTGTTAATTTCTTGCGTGATGCGATGGCACTGTTGTATGGTAGAATGGTGGCGACGAAAGCCAAATTGATAATCAGGGATCCAGTTAGTTGCCGTGAATTCTGGATCTAAGGATTGTAAGACATACTTTTCAAGGAGTTTTGAGCAAACTGGTAGCAGGCTTATGGGGCGCTTTGATGACGCATAGCTGGGATCTTTACCTGGTTTAGAGATGGGTATTATCTCTGCGATTTTAAATTCTTTCGGCCAATATTGAAGTCGGAGTATAGCATTAAATATGTACGTCAGCAGAACTATTCCTTTTCGTGGAAGCTCACGGAGCATTTTTGGTGTAATTTTGTCCGGTCCCGGTGCTTTCTTGAGATTTAATCTCTGAATTTCAGATTTTACAATCTTCGGAGTTATTAGTGGTGTGGGAGGTATATTCGGTTCAGGTGCTGGTTGGTCTGGGAGGTTAACGTTGGCTGGTTCATCATTTTGTTGGGATACTCCAGATAGGTGAATATCGAACAAATCCGCCTTTTCTTTGTCACTCTTGGCCCATCCTAGAGCTGAAGGTAGTTTTTGTATTGGTGGGGATGTGGTTTGGGGTTTTAAAGATGATTTGACTGGTCTCCATATTGAGTTGTCATATCGGTTTATGGTTGAGAGGTAGGTATTCAACGAGTCTTCGCTCAGGGATTTGAGTTTCGCCTTAAGCTGATTTCCAAGGTTATTGAGGGTTGTTTTGTCTGCTGGATGATGGCTCTTTTGCCATTTGGCTCTGGCTTTCCTCTTTTGGGCAACTAGAAGTTTAACTTCTAAAGGAACATGTGTGTATGAGTTGACTTTTCTCTACACCTTAGGCGGGGTAGCTTGCAGTGCTGTAGTTGTTAGCAGAGAATTGAATTTGGTAACTGCTGTATCGATTTCGAGAGGGGTTTTTAAACTGACTTTCAACTCAATGCCTTCATGAATAATTCGGCGATATAAATCCCAGTCAGTTGAAGCGTTATGGATCCGTGCGGGGGGATTTTTGATTAGGACACTTGCGCTTATAGTTTCTATGATCGGGGAGTGGTCCGAGGAAAGGTCGTAGCTTTAATGACGAAGAAATCTAGGAGATCGGGGATTTTGTTCTGATCGGATGGCCAGTATGTCGGGGTTCCTGTTGAAAGGTAGTCGTATTTATTGTCTTGTATAGTTTTATATAGCTCTCTGCCTTTTGTAGTAACTAGGCGGGAGCCCCACGCAGTATGTTTAGTGTTGTAGTCGCCGCCTGATACGAATTTGGGACCCAGGGTATGAAAGAATTGGTCGAAGTTTCATTTTTTGATATTGTGTTTTGAGGGCAGTAGACAGCCGCTATGGTTATTTCATAGCAGAAGGTGAGCACCTTGATGGAAGTAGCCTGGATAGATTCCTTCTCGTAGTTGGGGAGAGCGTAATGTTTTAAATTTTGTTTGATTAATATAGCGGTTCCAGAGTGTCCTGTTTTGTCTGGATGATTAGTGTAATATAAATGGTAGTTAGGACGATTTTTCCGTGAAATTCGTTTCACTAATTAGCATTATGTCGATGTAGTTATGTTTTAGAAATACTATTACTTCGTCTCTGTGATTTAAGAGGCCGTTGGCGTTCCATTGTGCAATGCGGAGGAATTTATCCATTATTTATTTTGCTTATTAACATTGTCAGCATGTTAAGGACCATGCTGTTCTGCTGAATGAGTTGGGAGAACATGGATTTGAATTCTTCTAAGAATTTGTTTAAGGTAAGGTTAAGAGACTGGTCAGAAGGGATTTGTTGTTGAGGTTCTTGGTGACTGGTAATACTAGCGTATGTAGGTGAATGCGGGAGGTTGGATATATAACTTTGTCTATTTATGACTGTTGGCGGTTTGGAATTGGTATTTCTAATTTTGTAGAAGTTGTGGTTATGAGTACATCCTCGGTAGTTAGTCGGGTGATTTCCTCCGCACAGTGCACACGTTGCTGGCGTGTCCTTGCTCTTCTTGCAGCTGGCTGTGCTGTGATTACCGCTGCATTTGACGCACACAAAGAGACAGGAGAAATATGCTTTTGTATGACCACACATTTGACATTACATGCCCTGGACAGCATTTCCGTTTGTTCTTGGCGGTTCAATTGTTATGCGATTGTGTAGTAAAGATTGAATGGAATGTATCTCTTTATTATTGTTAGATGGTTCTAAGTCCATGAAAAATAGATTCATTGGCTCTTTTGTCGTTCTATGTTTAGCATTCATGATGTTTCTATTTTGGTGTCCTTGTCTAGTGATTTCTGTTTTTATGTCTTCGAGTGGAATCGAGTGATGAAGATTTTTGATGACTACTCTAAACACTCGTTCGTCTTTTAGTTGGTAGGTGTGATGTATAATTTTATTTTCGCGCATGTACTTAACTAGTTTACAGAATATATCAGGAATATTTGGTGAGATTTTAATTGTGTTATTTGGCAGGCTTTTAGTGACATATTGCTCTTCTTTTGCTACATCTGCTAGTGTAGCTTTCATTTTTGGTAGATCTAGGACTACATTTTCCTAGATATATAAAGCAAGTTTTCGACAAAGTCTGGCACACAGGCTTGCTTTACAAGATAAAATTACACTTCCCAAGTCCGATCTATCTAGTTATAAAATCCTACCTCGCCGGGAGATCCTTCCAGGTCGTGATAAATGGCTCAACCTCTGACTATCACCAAATCGAAGCAGGAGTGCCACAAGGTAGTGTTTTGGGTCCTTTACTCTACCTGATCTATTCATATGGCACGCCAACCAGGCAAGACACTTCTATTGCCATGTTTGCCGATAACGTGGCCATATTATCAACCAGTGACAAGCCCGTAGTATCTGCAGCTCACTTACAGCATCACCTAAACCTACTGCACGATTGGACTCGCAAATGGAGAATATCAGTAAACAGTGAGAAGTCAGCTCAAGTAACCTTCACTACTAGACGACTTGATTGCCCTCAAACTACTTTCAACAACATTGCAATTCCAATCAAGTCTGAAATCAAATACCTAGGAATGCGCTTTGATGCAACACTCAACTGGAGCATGTATATCAAAAATAAGAGAAAACAAATAGACTTAAAGGTAAAGCAAATGTACTGGTTAATCGGAAGACGTCCGCAGCTATCGCTATCAAATAAATTATTACTTTATAAGACAATCATAAAGCCCATTTGGACTTCTGGTGTTCAATTTTGAGGCTGCGCAAAAGCATCCCATACAAAAATACTTCAAAGGGTTCAGTTTAAAACCCTTCGCATAATGACTGATGCACCATGGTATGTAAGTAACGAGACCATCCATAATGACTTGAAGATCCCGTATGTAGCATCCGAGATTCAGAGACTTGCTAAATCATACACCCACAACTTACCAGGACATGAAAACGACCTCATAGGGCGCCTCGTAAACCAGCCAGCCGTTGTAAAAAGGCTCAAGCGTAACTGGCCACAAGACCTAATTCCCTAAGCGATTTATGTTAGTATATTCTCCCCTAGGTTGATGACAATGGTTTGATCCTAGATCATAACATGTATTTCTATACAAGATCAAATTTACTTATTACTCAATTTGTACATGAGTAGATTGTAAATAAGCAGATACAAATAAAAAAAAACCTCGGTGACTTCCTAGGAACCTTTAGGACTTTTTGTTGGGCTTGAAACTTTGGAAATATAATCTTTAGGTAGAAAATGAATTTTTAAAGTACTAAAAAATTGCAAAAAATTTTACAAGGGACTCCCCCCTTAAGGTTTTTCTCTAAAATCTGTATAATGTAAAATGTAACATCCATGACGTATGTTTCAAATTTTTATTAAAAGTCCAAAAATTATTAAAAAGTAAAATGGATTTCTGGTTCAGTCAGAAATGATGACGAAGCACATAAGTTTACGTTTTAGATACACGGAGCGGAGTTCAGCAAAAAGCGACTTATTGGAAAGACATTTTCTTAGTGAGATGCTGTACTATCGATGAAGGTTGTTACCTCGCGATCAGCGCTGCTCATTAGTGCTACCTCTTACAGTTTAGCTTAACTGCCGGAGTTAAGACATCCAGGAGAGCTATGGCAAACGTTAGATTGCAGATAGACCTCCCGCACCTTATCGCCCTTAAGAAGCTTACTGGGGGCGCCAGCGGCGCATGCAAAGATCCGCATACAAAGCAGATACAAATAAAAAAAAAACTTCGGTGACTTCCTAGGAACCTTTAGGACTTTCTGTTGGGCTTAAAACTTTGGAAATATATTCTTTAGGTAGAAAATGAATTTTTAAAGTAATAAGAAAATTGTAAAAAAATTTTACAAGGGACTCCCCCCTTAAGGTTTTTCTCTAAAATCTGTATAATGTAAAGTGTGACATCCATGACGTATGTTCAAATGTTTATTAAAAGTCCAAAAATTATTAAGAAAATTATTTTAGCGCAGCATCTGTTGTGTTACTGTATGTACTTTTTGTCGGGTAAAATTTTTTTAAGGATATAAAACGTCTAGCTCTAAATAAATATATTTTAAAAACGTAGATCTGAACGCTTACCTCTCTACATACCTGATTCGAAAAATGCGTAAATATTTATTATGTTTATAACGGTTTATGCATAAAACATTCAATTTGTAAGAGTTTCCTCTTTCCTGCTGACGAAAACAAAGGAAGCGAATGAATAACAATGGCTCCGGTTTGAACAAAACATCACGCTCAAAATAACAATTTAAATGCAACAAAGAACCACGGGCTGTTGACTCCGAATGTTTACCACCCTTGCGCCTTGTTTTTCCTCCTAACCTCAACAGCCGTGTTTACACGGCTAAGCCGAACGGATGGGCGGCTCGAAGGCAGCTATCTGATCCAACTTCGCGCATTCCTCATTTACGTGCCCATGCAGGGCCGCTCTATCTGATAAAATTTCTCGGCGGATGAACTTTATGGCCGCGAATGTCTGCACCTCCATAATAGCTTTGTTTGGGAACCGTTCGGGCGGCGGGTATCGGTAACTTAATCTGGGTTTTGCGGAAAAACGCGCCGGATGGAGACAAGCTGGCGCGCTGGCTTGGATTAACATGATAATTAGCTGTAACCGTCAGCTTCGCTGGGAGAGAATTACGGGGCCTGCAATAAAATGTTCTGTTTTCGCGCCTGCTATTTGTGTTATGAGCTTTCTGGGGTTTAGGTGAGGAAAAAGACATAATGTCGCATTTGTCTCCTTCATATCCACTTTAATTAAGCTAGAAAGTGTCGCGTTCCTCTCCGGAAGGTAGAGTGTAGGCGAATTAAGCGCTATAAAAAATCAAGTTGAAGTAGGGTAAGCGAGATAAATTTTATTTAAAAAATGCAAAATTAAAATAAAATCTATTCTCAGGTTAATTACAGATCAGTTAAAAAATTAATTATTTTTGTTTAATGTCTAGCCAGTAAATATAAATTGTCCACGTCTACCTCTGATCACCATTTTTACCCATTTTATATTAAGACTTATTTTAATTAATGCTTTGTAAGATGGCTATTTCGTAATAAAGCACTAGGGTCGACATCGCCTGATAAAGGCCTCAAATTGGCTTATTGATAAATAGAATTGCTATCTAGAATGTCTGCCTGTTTCTTCTAGACTCTCCACGCTAATGACCTATAGAGTTTTCTTCGTGCTATTACACTCCATTCTGTTACTTTTTCATCAGTCTTATTACGTGTCCGTATCAAATTAATCTTTTTTTCTCCTCCTTCCCCTTCTCATTTTTTCTTCTTCTATGTCATAAATAGCCACGAATGTCTGTTTCTTCTTTGGCTATCCTCTAATTTAGTTCATTGCACTATCATTTTCTGGGGCGTCCTATTGCTCTTCTACCTACCAAATGGTGACATCTCTTGTTACTCTTACCACTCTGTTGCAAGCTGTCATTCTTTCTATAAGTACTCTCATCTCTGTCATCTCTAATATTATTTCTTGTTTTACATGTGTATGACTGATCTTAGTACCTTTTTTTATATATACTCGTTTTGGTTTCTTCTTTTATATAGCGTTATTTAAACAACCAATTGCTCTGTTCGGCTTATTAATTTGTTTCTTCTATTTTGCCGTCACTGAACATGTTGGTGCCTAGATACTCAACTTTTTTTATCTGTTCAATTATATTATTTTCGACTACTAGCTTACATGTTATTGGATCTTTATTCTTCTTATTTATTTTTCTGACAGCTTGTGAATTATGATATTTTGGTTGTCCTTTTATTTCTATTGATAGTTTTATTTCCGAGTGCTTTATTTATTTTTCTTCCCCTTTTTTTCATATAGCCCTTTGTTTGATTCTTTTGAAACTTTTCGCGTTTATTTTTGTTTATAGTTCATTAATTGATTGTTTATCGGGATATTTCATTTTAATCGGTAATTTATAGAGTAATAAATAGTGGATCGCTCTCCATATTAGGTGATTTCAAAATTCTTACATCCAGTATTTGTTGTGGGTGTACTTCTCTGTCTGTTAGTTCGTAATCTATCATTGATCTGTGGCCTCGTGTATTTTCAAATGTGTATTTATAATGTTTAAGAAATGTATTATTAATTCATATCTCATTTGTAGTGCAAAAGTCTAACATCAAGTTACCGTTCTCATTTCTTATATTTTCATTAAATCTTTGTTTTATCCCTCCCATCTTTGTGTCTCCTAATCTTGTATTGAAATCACCCATAATGATTACTATTTCGTATTTGGTGTTCTGTCAACTCAATCCTGCAGTTATCCATAAAAGTCTTCGTTTTCAATAAAATAAATTTTCTTTGTATTTGTCGTTATTGTAACCATTATTATTCTTGTGACTTATACTAACAAACTTCTACGCAGTTCTCACGATTTTTGTATTATTAATTCTACTTCTTTTGCTTTTGTATTTGTAAACCAAAGTATAATCCCTTTTTTCTTTTTCTTCTTCTTTTTCTTAAATGTAACTAATTATTTCTGGTATTGCATCTGTGTTTTTTTTATTTATTATTTTGTTCTTCTATCTCTTTGTGAAATTCTGCAACACCTCTCCCAATGCTTTATTTTGACTGTGGTAATTTTATTCTTATTTTTGTTTTAATTATCCTTGTTTCGGTTACTAATGTAATTATGTTTTATATCATGGTATTGTATATTATTGTTTTGGTTGTTTTCGTTATCTGTCTATCCCACAAAATAGCATTTAATTGTCTTATGCCTGTTCTTATTTGTCCGAGCTTACTTTTCTTTCTTCTTCCGTCATTTCGTTTTTTTTTTAAATAATGGATCTTAGTTACTTCAGTTTAATATAAACTTTTATTTCAAGATTTCTTCGTCATCTACATTTTTAAGGTTTTTTGATCGATATTCTGATTCATTGCAGGAGCCAGAGAAGCGAGCGACTGCTCTTATACACTGGGTGAATGCGACAATCTCCATCAGTCTGTTGCATCTGTAGCGCTTTTACTACGAAATCGATCACTAGCACTACTCTAGTGAGTAGATGTGTACGCTGACCCTCCTGCTTTGAAGGAAAACGAACGGATCTACAAGCCAGCTCGTGCCTGCGTCATCAACGGCAGCGACTGCAGCCTTGCTTAAGGTCAGCCGTATTTTACCTGTTCCAATTTATATTTTCTTGGGTCGCTCTTGGAAATTTTTACTTTTCATTACAAATTTTAATTTTAATTTTGTTGAACGGTCGTGCGCGAACCGAGCCGCGGTGATATCACTTGTGCGGGCGTTTTATCGGCTAGCGGCTGTTGTGAACGATAACGTGACCGCGGGGTCAGCTTAATATTTTCATGCTCAATAAACTACGAGGAAATTAAATAAAAGGTAACGGTGTTTACCTATTAAACTTCATCAAACAAATTCAAAATGTTACCAGCATATAATGGTCCAGGAGTTAATTATAACCAAATTGGCGTACCATATAATAATCCCATGCAAGTAATTCCAATGAACAACGTTATACCGGGTGTTGCATTAGCTAATACACAAATGCCGCAGTACTATAACTGTCAACAACAAAGTCAATCAATACCCACTAGTAGCAACTTCTTCATACCGCAACAGAACATTAACCCACCAGCCCATTCCCATGCCACTCAGCAGCAGCAATCAAACAACGAACGCCAGTACTACAAACTGACCTCAACCAGCGATGATGAAACAGAAGAAAACCCCAATGAAAACTCCAAAAAAAAACCCGTGGCAAAAAGTAAAACAAACCAAGCGAAGAAAAATAAATATACCCAACAGTCAAAACATTTTAATACAAAATAAATATAGCCATTTAACCGATGCCATGGAAGAAGAAACTAACACAACACAAGTAGAAAACAAGGTCCCAAGACCCCCGCCAATCTTTGTCTATGGCGTAATAAATTACCAACAAATGATAAACAAATTAAATGAAATCATAGAAATAGAGCAGTACAGGCACAAAATCTCTAGCTAACAATACAATACAAATCAATTGCAATACCTCTGATACTTACCGAAAACTGATTCACTTCATGCAAGAAAACAAAATTATGCACCATACATATCAACCGAAGGAGGAACGAGCCTATAGGGTAGTACTGAAGCACTTACATTTTTCTACTAGCACAGAAAGCATTAAAAAAGAACTTAGTAAAGACGGACATCAAGTCAGAAATATTATGAACGCAAGAAAACAAATAAGAAAAGAACCTTTAAACCTATTCTTTGTTGACCTAGAGCCAGCACAAAGCAATAAAAATATTTATAAAATACAAAACCAACTAATAACTATTGAACCACCCAAAAAAGTTAAAGGTATATCACAGTGCATGCGCTGTCAGTAATATGGTCATACTAAAGCTTATTGTACCAAACCCTATGTTTGTGTTAAATGCGGACGGACTCATAGCACGAATAATTGTACAAAAAACAAAGACACACCTGCACGATGTGCATTATGCAATGGTCCTCATCCGGCTAGCTATAAAGGCTGCGAATTCTACCAAGTCTTGCTAAAAAAATCCAACAATGCTAACAATAGACTAAACATTCAACACAACCCGTTAACAGCCATCTATACAGAAAACCATCCTCAAACAAATAGTATCCAACAAAATTGAAGCTATGCAGGAGGAGTGAAAAATAACAGAACCAACGAACAAAATACATTACGCTCAACTGAGAGTAGAGAACACAACGAACATCACACAGGAACACCCTCCATCAGCCTGTGCAAATTCCTTGATGAGTTTATGGCTATGCTTCAGCAACTCGTACAACAGAACAGCATGGTGATGAATCTGCTTACCACGCTGATAAGTAAAATTCACTAAATTTCTAACAATAGCCCTGTGGAATGCCAATGGCCTTCTACAGCACAAAAATGAAGTTGAAATATTCCTTCATCATAATTCAGTTGACATAATGCTAGTCAGCGAAACACATTTCACAGATAGATCATATTTTCGCATACCTAACTTCACAACCTACATAACCAATCATCCAGATAATACTGCACATGCTGGGACCGCCATTTTAATAAAAAGTTCTATAAGCCACATCGAACTGCCAAAATATGTAACTAATCGCTTACAAGCCACAGCCATTAAAGTAAAGACACTCCCATACGAATTAACAGTAGCAGCAGTATATTGTCCACCACGGCACAATATCAAAAAAGAAAATTTCAAGGAATTCTTCCAGACACTAGGGCATAAATTTGTTGCAGGTGGAGACTACAATAGTAAGCATACGCTGTGGGGATCTCGACTAATCACAACAAAAGGTAGCCAGTTGGCTAATCTCATACAGGAAAATAATTACTCCTTCCTTTCAACGGGTACACCAACCTATTGGCCGTCAGACCCCAATAAGATCCTAGATCTTTTGGACTTTTATGTAACCAATGGGATCTCGCAAGGGTATATGAATGTAACACCATGCACATAACTCCTCTGATCACTCGCCGGTAATTGCAACAATCAGTCAATATGCTATTCATAAAAAACCAACGCCCAGACTTCATAACAAAAACACAAATTGGGAACATTACAGGAACAAGATACAAGAAGACATAAGTTTGAGAGTAAGTCTGAAAACTCCAGAGGAAATTGACACCGTCCTAACCAGCTTAGTAAACATCCTCAATCAGGCCGCTCAACATGCCACCCTTCACACAGAATTCGAAAATCACAAGTATATAATACCTACGGTCATTAAGAGGCTTATAGCAGAAAAAAGAAGAGCCAGGGCAAAGTGGCACTGTACCCATGTACCAGCAGATAAAACTGTACTAAACAGATTAAATAACCAACTGCAGCGTCAACTAAAAGAAATGAAAAAAAAGTCATTCCATGATTATGTTACCAATCTCAACAGATACGACAATTCCATATGGAAACCTATAAAACACAAAAAAAACCTAAGGCGCCAATACCTCCCCTCCGTAACCCTGCAATAGCATATCAACAGTGGGCTAGAAGTGATAAGGAAAAGGCCGTTCTATTTGCAGACTACTTTGCCGAAGTATTTACGCCTAATGATGACCTTACAAACAATGCTATAGACAGGCATTTATCTGAGATCCCTATCAACACACCAAAGATCAAATCCTTTACTCGGAAAGAGATTGAGAAGGAAATCAGCTTATTAAATCTTCGAAAAGCTACAGGAATAGATAAAGTGACTACAAAAATGTTAAAGGAGATGCCAAGGAAAGGGTTAGTTTTACTTACCTAAATTTTCAATGCTATCGCAAGACTAAACTACTGGCCAAAACAATTAAAAATTGCCGAAAGAATACTAGTCCTTAAACCAGATAAAGAACCCAACGACGTATTATCGTACCGTCCTATAAATCTGTTACCAATTATCTCAAAATTACTCGAACGACTCCTCCTGCAAAGAATAAACTCTGACCCAATGACAAGACTGGATACCTATGCATCAGTTTGGCTTCCGCAATAACCATTCCACTATACAGCAAGTGCATCGAATCAGTCCCCAAATAAATCAAGCATTAGACCAAAAGAAATACTGTCTATCAGTTTTTCTAGATTTCAGTAAAGCCTTTGATAAGGTATGGCATACTGGATTACTATATAAGATCAAAGAACTTCTATCCATCACCTATTTCAAACTGATAAAATCTTACCTAAGTAGTAGAGAATTTTGCATCAAAGTCAATGACGAGGTGTCGGTCCAACGTCCAATTAAATCTGGAATGCCCCAAGCCAGCGTCTTGGGACCCCTGCTCTACGTGCTCTATACAGCCGATCTTCCCACCAATGAAAACACAACAATGGATACGTTTGCCGATGACACTATCATTCTCTCAACTGCCATTGACTCACTCATAGCATCGACCACTATACAAAACCACCTAGACCAAATATAAACATGGACTCGTAAATGGAAAATCAAAATTAATGAGACAAAATCTGTGCAAGTAAATTTTACACTACGAAAAGGGTTATGCCCACCATTATATTTTAACAATATACCAATACCGCAATCTACAAGTGCAAGATATTTAGGAATACACCTGGACAACAGATTGATGTGGAAAGAACATGTAGATAAGAAACGTAAACAGATTGACTTGAGGATGAAAGAACTCCAATGGCTAATTGGACGAAAATCTAAGCTCACGCTTGAAAACAAACTGTTACTTTGCAACACCGTAATTAAACCAATCTGGATATATGGAACAGAACTATGGGGATGTGCGAGTAAATTTAACAAAATTCAAAGGTGCCAATCAAAAATGCTTCGTGTGATCACGAACGCACCATGGTACGTCTCCAATCTGACGATTCACAATGATCTAAAAATTCCTTATGTGAGGGACGCCATAAAAGAAAAAAGTACAAGACATCACAACAAACTGGAAACCCACGTCAACCCCCTGTTGCACCCACTGCTTGATGCGCAAAATGGTAGAAGACTGAAACGAAACTGGCCAGCAGATCTGAAATAGGATTAGCGAGGGCAACTCACTGGAGAAGTCCTCTTCACACCAACCACGACTACCCTAGTAATTAAAAAACAGCATATTAGCCTATAGAATGACTTGTAATTCTGATTGCTAATTAAATGATATATTAAAAAATAATTCTTTATTATAGTGTATACTTATCCAGTGGAATTATTTATCTATAATTATAAAACTTTACCTTGTCTCTTTTTTTTTAATTAGCCGTGAGTACATCTTTTCATTCCTCGAGAATCTTCTCAATTTTTCATATTCTTGTGGTAGTGTCTACAACGTATTTGTCTCCTTTTCTCTCGATACTGTAGGTATTTTGCATATATGCTATTTTTGCCTGTTTCTATTCTTTTGGTTTTGAATTATATATATAAAAAAAATTATGAGTGCTGCCGTCACACAATTGTTCGTGCCTTTCCGTGCCGACCCGAACGCCTCCGAATGACAAATTCTGGCTTGGAGGCAGGCGCGGCCGAGGTATTATATTTCCGGAACCGCAAGCGATAGAAAATTTTCGTTTGAGAGCGGGTAATAAAGCACTCGTTATTTCTAAAATTTATTCTTTTGTAAGTATAACCAATATGGCAAACTGTGTCAAATTGTCGTTTTCCATTATTTTGTTTTCCATTCCTGGGTTATCGTCATTTAAGACGTTCAAGTATTCATTGTATCCTGAGTCATTAGTTTACTCTCACCTATTATTTCTATTTTTGTCTTTACAATATATTCTTCTGGCTTTCTATGCCTTTTTTTCTAGCTTCTCTATTTATTTATTAGTTATTTTCTTCATCATCCTATATTCTTCTGCATTTTCTTTTTTCCCAGATTTTAGAACTTTTATTCTAACCTGTCTTTTCCTCTTTATTTTTAAACACCTATTATCATATCAATTTTTTCCTCCATTTTAATTGTGGGAGCGTTTTTGTTATAAAATTTATATTTGGTATCAAACTTATATTTTTCTTTAAATTTCTTTGTAAGTTATGTTGTGTCTAATTTCATTAATGCTCGTGTTTGGTATTTATGTCTGGTATACTTCATCTAAAATTTATATTTTTATTTGAGTTCGTACTATAAAATAATCTAAATTTGCTTCCGTACTTCACTTTTAATTCTGAGGTAACATATTCTCTCAAATGTTGCTTCAAATTTATTACTTTGAGCTGTATTAATTATTAAAAATATTTATTTATGGTATTTATTATATGGTAAATATATTTTCTATAATTAGTTGAGGACGATCCCAATTAAAACGTTTTTGTTCGCTCTTATACACTGGTATACACTGGGTGAATGCTGCAATCTCCGTCAGTCTGTTGCATCTGTAGCGCTTTTACTACGACATCGATCACTATGAAATTTCCCACAATGATAGAACTCGAAGCGAGTGAGGTAACCTGATAAATTGTTTCGAAATCGGACAACAATAATACGTTCGCAATTTTAACAACTCGCTCCTGCAAACAGCGTGCGAGAATATTACTAGTTCTTATCAACACCAATATTTAGAAAAAAGCGGGAATTACAGCACAACCCATTCGTTAAGTTTTTGTATAATTTATTAATTATTAGCAGTTTTATTACTAAAATTCTGAGTTAAGGTCTAATCAATCTTTTGGAAATGACGTTTCAATCGCATCACGTCGCTGCAGGGTTTTTTAGCTGTACTCCAGTGCAAAAAAGTAAAATAGATTTCTGGTTGAGTCAGAAATGATGACGAAGCACATAAGTTCGCGTTTTAGATACACGGAGCGAAGTTCCGCAAAAAGCGACTTATTGGAAAGACATTTTCTTAGTGAGATGCTGTACTATCGATGAAGGTTGTTACCTCGCGATCAGCGCTGCTCATTAGTGCTACCTCTTACAACTTAGCTTAACTGCCGGAGTTAAGACATCCAGAGAGCTTTGGCAAACGTTAGATTGCAGATAGGCCTCCCGCACCCTATCGCCCTTAAGAAGCTTACTGGGGGCGCCAGCGGCGCATGCAAAAATCCGCATACAAAGAGAGCCGGGCAAATCTTGAATGTGCGCCAAAACGGGCGATCCCTAAATGGATTGCAAGAAAGCTCCGCAAACTCCCGCAGCAGGCGATAAATTACCCAGCTTTGGCTCCTTGCTTCCATTTGTTGCTGTCTTGTTCATTAAATTTTTAGCGAGTGGAGCGCAGCCCGCGGGATAAAGCCGCCAGTGAGGAATGGCCTCAGTAATTGTTCCTACAGGCAGCTGCGTCAAGTTCGTAG
The DNA here is from genome assembly GCA_036346155.1 of Sinelater perroti. NCBI lineage: Eukaryota > Metazoa > Arthropoda > Insecta > Coleoptera > Elateridae > Sinelater > Sinelater perroti. The sequence continues at coordinate 826,873 of JARFIY010000356.1, read as the reverse complement.
TTAGCGTTTTTATCGGCGAATTGAGTCTTACAAGCAAGCGGCAGGGCGTCGGCGTCGTTTTTGCTTGCGCTGGCGCTGTGATTTAAAGTATTGCGCGATTGCGAACCTCGAGCTGCATTTCGGTCTCGCAAAAGCGCCCGCTAGTCTGAGTTGCATGGAGTTAGAATAGATCTGCTTCAAAATTTATGTCAGTCTACCGCTGGATCTGCAAAACCGGCAAAACTTCAAGACAAGCGTGATAACGACGGATTTATACGGCACAATCTCAGATAAATAGTTGCAGCGAAGTTTTTCTCGCCACCCTTGCTGCCAACTTTGAACATTGTGAAAGCAAAATAACTGATGTTTTACACTTAAAGTCCATTCTTACATCAGCAGGTATAGGGTGCAAAAATGATATTGGATTAACGCTAAATCTTAGTCTAAGGTAAACGAGAAAAAATTCTCAATGCACGCCTTGCCTGCTGACGTGTTGCTTTGGTAGTATTGTATTTTGTTAGTTTGTAAGTTAATTGTTCATAGTAAAGATCTTTGGTGACAATATTATTTGATGAAAACAATTCCAACATGGCGTTGGCTTCTGCTCTAATAGACACTTTGAGAGTTCTTGCTGCTGCTGGTTATTTTCTGTTCTTTTCTCGCGTGTTGTGCTGTGATAAATTAATTTTTCTTATACAACTCAACAGAATTGTGTCAGTAGATTTTGTGGTTCTTGGTGAGAAATCAACTGCAGTTTATGAATCTCAGCTTGTCTACCTTATTAAAGATATACAATTGTGAATTGATAAGTTTTGATTAGTTCCAATTAAAAGCAATAATTTGTGTTTTATAAAGTATCTAGTTTGCATTTAACTTTGAAAGAGTAAGGACGTACGTATTTATTGCGCTCCGTTATCTTCAAGTTTCAGGTAACTTTCGTGTGGATAGTGCCTCAAAGGTAAACTTTTAACATAAACAAATAAGCATTTATTTGGAGTTTTCAAAACTGTACGTAAATAACATTTATTATTATAAGATGTAAGTCACTACAGAAATATGTTTCTAATATAGAGTTGCAATTTTGTGCCACCCGGGACTACTGCAATTAACAGCCAGACCTATCCTATAAATCCAGAGAATACTTATAATTTCCCTGATGTACAACAAGCCTAATTCAATCTCTAAAAAACCAAAACCAAACTTTTAGCATCCCCACCATACCTAATTAATTTACAACTAAATCAGTCTCATCAAACAGGGCAATTTAGTACAAATCATCACGCACCAAGTAGTGATAACTCTCAAAGAATATATCTAACTGATATCTTCGACGCAAATTTCGTGTACATGAATAATGGAAACACTAATGCAACTCCAACACACCTAAAACATACGTGGAAAACAGTTAAAAAACGAAAAAGGACTACTTCCCCGGAAATTCTAAATCCTTATCAAACGCACAAATAAGCACGGCCGGTAAATACCAAATTCTCTTGTAAGACACACTACATAATGCAAGTCAAGATCACGGTACTGCTAATCCCTATTTAAAAACTCCAAAACCTCCACCAATAATTAAAAAATGACAATCAAAACCAGATCTATATAAAAGCATTGACCAACGACACAATAGAACTTAATACCTTCATCATAGATTCTTACAGAAAGCTTGTGACCTTAAAACCGAAGAAATATCATACTTATCAACTAAAAAAGTATAGAGCCTATAGAGTTTTTATTAGAAATATTTTTCATTCCATTCCAAGAGAAGAAAAAAACGGAATTAGCCAAACTCGGACATACAGCAAGAAATATTATGAACGTTTGGCATATAATAACTGAGGACCCTTTGCCACTATTTATAATCAATCTTGGACCGAACTACAACAATAATATCTACGATGTCGAATACTTCTTCTTCTTCAATCTTCAATCCTGGGATTGGTCGGCAGTTTTTTATTTTACTTTGTCACAGGTAGAGTTTTTGAATTAACCTCCGGATAATTTCGTCCCAGATTTTGACATCATTCCTTTATACATATTAAGCTGCTATGAAAGTATAATGTGGTGGCTTCTCCTATCCTTTCACATCACAGTTTAGTAGCCGGTTGGATGGATGCTATCTTCGCCTACTGATATTTAATCTGCAGTTGTACCAATGTACCCCTCTCCATCTGTAGTTGACACTGCCAAGGCTGCTGTCCTTTTGCAATTACCACTAGAGCCATTAAATTCTATTGCAAAATTGCAAGCAACTTGAAAGAGTCTATCGAACGCCATAGAAAAAATAATATTACCCGCTACCAAGACTACGGATACACAAAAGCATATTATAATAAACTTTTTGCATTTGTTAAATGCGGATCACTTAACATTTAACAAATGCGAGAATTTGTTACCTCAGAATTAAAAGTGAAGTACGGAAGCAAATTTGGATTATTTTATAGTACGAACTCAAATAAAAATATAAATTTTAGATGAAGTATACGAGACATAAATACCAAACACGAGCATTAATGAAATTAGACACAACATAACTTTCAAAGAAATTTAAAGAAAATATAAGTTTAATACCAAATATAAATTTTATAACAAAAACGCTCCCACAATTAAAATGGACGAAAAAATTGATTGGATAATAGTGCTAAAAAAAATAAAGAAGAAAAGACAGGCTAGAAAAGAAGTTCTAAAATCTGGGAAAAAAGAAAATGCAGAAGAACATAGGATGATGAAGAAAATAACTAATAAATAAATAGAGAAGCTAGAAAAAAGGCATAGAAAGCCAGAAGAATATATTGCAAAGACAAAAATAGAAATAATAGGTGAGAGTAAACTAATGACTCAGGATACAATGAATACTTGAACAAGTCTTCAATGACGATAACACAGGAATGGAAAACAAAATAATGGGAAACGACAATTTCACACAGTTTACGATATTGGTTATACTTACAAAAGAATAAATTTTAGAAATAATTCAAAACCAAAAGAATAGAAACAGGCAAAAATAGCATATATGCAAAATACCTACAGTATCGAGAGAAAAGCAGACAAATACGTTGTAGACACTACCACAAGAATATGAAAAATTGAGAAGATTCTCGAGGAATGAAAAGATGTACTCACGCCTAATTAAAAAAAAGAGGCAAGGTGAAGTTTTATAATTATAGATAAATAATTCCATTGGATAAATATACGCTATAATGAAGAATAAAATGGAATGTTATACGAATGCCACTTTGTGAGAACATCAAAGAAGTTTTTGAAAAGAACGATTTGATTTTACTCTTAAACAAACATGTAATTATAAAGATAAGATTATAAAATTGTTTGATCATACAAAAACTCTAAATATACTAGCAAAACTGGTAAGTCTGGCAAAAATGGCACAAGATCATACAAAAAATACGGTAACAGATAAAGTAGTAATATCAGATAGTTTAGAGGCCCGGAAAGGAGTTAGTTGAATCGATCCACTATCGATAGTGTTATTTAACCTAATGCTAGAAACAATAATAAGAAAGAACGACACTACAACCAGTAAAACCACAGTTAATAAAAACCGACAGTGCCTAACACATGCTAATGACAACGCTAATGATAAGAGCATCACCAGAGCTGAAAAAAGTGGAAAGGAAGGTCTAACATAAGACCAGACAACGACGTTTGTGCCTTAATATAGAAAAGACCAACTACATGATAAGCAAGACAACGCAACAACGAGATAGTTATAGTGAAAAACTTATATTCTTAAGAGCTCTTATAACAGAACAAGAATAGAGAAGTGCAGGGATAAATGATGATCGGTTAATTAAAAGTCCTTTACACAATGTGGTAAAATCAAAAATGGTATAGCATAGCGCTAAGTGAAAACAAATAAATTTACACATGTGAAATGTATATAAAAAATAAAATACAATAATAGTGAGACAGAAGAATGTTAAGAAGAATATTCGGCAGAAAAAAAAAACAGATGACCAGTGGGAAAGGGAGACCAATGATGAAGTGGTGCGTTTTTGCAGCGAACAAAGCATAACGCATGTCATAAAATCACAGTGTTTAAGTTTGCTTGGCTACTTACAAGTGATGGACTAATAGTTCAAAAGCCGACTGCAAAATTTCATGTGTATAACCGAACCGCATGAAAGTTTAGGGACTTATAGATTAAACAACAAAGAATCCAATGGTACTAACTTGCCTTGTGAGAGCGGGGCCGAAGAAGCAGGAAAAATAGTGAAAGTTAAATTTATTGAGATACTTTTTCGGTTATCGACGAACCGAACAAAAGTATGTGCGTTGGAAAGGATTTTTTGTCTACTTTTAGGATCTACTCACTTGCCGAGTCAAAACCAGTCCGGAAAAGAACTTTCTTGAAGTAAAAAGTCGAGAAATAAAAATCTTTACCATATATATGGTAAATATAAATATAGTTTAAAAAATAATAAAGTGTTTTATAATGTTTTTTTAATTTTTAGTAGATCGCGGATACCACATGTTTTGACTTAATTGCAGGCAATTATTTGGGATGAAAGACAACGTTAGAAAGTAACTTGGCGGATGAGCAACTATTTTAATAGAGAAAGTATCGAAAGTGCCTGACTTAGAATTGCGCGACGTATTGTTTTTTGCAATTAAATACCAGTCATATATAGCACTATTAGAACGACTGCTGTAGTTGCACTTTCGCCGATTTGCGACTTCAATTTGAAATTGTTATTAAGCTTTGAATAAAAAGACAAGAACAAACAAATTCCACTGTGCTAATGATCACCCACGATAATTAACAGATTTTTTCTTATTTAAGTCTTCTGTCAGGAGGGCTATTATATAATATAATAATACCATGTTTGTAAAATTCGGTTGGTTTTATGCGCGAGAGCCAATAAAAATTTAAAATGCGAGCTTTAATCCAAGTAAATAGGTTTACAGGAATTTTGAATAACAGAAATAAAATGTCCGAACAAAGGTTAATAAGAGGAATAAAGGAAATAAAAGTGACAAAGGCTGAAACAGCAGTGAAGTGAAAAAATTTCATAAAGGTAATAAATAATTAAATACATGATTAACCAAGTAAAAACGATTAAAAATGAAAATAAGGAAATGGCAATCCTAAAAATAAAACAAAAACTAATAAAAAAGATGAAAGAAATAAAGAAGAATACGAAGGCAATCAGAGAGATGAGGGAAATGTAAGATGAATAGCAAAATATAGAAACGCATGGGAGCTTTGAAACTCGATTTCTCCTATTTTTATTTTTTTGTCTGCTCTACTTTTTACGTTCCATGTACCATTTTTCCTTATTTTTAATAGCTTGTTTGTATTTTTGCATTTTCTTTATTTTTTTACGCTATAGGTATTTAGCTTTCGTATATTTTCTGATTTTCATCTTTTTTATTTCTTTATCCAGGTACATTATGTGTATATAAATCGATTTTAAAACATTTTCTCTTTAAGATGTCCGTCACAGTTATAAGCGAAGCGTTGAGAGTTTCTGACCACGATCTAGTAGTCCGAGAACGAACACCGCGCATCAAAACATGGACTGTAAAACACCTTGCATTCACTTAAGAAAGAAAAGCAGTTATCAAGTAGGAGAATATTACAATACAAACACTAAACGATAGAAAAAGATAAAAGATGTAATACAATAGCTGAGGCGGTAAATTTGGCGAACAAAGTAGAAGTAGGAACAAGCAGAGTCATAATACGGAAAAACAAAACCAAGGTATCAGGAAATATATTAAAAATTGAAAATTAGCTAAGAAACAAGCAATGAGTAACAAGAAGTTTAAAGTAGCTTTTTCCAGATGACCATTCAATATGGAAAACCACAAAAACCTTCGAACGTTCTATTGTAGCGATCCTTCACTCACTTTAAATTTTTGCCATCAAATATTACAAAAAGTACAAAACGAAATTATAGTTAAAGTGGAAATAAATGAAATTCTAAAAATGATGTATACAATTTGAAATACTACTTACTGAAAACTTAAAATGCAAATTTGGAGAGGTCACAAATTTAATTCAATAAAACTGGCCCTCAAAAAGAGAACTAATATGTAGCGGCATTTCAATGTTACTTTAAATAAAATTGCATTTCGTTTTATATTAATCAATTGCAAGCAGTTGGCGCAACCTTTGTTATAGCAACCATCTGCTACATTTCATCCAGCTCCGCATGACACGCCGCTCTGCGGCCGTTATAAATCCCATCACATCGTTTTAAAATGCAATGCATCACCCCAGCCTGCTGTAATAAAGATGAGGGTATTTTCCGTGACTTCGCGCCTAAAGACAGCGCGCGCCGGGCGGGGCGGGTGCAGAGCAATGAATCACTTACCGCGTTGATGTAGTTGATAAGGCTGAGGCCCCCATCCCAAGGCTGCTCCTTCTCGCAGGACACGTTCGAGATCTTCAGCGTGTGCGACTGCTCGAGGGTCTGGAGGCCGATCGCGAACACAAACACGGAGTCGTACATTAGCGCCGCCTCCGCCTGCAAGGGAAGGTTGGAAATGAATAAATTTTAATAAGAAGCAGCCGAGGGAGCGCATTCCCAGATTTATGTCGGCATATGAATAATTTTTATGATATTAGCACAAGGGCGTATTAACAATCATTCGATAAGATGCTATCACTGGTCGTTTACCAATTTGTAAAAATCCGGCCTTCGTTTTTTATTTCTGCTGAGCTAACGATGCATCAAAGGTAGTCTCTTTTGTCTTAGGAGTTTATTATAACAGCAGAAGGTACTAAGCTATCAAAGCATAATTATCTGCTCCAGGCATAAGCGAGTTGAATGATAATTTGTTGTATTTCACATAAGCCCAAGGACACTTTTCGTTGGTAATATATTTAAATCAATTCTTCAAGTCAAATAAAGAGTTTTTTTTTTACATAGAAGAGTAATCTAATATTCTACACAACTATGGTGCCGGACACAATATCCTTATGCCTAACAAAAATACCTAAACAATTTATTAATATCTCAGGTATTGCGACACAAAATGCTGCAATAACCTAACAGTAACAACAATAGTCATTTTTACTCTTTCAGTTATAGTTATGGCAACAACAATTTCAATTAATTAACGTAGATAAAAGTGGAAGTGATAAAAGCTATACAAACGATTACACTATCAGTTAAAAGACATAAACAAAAAGGAGACCTGAAGAACAGCAACTACTAACGATATTAATGAATAGTTTCTTGATGCCATCAGATCCTTCCATAAATAAATTAACAGAATTTCTTGTGCAACAACAATGGAGAAAATAGAACAATATACGATAATAAACTGTCAATGTTATAATAAATATAAAATCTCTGATAAATACAAGAAACTAACAAAATGCGTGTATGCAAATAATATTATATACCACTTCTATCAGATAAAACAAGACCAATTGTACAGCATGTTTATCGTTCTATTATAACTAAAGAAATGACAAGATTTTTTAAAAGCCTACGACATAAACTAATAAACAAACAAAAACTACTTTCAATATTTTATATGAACCTTGAACCTAGTGAGAATAACAAATAAACATTCATAAACATTCAACATTGATTTCTGAAAACCATAGTTGTCAAGGAGGAGTACTGAAGTAGTCTAATGCAAAAAATTAAAAATCATGCATATACACAAATATACTGCAATAATATAATGTAATAGCGTGATGCAAAGGACTCACATAACACGATAACTTGCATTAAAACTAGAGACACAAGCTACATGCGCGATATTTATAGCGAGTACACTCGGCTAAGTATAAAGGGTGTTTAGTTTACCTATAACCGAAAAAATATCAGTTAAATAATTAATCAGCAACCAGAAAACTTTTCAACTTGAATCATTAGAACAAAACATCAATAATCCTGTAAACCAAGCATATGTATCCACCTGCTCATAAATAATATCAAAATCAACTCTCTTTGAACCAAGATTTGGCCATCTGAAAATTTCTCGACGAATTTAAAAACCCATTCGTCCAGCACTTCTTATGTGTAAATAACATAGATATTAAACTCGTCTCAGGGAGAGGAAAAAGCTCCGTGTATCACACCTAACACCTTAATGGTGCAGCAGACTGAAGGTTCTCATTTCAAACAACCAAAATAGGAAACAATGTCTTACAAGCTACGACAATTTAAGTTAAAATTTTACTGTCCTCCAAGACAATTTAACGTACCAAATGTTGCAACTATTCATTGAACCTGTAGTCCAAAAATTTGTAGTCCACGTAGGTTTTAAGGCTACAAATACTCACTGTAGATTGCATATAGCAATAAATAAAAGCAGAGCATTATTTAAAGCTTCTTTCACATAATATTTCTAAATTTTTTTCTATCGGAACTCATTCAAACAAAATTCTAGATGTTATTTTATTAAATTACATGGAAGTTACTTCCAATTACAACCTGATGTCTGACAACTTATAATAGCCACAATTAGCAAATATTTAATTCTTCAATCAGTAACAGAAAGACGAATTGACATACCTTAAAGGTCTACGCCAAACAGCATCTTCATTGAAACATAAACTAAAAAATACAAAACTAGAATATGCTACAAACCATTTCATAATCAGGTACAGGAAGCCGGCTAACACTCCACGTTAATAAATATTAAAATGAATAATTTTATTAACCCAACACTGTGGCTTGAGTTTTCGAAGCGTGCGGACGTGCTCTACGCCTGGTGGTAATCCGCGCGTTAAATCGAGTAGAAGCGTACCTGAGGTCGAACGTTACCGAGTTTTGAGCAAGCCTAAGGACGTGCTCGGTGCTCCGTTTGCTTTGAAGTATCGAGTGCTACGACTAAACGTTAATAAACGAAGTGATACAATAAGTAATATAAATAAAATAAATACTAAATAAGTAATCATCCACTAAATGGAAAATGTCGTATTTACCCAACGATTACACTGTCCATCCGTCGTAGCCTCCTGGATCACAATATTATAAACAGACTAAATACCTTCAGTACATGCCGCAGGTAGGTACACAAATGCAAAATATAACGCAAATACCTTCATAAATGGCACAAATACTTCTAAAAATAAATAGTCCAACTAAACTTTGGATACTTGTCGCAACAGTCAATGCAAATCCAACTATGTCAACAATATACGATTACAAATACGCAATATAATGCAAGTCAAAAATACCCATCACAAACTGCGTGGAAAACGGTAGAAAATAATAAACATAACAGAACTAATAGTACACACCAAAAGTATAAAACCATTAAAACAGACGAAAATGAATAATTACTGGTTATACAAGCCAAGTACGTCAAACAGATATGGGCCATTATATAGAAAAAATTGCCAAACCTCACCCATATTTGTAGCAGACATTAAATATATTACACCGCTAACACAGCTGCTAAATAAAATTGCTGGGAAAAATACGAAATTAAAACCCTTTAAAAAGATTAAGTTAAGGTACATGCAGGAACTCCTGAATTATACTCCAGTATAATAAAAGCGCTAAAGTAAAGGAAAACAGAATTACAAATATTATAAACTAATGCAAGATTGTAATTTTAAAGTAGTACTGCGGGGAATACACTAATCAACTGATACAGAAGACATCAAAAAAAGTATCGAAGAGCATAGACATGAAGTGAAAAATATAAATACAAAATATATTATACAAAAAACGCGAGTCACAAAGCACACGGAGGAACTGCCATCATCATTCGAGATAATGTAAAACACTACGAAAGAGAAAAATGTACTAAAGATTATCTACAAGCCACCAGTGTAACCGTTGAAGAAGAGCACGGACCAATAACTATGTCTGCCATATACTGTCCACCTAAACACCTCAATAAAAAGCAGCGCTTCGAAGGATTCTTCAAAACATTAGGCAACAAATTCTTCGCAGGGGAGACTACAATGCAAAACATCCAACTTGGGGGTCTAGGCAAACAACTCCAAAAGGCAGAGAACTTCTTAAAGCAATGAAAGAGAACAATCTGCAACAACTATCTACTGGCGAACCAACCTATTGGCCAACTGATAGAAACAAAATTCCAGATGCTATAGATTTCTGCATTACTAAAGGAATTGATATCAAAAAATGTAAAGCAAACACCTGCTTTGATTTATCATTAGACCACTCTATAGTAATGCTAAGCGTACACTCGCAGATCTTGAATAAAGAAAAACAACCCTCCTTGCACAATGGTAAGACAGACTGGAATGCATTTAGGGAATAATTGGACTACCTAATCTCGACAAATCAACCGTTAAAAACTGAACTGTACATTGAAATTGCGGTGGAATATTTAACAAAGAAAATACAGGAGGCTGCATGGTTTGCCACACCCATCCTTGTAACCCCTCTTAGGAAAAGTGATATGTCTCTAGTTATTAAAGAAAAAATTGCACTAAAAAAACACTTGCGGAAACAATGGCAGCAAGCCAGAACTGAAGCAAACAAAAGAAAATTGAATAAAGCCACTAAAAAACTGAAAGACTTGATTAAAGAAGAACAGAACCACGGCATTCAGAAATACTTAGAAAGTCTTACGCCGACTGAAGCCACGGAGTACTCAATCTGTAAAGTCACAAGAAGGCTAAAAAGATCCCAAAAACACAATCTTCCAATCAAAAATGATGACAACACCTGGGCCAGAAACGATAAAGAAAAAGCGGAAGACTTCTAGAAATATCTAGTAAATGTATTCAAGCCTTTCCCTTCAGTGGAAAACGAGATAACAGAATTCCTAGATGCCCCATTTCAAATGGAATTGCCACATGGAAAGTTCAAAACTAAAGAAATAAGACAGGCCACAATGAAAGAAACAAACAGCAAAAAGGCTCCAGGATTTGACCTGAAAAAATATTGCAAGAAATGCAACAAACTAATAACCTACCTAATTAATGCAATTCTGAGACCAAACTACTTTCCCAGCATCTGGAAAATTGCTAAAATCATAATGATCCTCAAACCAGGTAAAAAGCCTGAAGATGTTTCTTCCTACAGGCCTATAAGCCTACTACTAATGCTATCCAAAGTTCTAGAGAAGTTATACGTTAAAAAACTTAATATTATAATAGCAGAAAAGGAAATAATCCTAAAACATCAATTTGGCTTCCGCAATAAACACGGAACAATAGAGCAAGTACATAACCTAGTCAACCAAATTAATAGAGATCTAAATGCTAAAATATATTGCTCTGCTGCATTCCTCGATATATCTCAGGCCTTTGATAAGGTATGGTACAGAGGCTTACTAGTCAAACTAAAGAAGCTTCTTCCTTATCCTGACTATCTACTGCTTAAATAATACATGACTGATAAACACTTCTTAGTAAAGCAAGGCAGTGAACACACTGACTTATATCCCATTCACTCAGGCGTTCCTCAAGGCAGCGTACTGGGCCCTGTATTGTATCTTTTGTACACAGCGGATTTACCGACAAGAACTACTACGGTCGCAACATACGCAGATGACACTGCTATTCTGGGATCCCACACTGACCCAGCATCAGCTTCACGAATCCTTCAAGTAAACCTAAACAAAATTCTACAATGGTTTCAAACATGGCGCATTAAGGCTAACGAAACCAAGTCATTGCATGTGACATTTACTCCACGCAAGGAAACATGTCATCCTGTGAAGATTAACAATTGCCAACTTCTGCAAGCCGAAGAAGCTAAATATCTCGACTTGCACTTGGACCGACGTCTTGGAAGAAACATCTATTTACCAAAAGAAAGCAGCTAGAACTAAAACTAAGTCAAATGTATTGGCCCATTATCCTTGGATAATAAACTATTACTATATCAATCCATTCTTAAACCTCTCTGGACTTACGGTATCCAGTTATGGGGAACTGTTAATGATTCTAACATCGCTATCCTCCAGAGGTTTCAAAACAAGGTCTTGCGTGCCATGGTGGATGCTCCTTATTACGTCTTCAACGAAGTTATCCTGCACGACATCCCTCTGGAATCCGTGCATGGATTCAGTGCGAAATACAGTGAAAGAGTGTTAATGCATCCAAATGTGTTGGCTAATCAGTTAAACGTGCGCGAAGTCAATGAAGTGCGAAGGCTAAAACGTCTGCTGCCATCAGACCTAACCTTAGGACCCAGATAAGTTTTAAGTTAAGACTACACAGGCAAATATACTCTAGACTTATAATTTAGATAATTGTATGGAGATCACTCGCTGGAGTGAGACTTGACATGTCCATTACTTACTCAATCAAAACAAACGCTTATTCCCCATGGGCAGATTGCCGAACTCTCATGGAGTTATAAAAAAAATAAGTATGCAACGTAAAGCAAAAAGGCACCAAAAAGCAGCTACCATGGAATAATAGCACTTACAAAAAATATACAACATAAAGCTCTTAATGAATACAAAAGTAGCAATCGAACCTCCAGATCCTAAAAAATACGGCAATGTACAAAATGCCGGAGGTACAACTATACAAAGGCCTTTTTTAGCAGAATACCGCGTTGTGTCAAGTGCCTAGGTAATTATTTAACTGCTGACTCTCAAAGAAAAGAAAGAAGCAAGAATGTCAAATATGTAAATTGTGCACAAGCAACTCCAAAGTAATAAATATCATAATAAATGAAATAAATGCTAATTAAACAAACCAAATAACCTCTCTATACTACAAAGACGACTTCAAGGAACAGGAACACCTTGTATCCAAATACTCAAAAAAGAAAATAACCAAAATGAAAATAACCAAAACGCTAATAATAATGAAATGCTACAACAAAGTACAAACGCACATCAAACGGATGACTTCAATGAATTAAAAAACATGATGGCACGCCTTATGGAAATTAGTACCAAGCTCAATGTTTAATTACATCTCAAAAATTGCATAATGACTCAAAACATGTTAAGAATCGCCTAATAGGACGCTAAAAGACATGGACAATAAATAAAAACATTTATAATAAAGAATGGCCTAGATATAGTATTAATATTTGGAACTCACTTCACTGACCGTTCCTAGCTAAAAATAAATAATTATTCTATATACAGTTCTCCGTACTATGATGACATTGCTCAAGCAGCACTGCAAATCATAATACAACAGTCGATTAAATTTACGTAACTACCTAAATACAGGTGCAATCATATACAAGCTACAAGGCTAGGATTAACAATTGCAGCATTTTATTACCCTCCTCGACTTCCCATAAATCAAGATCAATGTAATCACTTTTTTGATACTCTTGGGAGCCGATTTATTACAGCAGGAAACTATAATACCAAGCATTACCACTGGAGATCTAGGGTAGGAGGAAAACTGCTGAAAATAATGAAAGTGGACCATTTATACGCCTTATCAACTGGTCAACTAACCTACTGGCCCACAGATACCAATAAACTACCTGATCTACTTGATTTCTGTATATCAAAAGGCATATCCCAAAATTATCTGAGAATCGAATCAAAATTAGATTTATCGTCGGATCACTCCCCCATCGAAATTACGCTCAATACTCGAGTACTTAATTGCAGCAAGCCTCCAATGCTGTGCAACAAAAAGACTAACTGGGAAGAACTTCAAAGAATATTAGATGAAAAATCACACTCGTGGTGCCTCTCAAAACGGAAAGTGATATTTTAATATCAGTTGAACACCTAACTAAAGCCCATCCAACACGTTGCGTGGCAAGCAGCGCCTATTTTATCACAACCTAAAAATCGAGACCTTCTTATATTAGTAAACCAGAAAATAGTCGAATAACGCAGACTCAGAAAAAGATGGCAAACTCAAAGGCTTCAGGTGATAAAAGGGCACTCAATGCAGCAAGCAAACATCTGAAAACAGTACTGAACAGTATGAAACAGCAAGCAATCGAATACTATCTAGTACATTTTCTTCTAAAAAGCAACGGATTATTCGCTTTGGAAAGCAACCCAAAACTTAAGCAACCGCAACTGTAAATTCCACCGTTTAGATCATCAAATGTACCTGGACAAAAGCGACCAATAAAAGGCAAATGTATTTACCAATCATCTAAAAGAAATATTTACACCATATCCAGCTGAAATTACTCTAGAAGAAGAGAACTTCATCCATAAATATTTCGGCGCCCCGTTTCAGATGGCACCACCCGTTAAGAAAATACGAGAAAATAAAGTAAAACAAACTACACTCACTGATTTGAATACCGAAAAGTCACCCGGATATGATCTAATAACTGGAGAAATCTTAAAAACGTCTGTCAGAAACTTGCGTGAAACTAATCGCATTCATCATGCGATCTTAAAAACAGGATTTTTCCTGACCACTAAAAAGTCAGAGATAGTACTAATTCTAAAATCTAGAAAACCACCTGAGGAAGCATCTTCTTATCGACCCATTAATCTCCTTCTTGTCATGTCTACAGTGTTCGAAAAAATATTCTTGAAATGAGTAAAACCGCTCTTACAAGATATAGTACCAAAACACTCATTTGAATTTAGAGAGCAACGCGCTACTGCAGAGCAGGTGCACAGATTAATTCATCAAATTCACCGAGATCAAGAAAACAGAAGATACTGTTCTATGGCTTTTTTAGATATTAATCAAGAATTTGACAAGGCACGAGGCACGAGGGGTTACTATTCAAAATAAAAACTAATCTACCCCATACTTACTACACAGTTTTACAATCATACCTGTCAAATATAAATTTAAAATACACGTCATTTTATACAGTCTGCTCAGGGGCGTCTCAAGGAAGCATGTCAGGACCAACGCTGTATCTGATATATACTTCTGATCTTCCAACTACAAATCTGACAGTAACAGTGACATTTACTGATAATACAGCTATTATGGCATTATCACGTTATCTTCTATACCACTTAAACCAAACCTGACTCAAAAAGTGGCGCATCAGAGCAAATGAGATCAAATCAAGACATGCAACCTTCACCTCACGTAAGGTAACTTGTCCTGCAGAATAATTAAACAACCAACAGCCTCCACCAACCAAAGACGTGAAATATCTAGGCACCATCTAGACCGATGGCTTACATGAAGAAAACATATATAGGCCAAAAGAAAACAGCTAGATACTAAATTCCGCATGATGTACCGGCTAATGGGTCGTTGGTCACAGTTATCCATATAATACAAAATACTACTACATAAAATAGTACTTAAGCCAGTGTGGACCTATGGGTTACAGCTGTGAGGGTCTGCTAGTAAATCCAACTTAGCAATACTACAGCGTTTCCAATCAAAAGTATTGCGTGCTCTATTAGATGCTCCATGGTATGTACCAAATGAACTTATCCATCGAAATCTACATTGCAAAGAAAATTACCAAACACAGTATACGACATCTTGATACCACAGCAACGGAACTTCTACATAATGAAGAAACACGCAGACTCAAACGTTTTAAAGCAATGGACCTGCCAAACAGATTTATTTAGGTTATTTCTCTATATTACAAGTATAACTTTACTTTTGTGATATTACCGTAAACGGTTGCACCTCTGGATGCCACCTTACATGTAAAATATTCATGTAATTAACCTAAATAAATTTATGGAGATTGTAAAAGAAACACAAAGGGCAAGCTAGCTGGCATCATCGAAGTAATAAATTACGAAACAAATTAATAGCTGTTTCTAACTAATCGATTCAAAATCACCAAGAGCATCGATCAACTTGAGTTCTACCAATATTAAGGAAATTTTTAGCAAAGATCGGACAAAGAAAAGAGAAGAATTTGCAAATTGCTTAGTAGAGGTTTTTCAACACAATTTCTAATTAGGAAGCAGAAAAAACTATAATCTCCACTACAACTGTACCTAAGTTAAAACTGTGTTTAAGTTAAAAACAAAAAATCTCCAGGCCACGACCTTATTATAGTAAGTTACTTAAAACAGTTACTTAAACATAAAATAAGATTTAGAATAGGATGCTCAGACATACCCCATACTTGCCGTCACAACTCAAAATTGTGAATCTACTTTTTATCTCTAAATTTGGCACACATGCTCCCCAGGGCATTCCAAGTTACTTAAGAAAAACTCATTACAAAAATGTGGCCACCTATCCATTAATTTGACATTTTAGCAAACATAATCTAAACTGCATTCCAAAATAGAAAATTTCGCACTACTATTTTTAGTGGATGTTAAACAGGCATTTGAGTGATACACAGGACAGTACTATACAAAATTAAGAAAACGCTCTCATACGAATGCTGCAGCGACGAGGGGGGTGCTTTAGCTTTAGCACTTTCCATCACAACTCAAGCAGCAGGGCTGGGCTACCACCGCAGAGTGGTTCCAGAACGTGGACTCCACTACTTAGCTAACACAAATATTATCTCTTCTTGAACACAGATTTTCTTAAGTTAAAATTGGTAAGGGTACCTGAAATTAGATACCTAGGAGCAGAAGTACTCCAAGAGAGTGCTATATGGCCTATTTTGTACGTCTGTGACCTACGTTCTCATGCAATAAAAATCCTGTAAGAGCTTCTGAAGTATTCAAGTGAATCAAAATAAGTCAACGCAAGCACCAAGTATGTTCAACCCCCAGTAAAATGAAATTAAATGACGGGACTAAATATTGACCGAAAGTTTACACGAGAAACATCAAAAAACGCAATAAGATGGCCGTAAAGTTGAAGTTCATTAGAAAAGATCTCCTATTATGTCTACTCAATGGTTTAGTTACACAAAACTATTAATCGGCCAATTTTAATTACGCCTATTAGCTACAGAATTGCACAAATAGGTTTAATGGTGAAAATCTCAAAATACCATACGAAAGAGAATGAATTAATCAATAAACTGTAAAAAATTAAACATCCTTAGAGGTCTAACCCAAAAAACTATTGCACCTTTGACAAATCTTCAACCAAAACAACTTAATATGAACTGTCCAATAGGATTCTATCCTGTTATACATGGAGTAATATTTTGATGGATAATAAAATATATTTTAGCTAAAAAATATAAGGCAATATCTATTTAATTAAGATATTCTTAACAGACAAAAACAGATAAAATCATGTAGTCACTAAGTTTTATATTATTACCCAATTTACTATGTCAAAATTTATTTATTTATTGGTAAATTGACAAACTATTAATGGAGAAAATTAAAGAAAGAGATGTGTAAACTTGCTGATAGCTCAAGAGAAAAACCTTTTTTCTAAGGAACTGAAAAATATAAATGAGATTATAAATGTCAAACTCCCTTTAATTTTTAATTATTTTATAGCTACCTAAAAACAAATTAACAATAAAAAGAATTAGAGGTTATAAAAAATAAAAATAGTCAACAATAAAATCCTCTCTAAACGTAACACTTTAACTGACAAGTAAGGTTCCTCATCGCTTACTCTCAAAATTTAATTTAACCTCAAACATGGGGTCAACGAAGAGATTGCTCTGTAAGCAATTCCAGAAGGAACTTAAAAAACCTCACACAAAAACCCAAACACGCGTGGCAAACAGTCAAAAAACGAAAAAGAAACAATTCGCAACCACATTCAACAAATCAACAAACTACTCCTATAACTACTTCAGATGGATTCGAGGTACTTTCACAAATTCCAAGCAGCAGTGCAAACCTGAACCACACATCCAGTACTCAGCAACCTAACATCGCAAAACCCCCATCTTTTTATATTTATGGGGTAAGTAACTACAACGAAATGACCACAAATATAAATCCAGTACTGGGAAAAGAGAACAATATTACACAACAGCGTTATTGAATAACACGATTAAAATCAACACCAACACGTCAGATTCCTACAGAAAACTCAAAACGCATCTTAAGAACGAAAACATAATACTTTACACCTTCAAACTTAAGGAGGAAAGGTCATATAGAGTGGCTATAGGAAATCTTCATCATACGATTTCAACGGAGGTCATTAAAAAATAACTAGGACATGAAGTTTGCAATATCACTAACATTCGCCACAGACTAACTAAGCAACCACTACCATTATTTATGGTAGACTTTAAACTTAAAGATAACAATAAAACTATATTGGACGTAAAACATATCGATAATATCAAAGTCATAATCGAGCCGCATAGAGAGAAGAATACAATACCGCAGTGCCTTCGTTGCCAGGATTATGACCATACAAAGAGTTATTGCAACAAACCCTTTGCATGTGTTAAATTTGGTGGCGACCACAAAACTTCCACCTGTAAGAAACCTCAAAATACTCCAACCAAATGTGCTCTTTGTAGCGGGAATCACCCAGCTAACTCTAAGGGATGCTCAGTGTACCAAGACTTAGACAGAGAGCCGGGAATGCCCCATTCAGAAGAACTTCGAATATAACGCGTCCACAACAGATACCGAATAAAAGCGAATTCCCCCCACTTTGAAACCATATTCACAACATAAATAATGACACTACAAATTCCTTCCAAAATACACTATCCTACTCACAAATAACAGCAGGAAGAACTGACAACCTTCAAAATAACGATCAAGCATCTTCTATAAACCAAATCCTTGTTAACTTTCTTAATGAATTTAAATCAATGTTCTTCCAACTAATTAGTCAGAACAGCATGGTCTTAAACATGCTCTCAACAGTTATTAATAAACTAACATATAAATGGCGACTTCGTTGCGCATCGCTGTCTGGAATGCTAATGGCATTTCTAACCACATCCCAGAATTCATTTCATTCTTGCAATTACAAAATATTGATATATTATTAACTTCAGAAACCTACGCAACAAGAAAAACAGTAATAAAAATCCCGTTCTATACCACATACCTTACTAACCTCCCCGATGGTGCGGCGCACGGTGGGACAGCAGTTGTAATCAAAAATACAATCAATCACCACGAATGGGTGTCTTATCAGACTAATAAAATTCAAAGTACAAGCATTAGGTACATGCTCTCCTTTCTCCACTGATAATAGCAGCAGTTTACAGTCCTCCAAGACATTCTATCTCTACCGATGAGTACGAGGAGTTTCTGCAAACATTCGATACAAAATTCATCATAGGAGGCGACTGGAATGCTAAAAACACAGCGCGGGGTTCCAAAATAATTCAAAAGGCCGCAATCTACTGCGAGCCATTGAAAACCTCAGATGCAGTTATCTTTCCACTGGCCAGCCTACCTACTGGCCTACAGATACAAACAGGCTACCAGACCTACTTGATTTTGCAGTAACACGTGGTATAACTAATACGTTCACACAAATAGAAGCTAATTTCGATCTTTCATCCGACCACTCCTCGGTCATAACTACTCTAAGCACTACAATTATCTACAAAGAGTCTACTCCAAAACTATGTAGAAAACTTACCAACCGGGTCCGCTTTAGGAATTTGTTAGAAGGAAACCTCAATCTTGCTTTGCGAATTAAACCACTGAAGACATTGACGAAGAAAGAGAATATCTGACGACAATGATGCTGCTTGGCAAGCTACGCCCAACCCAATAGTTCATTAACAAATACACAACATTCCTCGCCACATTCGAGACGTTGTTGCCCAGAAACGGAAAGCACGAAAAAAATGACAAAGTACCAGAGATAGGTACGACAAAATCTTACTCAACCGACTTACACATCAACTACACAACGTGTTAATAGAATCAAAGGACAATACCTTCCAACATTATATTACTAATCTTTCTCCTGACGATCGCACGTTGTGGAAAGCAACCAAAAAATTCAATCGACCAATTGTCACCATACCTCCCATCCAGAAACCGGACGACACTTGGGCCAGATCAGAGGAAGACAAGGCCGAAACATTTGCTGAACATTTCGCTAACATTTTCACGACACCACAGTCCCAACCGAATACCGACGATTCTGAAATTAATTCATTTCTGGAGGTTCCATGCCAATTGTCGTTATCAATCAACCCACTCTCACCAAGAGAAGTACGACAACAAATATTAGCCATCAATACCCGCAATGCTCCAGGATACGATCTGATAGTGAGAGAAGTCCTTCAAAATCTTCCTAGAAAAGCCATAGTACTCCTCACCACAATTTTTAACGGCATCCACAGAATTTGCCATTTCCCAACCCAGTGGAAGTTTGCTCAAATTATTGCAATCGAGAAACCTGGAAAACCTCCTTCACAACCCTCTTCCCGCTGTCCAATCAGTCTTTTACCCTGACATCCAAGGTTTTCGAACGGCTACTCCTCAAGAGAATCCATAGTGATGTTGATCTAGAGCACATGATACCAAATTACCAGTTCGGATTCCGTCAACAACACTCGAAGATTCATCAAACTCACCGAATAGTTATTAAAATAATGGACAGCCTCGAAACAAAACAAATTTGCTCAGCTGTATTTTTGGATATTCAGCAGGCACTTGATAAGGTATGACATGCAGGTCTACTATACAAAATTAAGCTCCACTTCCCAACTCAATTATACTTGTTATTAAAGTCGTACTTTAGCGACAAAACTTTTCAAGTCAAGATCAATAGCACTGTGTCTACTTATCACAAGATTAATTTTGTAGCCCCGCAAGGCAGCGTGTTGGGACCTCTGCTGTACTTACTGTATACTTCTGATAGTCCTCTCACAAATAACACATTAATTTCAACGTTTGCTGACGATACGGCTATTCTCTCAAGCAGAGAAAATCCAGAAACAGCTATAGCATATCTACAAAATCACCTCAACATCCTTCAAGACTGGTTCGACCAATAGACGCATCGTGTGCCCACCGGTATTATTCAAAAACACCCTCAGAAAACTGAAATAAAATATCTTGGCTTACATCTAGACCAGAAATTACTCTGGAACACGCATATTCAAAAAAAGAAAACAAAAAGACCTAAAAATAAAACAAATAAACTGGCTGATGGGGAGACGATCTCAGCTCACTTTACAAAATAAAATACTCCTCTATAAAATAATTTTAAAGCTCATCTGGTCATATGGAATCCAGCTGTGGGGTTGCACCAAGATACCAAGATCCTACAGAGATGCTAATCAAAAATTCTTAGAACCATAACCGATGCTCGTGGTATATCTCAAATGAAACTCTCCACAATGAACTTGGAATTCCTTATATAGCGAAAAAATTGGCAGAGCATACTAATCAACTTGTGGAACAACTGTCCGTCCAACTTACCGTCACGAAGAGGCCAAAAAGAAAATCGCCACAGGACCTACCTCCTCACGATAATTAATTAATACTAGTCGCAATAAATATGGGGCTAAGTCACTGGCCGAATCCCCCTCATGTCATGTAATTAAAATCGTAACATTTACTTATTACTCCCATAAGGAGTATATTGTAAATATGCAAAGTTGATAATAAAAAAAAATATATCTTATTAGCAATAAATGGCGCTGACCGCAAATAGTCAAAAATGCTGACTTCTAATTGGATGGGAGTTTGCCAGCACTTTTGACTATTTGCGGTTCGATCTGAATATGAACAGATTCGGAATGTCTTTCTTGGACGGAAATTAATAGATGCACCACGTGTCAATATGTCCTGAGATTGTCACCCGCGCAGACTTGTGTTAGTCGGTTAGCATTCTTGAGACCCACCTTGAAGAAACTTTCCTCATTTTCAGATTATTATGCAAAATGGACTCTGCAGATCCTTCGGAAATGCCAAGTTTAGAGGCGACATCATGAACATCGAATCGACGGTTTCCATAACAACTTGCTCTACTCGCGCAATCATGGTTTCGGTAGAACTAGTTCGTAACCGAAGCTACTTCGGTTCATGTCAGTTGACCTTCTCTAAATTTTCGCATTTACAAACGCAGATTTTTGACATCCATAACGCCTTCACTGCGCGTCTCATTCAATTGACGATTAATTTCGGCGTTGTTCTTGAACATTACGCGTCGCCATTTGACGTATACAAAACAAAACTCCCTCCATTGGTGGTAATTCCACCTATGTACTTTCTATGGTGCTGCCATCTATACTAAAAGTTCAGAGTTTTTTAAAATTAACCGCATCTTTATGTTTACTCTCAATGTTGAGACAAAAATTGGAGTCCTTGAAACTTAAAGGCACCTCGATTAGCTTGAACCAAAATTGACTAACAAATCTAGCATTGCTAGTTTATTTTATTAATAATTCTATTCTGTTGCTTCTTGCGAGTTTCTTGACGAAATTTAAACTTTACCTACATTTACCATCATGTACTAAATCTTATCTGGCAGCTCAATCACTTTCAGCCGAACTTTAAGACGGAAGCCCGCAAAGCGCACCAAGCTACCGATCACGCAAAAACTTTACGGCGTTTAGCGTTTCTAAAAGCTCTGCGACGTGCATTGTTTTAGCTGGTAATTTATTAACTTTCGGCCTTAAGTGTCTTCACGGAGAACTTGTTCTCCGACAATTTATTGCATGCACTGAGCGTTACAGCGTGTCACCCGGCAGGAACAAAACTGCTCCAGACGGCGGCGGCCAGAACGAACGGACGTTCACTGGCAGTTTTGTTTCTCGCTTTATTAGCTCATTGAGTACATTGTGAGTCAATTTCTCTAACGTTATCGATAAAGAGGGCGGCAAGCAGGCAGTTTGGCATGTTTTATTGTGCCATTACAGAAACAATCTTTCTGGTCCGCTTATTACTCTGGAACGAAAAATGGCTGTTATTTATATGAATAATTTTCCTGTATTATTTTAAATTACGTTTTTATTTTATATTTTAAAAATGTAGGCTCTGGAGGTTAATGAGGGGTCCATCTTTCTGACACAACGCGTTTACACGCGCAATTTTCGAATTAGGCATTCATTGAGACTAAGTGCTCTGTTTTTTTATTATAGTTTAATCAGCTCAGCAATGATCTTGCTATACATGATTCGGTTGTGAGTCTTAATTCTTAACTTATACTAACATTGCGAGGGTTACATTCCTCATATACTACATTGTAAATTTATTCGATTAAATACATACATTTGCTTGTTTAGGAAAGTTGTGTATTTATTGGAATAAGTCCTATGGGAGTCTTCTATTTAGTCTTTTATGTTTACCTTTTTGATTAAGGTTATACGTCACTGCACTGTCGCCTTCACTTATATTATCAAAGAATTTGTTGCACTGTTTATTTATGTGACCGCATGGAGGTGGTAAACTTAGTTTTTTGTGAATTTGGTCATCCTGCACAAACCACGGCGCATTTATTGAAATTCGAGAAACTTTGTTTTGCGGAACTTGTAATTTTCTGTGGTGTGTATTAGATGCATTTCTCCATACAGGGCACGCATATGTTAAAATAGGTCTGAGTATTGTTTTATATATTAGCATAATGCACTCTACACGCAAATGTGATTTTCGATTTGTTCGCGCCAATCTTCTAATTATATTCATTTTTTGAAATTTTAAATTAGGGCCGGCTATAATTTGATTCCATCTCATATATGTGAAATTTGTTTTATCGGCCCAATTTTCTAGCACGCGTGGCGATATGGGCCACGGGCCGCGCTTGGCTTTTAGTACTTGCTTTGGCACGTTGATTTCGTTTAGTTCGCGCGACATTAAGCCTTTGCTTTATTCATTTTAAACTGGCCATTTCAATTACGTTAAGTTCACGCGACTTTATACTTTTGCTTTATTAAAACCTGCATTTCGCATTTTTGTTCGCGGCATCACGCATTTGCCTTTGTTCGCGCTTTTGCATTTGGCATTTTTTTGCTGTGCTCTCGCCCACAAATTATCAGCTCGACGAGGGAATCTTTATACCAGGAAGACGCCCCCGTTTCGTCTGCTGTGACGATTGGGGTAACTTATCTTAATTTTCATCCATATCCTTCTCCTTTTCTTCTGGAAGCCCCAGAAACAACAGCAGGGAACCGATATCTGCGGAAGCGCCGTTTCCACAGGTTAGTGTTTTTAATTTTAGAGTTGTTTGAAGTTCTGTATTCAAAATTCAAAATTACCTATACAGTCCACTTATTCCGGCCGTACCACGATTTATCAGCGGGTATAGGTTACCTAGCCTGGCATAGCACTCACTTAGACGCCCAAACATTTAATTACTGAATCCTTGTTCCATTCAATTTTATTTTGGTTTAATTTTATGATTGGTAAGTTCTTTATTTGCTTTAGGGTAAAGATTTTTGTCTGTGTCTTTGTTACATTGATTTTAATTTTCCAGTCATTAAACCAGTTGTGCATCTCATCTAGGGCACTTTGTAGATGGTTCACTGCTACTTTGTGTTGAGATAGCAGTGGCATCCCCGAACATAGCCAAGATAGTATTGTCAGTTGTTTGCAAGTCGTGCATGTAAATATTGAACAAGAGTAATCCTAATATACTACCTTCTGGTGCTCCCGCCAATATTGGTCTTTTATTTGATACGATGGTATACACTCTTACCGAGAATGTTCTGTCTTTTAAAAGGGACGAATTATGTTAATCAGATTGTTTGGTGCACATTTTTAAACCCTATTTGTCTCTAATCCCATTTCTATCTGCAACCTTGATTTGTTCGCTTGCCTACCCCTAGTCACAATTAAACGAGATTTTTACCACTGCCCGGCACTCTAATTTGAACCCTTGTGAGAAACAGAGCGTAGCTAGCCGCCAGCCGAGGCTGACCAGGTTTTGTACATCCCGATAGCGCGTTGTCGATTGCCTCTTGTGTGTTCGCACCTGTCCGTGGTGCTCCAATACGTCCGGCCAAGGAAGAACCGAGCCCCGGGTTGACGCCGCCAAGCAAAAGCGCGCTGACATCCGCCGCCCAGGCTGCAAGAGAACGTTACGTGCGTCTGGAGAGTTCACAGCTGACCTGCCGCCCACCGTATTTAATTTATTTAGTCATGTTTTGCAATGTTTTTTCTTATCAATTTCTTTATTTATTTCATTCATCTTTAATGTTACTTTGTTATTAATATTTATTTATGCAAATATATAGTTTACACAGCTCTGTTTTGTTTTTGTTTATTGAGTGAATTCTAAATGTGCTTAATATCAAGCACAGATAGTCTGGGAATCCCAGTCTCATTATTTTGCACCTTAGTCCAAGGTCCAGACTTTGTCGAAGACATTTTGCAGGTCGATAAATGCTGCTACAGTGTATTTCTTATTCTCAAAGCCTGTCTCTATTAATTCGGGAATTTTCATTAGCTGGTGTGTTGTCGAGTGCTTTCTTTTAAATCCCATTTGATGATGAGGTATGATATTACGTTCATTCACTATCTTTTGGATCCTCTCCTGTACATGTTTATCCAATAGTTTAGACTGTGTTTTCTCTACCACTTTTATGGAATGGTAATATGTGAGAATGTTTCCATTCACTAAGAAAGTATTCTATTCGAAAGCAGGCGTTAAATATATTTGTTAGGATGGCCAATGATTTTTGTGAGCTGTTTTAATATACTATTTGTTAATTGATCTGGATCTGGCGATTTTCTGTTCAGTAGTTTTAAAATAAATTGACTATTAAAACTATTGTTTGATTCAATTACTTCTTGTTACTGGTTTTGTATGGTATTTGCGTCATTGGGTGTATATACTTTTTTAAAGTGCGATGCTAGAAAATTAGCTTTATTTTCCTCAGTTGAATATGTGTTGTCATTGGCTGTTTGTGGGAGAATGATGTTAGGTTGCGTTGATATTTTTTGGTAGCCTGCCACATCGTTGCGTCTCTTGGCTGGAAGTCTTCAATCTATTTGTTATATAAATTATACCTGTAGTTGTCTAATTTTATCCTGACTTGGTGAGTGAGCTGATTATAAAACGTTGTGGTCGTCTGGTCCGTTGCCTGGTTCTGTTCTTTAGTTTATGGATATCAATGCGTTTTTTTTGCTTCCAAGGTATTAGTGCTGGTTATACACTTATTTTCACTGCTTGAGTATACTGGTTGACTGCCTCGTCAATATCGCTAGTGGAATGAATTGGTCCGAAGTTTTTGATATTTTTGTCAAGCTCTCGTTGAAACATATTATTTGGGTTATCAGCTCTACATTCCCAGAATTTCTGTTTACAATTTAGACCTCTAATTAGCAATGTTGGTTTATTTGTGCAGAAAATTTTTGAAATGTCCTCTTCTAGTATCCGTTTATTGAGTTGTTTATAAGCTGCGTAAAGTATGATTTTAGTTTTATTTATAAGTATCAGGTTAATAGCTGCTGTTTCTAGGTTTTTAAGGTTTAGATCCGGTAACTGGTAGTGAGCTAATTTTTGTTTGATGGAATTGCCACTCCTTCCGATGCTGTCTGCGTTTCTCTATTTCTTCTATATATATTGTACCCTGGTAACTCAAAGATTTCTGCATTTATAAGATGTATCTCGGTGATGCAAGCGTCAACGTTATGTCTAAACAAGAACTCGATAAATATACTGCGCTGTCTCTTTACGCCATCAGCGTTCCAATTTAGGACTGTTATATTACTAATTGTGAATTTTTTATTTGGATCCATAAGAGGAAAATAATGGTATTAGTGTTGTTAGATAAGGCATACTTTTATCCAGGTGTGGTATTAATAGCTCAATTACTTTTGATACAATACTGGTTAGAAGGTCCTATTCTTCACGTTTGGTTTCGTGATTTCCGCTAGGTTTTGTTGGTAGTTTGGGAAAAGATCTGTTGTAGTCTTGTTGTTCATAGGAATTCGATATTTTGACTTACCGCCACTTTTGTTGTGGCTGGTGAAATCCACACTCGTGCACTAGTTTGACTTAGATTTGAAGGGTTGTTTTGACGGCTAACTTTTTGGTAATAATTGCATCCTTTGAAATTCGCGGGATGCAGTTCTTTACAATTTACGCTAAGGAGAATCGGTAGTTTCTTTTGAGAATTTATTATATTCATGATTATTTGTGCACTTGGCGCACCGTGTCCGTACAGTTGACATTTCTTACATGGGGGAATTTCTTTTTATTTTCTTCTTACTTCACTTCAATGATATTATACTGGATTTTCTTTAAATTTATAATTTCCTTTCCCGTTGTGGTGTCTTCCCGGTCCACCGCGCATAGCGGTATGAGCTTTCTGTCCTTGTTATAAAGACGAATAACTTTAGTTACAGGGTATTTCAGCTTTATTAACTCTTCTAATACTTCTCTATCAGTAATTGAAACCGGAAGGTTTCGGATAACAACTGAAAAATTGTTCTTTTCAGGGTCTTTAAATGTGTGGTAATTTAATTGGTTGTCATTTTAAAATTTGGTGATTTTTCTGTAATCCTCAATAGTACTTAAATTAATTCTGAGTTTATCCCCTTTTTGGGCTGCATTAAATTCTTCTTTAACGTTTTCTTTAAGATCTTTTATAATTTCTTGGTGTTTTATATGTGAAGCGTGGTGTAGGAATATCGGTGGAATTTTTATTTTAGTTTCTTGCGTTGAGTTAGAAGGAATATTTTGTTCGTCGGTATTCATTTGCTCTACAGCTGCAGCGTTTGAATCACTCTGAATGTTGTCGTTTAATAAGTAATATTTGTTAGCTGCGATTAGTGTGGCGGGATCGAAGTAATACTTTTTATTTAGTATGGCAGGTGGTGAAAGATTGTTATTATTTCTCTTGCCTATTTTGTTGTGGTGAGGAACTCCCCCCGTGGGGGGTTGTCTGTTGAGATATTTACGGGTTGCGGTTAATTAGAGTTTATTTTGAAGTGATAACTACAACTATTGATAAGCGCTTGACCTCAGGTCAGCTCGCACTCGTTTGATAATGCGAAGAATGAGACCGCGGAATGACCTTACTCTCCCAAAGTTAAACGATCACTCTCTAAGTGGTCTATGATCTGCTAGAAAACGTCAGAATTTGTACTGCGCCTACGTTAAAAAATTATGAGAGATATAGAAAAGCATTCAACAAGATGGAGAACATCACCAGTTCGATTAGAAAAGGATTTAGATACGTATCCCTATAAGCTTCAATCGGTCCAATTGATAAAGTTGGTAGACTTTCAACAAAGGCTGCGCTATGTAATTGAAGCTCACGTTTATCTTAATGGCTTTGTGAATAAATAAAACATTCGATTTTGGAGCACCGAAAATCCAAGAGTCATACATGAACGCGAGCTGAATCGCCTCAAAGTCCCTATTTGGTGCGGGATGACACCAGAAAAGGCAATTGAACCTTATTTTTTGAAGAACATTGATGAAAATGCTGATCGCCTACTAGAGCTTGCTATCATAAAATGTTAGAATCTTTTATTCGTCTAATTATTGATAACACGTGTAACTTACGGTGGCAACAAGGTTGAGCAATTGCTCATAGGGCAGAACAAAACAATGCAGTTTAAAATAATATTTTTAGTAAATTTCACGTAATAGCGATGTTGGTTGGTTTACACGTTCGTTTTAGTAGATCCTCATTTTGTTCTGTGGGGTTATCAAACAGATCGTGATTATACCAATAAATTCTGCAATGCCCAACAGCTCAAAGCGAATTTAGAATATAAACGAAAACACACTGGTTAGTATAAAAAAAATATGCTTAAGATCGCCAGTGATTGTGAAGAAGAAATGAAAACTATTTGCGAAATATATTTTCAAGGCGTAAAAAAACACCCCTAATTAGTACAGTTTATTGTATAGAAAAATCAATGAAATTAGTTATTCGTTGTCTAAATGGTAGCGTGACTTGTAGTCCATCTTCTATTAAAGTGTCCTCATTATGGTCCTCAACTACTACCAATTTGGTACTGTTCCATAAGGTAGTGCGATGAGCCTTCTTTATTTTATATTTTTACTACTAATAATGCCCTTACTTTTACAGCTGGAATTATTATGTTAACAATTTACTTTAGTAATTTTAATCAAGAAGCTTTTATCTATAGTTAACCAAGAAAGTCTAGAAATTTGTAACAGTACACAATTATAAATTAATTCAACCTGCAATTTATTTATAAAGCAAATATTCGCTTATAATTTTGTTTTTTTTTTTGAGATGATAGTAAAACTAATATTGTAACTACTTCAATTACAGATCTATGAATAGTCCACTAATAAATACTCATTAAAAAAATATGATTAAGTTTGCGTGCGCATTAAGTCATAGGGTACCTTGTTTCTGAACAAAGTCGGCTCGTCCCATATATTGGCTTTTATGGGCAATGGATGTGATATCAAGGGACTGAGTTTAAGGGTTAAACCCAGGAACTTCTAATTTCGCCAGTGAAATCAACGCCAATGTCCCGTATATTAGTCGAAGTCGAACTGTGCATGCGATATGTTGCTTCTAGATGTAGTACGTGAAGTCTACATTTGGACACAGGCCTTTCCCACTTCCCGCCAATGTTTCTGATTTTGAATAGTTTTCATCCATCCGAAGCCAGCGACTTTTTTAGATAATCGTCCCATCTCATATGAGGTCTTCCTCTACTTCTGTTGCCTTCGTATGGTCTCCACTGCTGTATTACAGTATTCCATTGTTTGTCACTTTGCCTTGCGTTCTGGTCTGCAAAGGTCCACTGCGGTCTTGCTACCTGACCAGCCACACTTTCTTTAATTTTGTTCTTTGCTCAATCCAGGTGTTAATCTTCCTGTCTTTTAAGGTGACACTAACATAGATCTTTACATTGTTCTTGATGAGTTTGTTCATATTTGATTGGATATTTCTTTAGTCGTCACTATCCGTCATCGTTTTGTAAAATTGATGTTTAATCCAACTTTCTCGGAGTCTTCTCCTGGTTGTGCATGTTTGGTTTGTAGGTACTCAAATTTGTTAGTAATTAGGATGATATCGTCAGCGAATAGTAGATGGTTCGACCGTTTTCCATTGATTTCTATGCCCTTTCCTTCCGAGAGTAAAGTTTTGAATACATCTTCCAGTGTCAGCGTAAATAGAATTAAGAATATTACGTTTCTCTGTCTTACAATTTGTTGACTTGTTATGTTAGTAACCTGTAGTTTTATTATTATAGATTCCTCTTTATAGATATTATGTATTAGGTATCTACAACTGGAGTCAATTCTACTATTGTTTAAGGCATATTCCACAGCTTAAAACTCCGTCCTATCGAAAGCCTTTTTATAATCGACTAAAGTGAGATGCAGTGATATGTGATACTTATTCGCCCTTTCTATTAGGGTTTTCACAGTTAATAGACAGTCGGAAGTGCTGTAGCCCTTACGAGGAACCGGCTTACTCAACTGGTTGCTAGGCACCCATTTTATTATTTAGGCGGTTTGTAATAATTTTCATAAATACCAAAAAGTTTCAATAGCAAGAAAATTGTCCTGTAACTTGTCAGTTTGCACTTATTTCCTTTCCTATGTACTAAGACAGTCAGTCCTTCGTTAAAATTACTGGAAAACTTTTCTTAGTATAATCAATCTAATAGTTTCTGTTCGTCTTCCTTCGCCACCTCTGTTAATATTTATCTTGTCCTGACGCCGTGTTTTTAATATTTCTTAAAGCTTTCCTTATTTTGTATTCTTCTGTGTCAAGTAACTCTTCAGAGTTTACGTTTATAACTTTTTTGTCGGTTGTTGTTTTGCCTGATCATGTGGAACTGTTTTAGAGCGTAGTACTTTGCCGTTGCTGCTCCTATTTTTTGTTTATTATCTGAATTTTTCAACGAAGTTATTTGTGTTTTACTTAGTGTTGGTGGTAAGCTTTCCATTCCCCTATTATTCTGTATTTCTCGTTTCATACTTTGTTCGTTATATCTTTTAATATCGTTTTTGAACATTTTCTTTATTGTTTTGTTTATTTCTGTGTATTTAATTGTATTTATTTTCATTTGTTCTATTAACACTTTTCATAGTTCAACCATATCCTTTGTACTGTTGCTAATTTTCTTTTTTTTCGTTTGTTTCTTTCAAAATACGTTTAAATACGTTTAAATACGTTTAAATCCGCTTTTAAAATAGCGTTTGTTAGTTTTTTGTTTTTATTATCTATCCTTCCGCTAGAAGTTCCGTTGTCTCTCTCTAATTCTTGCTTTAAGGCTTCTTTATGTTCGTCACTTTTCTCTTTAAGTACCTGTGTATCTGTAAGCGCTGTCATTTTAGTCAGTTTTAGTCTTTCTAGTTTTTATTTACACATATTCCTTCTCTAACCACGCAGTGGTCGCTTCTTGTATTAAATAATTTTATTACAGTGACGTCTTCAACAATCTCTTTGTTGATGTCATGTAATCTATTTCGTTTTTGATTGCTCCATCTGAACTCATCCACGTCCACTTCCTTTGCAGTTTCTTTTTAAAGAAAGTATTCATGGCATACACGTTCTGTTGTTTTATGTATTCCATTAATTTATTGTCCACTAATAAGAGTATTTAAAATAACTTAGTATTATTAAAATATTGTGCTAGTAAATAAAGTAAATTTTGAATTTAAAGAATGCTTCATATCAAGCACATATTTAAATTAGTCATTTCAAATTCAGCAAACAAAAAATTCTCGTCTGTTAAACAAATAGGTATGTAATACAAAAAACATCCATCGGCGTAATTTTGACGAATAGGAAAGGCAAACACACGCGCATTAGCTTTTAAATCAATATTAGCGGAAATTAGCTAGCATCACAAAATTTTCATCGCATGTTATAGATGGAAACCCCTATTTATTTTACGTAAGTACCTATAACAAAAGTGACTTGTAAAATAAATGAATGTAATATAGAGGATCATAAAAAAGCTTTAATTTTCTATTAGAGCACAACCATAAACTTTTCAAGTGATTTTTAATCAAAAAGCATTAAAAACGAAAAATAAAAATCTGAAAGTATAAAAACTTTTTTCTAGAAAGAGACGCAAAATAGAACAATAATAGAAAAAATGCGAGAAGATTTGAACAGTCAAATTAAATAATATTTGTTATATCAGTTAGGCATATTTATTCTCGACCCATAACTTTAGTTGCTGATAGTAGCTGTTCAAATTTTTATATGGTACTTATCCCATCTGCCAGCTTTGGCGCACATTGCAAACATGACCTAAAAATTAGAGGTGCGACTACCAAAGTTTCTGCGTTTAAACTCAAAACAGTGTGGGTGAAGCCCGGAAAATAATTTGAGTAGCTTTAAGAAAGTGTTCTAATTTCTACAGTACCTGCAACAAGTTGTTCCGATGCTTTAAGAGAGGAAAGTTTGACCTATATATTGCTGAACGTCCGCGACAGCCCAAGTTTATCAAAGAAAAGGAACGATAATCGACCTGGATAGGGAGATTTTAGTTTTTTTAAATCCCTGCAATGTCTCCTCTAATTCTTTGTCAATATATGGTATTGCAGTGATGCAAATACTGTCTTTTGCGTGTCAATATATGCCGTTTTTCTACCAAACGACCCTGTTCTCGTTTTATTTTTTTCTATTTGTTGAGTAGAATTCGTTCTCAGAAATAAAAAACTTTGACTATTACCTTTCCAGTCGAACAAACTGCTCTTGCTTTCCTCGCCTTTCCTCGTACACCATTTTGACCACTGGTTTGTTCCTGGCATGTGGTGATTGTTCCGAGTTTCATTGATGGAAAAAAGTTGCAAAGAGTCCTTCAAATTTTTGGTTAAGCATATACTATGCACAGGAGAAGACAACGTGCATAACCAATAATACCATAATATAAAGCTAATAAAATGACAGCGTACTAGAAATTCTCCATATATCAGATAGCAATAATCAAAATAAATGCGACACCATTTAAATTAAACATAATAGTTGCGTATACTCCGTTAGCAGAGAATCAAAATATTCTATGAAAACCTCAACAACACATTAAAAAATCCCAACAGCCAAGAAATGACACTAATTTTGGCTGAGATTAACGATAAGATGGGCCAAAATGGTAATAAAAATATAGTTGGCAACCATGAACTAGGTACTCGCAACAAAAGAGGAAGTCGGTTAGTATAATTTTGCAAAAACAAATAATATAATGCACATGTATATTATTGTAATTAGAAACCAAATTGACTACAATCTTCAAAATTTGAAATTCCACAATTTCAGCCAAAATATACCCAGACGCTCGTGTCTCCTTCGAACTCTGTTACTCTGTTACTTTCTAAAATAAAACTGAGATTAAAGAAAAAAAACCGAAAGAACAAAGAATACACAACAAACCAGACATGAGCTAATTAAAAGATCGAGGGGTCAAAAATAAAATTAAAACGGAAATCAATAAGGTAGCAGATATACAGAAACATACAAAAATATTAATAGAAAAGAAAGAGCTACTATAAAAAGCACTATGACAACAACTAGCAATAATTTAATAACAAACTTCAGATCAAAGAAAAAAATAGTCGAATGACGATCTGTTAGATTTAATGACAGCTAGACAAAAAATGAAAAATTGCAATGACACGAAATATACAGAACTAAACAAGCTAATCAAAAATAAGATTAAAGGAGCAAGAAGCATTACCAAAAAGACCAATTAAAAACTTCTAACAGATTAAAATAGAAAGGCAATCTGGAAATTCGAAATTATACTGAAAACCTGGGAAGAATATGTCAAAGAAGTTTTCTCAGGCGAACAGAGGGAACAAATGACAACTATCAATGCAACTGATAGACTACGCATTACCAAAACAGAAGTGATGACAGCAATACCTTGCATAAAAAAATGAAAAAGCTTCTGGCATCAAAATAATAAAGCTAGTAATCGAGGAGCACCCGAAACCTAGGACTAATTTATTCAATCAAATATAAAGCAAACTTCCACCTTTATATTTATCCCCAAAAAACAACAAAACCAATAAACGCAAAGAACAACGATTGATGTCTCATAAGTAGCATGCTTTTCAATTTTCTTGAAAGTCATGCATGAAAGAATATACAGAAATATATACAAATATGTAGCAATGTACAATTCAGATTTAGGTGCGGACTGGGCACTAGAGAAGCACTGTTTAGCCTACATGTTCTAATAGAGAGAGCTTGTGACGTGAATAGTTCTTATATGCATATTTTATAAATTTTACTAGAGCTTTCGGTACAGTCAAACACTAGAAACTTAGAAAAAATTGGCAGTGACAAAAAGACAGGCGAATCATAAAGAACTATTATTAGAACCAGAATGATTAATTAATATCACAGATAAATATACTAGTACTGACCTGCAAAAAGGTGTTTTTAGGCTAATCATTTTTCACCCGCCTTCCCTCAAATTTTTTCAAGGTGGGAAATTATAAATTTTTAACTGAATCGACTTCCCGGCTTTGGCGGTCTATTCGACGAAGAGCGAAAGCGGCTCCTATGTGCGTGCACGGACGTACAGACCTCCTCGTTTAAATCAAAAGCTCAGAGATCGGCCGTGTCACCGTTCATATCAGCTGTCTTCGTTTACTTTTCGTTCAAATGTACAGACCGTCTTTATTTACTGCCCATTGATCTCCTCGTGTAAATCAAGGGCTAAGACCACGCCACATTTACTTGTTTACTTTCTGTTCAAATGTATAGATAGATAAAAAGGTGCGAGATACGGGTCACTTTTAATAAATATTCCGAAAAGTATTTAGAAAAGATTTTGGGATGACAATAAACGGAGTGACTATAAATATCAATTACGCCGACGACTCTACCATATTAGCAACAATCCTTAAAAATCTGCAGACGCTAATAGAGCGCATAGTAACCGTCAGCAAAAAATATGACCCGAAACTAAACACAAAAAAGCAAAAATTATAATTTTTTAAACGAAACATGAATTGACTTCTTTATAGAAGATACAACCCTACAGCAAATCGAAAGCGTCAATTATCTCACCCGTTATATAAATTAAAATTGAAACTGTTCAAAAGAAACAAAAATCAGAATAGAAAAGGCAAGGGACGCATTCTATGGATTAAAAAATTATATTACGCACTCTTTCATTCAAAATCAAATCCAGATTATGGCTTTTAAGCTGCTATGTATTCTTAATACTCTACTATAGAATAGGGACCTGTACTCTCACAAAAGAGACTATGAAACGCCTGGAAGCATTTGGGTACTGGTATCAAGAATTTCAGGGATCCATCATGTGTCAAATAAAAAAATATTATATTAATTAAACAAGGAAAAAGAATCTCTCAATAATGTAAAGTTAAGAAAACCTGCAAAATGAAAAATAAAAAAAATGAACATTTGCAAGAAAAAATAGAAGGAAAACAGGATATGGTCGCAGGAGAATTTCGTGGCTGAAAAATTTGCGACAATGCACTGGACCATCTTCAGCTGTCCTATTCAAATCGATAGCTAACAAAACAATATGGGTCACGATGATCGCCAACATCCACTGGGGATATGGCACCTAAAGAAAAATATATTTTCTATTATATAGTGAATGATTATGCTTTGAATGTGGTTTTGAACTACACCTGCGACAGCAAATGAGTAGATTGAGTAGCCTAGAAGCTGCCGTTGCCCGTCCCAAGACCGGGTAAAGGAGGAGGGTTGTACCGTTGTAGCTAGCCACTCAGCACAAAAAAGTATGGCTCTAATGTTTCTAAAATGCTAGTGAATCTTAAAACAAAAACACCCCAGGTGAGTAGACCAAACAGCTCAGAAGCTTACACTAGCATGCTAGTCAGCTCTATGGATTATGGGGAGGGCAAAAATTCACGCCTAAACGAAATACAACTACAAAAGAAAGAGCTAAAGAAAACAACAAGGAGAAAATGGAGATTTAAAAGAACAGTTGCAGTTGGTACTTAGAACATTCAAGGGGTGCGTAGCAAACAAAAATAAATAATCTCAGAAATAGAAAAAATGAAAACAGACATTATTGTACTAATGGAGACTAAAAGAAAGGAGTTGGAGAAGAAATACTGGATAACAACTACCACATATAGAGCGAAGTTCCAAAACACCAAAAAGCCAAAAGTGTAGTATCAATATTGATTAAACGAAAATGGACAAAATACATTACCTCATTCGGACAAATAGGCGAGAGAATAATTAAGTTGGAGATAAACATATACAGACAACCGACAATAATTCTGGGAATCTAGGCGATAAACGGCAATGCTTCAAGGAAGAGAAAGATACCTTCTTTGACAAGTTGCCAGAATTAGTAAATTTAATAGTTACAAGAGATCTAAATAGCCAAGTTGCAAGAAAGGACGAAGACGGAGTGTCCCAATTTGGAGAACGCAACGGTCAAAGGTTGATTTGCTTATGTAGAGGAATGTATTGTGACAAACACTTTTAAGCAATACAAAGCCGTTCGCATATACACCTGGATAAATCCACAACGAAATCTAAAATATACTGGTTATAAAAAGAAATAGTAAAATACATATTAAGGACTTAAGAGCCTACAGACAAATCAAATGCTCAAGCAATTATAACATGTTTGTAAGTCGTCACATACAAAAACACACAAGGGAAAAACGAACCAAGTGAAATATTAGAAATAGAAGAAGAAATCAGAGAAGCCATATATAAAACAGTCTTAATGAAGCAATTCAGCATAAAATGCTACATCAAAACAGAATAAACAACAAACTAGACGAAAACAGGGAGGAGTCGCCAGAAGGAATGTACACTCATTTAGAGTAGGTAATAAAGGAAGCCGACGAAGAAACTTTAGACGTAGAAAAGAAAAGAAGGGTTAATAGAAGAAAACAGAAAGCATACATAAAATAGTTATTTAAAAAACACCAATGTTAAGACAAGAGTATGTAAAGTTAAGAAATAAAGTAAAAAAACAAGTAACAATTGAAAAATATACGTACTGGAGAAGATTATGCATAAACCTAGACAACACAATAGCATATAACAGATCGACAGCTGCATGGGATGTAGTAAAGAAGATAAGAAATAAAATAAATTCCAAAAGAAATTTAAATATCATAAAGCCACAGCAATGGATACAGCATTACTCAGATACCAACAAGATGACATAATAAAGCATGACAAATCGATACCAGAGATTAAAGAAGATGAAGTGCAAGTAGCTCTAAATAAAGCAAAAAACAACAACTCATAAGGTCTAAGAAACATACGAATGGGACTACTAAAATATGGAGGAAAAAAATTATAACATTCGTAACTAAGATCTTCAATCAAATGGAGGATGGACAAGACATCCCATCAAAATAGCAAGAATCATATATAACTGTGCTATATAAAAAAAGAGAAAAAATGCCTCATTCCGGCCAGTAATAAACAAACCACAAGCAAGACAGGCACCACCAAATGCCAACGAATTTCCCCTAAATCATCAAAATACCACTAACGGCGAATCTATGCGATTCCCTCAAAATGCAGTAAGCTATCAACAACCAGTCATAGGAAGAAATGTTAACTCATCAATCAGTGCCCAACCAACGAATATTAATGAAACACTCTCCAACTTTCTTGCAGAATTTAAAGCAATGTTCGCACAGCTAATCAGCCAAAACAACACGGTCCTCAACATGCTTTCAACGATAATCAATAAAATAGCATAATAATAGCCAACTTCGAATTGCAACTTGGAACGCCAACGGCATTGCTAATTATGTAACTGAAATAATACCATTCTTACACCTCCAAAAAATAGACAGCTTACTAATCTCGGAAACCCATGCAATCACAAGAACAACAATTAAAATGCCAAATTTTACCATTTACTACGCTAACCACCCAGATGGCACAGTTCATTCTGGATCGGCCGTGTTAATTAAAAACACAATCGTCCATTACGAACTTGAACACTATAAATCAGACAAAATTCAAAGTGCAAAAATACAAGTTTACGCTCTCTCTTACCTACTAGTATTTGCCGCTGTCTATAGTCCACCCAGGCACACTATCTCTTTTGAAGACTATGAGAACTTTCTTCAATCCTTAGGCTCAAAATTTATTGTTATGGGAGACTGGATCTCCAAACATACAGCTTGGGGTTTAAGAATGGCTACCCCAAAAGGACGCAACTTAATTAAAGTAATACAACAGCATAACTATGGTTATCTATCAACAGGCGAGCCAACGTACTGACCTAGCGACTCACACAAACTCCCAGACCTCCTTGAGCATGCAGTTGTTAGCGGCACAGCAAGTACTTACACTAAAACACTCCCGTCATTGTAACCCTAAATTCCACGGTTATCAAAAAAGAACTTCCGCCAAAGCTTTGCACAAACATACCGATTGGGCTTTCTTTCAAATTTACATCGACCAAGAACTTCAACACGACATCGGTATACAAACTGAACTTAATGCAGCAGTCCAACACCTAATTATAGTGATACCAGGCGCTGCCTGGCAAGCTACACCTAATCTAGCCTCCTCCCGAGATGAAATAACTACATCCCTCTTTATATCCCAGAAACGAAAGGCAAGGAAGAAATGGATGAGAACAAAAGACAGACAGGATAGAACTTTCTATAAGAGAGTCACCCACCAACTCCACAAGGCGATAGCAGAAGCTCGCAATGAAACCTTCAGACAAACATCACAAAACTAACACCTAATGATAATTCCATATGGAAAGCAACCAAAAAGTTCAAACGACCGATTGTACCAATATCCCCCATAAGAAAGCAAGTGGTAGGTACTTGGGCTAGATGTGACGAAGACAAAGCAAACGTATTCGCTGAATACCTCGACACCGTTTTCCAGACATCACAGCAACAAGACAATCCAGATGATAATGAAATTGACTTCTTCCTGACGCCCCGTGCCAGTTACCATTACCACTCAAATCTTTTTCACCGGCAGAAGTTCTACAACAACTTAAACTAACAAATTCAAGTAAAGCTCCTGGATATGATCTTATAGTAAGCGAAGTTTTTAAAAATCTTCCTAGAAAAGCTATATGACTACTCACTACAATTTATAACAATATCCTACGACTCTGCTATGTCTCTACTACATGGAAATATGCCCAAATAATAGTGATTGCTAAGCCTGGTTCGTACGACTCCTACATAAACGAATGAAAGACCAACTCATACCAAAATACCAATTCGGATTTAGAGAATCCCACTCAAACCCACAGAATCATTAATCACATACTGGAAAATATAGAAACAAGAACTATATGCACAGCAGCATTTCTGGACATAATACAAGCATTCTACCGAGTTTGGCATAAAGGACTCCTCTATAAGATTAAACTATATTTTCCAAGTCAGGTGCACCTACTACTTAAATCATACCTAGTAGATCGAATTTGCGAAGTAAAAATTAGCACCACAACATCCTCCTATCACCGCATAGGTTCTGGGGAAACACAAGGCAGTGCCTTGGGACAATTTTTATACCTAATATTTACCTTAGATGTTCCAGCTACACCAAATACAGCGACAGCCACGTTCGCTGACGATACAGCCCTCCTATCAATCAACAGATCACCTGAAATAGCAGGTGGGCCTGGACTCTTTACAGGACTGGTTTTCTAAATGGAAAATTACAGTTAACACCGATAAATCCGCGCATGTAACATTCACCACTCGTCGTATCGCATGTCCACAAGCCAGAATCAACAACGTCCTTATCCCAATAAAAACAGAAATAAAATACCTAAGGATGCATCTAGATCAAAAACTCGCATGGAGCACCCACATAGAAGCTAAGAGAAAGCAACTGAACTTAAAACTTAAGGAAATGATATGGCTACTTAGTACCCGATTACAGCTCTCTTTAACTAACAAACGTCTAATCTACAAAACTATACTGAAGCGTGTATGGACCTACGGGATCTAACCATGGGGATGTGCCAAGGCGTCACACACAAAGATTCTACAGAGATTCCAGTCAAAGACCATCCGCATAATAGCCAATGCTCCTTGGTATATCACAAACGAAACCCTTCATAACGACTTGAAAATCCCGTATATAGCCAGCAAAATCAAAAGACTGTCAACTGCATACACCAACCGCCTCACAGGACACAGCAACAACTTTGTTGACCAGCTCTCCACTCAACCACCCGTCATAAGACGTCTCAAGCGCTACTGGCCATTTGATCTACAACTGCATCCTAACCTGCACTAATGCAACCTCGGGAGCCTAGCGATGACTACAGCTTCCCGCATGACATTGCCCAACAGAGCAACACTGACTATGAGTAGATTGTAAATCTGCATATTACTTAATAAAAAAAAATTTAAATTGTACAAGAAAGAAACAGTCAAATTCTTATGAATGAAAATAGACAACTATTAACAAATATCCAAGAAAAACTAGTTGAATGGACAAATTATATAAAAAACATTTTCAATAGCACGAGGACCTTAACTGGCAGTGTAGATTTAGACAATGGCCTTAACCGAGTAGAAATTGAACGTGGTTTAACTGGAGCAAAAAGTGAAAAGGCACCGTGGCCAGATAATATACGTCTTAATACCCTCAAAGTATTGAAGGATTGCTTCTGGATCTCTTTATCTGCATATATAAAACTGGTATGATTCTGTAAGATTGACTTAAATCTATCTTTATAACCTTGATTAAAAAATTCAATGCAAAATACTGTGAAGACTGTAGAACTATCAGTTCGATGAGTCACGCCCTAAAAGTATTTCTCAAAATTATACATACCAGAATATATCAGAAGTAACGTCGTATAAATATCTTGGCTGCCATATCAACAAAAATTGGGACTTAACAGGGGAAATTGGATGTAGGATAGACCAATCAAGACAAGCCTTTCAAAAGACGAAGAAAATTTCACCTGTAAAACCTTGTAGATTCCCTTACGTGTTCGATTATTAAGATGTTACATCTTCAGTATTCTCTTGTATGGCTTTGAAGCATTGACGCTTACGAAGGCAATGTGCAAAAGACTGGAAACTTTTGAGGCATAGACCTACCACAGAATTTTGAAGATCACATAGATGGACAGGATACTACAACGCATAAACAAACAACGTGAAATTTTAGTACCATCAAAAGACGAAAATTAATATATTTAGGTCGAGTTATGAAGAATGATAAATACAAACTACTTCTTATCACTATTCAAGGAAAAAGTGGAAGCAAACATGGCCCAAGAAGATCCAAAATATTGTGGCTCAAAAATTTGCATTAGTGGGATAGACTTAACACCACGCCTCTATTTAGATCAGCGGTCGATAAAGTGAAAACCATATTATTGATCACCAATGTTCTCGGGGAGCACAACACTTAAAGAAGATGAAGAATAGATGCGAAGGCTTTCACAGCCGGTGTTATGGTGCATCGTGTGGTTAGTTCTCGGGTTATAAGGCCGGAGTCTGGTTCTGAACTCCGACCACAGCCTTATAACCCGAGAACTAATCACTCGATGCACCAAGATGAAGAATGTTACTTTTCCTGGTCTTCCATTCTTTTTTTTTTTTTTAATTATTGTTTGTATTTTGCTTTCATTTATTGTTAAATCGCTATCGCCATATATATTTTATGTCTTTCTTCTTGTATTAATCTTTGTTTTTTAGAACTTTCAGTTTTTGTTGTGTTTACATTTTGATTATGCATCGTTTTTAGTCAATTTTGCATGTCCCTTTTAATTTTACCTTCAGGTTCATTTGAACTTTTTTCCCTCCTTACTTGCTTTGATGCTTAACCCTATTATTTTGAGGTTTTTCATTACTTCCTCTTTCTTTATGAGTTAATATCTTCGTTTTATTACGTCTATACGTGTGCAGTTCTTTTGCAACCTTTACCCAACATTATCTTTCGTGTCTTCTCCGACTTTTTTTTATTTTTCATATTTTTGTTTCATCTTAATGTTTTTTTTTTGTCCTTGGGGCAAGTATTTAATATCGTTTATTATTTATTTTATTATATCTATCATTTCTTTCTGTTCTCATCTTCTTGCTATCCTCAGTTGACGAACCGCTACCATTATTATTATATATTCCTGTCCATTAAGTCAAAAATCGAATCATACTACTAGTTGCAGTGTGCTTTACCATATATTATATTATATTTTTCTAACTATTTTTAGTAATTATAATTAAATGGAAAATTTTCTACATTATGTAAAAATCTAATATGTAGCAATCATTTCAGTCCCCGTACTCTATGAAAAATAATTGAAATTGTCCATTTCAAATTAAGTTCCTTCCATTCCCCAGCTGCTTCCTTCACATTACATTAATTTTAACATGGAATACACTTGGACCGCTTGAATGTGAACCCAGAAAGAACGGATCAACGTGCGCGTTTCCGGCGCATAGCAAATCTGTAAATTTTTAAACAGCCGGCGCTGCAACATCAAAGCAGTTTCGGGTTCAATCAATGCGAATTAAGCGCAATTACCGGACTGATTGCAATTGGCGATGAGAACAGAAATTTCAATTAAGTCCGGCGTTTATTTGCCAGCCGGTGGTCTGCTAATTTCAGAACCTTTCAGCGGCGGCTTTTTTGCCGCCGTAGCTTTTTCTGCTTACCAGCCGAGCAGCATCGCATATGTATCGGATATTATTAGTAATCTTTTCGAAGCTATGCATTATGCATAGCGAATTCTGATTTGGATTCCGGATTCTCCCAGACTTTTCAATAGAATATGCAGAGTTCGATATTGATGTCTGGAATCTGTAATGTGCGGACATGCGTCTGCGGGTATTATCGCAACAAGGCCACCAAGAACGCGGCGCTCCGCCTTGCCAAAAATCTGCATTGGTGGCAATTCGGCTGCAACGAGCGGGACTTACACATCAAAAAGGTTTTAATTACGTACAAATTTGTAGGGCCGGATGGCTGCCGGAGAGCATTTACGTCGGAAATGAGACACGCCGGGACGCAATAAAGTCGAGACTGTCCGGAGCTCGCGCCTTCGTTTTCGGCGGATCGCTCTAGAGGACACGGTTTTCTTCCGAGTAAATGAGGAAAAAGATAAATCGCTTGCTCTCGAGCGGCACCGCGCTAGCCCAGTCACGGAGACCCAAATCGCTTTGAAGCAAACAAACGTGTCGTTATAACGACATTCAAAACAACTTAAGTGGAACAAAACATAATTTTTTGAACATGTTTTAGATAAAGTCTTAAAAATAATAAACAGGAATTTTCTTTCTTATTTAACAAGAAACTATGCATGTAAAGTTTTATAATTAATTATTAAATTTACATCTGTATGCTTAAAGTTTAGTTATTATGATGCACTGGCGAGAAAAAAATTGAGTGCATCCATTCTAGTAGAAAATTTCAGTATCTGTGTTTCGATGTTTAACGTTGATTTCTTTGTGTAAAACCTTTTAGTCGCATTCTGAAATGTTCGTAGGGTTATTTAGTAGGTCATAATGCCTTTAAATCTTATTGTTGTGTCAAGGATTATAGCGTTTTGTGGAGACTGGACTATGTAGAAAAGCAGGATCCGGTCGAAAAAGAGTCACCCCCGCCCCCACAATATATGACTGTTCTTTGCCGTCCGCAGGGTTTGGCTGCAAAACCAACTTCAAGAAGTTAGAGATATAAATGTTAGTGAATGGACTGGGTTGTCTTGTAGAAGGGTCTACAATTGGAACGCTGCCATCGGATTGCAAAATTGGCTTTTTCCCTAAATTACCTGGGATAAAGTAATGAGGACTGTAGCAGATTAATGTTTTCAGAAGAGTCAAGTTTTTGGCTTACTGGATTAGGCGGACGTCGGCGAGTACAGAGAAGATCCGGACAAAGGTACAATACAGTATGTATTGACGAAAATCTTTTCACAAGCTAGCTCAGTATTGATTTTCATACAAAATATGTTTTTTGTACTATCATACAGAAAAATGCTTGTCGCTTAGTTTACCACTTTTGAAGATGATTTCGTCCAAATGTGTGCTCGTACAAACGGTACACTCCTGTAGCCTTACTTTAAAGTTCTGCATTGCTTGCCGATTTATTTCTACTGGTATCTATTGCTGAAATTGCACTACAAATAGCATCCTTGAATTCCTCAATAGTTTGCGGCTGGCAGTGGGAAACCTTAGCTTTCAGGTGTCTCTACAAAAAGAAACTGCGAGGGACAGGTCTGGTTACTTAGCCGGGCATAGATTGTCACCATGTAATAAGATGAGGCGGCCTAAAAATATTTGGCCTTACAATTTTTGAGAAGTTTTTGCCGTGTGTACCACGGTGGTGATTTCAAAATTACTTAACGTCGTAACATAGCGGGTAGATGTCAATCGCTGCCCGCTTTGCTTTCTCAAAAAATACAGCTTTGTGATACCAAATTTCGTAACAGCACACCAAACAGTTACACGTTTAGCGTGCAAATGGAGCTCGTTATGTTGTTAAGGATCTTTCGG
Organism: Sinelater perroti; assembly: GCA_036346155.1. NCBI lineage: Eukaryota > Metazoa > Arthropoda > Insecta > Coleoptera > Elateridae > Sinelater > Sinelater perroti. The sequence goes on along the minus strand of JARFIY010000356.1, from coordinate 782,880 downwards.
GGCTAAATACCAAAAATTCTGCTTACTGGAGTAACCCAATAAACAAAAATGATCATGATCACTCGTGTACACAGCAGCATCAACTGAAGTAATTGAGGTTGTCGAGAAATTAACTTCAACGAAGTAAAATCGAAGAATGTAATCTCTTAGTTAGGAGCACACATACTTTTTCTATAGACACAATAAATTACCAAACATTCTAGACATCCTACACAAAAACATACATTTTCTAAAGAATACTTCCCAAACTTAATTCATACCAACTACCTGTTATATTCACGCTCAACTGATCTGCTTATTATTACTCTCCCTTTTAAGGCTAATTAATAGCTCGGTAGTTTGTAAAAAAATTTGAACCATAATAGTCCTTGTAACTTACCAACTTTAGATGCTACCTTCATGGCTACTCAGGCTGTACAATAAGCCTCAAAGAGCACTCGTCCTTACCCCCACCATGTAAACCAAAACGTTTCCACAAATACATTTTAACATATATGAGAAAAACATAAAATTCGTCAATGTTGGCGAAACACCGAGCTCCTGAAGACAAAGCCCATCTGAACAGACTTAGATCTACTAGATCTACTATAAATTAGACCATACAACGCTCATAATACGCTCCAAGAAACCCAAATATGTAGAAAGACACAAAAATATTCAAACAACCAGAACGCATTCCTATTTTTCGTGCACAGGGTCAAAATAATCCCAGTATAAAGAGAAATGTGAATTATGTGCAGAACTTATTGGGCACACAGTCTTTACCTCTCCAAATCTACTCAATACAAATAACTCTTAGCGAACAGCATGTTTACCAATTGACAACATCACTGACAGATCTATATTCTCAGAACCAGTTCCTCGGCTTGAAATTAAAAATTATATTAAAAAATTAAAAACTAGAACAGCTTCTGGATTGGATATAATCCCAAATCTGCTTCTTAGAAAGCTACCTAGAAAATCTATTTGCTTTCTAGTAGCAGTGTATAATGCTTATCTACGAATGGATACTTTCCTGGTACATGGAAGCAAGCCATAACAGTAATAATTCTGAAATCTGCGATGATTCAGCCAACTACCATCTATTGTCTTATCAAAACTTCTTGAACAAGAAATATTAATACTATTTAATAACGTCTTAGCAAAAAACAACATACTTCCACACTTTTAATTTGGATTTAGAACCTCACATTTAACACACCAATTACTACGACTTACTGAAAAAAATCAAAGAATAATACAAACATAAACAGCACACTTACATCATTTTTACACAACAAGACCTTGCAGGTACGAGTAAACTCATTTACCTCTGCAACTCACCAAATACAAGCAGGCGTATCTCAAGGCTCCATATTAGGCTCCAGTTTATTTAACATGTGTAAGCATAACATTCTACAGAAGCTAAAGCAATGTATGTTGACGATATAGCAATCCTCAACCAATCAAATGATGTTAATACAAAAGACAAAAAACTGTAAGATAGTGTTAATCAAATTAATCAGTGATTTAAAAAAAGGTGCATAATGCAAAACTAAAATATACACCCTTCGTAAACCTGTGGACCCACCTGATATAGTTGTAAATGATAAAAAAATACCATGAAACCCCAAATATAGTGCTATATAATATTTTGAGTTCTATTTGGGCTCAATTATCTGAATGCTTTACCCTTCAATCAATAAAAAATCTTCCCTGAAACTGAAATGCAAGGCCCTTATATACACGGCTATTACACGGCCTATTTTTACTCATGGATGCAGTGTCTGAGGTGCAACTTCTATAACCAACCGAAACAAGTTACAAGTTTTTTTAAATAAAGTGCTACACATTATCACTCACCAACGCCAAATAGTTTGTGAGAAATTATCAGTTACATAGAGAAATAAATATCCCTACCATTGAGCAGTACCTAAAAACAGTGTCACAATTATTTTACACTAACATTGTACGCAAGCCAACCAATAATGATATACCTCAATTCATGTATGTAACAAATATTAAGTCAGAATTATTTAGTATATATTCCGTGTGGAGCTGATGAATCTCCCATCGGGCACTTCCTAGGGTGGTGAATAGGGGAACCATTTTCATATATAGGTGGTACCGGGGAAATAAAATACCCGGTGCGAACCAAAAACACTCGGAAAAGGTCGCTCCGTCATTAAATCCCTGGCACAGACTTCTCAACCATACGATAAGCAGAGGCTGTGAACAGAGCTGTGAGCTTTGGCTGGAGCACACGGATGGAATGGCGGCGGAGGAACTTCAGATAAGTCAGCGATGGCGTTCAAAGTCTTTCTGAAAGATTACAGCTTTGGCGTCAGGTGGCAACCGACCGAAAAGCACACATAGCCAAACATATCTCCTTCTGGTCTAATGAAAGCACAAATAAGGGAAAGAGATATAAGGGCTAGAGCGTCCCTCTCAAGCGACGGTAATCGGAATCAAGATTCTCAAAATGCTAGGGCATCCCCACAAGCGAAGATTGTAAACACATAGTTACTAATGTACGCATAGCTACTTGGAACATTAGTTCTTTGATTGGTCGCAGCTAAAATTGGCAGAAGTACTCCACACACGTAATAACAACATATATTGTTAACTAAACTAAAATGGAAAGGGTCTAAATCCAAATCCAAATCGATATAGGTAACCAACTACTGTACCATGGTTCAACAAATTCTAGCAATAGCATAGGAATAGCCTTAGACGAAAAATTTAAACAACATATCATACCCGCGGAAAGACAAAGCGATAGGATAGTGTCTGTTAGACTTGCACTTGATAAACAACCTTGCTTAAATATGATAATATCTACATACGCCCCGCAATTTGGATGCACAACAGATGAAAAGAAAAACTTTTAGGTGGATTTACAAAGTATACCGTTATACGAAAATAAGATCATAGCCGGAGATCTAAACGGCTATGTTGACCGTTATGCACCGACAGATTCAACAATCCATGGAAACCACGGATATGGTTGTCTAAATAGTTAAGGGAGCACATCCTGGAAATAGCTAACATCTTTGATATGCCAATTATTTACACGTATTTTAAGAAAAAAGATTAACATCTTATCATATAAAAAAGCGGTGTATCAGACACTCAAATAGATTACATTATGTGTAACAGATCTATGCGAGGAACTTTCAAAGGCTGCAAAGTAATCCCGGGTGAACCACTCACAGCACAGTACATATTGCTTATAGCATCTTTAAAAATACCCTTACTTGCAAATGCAAAAATGGTATAGCCTACTAAAAAACAAAGGATCAACACTGTTTGATGAGATAAATAAATATTTGGAAACGTGTGATAGGAACAAAGATGTAAATGTTATGTGAAATGATTTTTGCTCGCACCCAGTAAAAAAGGCAAGAGAGATTCTTGGGGCTACAAAAGGTAAATTAAAATCAGGAAAAGATCCAATCCGGTGGAATGAAGAAGATAAATGGAGACTTGGTGAACAGAAAACCATATTCAAAACATGACAGCAATCAAAAACAGAAGAGAATTACTTAAAATACAAAGAAGCTAAAAATGCTGCACAAAAGTCCGTCTCAAAAGCAAAACCTACAGCTAATGAAAGCTTATGCCACAGACTTACGCAGGCAAAAACTGAGAAAGAAATTTTTAAAGTCGCCAAATCCAGGACAACCAATCTAAAGATATTAAACATAATAAATATATAAAAATGCAACATTTTTGAACCCCTAATGACGATATAAAAGAAAGGTGGTACAAATATTATAAAAACCTTTTGAATGAAAAGTTTTCTCAAGAGCAACTCCCTTGCCTACCACCTGTTCAAGGTCCCCCGAAGGAGATAACACCAGAAGGGGTAGCAAAACTACTGATAAAATACCTTCAGAGCTCAAAGAAATGGAGAGGCAAGCATTTTATGGGTCACCAACCACTTTAACCTTATCCTGAAGGGAGGTAGAATGCCGGAGGTCTGAAGACTTGGTGATCTTATCCCGTTCTACACAAATAAAAGTGACGTGGCTCTATGCGACAATTACCACGCCATTAAACTCACTTCTCGTGTTTTAAAAATATTCGAAGGTTTAATAGCTAAAAGAATAAATAAATTGACTAACACTACACCTAACTAATATGGGTTTACAAGTGGGGTTGGAACAATAGAAGCCATTCATAAAATCAAAAAGTATAAAGCTCTCAAAAAACCTACGTTTCGTTTGCATAGACCTCAAAAAAGCTTTTGGCCGAGTACCAAGACAACTTATGTGACAAGCTCTTTGCGCACAGCTAGTACCAGAATATTACATCCACATTCTTCAAGATGTGTACAATAATATTAAAACCAGAGTTGTAAGCTCGGCAGGTAACGGTAAAAATTTCGAGGTAAAAGTGGGTGCACCAAGTGTCTACTTTGAGCCCTTTGCTGTTTAATCTTGTTATAAACTACGTTACGGCTGAACTCCAGAAGCCAACACTTTGGACTCTGTTATACGACGACGATATAGTACTTGTAACTGATTCACAGCAGGAAATACAAGCTGACCTAAATGCATGGTGCACTGCGCTAGAACGAAGAGGACTGAGAGTAAGTAGAACCAAAACAGAATATATGTACTGCAACTTTTCTGGTCAAAGTAACAAAATGCTCTCGCTGTATCTCGGAGACATACTTCTCGTCACAGTAGACCACTCCAAATATCTTGGATCAGTAGTAACATCAACAGTTACAACGTGTGAAACATGAAGAACCGTATAACAACAGGGTGGCTTAAATGAAGATCGCTATCTGGAGTTATGTGCGATAAAAGGATACCCATACAGGTCAAAGGAAATGTATATAAAACAGCAATTAGACCAGCTTTACTATACGGATGAGAATGCTGGGCAATGTGCAAAACAGACGAACAGAAGTTCCACGTGGCAGAAATGAATATGCTACAATGGTCGGGGGGAGTAACTCACAAAGACAGCGTTCGAAACGAATATATCCGAGGGACATTTCAAGTTGCGAATATAGTAGATAAAATATCAGAAAATCGTCTGCGTTGGTACGGACATGTTATGCGAAAGGATTCTGACCGTACAACTAGAACAGTCATGGAAATAAAATAACCAAAAAGAAAACCAGAACGCCCGCCGACGACTTGGATCATTAAAAAGATATGAAGAAAAGAAGCTTAAAACTGATATAATTCAAATACGCCCAGAATGACAAAAAAGGACCAGAAGGACAAACATAACGGCATGGAAGAAGAAGAAGAATTATTTACTATATATGTATCAAACACCTCTAACCGCAATATCTAACACCGTAAAATTTCAGTAATCAGTAACTGGACACTAAAGTGGGTGAAATAAATGAAAATTCTACTCCCAAACAAGTTTACACGAATGGAAAGTAGTAAAACAAAGCATATTTTCGATTTGATGGTAGCAAGATAAAACTACGCTAAACTAGCAAATAAAATAGGTTTACCTTGCTAAATGACAAAAACAACAAGACAACATTATGAAGACAAGCAGAGATGATCCACCGTCTTAAACAAATATACACGAGGTTATTAATTACAACGCAAAAACTACAAAAACAATGCAAAAATTATAAACGATAAATAGTACATTTTTTAGTTAAAATAAATAGTAATAATCCCGATACTTACCAGAAACTTGTAAGACATCTAAATGACAAAGGAACAATATTTTATACCCACCCAATTAAAGGAAGAAGAAGATTTAGAATGTCATCAGAATGTTTCATCTAAATGCTCATTACTGTCCAACACCAAGAAAGAAAAACAAAATAATTCAGTGTACTCACAGCAAAATACACTGTAAAAAGACATATTCTTGGGTGAAAAGTGGTGATTATCACAATACGATATGTACTAAGGCCTGTTGAGTGAGTACTGTGCAATTATTCCTATCGGTACAATTACAAATGATGCCTAATTTACCAACAACTTTTGTTTCTAAGAGGAAAGACCAATTACAATTAGAATTTAACTACCACGAACTCCAATGAAGCTACAATGGTACCATATAGAATGATCAATCCCCCTCCCCCTTCAGCCAGGTTGATAATATTGCACAAGAACAATCCGCGATAATACTAGACTTGTAAAATTGAAAATAAATCTTAATAACAATGACATTTCTTACCAAAATTCATGCAAAGTTAACCCAGATAATGCGGCGAGAGATTGTCATAAACAAATAACAAATAAACTAAGAGTAGCTACATGAAATTGAAACAGTCTTTTACAACACTGTCTGAAAATAAGCTCCTCCAATAATCAAAAAACTGAAATAGGTCTGATATTCGAAGTACGCTCCAACGACTATAGTTACTTTAGTATTTATAATTATAGAACTTGTTACATTTACCATCCTAATAATATAGCTCATGCTGAAACAGTAATAACTATTAGAAATAAAATATTGCATCATTAAATAGATAAGTAAGAAACAAACTATTTAAAAGTATAAAAGTCAAAATTAAAGACTATAAAATAACAGAAAATAAGTTTGAAGGCTTTTTTAGGACACCAGGGAGCAGATTCATAGAAGGTAGTGATTTTAACTCTAAACACCGTTTGTGGGATTCTAGACTAATCAATTCGATTCGTCATTTTACTTTCAAAGCGTCAAGACGTGCTTTATCGCTGTCCCAAGTGTGTGAAAGATTAAAGTGCATTTATCCAACGAAAAGGTCTTATAATATCAACTTTAAAAGCAACATAAATTGTAAGTTACTTTCAATTTATTAAAATAACCGAAAACATTAATAATGATAACCCAATGGAAATTCAAACGCTAAACAAGCGTAAATCTGATTCATTAACACCGCCACTTAATGAAGTGCAAAAACGCTACGCATGGACCCCAAACATTCCAACGCAAAACAAATATGATCTACTTGCCAGTCAAGAAGTTGACCCAGTTGATAACCCTTACGATAACCATAATCAGCAAAACACAAACGGAAAAACTGAAACTTCGGCAACTAAACCCAAAATACCGCATATCTATCTACACAACGCCATAAATCACGCAGCCCTGACTGCAGATATTAATCAACTAACATCAAACGAGTTCACGACCTTTTGTAACACAAACACCCAGAATCAACCTAACTGAAGAGAATGACTACAGAATTTTAACAAAACACCTTAAAGATAACAACATCAAATTTCATACCTTCCAAAACCCTGTCGGCAAACCCCTCAATGTCATGATCAAAAACGTACCACCATCCATAACAGAACAAGAAATATTCACCGAACTTAGCAAAACCCTGTCAGTTATCAAAGTCACACGCCTGCTTACAAAAAATAAACAGCCGCTTCCAATTTGCGCAGTCGACCTGAAGGATAACGAAAACGCTAAGAAAATCTTTACATTAAAAAGCATGTACTACTCAATAGTCGCAGTAGAACCGAGAAGAAAGCCATCAAACATTCCACAATGCCACCGCTGTCAAGGCTATGGGCACATCAAAAACTACTGTACATTAGATCCGCGCTGCGTTAAATGTGGCGATAGCCACCAGCATCAACAATGCAAGAAAAAACCCGAAGAAACACCCAAATGTGCCAACTGTGGAGGACCACACCCCGCAAGCTATCGCGGCTGTAGCCACCACCTAGAGATAGTACAAAAACGACAAAATAACATCAGCAACTTCAACCAATCCAGCACAAGACACAATAGGAACTATTTTGTCAATCCGAACCGCTCATATGCAGATCAAGCTCGAAACACTGCACCGACCAACTCCACCCTTATTAACCCTAACCAGACAACCGATCCAATGACCTCACCTAACATAAATAATATAGCCAAAATCCTTGTTGATCTCCTTACCCTTACCTCCCATAATTAAAAATTTTATCACTAGTACACTCCTTCCTCTACTCCTCAATGGATCCTAAATCTCAGAAAATCATCGAAAAACTATCAATCCTAAACTGGAATGCTAATGGCGTCAAAACTCAAAGATCAATCCTTATAACCTTCCTTGCCAGACATAACATAGACATCGCGTGCATCACAGAAACCCACCTATCTGAAGTAGACACGTTTAAACAGAGCAGATATAAACGCCCAAATAGCTGCTGGTGGAGTAGCTATCCTCATTATAAAGAAAATTTGCCACAATCCTGTCCCCGAAACAAAAAACCTAAGCCTTGAAACAATAGGAGTTAAAATAAAAATAAACGATCAACACCTCACACTAATCAGCACATACAGACAGCCGAACAAGAAATTAATGGAGGACGACATAAAAACCATCTTCAACACAAACGAGCCACTCCTGATGATTGGAGACCTCAACACCAAAAACCAATTATGGGGATGCAGAGCTAACAATCCCGAGGGAATCAAGATGGAAGGCTACGCGACTAAATACTCCTTCCAAATAACAGCCCCCCACAATTATACCTACTACCCGTATCGCAGTGATCACTAGCCGGACATACTAGACAAAGTACTCCAAAAAAACTTCGATAAACCAACTTTTCAAACTGTAGTAGAAGAACTAGATTCTGACCACCTACTAGTTATAATAACATTTATTAGCTCACCTCAGCTGGTACAGCCAGTACCAAAACTAATAAACGGGATAATTAACTGGGAACAATTCCAAGCCATCCTAGATGATCAGCTGATATGCCCAACCGGTCTTATCAACCACGAGGACATTGATCTAACCATATCCAAACTAACAACATCAATAACTGACAGCGTGCAAAGATCAACACTAGCGCCCAAAACTAACAAAACCTAATCACCATAGCTTGCCTCGAGAAATCACAGCACTAATCAAAAGAAAAAGTCAAGTCAGACGCGAATGGCAGAGAACCAGGATACCGGAAACAAAACGATTACTGAACAGGTTAACACACACCTTAAAAAGATGCATGGATGAGCTGAGAATCAACTCATATCAAAAATACATAGAAGATCTCCAACCAGGTGACATCGGAATGTGGAGAGCTACAAAGCGCATATTAAAGCAAAGAGAGGACATCCCAACATTAAGCGTGAATCAACAGCCTTTGCTACCCACTACGAAAGTGTATTCACTCCAACAGTCACTTGCGCTCCAAACCACGCAACATATATAATTAATCACGTTGAAACTCATCTCCCAGTAGTTACAGAACCGATAACTCCCTCTTCTCCCCTTGAAATTAAAGCAATAATCGACAGTCTCCCTAAAAGAAAAGCTCCTGGGCACGATCTCATTACCAACCTAATATTATCTCAGCTCACCACCAAAACCTTAGCCTATCTAGCAACAACTTTTAATGCATGTCTTCAGCAAGGTTATTTCCCACAAACATGGAAGCATGCACACATACTGGTGATTCCTAAACCAGGTAAAGACAAAAAGTTGATTAGTAGCTACAGGCCAATAAGCTTACTGACATCACTTTCCAAAGTTTTTGAGAAGATCATCCACTCCCGGCTAATGAATGAATTAACATCACTCAACATCCTACCAGCATTCCAATTCGGCTTTAGGAAATCACACTCTACGCAGCACCAACTCCAACGCATAACTGAAAAATAGAAGAGGGCTACGAAAACAAAGGTTATACAGTTGTAGTTCTCTCGATATAGCCCAGGCCTTCGACAAAGTCTGGATCGAAGGCCTAAAAAGCAAGATCATCAAGATAAAATTCCCAGCTACCTTAAAGCCATAGTCTTCTCCTTCCTAGAAAACCGCACTTTTGCGGTGCGCATAAACTCCGCATCTTCTGAAACAAAGTCCATCCATGCAGGCGTACCTCAAGGAAGCGTACTGGGACCCTTATTATTCAATATTTTACTTCAGATATCCCTAACATAGAGGCAACCTAGCGACCTTCGCGAACGACACCGCAATCTTGACCCAACACACTGACCTTACCTTAGCTATTGAAAAGCAGCAGACTGCACCGAACCAAATATGCTCGTGGTTCAACCAATGGAATATGCACATCAACCACACCAAATGTCAGGCAAAAATATTTTCCCTCAGAAGAATTAGAAACCCTCCCAGCTTAACGATCAACAACAACACTATTGCCTGGACTCCCGTCTATGCCGCCATCAAGTATCTGGGAGTGCTCCTTGACACTCGACTTACCTGGAAACTTCATATTAACTACAAGTTAAACCAAGGATACGCGCGATTGGCACAACTTTACCCTCTCATTAATAGAAAGTCATCTCTTAAGCCCAAATGCACCATTATGATGTACAAATCTCTAATACGACCGTTGGTGCTATACGCATCAACAATCTGGAGCAACACTGCAAAGTCAAACATAGCAAAAGTCCAAAGAGTACAGAACAAAATTCTCCTTGGTTCATTCGGAACGAACAACTACATTACGAACTAGACATACCAACAATCCAAAGCTACATCGCCGCGAGTGCCAAAAAATTCTTTGAAAACTTACATAAATGTGAAGGTGCAGTTCTATACAACTTAGGCAGACCAAACATACACCAAAGACTCAAACGAAAATTACCACAAGATTTATATCTAACCGAACTCGACATTGATTAGTTAATATAACAATTAGTTAACATACTTGTAAGGGTACAACCTACCTCATAAACTATAAAAGAACGTACTGTTATTGCTTACCTTACTATTATTATCATTGCCATGTATAACATGTAACTGATTGTTGAGCTGGCAAATAAATGATTAAAAAAAAGACTAATCAATTCAAAGGAGACGTAGCTAAATAAAACTATTATAGAAAGTAGGCATAATAGCGAAAGGTAATCCCACCTATTGGTTAAGTGACCTACATAATCTATTCACCACACTATATAGACTTCACTGACGAATTAAGCTAACATCACTTTTACAATAAGTGCACTAAGCAAATAATAAAAAAGCCTGTAAGATCGTACTTACACAATAGTCGTACAGGTTATAATGTTTTTAGGCAATGTGTTATTAGCTATTTATACATTCAATCAGGATTTAACACTATTCTATATCCCACAGTGTGTATCTCGGGTAGCTACGCTTATAAAATGACAGCAAAATTGCAACACCACCACCCAATAAGAACTATTCATTAATTATTAGACAAAAGATCGCCGAGAAAATGGCAACAAGAAGAAATACAGCACCCTAGTGATAAAAACATACTGAGTTCTAACATCCCAACAGAACATAGCAATAAAAGTACAGACTATGTAAGCATCTTATCTCTCAAACAACACAATGACTACTCTTTATGACACTTAGATTTGCAGCAATGAAAAAAGTAGAGGTACTTCGCGAACACCTAGCTGCTCTTGATGATTGTATAGTTTTTCAATTCCCTATTCGAACTCAATCTATCCGTAAGCATTGTGCAACCAGTGGAGCAAAAAATTAAAGTAAACGCCTCGAAACTTGTAAAACGCTATGGATGGTAGTTGCTTTTCCAGCTACTAAAAAAATCCTAGCAGCTGTAAACAGAAATATTTGGTGCCATAATAGAAACTTAATTTTGTTTCCACTCAATGGAATTTTACGAAAGTCATTCTTATACAAAGATCAAGGCAACCATATTAGTCAGCAGATTGCTATCGATCGATATCGCTACTGTTGGTACCTTATATAATTTCTGAACAAATACTATTAAGACGGCTCAGTCCTTTATAGAAGAAAATCATTTAATCCCTCAACATTAATTTACTTTTCGGCGAAACTACGCAACCCTGGAAAGATTGCCTAGAGCAATTGATGGTTTAGAAAAAGATTTTGAAGAAAAACGCGTGCTCAGCTTTGTTTTTAAACATAAATGAAGCTTTTGATCGAATGATCGAGACTTACTGACTTATTATATAAAATAAAAAAAAATGCTGTCAATACTAACCTATTATTTAAAAAACAGATATTTTTAAATTAAACTAAACCCCCTTTAATTTATCTTGTGGTACCTTTGGTACCACAAAGTATAATGCCAAGCCCCGTAATGTACCACTTATTCACCACAGATCTACCTGTCGCTGAAAACGTTGTAATTGTTGCTTTTGCGGGTGATACAGTTATATATTTCCTCCCACACTAATCCACTTCTAGCAAGAACAAACTTATAGAATACACTAGAGGCTTCATAAAGGTGAGTAATATGGCGAGTCACAATTAATGAAAATAAATCTACATACATAAAATGTATTCTTCAGAAAATTAATTTACGTCCGGTAATCTTTAACAAGCAACTTACTTCTCACAACGACAATGTTAAATATTGTGCCATACAAACACATTGACAACAAATTCACTTAAAAATACAAATAAATTCCAAAAGGTAAGAATTAGACAGCTAAACAGCATTTTGGTTCCTTGAACGAAAGTTTCAACTTAGTTTAACAAACAAAATTTTACTATATAAGACCATCATATTGCTGATATAAAGATATCGGTTTCAGTTTGAGGGCGTACTAAATCATTGAAGATAGAAATATTTTAAGGCTTTCAAAGTAAAACAAAGTAGCTCAATAGTAAACGGTAAATAGTATGTGAATAACCACATATTACGAAATAATCTGAAGATACCTTGGATTAAGGACTCAATGTAAGACTTTTGCAGTAGGTAGAAGACCCATAGTAGTCGCCATATCAGTGCATTAGTGACATATATTATATATAAGGTAAATGTAACAAGACTTTTAAAACGGACAAAGCGCCGTGACCTAACTAATTAATTAGAGACTAGCTTAAGTGTTAATCCCACATGTTATGTGCGTGTACTCATTTGCTTGTTAGGCTTTTTTAATAATAAATAATAAATATAATTATATGTTTATTTTAAGTAAAATAGTAAGGCCAAGTAGTATTATAAAATAGATTTTAATATTAAAGCGTGATAAGAATATCTTCTTTTCTAATTGAAAAGTCTTTATTAACAGTAATTGCAGTTTTTTTGTTATTTTAGAGAGAGTTTGTTTAAATATTAGTTGTTACAGTTTAAATAATAAATAAATATAAACATGCCACACGATTTTATAAAAAAATACAATATTATTTTTATATTATGTAGGAACTGGAAATAATTTCCATGTTAGTCGCCATATTATATTTTGTAGTGTTGAATAAGTCTAAATAAATTAAATTCTCTGCGTGGTACTACAAAAAGCATAAGTAAAAAAATAAATGCTTTACGGTCGAGGGCTTAAACTGTTATAAGAAAACTATGTAAAGTTTAAATTTGAAGATTTTTTTATCACTTTTGATTTTTTTAATCTAAAATAGAACTTTGGAAACCAGTTTTTAAACCTTGATAAAACCTTGAAAACCGCTATTTATTTAATATTGTTGATAGGCGACCACACAAACAACTTTGAGCTGATTCCGAAATTGCCCCCAGACCCAGGATTCTGTCCCACAAAGTGGATCGGAGAAATTCCTAAGCATCATATTCGTATGTCAGCGATCCCAAAATCTCTTATATAGACAGTTGAAACCCGAAAAAGAAATAAATTTGAAGTAATTCCCCAAAATCGCTCCCATTCCAGAATTATTTTTTTTTTAACACGCACTAAGCATATACATTGCAACTAGTAGTAGTAGTAGTTAATAAATTCTCACTTAAATTCAAGTTTAAAGTCTTAAAGTTAGGTAAGTCTTAGCAGTTGGTGGATATACTCCCATTGGCGCACTCCACATATGTTAAAAACACTTCGTTCACATGTTTTAATTGCTCATAATTCACTTAACTTAACACACTAGTTCAAAAGGTTTTGCCTTTTTAGCCTACGTATAAGTCCACTGTTGTCGAGTAATTGTAGCACTTCGACATTCACATGTTCATGTAGTCTTGTTTCGTGTTTTTTCGCAAACCGTTTAATTTCCTCACTGACCATAGGCACTTTTAGGTCCCTGTGGATGTCTTCATTTCTAATGTACTATGGAGCGTTGACGATGCTGCGCAGTACTTTGTTTTGAAAGGTTTGAATAATTTTTACATTAGATTTCTCTGTGCATCCCCACAGCTGCACACCGTAAGTCCAAATTGGTTTCAGAATTTGTTTATACAACAATAGTTTGTTATGCAGAGACATTTCGGAATGTCGTCCAAGCAACCACCACATTTTTCTGAATCTAATGCAACGTTCTTCGCGTTTTTTCTTTATATGTGCTTTCCACCTGAGCTTGGCATCTAGTGTCATACCCAGGTATTTAGCTGTGTTAGCGTAAGGAATTGTTTGCTGATTGATCACTACAGGCAAGTAATCAATTCTTTTATTGGTGAAGTTTATATGGGTAGACTTCGCCTCGTTTAGTTTAATTCGCCACTTCTTGGTCCACCTGCTGACGTTGTTGACGGCTAATTGTAGTTTATTAGTAGCTACTTCTATTTCGTTGCTTGTGGCCAGTAATGCAGTGTCGTCAGCAAATGTGCCTGTCGTCACTCCATCACTCATGGAAATGTCACTAGTATAAAGCAAGTATATAACTGGCCCAAGGACGCTTCCTTGCGGTACACCTGCGGCAATAGCTTTTAGTTCGGAGTATTCTTCGCCATATCTCACTCTAAACTGTCGGCCAGAGATGTATGATATCAGAATGTGGCTCATCTGCCTAGGCAGATTATTAGTTATTTTGTATTCGAGGCCCTCGTGCCATACTTTGTCAAAATATCGCTGCGCATATTTCTTTTTCTTCTAGGGTTCTTTCTATTACATCAGTGATTCGGTGCACTTGATCAATGGTCGAATGTTTGTTCCGAAATCCAAACTGGTGAGTTGGAATGAGCTGATTTTTTCAATAATTGGCTTGAGGCGTTTCAGAAGCAGTTTTTCGAACAGTTTGGATATGTTTGGTAGTAGTGAAATCGGGCGGTAAGATGCTTTCTCATTGGGTGGCTTCCCTGGTTTGGGAATCATAATAACTTCCGCAACTTTCCACTGCAGCGGTACGTACTGTAGTCGTAGCGCAGCATTGAATAGATGTGTAAGCTTCATTATACCCTTTTCTGGTAGTTCCTTCAGCAGTTGTCCACTTATTAAGTCATAGCCGGGATTTTTTTGGCACTGAGATTCTTTTGTATCTCATTGTAATTTTCTTTTGGAGTTACTGGCAATATGGCTCTGTCCTCCTGTTGTTTATCTCTGGTAGGTTCTCATTGTCATCAGCTGGATGTGGTTGGAATGTATTCGCTAAGTGTTCAGCAAATATTTCTGCTTTTTCCTCGTCTTTTCTAGCCCATCCGCCATCATTTTACGAATGGGTGGATTATGATTATGAGGCCGCTTTAATCTCCTTGTGGCTTTCCAGAGAGTATTCGGTATCTTTATCGTCTGTTAGTCCCTTTAGGAATTCAGTGAACGTTTCATTCTTAACAGAACGGATCTCTTCTTTGAGTTGTTGGCTTAACCGGTTTAGCAGTTGTTTGTCTGCCGGAGCTCTGGTTTGTTGCCATTTCTTCCGTGCTTTCGCTGAGACAAGTTCTCTGATCTCCTAGGGTAGTTCACGCCAATTGTTTTTCTTTTTGGCTCAGGGTATTGCTCCATGCGGCTTGCTGCAGGTCGATTACAAACCGCTCTGCTTGTTCATCTAGCTGCTCAATTGATCTTAGTGGAACATTTAGTTTGATACGCTGTTCTACTTCTGCTCTAAATCCATCCCAGTCAGTCCATTTGTTTGTTAGTGATGGTGAAGATGATTTATTGATTATTGTTTCGCTTAGTGTCAGGATAATGGGGGAGTGGTCTGATGACATGTTGTAGTTATCTTCAATACCAATGTAGTTGGAAGATACGCTTTTCAGTATGAAGAAGTCTATCACATCTGGTATTTTGTTGCTATGTGACGGCCAGTATGTTGGTTTGCCAGTTGAATGACATACGCATTTAGCTTGCTTGATCGCTTCATATAGCTGTTTTCCTTTAGTAGTGACAAGTCTGGATCCCCAGTGGGTATGTTTGGCGTTGAAGTCACCTCCTAATAGGAAGTGATCTCCTAGCTCTTGGAAAAGCCTTATAAAGTCATCTTTTTCTAGTGCGTACCTTGGTGGACAGTATATTGCAGCAACTGTATAATCCTTGGACTTTGTGAGGATTTTTACCGCTGTTGCTTGTATTTCGCGAGTGTTGTAGTTTACTTCTTCATAATGTTTTACGTTATCTTTTAATAATACCGCCGATCCACCCTTGCTGTATTATCTGGATGGGGGGTGTGGTATAGTTTGTACCCTTTTATATTTAGGTAGTTTTCCTTAGTAAAATGGGTTTGACAAATTAGGCAGATGTCTATTTTTTGATCCCAGAAGAATAGTTCTAATTCATGGGCGTGCTGGAGAAGCCCATTTGCATTCCATGCTGCTATTCTAATTGACATAGCCATTTTTATTTCCTAGTTATGGGCGCGACCCTATTGCTATTTTCTAGTTTCGTCACTCTAGTTAAGATAGACTTTATGGAATCTTCTTGCTTTTCGAGTTTTCCAAGAATTGCTTGCAATGTTTTGTTGATTACATCCATATTAGCTTCTTCGATCTTGCCTTGTTGAGTTTTACCTTGACCATTCGTGCGTATCTGGTACCTGCTGAGCTATTTTGCACAGCCGTACTAGCCTTAGGTAAGGTTGGAAAATTTTGCAGCGTTTTCTTTATTGGTGCCGTTTCTTGGGCATTAGTTGTTCTTCGGTTGTTTCGTTTGTTTTCTTGTAGGGTTTTTCCTACGTTTTTGAAGTTCCTTTGCGACTACGCACCCGCGATAGTTTGCCGGGTGAGCTTCTCACAATTGACGCATTTAGCTTTTGCAGGTTTAGTTAACTTGCAGTCCTTAGTAGCGTGAGGTCCTGCACACTTTACGCACCTTGCCTCTTTGTGGCAGAAGGATTGGGTGTGTCCATACGCCTGGCACTTTTGCATTGGGGATAAGGTTGTTTTCTTACGTAGAGGTTCAATTTTTACCCTCAATCCTGCAATCATACTAATTTTGTGAATATCTTTAATATCTTCTGATTTGTCAAAATCTAACATGTATAGAGGCCAGTGGCTTAGTGATGATGCCATTCTCTGTTTTCGTTTTTTTCATAATGTTAGTAACATTTACGATTTTAAATCCTCTTTCTTTTAAGTCTTATGTGATCATTTTTATTGAACACGTCGGGTGTATACCTCTGGCTATAACTTTTATGGGTCGGTTTTGTTTGTCTTCATAGATGTAATATTCGACATCGTAATTGCGTAGAGTTGAGATCAGACTACGGTATTGCGTTTCATCTGAGACGTTGATCTTAAATACATGACAAATATGTCATGTACAGTTTCGTATTCTTTTATATTCACCAGATTTATTGTAATTTTTTTTGGTGGAGGTAGGGTGTTTTCTTCTCTTTCGACTTATTCTCTGATTATTTAGCGGTTGTTGATTGCTGCTGTGGAGAGATCTCCGGGGACGCAATTGCTTTCCGTTTTTTATGTCTTGATTTCTGAACTATCCAGTTTGTTTCTCTAGCTAATTCTTCTTCGTCGGTGTGATATTCGACTTTTTCATCAGTTGCTTGCTCTGCTTTGGGTGCCGCCACTGGATTCTCGAGGCTTTTTACCCTTTGCATTAGCTGGTTGATATTATCCTGTAGAGTTTCGATGGTTGCGAGGGATTGTTGCCAAGCGTTCCATAAATTAAGCTCATTTTGAGTTTTTAATTGATTCTCTTGTACAAGAATCTGGTTTTGCTGAGATAATAAAGCCTCAGCTGGTGTTGGAGGTCGTTGTATTAGCGGGAGTTTATTCATTCTGTTGCTGTGTGCATATTTGCACTGCTGCAAAATGATTAGCTTGTTATCTTACCGAGCAGAGTACAATCACATTTTCAGGCAGTTGCACTTTCTCGGCAGGATCCTTATCACACTTCACTTCGCGTTTTACACGTACTCGCAAGCTCGTATTAGATATTACTGCTAGAGCGGCATCCAACACATCTTCACTCTTCAAAAGTAAAACGAGTACTAGAATTATGCTCTCCCAAGTGCATCGGGATACATTTCAAACATCATATTTGTTATTAGTGACCCCAAAAACTTCTATTCAGGCAGTTTAAACTAGGAAAATAAGCAAGATGGAAATGATTCACAATTACACATGCAATTTACCTATAAAATGCTGCATCAAAAGCCTTATGCTATAAATGGCATAAATTTGTATATAAAAATGTTTTGCGGTTATTTCTATTAAGGTATTATCAAAATGTGTAGTGTAGTAGTATATAACCATAATATAGATATATCTACCCAAAAGCGTTATATCGATGAGACATTGCAAAAGATCCATAACAACGTTTATTGGACAAACCGTCGTGTTTAATTTTGCGTGGGCATGTGAATACCTATTTAACAAAAGATTTGCTTTATCACAAGTACAACTATAATAAAAAATAGTTTAGTCGTTTTATAGTTGAAAATTATATCTCGTATGAGAATAGTTTGTGAATAAAATGATGTAAAAGAGTAGTTCTGGGAATTTTCGTAATTTCAAAGTGAAGCTTTTCTCATAAGCTTAATATTTTCCAACGACACGAAGTTGTTCTCTTTCTAAAACTATCCCATGATTATCAAATGTCGTAGCTAGTTAAAAAAGAGTTTGTTAAGTACAAAAATATTAATCTTCTTGAATCCGAGCTACAATTTTTGTGTCCGTAAAAGCTGCCCTATATGTTACGTGCTGTTCTAGCACTGATACAAAAATTCAAAAACGGCCGTAAATAGCGAAGCAAACGGCGGCAACTTCATTAAGAAATATTTTGCCGCAAAGATGTACAAAAGAGATACGAGTATATATATAGGTGTATATCTCTGCATTAATCTGCCGGCAGGAAACGGGGCAGAATTCCCAAAAACCATCACGTATCGCCACCTTATATTTCTTCCAAGGATGAGAATTGGTGGCATCGTTTGTTACTTTGAAGGCGAACGTCCGCGAAACCCAATTTCCTGAGCGGAAGCAAAGTTGATGCAGGCCATTGTGGCAAAAGGTTAATTTCGCCACCACCGAACGCAAAGCCGCTTGGGTGTTTGACTGCTGCGGACGGCTTGCAGAATAAATATTTAAACTTGTAGTTTTTCCTCGGATACATTGAGGGTAGAAATATATTTTCTATTTGCATTTATATTTGTACTCAGCAGTTTGTTTGTTTACTATCGCATATATAGGACAGGCGAGAGCTGTAGAAGGCACGTACGCGACGTTTTTATTAGATGTCGTCCTGAATTTAGTTTAAATATAAAAAACCTCCAGGCACATCATTCTAAATATTAATAAAACGAAATAAGTGAACTGACACGAATGTTATCAATTTCAGGAAAGTAGAAAATTTGATATGCTACTTTATAATTTTAAGTAAAAATAATAACGCGTATTTCTACATGTTTGCCTACTTTCATACAAAGTGTTAGCATTTTTGTTTTTAAACAAGAAAAAAAAGGAAAATATCAAAAATTGAAGGCTCAAGGTGAATGTCGAACTATTAAATTAAATAGCAAACTACAAACATGGATAAAGCACATGAAAGTAGCAACAAAAAAATTATCAATTAAGTAGTAAATAATTTAACAAATACGGGCAAACCTATAATAAGTCGTAAATGTTTAGACATAAACTTTGATAATTTTTAAGAGGCGAAATTGGTTATATTAGCAATAAATGAGGTAAAAAAGTTTAAAAATCATTATAAGTTAGGGAAGGCTGCAATCCTAGAATAATGACAGGCAAAAAGGAAATAATGAGATAGTGGAAGACGCACCCAAAGCTTAAACAAACAAGAAAGCACAGCGAAAAGGTACAAAGAAAAAAATTCCAATATAAATATAGATAAATATATAGTCCAGAAGGGACGTACTTTCTACCTGGAAAGTTCGAAGTTAATGATATCTTGGTATGTTGTTTGTGGGTACTCTGTAGAGTAGAATCTAAGTTTTCGACCACGATGACCCTGTACTAGCTTGGGGGGAGCCGAAAAACCTAAAAATTTTTGGAGTTCTTTCATTTTGTCGCTTATAACTTCTAAATCAAGCTTTTTTAGCGCAATATACTTATTTACAAAGTTAAAGAATATTAAATATTTTTTTATTAAATAGTTACCGAGATACAGTGGTTCAAATATACAACAAATTTCCAAAATTATCAAAAATAACAGAAAAATGCAGAAGATGAACTGGCTGAATGGAATTGCTGACTCATCAACTATGTCTTTCTTTGTCTACAGCGCATACGACCCTGCAAGCCTAGAAACTTTATCATAAGTAGCTGAAAATTCTAACGTTGGTAGGAGGTTTAAAAAAAGTTTGGGTTCAAAGTTCTTGTAAACATACTTTGCAACCCCAGTCATAATAGGAAACAAGAAAGATTTTGGTCGCACGGCTAGCATAATGATATGTGCCAGAGCAAAACACTTCTTCTTCCACGATTCTGGTGAACCCCGTTTATTTGTCAAAATGATTGTATGTAGGATGAGAACATGGTGGGAACTACCATAAAATTATCAATTAGAAGGTAATCAGTAGTGCCGAACATTTTAGAGCGGATATCCTCTAAAATAATTTTGCCTGCAGTTTTCACAATTATTTCTTCTTTTCTGTTAAAGTACAGTTGTCAAACAAAAATTTTGTGGCCAGTGTTTTTGAAACATACGATACTCCCTCTGTTGGGTGAACCAGAGATGATTATGTGATCTTTATACTTCTTCTTCTGACCCTTTTTCACAGTTTTAACATGTGGATGAGAATTTTCAGGTACCTCATCAAGCAACTTACCAAGAAAAAACTGGCACTCGTCATTTCTTATTGAGAAAGGTGAATATAATTTCTACGGTTTGATCTTCGTTGGGAGTAGATTGTCCCGGCCTTTTGTGGACACATGCAGGTATTTCGTAGAAATTTAAATATACTTTTGGTAGTATTCCACATTAATCACAATTAAATCTGTATCCATATTATCCAACATTCTCATACGTTCGTTAATTTTTTATCCCCATTTACCACCTCTCTATCTTGCGTATGACAAAATCGTGCTTGATACCTATAGGAGTGTCACTTTGATCACAGAATTGCGACTTTCCGTAGGCAACTTGGTCTGTTTTTGTCTGAACTCTTCAATAAATTCTTCTATGCATAAAAAGCATTTGTTGTTGAAATCAAATGATAATGATGTCTTACGGCTTGGGTCGGGAGTAGTTGTAGGGGTGTCACGTTCACGACGCAATGGGGCCAAAATCAATTTCTAGTTGTAATTTTTTTGACAAGCATTGAGTAAACTGTAATTTCCTCCACTCCTTCCAGTAACCGTTGGTGTTCAAGCTTTTTGCATTTGACATTGGAGATAAGAGGCGTAGCAACCCCTTTCTTTTAACTAAAGCCACTTAACGTTCTGCCAAAGTTCCTTCACATATGAAACACCGTTCTAACACTATTGAAGATGTCATATTAATTCAGTATTACAATAAAAATAATTCAAATTACAGCAGGTCCAAGAACAACGCGTTGTAATATCACCCAAATAAGGCGTCGTCAACGAACATTTACTTCAAACAGCTATAAGGAAGCTAAACTGAAAAAAACTCTTACTTTAGGAACGTAAAAGAATGATCGTTAAGTTTGTGAGCAAAGGGAGGGGTCACGAGGGATTGGTTTTTCACTCTCCCCTAACATCTGTACCTGATCCCGTTACCTGATGAAGGTGTTACGCTAGGTCATTCCATTATAATGATTCCCCTAACAATACCCTTACCTGAAAAGGATGGAACGTTCTGCACTTAACACAATGTACATAGAAATATTAAAAAATAAAAGTTGTAAGCAAAAATCTACATTTTTCTGCTAATTTTGATAATTTGAGAAATTTGCTATATCTTTGAACCAACGTATCTCGGTAACTATTGGGTTACAAAATACCTTTGGTCAGTGAAATCTGAAAGAAATTTAATTACTTTCAACTTTGTAAATAAGTGTATTCCGACAAAAATGATATTTTAGAAGTTATAAATAAAAAATTTAAAATATCTAAAAATTTCAAGGTTTTTGGTTTCCTCAAGTTAGCACAAGGTCCTCAAGGTCGACAAGTCAGATTCTACTCTATAGAGTACCCACAAACAACGTACCTAAATATCATTAACTTCGGAATACTTTCCAGGTACTCCACTTCATTTGTTTCTGCCGCTCGGACTAATACAAATAAAGCAAATTATAGAAACAGTGCAATGTATTAAAATAACGTAACATCAAATTTGTTAAAAAATCTACGATTTGCAACTCGTTCGCACGAAGCAAGCAAGGAAATTAAAGCCCAAGTAAAGATTAACAATAAAAATAATAATAAATAAAATAGTTAATATAACTAAATAAACAAAATTGGGTGATGAAAATGCGACCCGTACAAAGCATTTGAAAAATAATTAGGAAATTATAAAGACGAAAAAGCATTTGGTATACCCAAAGCACAAAAAGATGACCACTCAAACATCCGACAAACTGTTAAATATGCCACTGATAATGAAATAGGATATGCCGGAGGTAAAGAAAAACTAGAAGAGTTAAAAAATAGTTCAAGTAACAAAAAAAAATTGGAAAAGGAGCGCAAAAGAACAAAAAGAAAATGAGTAAATCAAAAATGAATTGAATATATTGATAAATAGTGGGAAACGATTGGAAAGGGAAAAAGAGAAAACTCTAATGCTAACCGAACTTTAAATAATTATTACAAATATGGATGAGGTCATCACATATAAATAATTTTTTTTTTGTAAGTGCAAAGACACTTATTTTATTACAATCTGATCTTAATAGATCAATGAGTAATTCAATTCTAACTTAAAATAACTAAAATTAAACTTAAAACTAAGGTCTTACTCATCAGTGTCCTTAGAGTTCTGATAATACTAAGTAGGTATATTATCCCTAACGTACGCTCTTAGACACACACTATCCTCTGCTTTGGAGAAATCACTGAACTAACTTAAAGGGCTTGGTCCTCTTGAGTCTTCGCACTAGCTGTGAATTATCGAGGAGCTGGATGGCCTCTATGTTCACATGTTGAAGAAGCCGTTGTTCGTGACTTCTGGCAAACATAAGAATGACTTGCTCTACAGTCTTCACCTCGAGGTCCCGATGGATATTACTGTTGCGGCAGTACCAGGGTGCATCTACAATGTTCCTTAATACTTTGTTTTGAAATCTCTGAATGATAAGAATATTACTCTTGCTGGCACAACCCCAGAGTTGGATGCCATATGCCCACACGGGCCCTAATATTTGCTTATATAGTAGTAACTTATTATGTGGACAAATTGGAGTTTCGTCCTATTAACCAATACATTTTTTATACCTTAAACCGAGTTCTTCTTTTCTTTTTAATGTGGGCCTTCCAGCGTAACCTCGCATCAAGTGTCATACCCAGGTATTTAGCCGTATTAGCGTATGGGATCTGGGTTTCATTAATTTTAACGGGTATGTGTTGTTTCCGTTTATTGGTGAAATTGATATGTACAGATTTACTTTCATTCAACTTTATCCGCCACCTACTAGTCCAGGCGTTGATCTTGTTAATAGACGTTTGAGCTTCCTCGTGGCGTGATCACTTCCAACTGCAAGAATTGCGGTATCATCGGCAAAGGTGGCGATAGTTTCGTGTTCGAGTTCAGGAATATCACTGCTATAAAGTAAGTATAGTACTGGACCTAGTA
Organism: Sinelater perroti; assembly: GCA_036346155.1. Classification (NCBI taxonomy): domain Eukaryota; kingdom Metazoa; phylum Arthropoda; class Insecta; order Coleoptera; family Elateridae; genus Sinelater; species Sinelater perroti. The sequence continues at coordinate 759,210 of JARFIY010000356.1, read as the reverse complement.
CACTACCTTGTGGTACTCCTGCATTAATTTCTTTCAATTCAGAATAGGTGTCTCCTTGTCTTATTCTGAAGTACCTTTCTGACAAGTAAGATTTTAAAATTTGCGTATATTGCCGAGGTAGCAATATATCTAATTTGTGGAACAAGCCCTTGTGCCATACTTTGTCAAAAGCCTGTGCCACATCTAAGAAGACAGTAGCGCAGACTTTCTTTTCTTCAAGTGATTTTTTAATTATATCTGTGATCCTGTGCACTTGGTCTATGGTTGAATGTCTTTCTCTAAAACCAAATTGGTGATGAGGAATTAGAGCCTTCTCTTCGATTATCGGTTTCAGCCTTTTAAGGAGTAATTTTTCATACAATTTTGATATAACAGGCAAAAGTGAGATAGGCCTATATGAAGAAACTTATTGTGGCGGTTTTGCTGGCTTAGCGATCATTATGACCTCTGCTACTTTCCACAACTTAGGAACATACATAAGTCTGAATGAGGCGTTGATGAGATTGGTCAATTTTACTGTGGCTTTTCTTGGGAGTTGCTTCAAAATTTCACCTGTAATAAGATCGAAGCCAGGAGCTTTTTTCTGATTAATGTTATTCTTGATTTCTTTAGAGACTTCTTTAGGTGTAACTGGTCTAATGACTGTATCTTCCTGTATTGGTTCTGTCCAGTCTTGTGAATCGTCTCCTTCATTTGGTTGGAAAGTCATTTCTAGGTGCTCTGCAAATCTACAAGCTTTTTCCTGATTACTACGTGCCCAGGTACCATCTGCATTTTTGATCGGTGGATTTTGTAAAATAGGCCGTTTTAGATTTTTTGTGGCTTTCCAAAGGAAATAGTCCGTTTTGCTGTCGTTGCTCAATTCACTTAAAAAGTTGCTCATAGATTCATTTTTAATTCGTAGGATCTCCCGCTTTATCTGTTGAGTGGCATTATTGAGGGTAGTTTTATCCGTAGGTGCTCTGGTTTGATGCCATCTTTTTCTTAGTTTTCTCTTTTTTGTAACTAGGTCCATAATCTCTTTGGGATAATTATTTTCCTTTACATTTCGTTTAATTTCTGGAGTATTATCCCAGGCTGCTTGCTGAATGTTCCTAATAAGCAGTTCGATTTCTTCAAGTTGTTTTTCATTCTTAAGTGGAGCTGACAGATTAATGGAATTTTCAAGTTGTATTCTAAAGCTATTCCAATTTGTCAGTTTGTTTACAAGCCTCGGCGGGTTTTTTTTATTAATTATCTTGTCACTTAGTGTGAGTAGTATGGGAGAATGGTCAGAATTCATATCCCATGCTTCCTCAACATATAAGTAATTGGGGGATATATTCCTTACTATAAAGAAGTCTATTAGATCAGGAATCTTACTGCTATCGGTTGGCCAATAGGTAGGCTTCCCAGTTGATATTGTATCACAGTTAAGCTGGTTGCATGCTGATAGAAGTTCTCTACCTTTGGTAGTCGTTAGCCTCGATCCCCAATGGGTGTGCTTCGCATTGAAATCACATCCAACAATGAATCTACATCCTTGGGTTTCGAGGAAGTCTAAGTATTGATTTTTCTTAACCGCGTATCTAGGTGGGGAATATAATGATGTGATAACAACTTCGTAGGTTTTTGTTTTAACTTTAACAGCTGTAGCTTGAATTTCCTCTGTTTGATATTGAATTTTTAGATAATGTGTAATGGATTCTCTTAGTATTATTGCACTACCGCCTCTAGCGGTGTTTTTTGGGTGGATAGTGTGGTATACCCTGTATCCCTTGAATTTTATATGCGATTCCTTGGTAAAATGGGTTTCAGCAATAAGACACACATCGATCTTTTCTATGTCCAGGACTGCTTGTAACTCATGATGATGTTGAAGTAGTCCATTGGCGTTCCATTGCATTATTCTGATATTATTATTAGCCATTTTTAGATTTAGGTATCGCTCCTTGAGCGCGATATTCCAGCTTTGAGATACGATCGTCCATTTTACTTAATTTTTCCAAGATCAATTGGAGCGTGTGTTCAACTGACGAGTTTTGTTGACTTGGTGTTTTCTCAATCTGTTTCTGCGGCTTTTCAGATGCCACCTGGCTATCAGTCCTTGGTTTAGGAGCATTATCTTGTTTTGATGGAACGGGGTTTATTTTCTGTTGGTCGAATCTGTTTGGCTGTTTGGGTAGACTCGGTTTCTTCATTTGTTTATTCTTTAACATCTGCATTTCTTTTGCTACCATGCATCCACTGTAGTTAGATGGATGTGCTTCCCCACAATGTACACATTTTGGAGGAGTTTCCTTTTGTTTCTTACACTCTGCAGTAAAGTGTTTACCCGTGCATTTTACGCATCAGGGTTCTTTAGCGCAGTATTTCTGTGTGTGCCCATATGCTTGACACCGCTTACATTGTGGCACTAATTTATTTTTTTAATGGGTTGAATTTCTACCGAATGCCCATGATATCTTTTATTTCGAAAATTTTGTTAGTGTCTTCATCATGTCTAAACGACAACATGAACATGTTTAGAGGATGTTTTGTTTTGTATTGTAATTTTTTTGTTGCTTCAAGTATTTTATATCCTCTTTCTCGTAGTTCGCTAACTATCTCTTCCGAATTACATGAGTGATGAAGCCTAGTAGCCATCACCTTAATAGGTCTATTTTGTTTATTTTCAAAAGAGTGCCACGAGTACTCATTGTCAAGCAGAGCTTTCGTGAGGGCTTGATAGCTTTCCCTATCTGAGATGTTAATTTTAATGTTTTGGTTATTTATTATCTTAATTTGAAAACCACGAAGGATGTCATTAAAGTTATTAATTCCGTCCACAATTATAGGCGGTGGTTGTGGATCTTTCTTTGGTTGTATTGTTTTGTTTTCTAAGATCTTTTGCCTGTCTTGTGGGGGGGTAAGCGTTGTATTCATTTTTCTCTTTTTATTCTTTACTCTTACCCACTCGGTCTCTTTTGCTAGCTCATCCTCATCCGTGAAGTACTCCGTTAGTTCTTCCTCCTTCTGTAATGTTGGAGGATTTGGGGTTGAACTATTTTCTAACATTGCAAATTTAACATGTAAATCCGCATTAACCTTCTGTAAATTTTCTAATTGCATTTGAAGAGCATTTAATCTATTAATAATACTGGCTTTCTCATTCTCCGATTTTTGCCAAGCAGCAAAAAGCACTTGTTCATTTTGTGACCTTGCACTATTTTCCTGGAAAAGTGCATTATTTTGTTGTATTAATATCGCCTCATTCGGCGACTGTGCTGGCGGTGTTTGATAAAACATATGTACTACGCGATAGCTGAACGACCGTGACACGGCCGCCGGATATCACTCGCATTGAATGATGCCCGATTAACACTTATTTACAGGCGACACTTGCGACACGATGTTTACAGTTTGAAAGTCAAACGAATACTCCTCATATAAATAATGACCTAACAAAAAAAAACATACAGAAGGAATTAAGAGTAAAAGCTCAAAAAGAAAGAAACTAGAAAAACCTGTTAAAATCTGATTCAGCAAGATAACGGTTACTGATGAGCTATGGAAGTGAAGAAACTAGAAAAGGCTAAAAACCATAGAAACAAATAATGTGTATAATGGTGACGACTATTCAAAAATAAAGGCTTTAACATCGAAAAATAAAAGAAACGCAAAAAGAAAAATTTGAAAGATAGCAACGTAAGATGTTAGAAGTTCAACTGGTAAGAATTTAAAAAGGCAGATTTAGATAGTAGAAGAAGGAAAACAAAGAAAAATTGTTGTCAAAGAAATACAGTTAAACAGATCGGAAGAAGGAGCAAAAGAAGGTATACAATGTATTATTAAAACATTATAATGTAAAATATCTACGTAGTTGCTTAGACATCGGATAATAGTAAACTATTTAAATGGAGAAGACGTAATAGAAAAACAAAAGAGAAACTAAAAAATAATAATGAAACGCGCTAATAAATTTTCAGTATGTTCAACAACTTAATAATAATGCATCTCTTAAACATACAAAAATTTGTAGGTACACTGTAGAAATTTAATAATCTACTATGTAATTATTAACAACCACTACAGAAAAAATTAAAGATAAAACGAGGTCCATAGATTTACTTATACCACTTCTTTGTAAATCGATATAAAATGTAAAAAACATGTAAAACATATTAACAAGGACAAAGAAACACTAGATTATAAAGTAAGAGATGCACAAACGGAAGAATATGAATATATGACAACAAAATATATAAACACTACAGAGTCAATAGAGCATAAGGAAGCAAAACACTAAATAAAAGCAAAAAGTAGTGGAATAAAATAAAAAATGCAGAAATAATAATTATATTAAATGGACAGAATTCAAGAAACTATAATTAATATAAAAAAAGATAATAGTTAACGAAATAGTAAAAAAAGCAAAACCGCAGTCATGAAAATAGATTAGCGTAACAATAGGACATAACTGCTTGAAAAATTAGAAACTATTTTATAAAGTACTAAAAATAGTTAAAAAAGGAAATTATTGTAGTAGGTGAAACGTAATAATTACAAACAAGATAATGATACGTCGGAAATAATGCTTTGAAAACATATTACATACAGAGAAAGAGGTAATGGAATAAAGTAAACAAGAAATTAAGACACAAATATAGATAACAACACATAATATAAAAAGAAGAGAGATATAAATATAGAAGAAACAAGCGAGTAAGTGACATTTACCTAAAATATTTTAGAGATGTTTTAGAGTAGCTTAGAAAAACGAGTATAGACAGTAAAACCAAAAAATAGAAAAAAATGGTGGCTAAGCAAAGTAATGATGATAGGAAAAGAAGCACGGATTATAATAGAACAACTAAATATAAAAAATTTAGGATAAGTAGAGACTTTTAAATATGTACGTATAAAGATATATAGGACTGAGAAAAACGACGTTAAAATAAACGACAGATTAGTAAACGATATCAGGCTCTGGACAATACCTTTATACCAAAAAAGAAATATTTAATAAAAACGAAAATAGTAGTTTATAATAAATATATAAAACCAGCTCTGACTAGCGGGGTTTTATCAACACAAATAAAATAAGAAACTCAGGCTATCAATATAAATGCCACTGAATCAAGAACAATACAAGAAAGGATAAAATTTGCAATAAAGTAATAGGAGAAGAACTCAAAATAGAGCTACTCTTTAAAGTACCCGAACAGCAACAATTATATTTTTTCGATATATAAGATGAGGGAAAAGGCAACCAACAGTATATACAAAGTACGACTAAGGCAAAAACAAAGTAGAGGTAGACCAAGAAAAACATGAAATAAAGTGACATCAGAATGTTTGAAAGAAAGGGGACTAACATGGAACCAAGGAAAGAAAATATCAAAATACCAAATAAATGGCTAATATTTACATATCGGCAGGAAGAAAATCAAATAAGAAACATTTTATGAACACCCGGTATATTAAAAATCCTGAGCTTCAATTTTTTTTCGAGTTCTTATTTTACCAACTTTTATTTTAAATTCATGTTTATCTCGTGATAAAAAATCATTTTTACTCTCATGAATTTTTTGTCTTCAACCGTTTAGATGCCCGACCGCTTTGCGACCAATTTTGCGACCTTGCAGCCAAACCACTATGCCGATTTTTACCAAAAGCTTCGCACTGCGTCCCCTGCCTACAAGTAACTTGCATACCAAATTTAAAGTCTTTAGATTTTACGGTTTTCGAGATATCCTGTTTACTGACACACAGACAGACAGACCCACACACACACGAACCAATGACTCAAAGTAACTTTTTTGGTGTCCTGAGGCTATATTTCGCCCAGAAATGTGAAAAACTGGGTAGGTCAAATTTCCTTATTATAGGATAAGGAAAGTAAAAAGTGCATAAACAATGCGGATAAAAGTGAGGTTACCAAATACACGACCCCACCGTTTGGGCAACAAAAATCGGTCTCCGGTTGCCACTTGGCAACAACATCGCCGCATCAAGCAAGGTCAAGCGGCGGGAAATTCGAATGTTCCCGCTTACATTTTAATGGTGTCATGTTTGCTTACAAAGTAATGCTTTCCTGGAATAAGATTGCTAATGTCGTTATTTGTGTGGCCGTGCCCTTCTGCACGAACACCATTCTGTTTGTGATCATGGCTGCGGTAAGGTGCACCGGTTGTGATGTTGGTATGCGGCAAGCTGGTGTTATTGGTGAATATCGTAATCGTCTCGCGGAGTTCCTCGTTGATCACGGGGTGCTCCGTCGGAATATGAATTGTTCGAAATTCTAGCAGCTCATGCCGTTAAATGTTACTAATTGGATGTTCCGCTACAGACGGCGGCAGCAGGTGCTAGAACCAGAGAGACATCGTCGCCCTCGTCGGGTATACTGTACGGTGGTCAGAAGCGCACGACGTGATACGTGGGTGGGCAATTCCCATTTGAGTCGGAGGTTGTTCCCCGGCAAAGCATCATAGAAGCCGAGATGAAATTGTCACGACGTACTATCGTGGATTGGTCTTTATTTTGTAGGGAAGTCTGTACTGGCTCGCTGAACATTCCGAAATGCTAGGAGGGCTCGGAGTCTCCGTCGAAATTGATGAGGCGAAATTAGGGAAGCGTAAGTACAATAGGGAAGGGGCATTGAAGGCCAATGGGTTTTTGGCGGTTTCAAACGGGGAACGAAACACGTCTTCATTGAGCCCGTCCCAGATCGTACTGCCGCAACCCTGATTGCTGTGATTCAACGATGGATTCGCCCTGGCACTACTATCGTATCGGACTGTTGGCGAGCTTATGCTTCTCTAGAAGATGAAGGCTTCCGCCACTTCACTGTGAACCACTCGATCGCATTTGTTGATCCCAACGACCCTACCGTCCATACACAAAACATTGAGCGTTTGTGGAGGGACGTTAGAGGTGCCATTCCACGGTGTGGCCGTCGGGCTCAACACTTTGCAGGATACCTGGCAGAGTTTCTGTTTAAGCAGGTTCATGGACCGGACGCTAGTTTCCACGTTTTCCACCTTGCTGCAAAGCAGCTATAGCCGGCGCCATAAAGAAAGTACAACACAAACGGCCCTTTCTAGGGCCACCATATATTTTATGAAATGGGATGGCCCTTTAGAGGTTTAATTGGTTATTTGCATACAGCTATGTCAGGCAGACACACTTGCACACTTGAAATAACACTAAGTCCTGTAGTCTAAGCATGCGGCTCTTGGGCACTCTAAAAAGCGAAAGATGAATTATAACGAAACAGGTAAACTATCAAAGGAATTTCTATATGAAAACTGGCTTATTACTTCGGCAGAGTGCCTGCAGTCAATTAAGGGTTTGCACAAAGACAGCTGCTGTTATTGACTTTAAAATTGACCAACAAACCAGTAAATAAATGGTACAACCAAAGGATTTTAATCTTTTTACAATATGCAAACAAGTACGGACGTGGAAGTCCTTTTGCACCAATGTTCGGGGCTTCTATACATAAAACAAAAATTTGCGGCCACTTCCGGTCAAACTGGACTCGAAATTTTCCGATCAGGCAGATTTTTGCCGTCTGGACTTGACTTATGGTCCTTAGTTGAATACTGAAAACGTTATGTCTCTATCTACCACAGATCAAAAATTATAAGTCGTGACAGATGTCAGAAATGACAGAAATAGAAGCTTGGAAATTGCCTCGATCAAAAGTTGAAAACTAAAAGGACGGGCGGACAAACATTACTCTCTTACACTTCCCTGTCCCTTCAGTAAATCTCCCTTAGGGACAACCCCTGAAAGGGCTGTTTGAATACAATGTTGCATGCAGAAGAGCACGGCCCAACAAATAACGACATCAGCAACCTTATTCCAGGAAAGCATTACTTTGCAAGCAAACATGACACCATTAAAATGTAACCGGGCAACATTTGAATTTCTCGCCGCTTGACCTTGCTTGATGCGGCGGCGTTGTTGCCAAGTGGCCGGAGACCGGTTTTTGCTGCCCAAACGGTGGGATCGCCTGTTTGGTAACTTCACTTTTACCCACATTGTTTATGCACTTTTTTGCTATTGTAGCCCCAACATTTTGTGTGCGCCGCAAATGGACTGCTGCCTTAGCATTTTGGAACACTGGGGGCCTTTTCGTAAGCTCCGAAACAAATAATAAGTCGTCGAAAATATTCTTTAATTTTCCCCGTTTTTCCGACCGCGACACTTTTCCGCAGGTGCATCTATGCTTTTGTAAGCGATATTCACCATTTCTATTAAAAAAAAATTACTGCAAATATTTTACAGGCGTGGTAAGGGTACGAAACAATTACCCCGGCATTATTACCCCATGTTCGAAGTGAACGCAAGTTCTCATTATTTTTAGGCCCAGGTTCGTCCGCACAGCAAGTAAGCACCCCAACCAGGTTACCACACTAGCGCTATATTCACTTCGTTGAACTAATTAATTAATTAATTAATTCAGTATGTTCAAAATTGTATTAATATTATTTAATTATAATTAATGATAATAAATTATCAGGTAGAGTAAAATCTTAAATTCATAGTCAAATCGGCCCTCCGGATTGCCGAATTAACTAAAAGCAAGCTTTACGTTAGAATCCAACTTAAAAGTGCTGTATTCGTGCACAGCTGCATAACTGCAAGCACTAATTTTAATTTAATCGATTGTCAATAGTTGGGAGCAGCGCATTTTCCCCCGAATTAGCTACAACTGCATTCACGTTACGACTCCCCAACGAACATATATGCGCAAAGTCGCCAACAATCGTTAAAAAACCATTTGCGCAGCTCTTTTTTAAACTGTGGTTGCTTTGAGCTGCATTTCGGACACCTTGGTGCTTCCCCGTTAACCCTAGTATCTGATGCTAGTATTTAAAATTTCCATCTTTTTTTGTAGTCATTGTTTTTCTGAATGCTGTATTTAATTAGACGAAAATTAAAAAAAAGCCGAAGCTGATCAACCATTTGGCATAAATAACTTTTGAGAATTTTAATTTTTTTGGTGGAAATTGCAAATTAACAGAAATATTTTGACAATGACTGCAAATATTAGTTTTAGAAATATATATGTCACATTAACAGGTCATTTTGGCCCATACTATTTTCTTTCGTGCTCTTTTATATTTGGCTTTTCGTTTCCAGTTTTCTACGCTCTTCTCTTGTAGATCCCTTTCCACTGCTTGTGGCTATCTTATTTTGGGTCGTTCCTGTCTTATATTTACTGTAGGCTTTAGACTCAGGATTTTTTTCACTATATTGTCTTTCCTTCTTTCTGTTGCTTCTTTATAAAATGTGTAATTGTAGATTAACCCTACTTTAACTTCAACTTCTCCATGTATCACCTTTTTCAGTTCATAACCTATGTTTCACATTTGTAAATCACTGTTGATCGTGTAATTGTCTAGTATATTTTCACGTTCGTTTTTAGAGATAAAATTTACACTTTACAATTTGTTCAGCGCATCTCCAACGATTTCCTTTTGCTATTCTTGGTGCTATTTCTTCTATGTTGTAGCTATCCTCCATTAACCATGTTCCTAAATAGATAAAAATTATTTTTTTCTTTATTTCGTCTCATGTTCTAATTCTATTTCCATTTGTTTTTGTTTCTTTCTCTTTCCATTAGATCTTCCCATATGCATGTATGTACTTCGTTTTTCATCGCTCGCACATCTCGCCTCCATTTCTAATTTCCTTGTTACTCTCTTTAACTCTTTCTTCGTTGTTGCTAAAACAGTAATATCATCAGCATACGCTAGATATTTTATTTATTATTGTTCCAGTATGACTTATTCCGGTTGCTCTAATCACTTTCTTCAGAATTATATTAAAAAGTCTTGTAGATAATGAGCCACCTTGTTTTAGTCCCGTTGATATTTTATATAGTTTAGAAATTAGGTTGTTGGCTGTTATTTTATTTGTTGAGTTCTGTAATATTATTTTGACAAATCTTATTATTTTGTTAGGTACTCTCAGCACTTTAATCTCTTGATATAGGTATGTCCTAAGCCCAACAAAAAACAGACAGCATGGTGGACATCAGAGTTAGAAAACGAGATAAGAAAGAAAAAAGAACTATGGTCAAGATATCTAAACACCAACCAGCAGACAGACCTAGAACTACACAAACAGCAAAGGAACATAGCAAAACAGACCGTAAGAGATGCCAAAAATCAAGCATGGGAGAAATTTGGCGAGACCATGGAGAATAACTACAGAAACAACAAAAAACTGTTCTACAAGGTAATGAAATCCTTCAAAAAAAAAAATAAATACCCCCTGCCGCAAATACAGGACAACAACGGGAAGGTCATCACAAACTCTACGGAAATTATAGACAGATGGAGACAATACTTTATGGCGTTACTAGAGGGTACAGAAACAGATGAAAACAGAGAAGAAAACATGGGAAGCGACGAAATTAGGTCAGAAGCGAACCGTGACAATAGTCGGACGGAAGCCCAAAAAGACCCAATAACAAAATTAGAGCTGCGGGAAGCAATAAACAGACTGAATCTCGGGAAAGCAAGCGGACACGATGGAATCTACCCAGAAATGATAAGAACAATGGGAGAAGACGGGCTAAAATTGTTACTTAACATCATGAACAAAGTGTGGCAGGACAAGAAGATCCCGGAAGACTGGCAAATAGCCGTTATCCTGCCCATATTCAAGAAGGGTGACAGTAAAAAATGTGGAAATTATAGAGGAATATCTCTACTCAGCGTACCTAGAAAGCTATATGAAAGGATACTAGAAAACAGGCCGAGGAAACAAGTGAAACATCAACTTGAGGAATCGCAATGCGGTTTCAAGCCCGGACGAGGGACAAGTGATCTAATATTCAGCCACAGGCAACTGACAGAGAGAGCCATAGAATATGATCAAAGGATCTATTGTTGCTTTATAGACCTAATCAAGGCATTCGACCGCATACATAGAGAAGAAATATGGAAGGTACTAAGAAACAGGAATGTAAGCGATGAATTAATAAGAAGCATAAAGAGTCTTTACAAAACCAGCCGGAACTATATAAGATCGAACAACAAAAAATCGGAAACGTTCCTAACTAGATTAGGAGTCACACAAGGAGGAACCTTGAGCCCGCTATTATTCATACTAGTGTTAGACTATATCATCAAGGAAGTTAAAGGACAAGTTAAGAAATTCCATGCAGGATACTATAAGTTGAAACCCATATATATAACAGAAATGGCCTACGCGGACGACATGTTAATAATTGCAAACAACGAGCAGGACCTCCAACACAACATACACATATGGGACGAAGCACTGAGAGAAAGAAACATGGAGATCAACGCAGAAAAATCAAAGACAATGGTTATCGCAAGGCAACAGGAAGACATCACAATAGAAGTAAAGAACGCCATATTAGAACAGGCAGAAAGCTTCAAGTACCTTGGAACAACAATCGCAGCCGATGGGAAGCTAGAGGATGAGCTCAACAACAGAATCAAGTCAACAAACAGACTACATGGGGCGCTTTATAAAGGCCTTATGAACAAAAAAGAAATCTCTAAAGAAGTTAAAAGCAAAGTCTATAAAGCAGTATACATACCCACCCTCACGTACGGTAGTGAGGCATGGACACTAAGCGATAGACAGTATAACCGCCTTCAAGCAGTAGAAATGAAAGTGCTGAGGAAAATTAGAGGAGTAACAAAGCTAGACAGATACAGAAATGATAAAATCAGACAAGACCTGGAAACCAAATCATTACGCCAACACATAGAAGAAAACAAACTAAGATGGTTCGGACACCTAATCAGGATGGAGGAGCAAAATACAACCCAAATAATATGGAACTGCAAAACACAGGCAAAAAGACCAAGAGGCAGACCCAGAAACAAGTGGAACAACACAATAGGGAAAAGCCTACAGGATAGAGGGAAGAGTTGGACAGAAGCAGTAGAACTGGCTAAGGACCGGAAAGTATGGAGAAACTTCGTCAGAAGACGCCCAACCCAAGACGGAACACCTCGACACCAATAATGGTACAAGAGGACAGGATTAAGAAGAAGAAGAAAATATACAAAAATAACATACACATCAATGGTAATAGTTTTAGCGTAAAAATTTGATCAGTCACTAAACGATTTTTACTAAATCTACCTTAGTATTCGCGTTTATATTTTTCTGAGTGGTCCTGTAGCTTGTTACATATTACTGTAGCTAATATTTTATACACAGTGTATAATAACACATATTTCCCTTTTTATAATATAATATACAATAGTATAATTATTGCTTAATTTCAGGTTTCCAGCATCTCCCCTTTCTCTCATATTTTACTTATAAAATATTATTTCCTACATAATTATACTACAAATTTTGGTAAGCATCCAAACGGTACAGCCAACGCTGGGTCGGAAATCATCATTATTAATAGGATATCCCACGACGTAATTTATACAGAATGGCGCCTAAAAACGAATCCTTTTAAAATAACAATTTCGGGGTTTAAAGAAAATTGTATTGAAAAAAAGAATAGTACGAAATATTCACTAAGCTAAATTTTTATGATCTGAAAATTACATTAGTCAAATGTCCTTCATTTTGGCCACGCACTACGTTCTGGTGATTAAATTTTATGCTACCATTTCAGTATGTCGGTAGGAATCGCATCAATTTCCTGACGTATTCTCGCCTTCAATTCACCAATCGTGTGAATTCTCTGGGAAAAAGCTAACGAGAAAAAATCGCAGGCAGTTATATCAGGTGACCTTGGCAACCATTCAACATCACCAAATCGAAAAATTGCGCGATTTTCGGAAACTGCGCGAACAGCGGCCATAGAAGGCTCGAGCAGTGTGGAAGTGGCGTCATCTTGTTGAAACCAAGTGTTTTCATCCACAAGGTAGTTTATCTCAAGTTTTTGGGTAAGGAAATTTTCAATCATTGTCACATATCGAAATTGACAGCTACTGCGTTATCCGTATCATCCTCAAAGAAGTAAGGATCGGTTGTTCCTTGCGAAAAATGGCGCACCAAACCGAAACTTTTTGGCTGTGTAAAAGGTGTTGATGCAACAGTTGTGGATTGATATCGGACCAATATCGGCAGTTTTGTTTATTTACACTCCCGTCAAGTTGGAAGTGAGCTTCATCTGACATCCATAAGTTTTCCACGAAAGTGCGGTCGTTGGCAGTCATCTCTAATAACTTTTCTGTAAATGCTAACCTTTTGCGTAATCACTGGGTAGCAACTGCTGAACAATTTGAATTTTATAGTGGTGAAAGTTTAAGTCACTACTTGCACAAAATTCGGCCCAGGGAACGACTAGAAAGTCTAAGGCTTCGCGCATGTCTCCATGCAGACCGGTTCGGTCTTTGCAAAAAAGCGTCTCTCACAGCTGCCACTGTCTCGGGTGTTCTGACGGATCTCGGAAGGCCTGCAGGTCTTCGGTACAAAGCAGAACCTGTTTCTTCAAAGCTTGAAACCCACAAACGAAGATGAAAATGCCCCCACAATGCCCGTTTCACAGCTACCAAACTACCATTTAAAGTGTAGTACGATTTGATAGCGAAAGCGCGTTGTGGGCCACGACAACTAACTTAGGTTTCGACGGATCGGAACATGAGGCCGGAGGAGGGTCACCCAGTGTGATCACCTTACCAACCACCGCTCAAAGGGTCCCGTGTTGACGCGCCACCCTGTACAACGCATCTTTATAAATGTTAAAAACTCCAATGCTTCTCTATTGATAGCAACTATATGCAGCCTTTCCAGACACACAGAACGACAACAGCAATTACTGCTGGTGGATATTATTATGCAAAAAATCCTATATGATAATTTAAACTAATCACCATTAAAGGCCGGAAACTACTCAAGCCGATGCACGAAAATAACTACAGCCACTTATCTACTGTTAAGCCCACATATTGGTCATGCGACTTAAATAAAATTTAAAATTTTCTTTCAAAGGCATATTTTCAAGATACTAGAAAGTGAACATTTCTTTCGGTCTCTTCTCTGACCATTTATCTATAATTGTTACAATAAGTACGCCAACCATCACCAAACAAAATAAACCCTCACTTTATAATAGACGCACAAATTGGGAAATTGCAGAGAGTACTTAATGGATAAAATAATAATAATAACAACAAATTACAGGGTTAAATAATTAACAAATGCCATACATAAGGCAGCCGATTACTTACCTCCATCTAGTTGCGGAAAACTCGTTCTTATTGAAAATTGTTCACTGCACATTAAAAACAAGTTGTGAAAAAAAGTATAACCAAAATACTTGGAAACGAACTCAGCATCCAACAGACAAGAACACACTAAAAAGATTAACAAGAAAGTTAAAACAAATACTAGATGAACGGGGATCTCCCTACGAAAACGACGAGTACATGTTATGGAGATTCAAACGCCCCAAAAATCCAATTCGACCGATTCGTAAAAACAATAGCATGCAAGGCAAAAAAATTGATAAAAATCAGAACTGTACAGATATCACTTATCAGTCATATTCCAACTTGCTACGCCTACAGGAAAAAGTAAGATACTTAACTACTTACACTCTCCTTTTTAACTCAGCTTGTCCATTTAACACTTTACACATGTAGACAATTAACGTGGTTAAGATACTGAACAACACTAAAGAGTCAGACTGTGACTACATCACTGTCGAAGTTTTGAAAGAGTTACTCCACAAGGCTATAATAGCTCTTACTCAAATATACAACGCTGTAATAAAACTACAGTGTTTTCCCATAAAATTTGATCACGTAATCCTTATTTTAAAACGGGGCAAACTTGCTCATGGCGACCAATAACCTTGTTACCACTCCTATCTATGGTACCCATAGAAGATCAACATTATTCCTCAACATCAGTTTGATTCAGACGCCAACATTCCGTTATAAAGTAGGTATATAGATTAGTTGACGTTGATAAAAACAGATACTGTGTTGCGGCGTTCCTAGATGTCAGTCAAATATTTGACATAGTCTGGCATCTTAGTTTATTGTATAAAACTAAACAGACACTGCCCCACCAGTACTATCTCTTTCTTAGATTCTACCTAAGTGAAACGTACTATCAGGTTAAACATGAATAAAATTATCTAGTCTTCATGCAATTAAAACTGGCGCCCCCAGGGTAGCGTTATAGGACCCACGTCATATTTAATGTTAACATCTGATCTTTCCCACTACTAACAAGTCGTTACTGCAACTATACCTCACAATCCAAATCATCCATGGACTATACTGCAAAGCTACTTCGACAACTTGCAAACATTGCTACATTCGCTTTAGTGCCTTCAAGCAGAGCAGACGTGCGTGCCCAGCTATACCTGGAATATCGCAGCAGCGGAGCCGCAGCCTCGCTTAAGTGCCTTCAAGCAGACCGAACGTGCGTGCCGAGCTATACCTGAGTTATCACAACGGCGGAGCCGCAGCCGTAGCCTTGCTTAAGGTCAGGCAAATTTATATATTTATTAATTTAATTAAACTGCACGTATAAACATACATATTCTAATATACGTAAGCTGTTAACTCATGTTTCCAATTATTGGAAACGGGTGCGGTCCCAGTCCTCCCGGTCCACCCGGTACAACATTCAATGCTCAAACCCCTCGAGAAAATTATGGCTACACATTTAACTTTCCCAACAAGCAAAATTTTCCGCATGTACAATAGCAAGACCTGTACAGACTTCAAACAACCCCACAATTTGTAAACGCACCTCAAAATCAAACCTTACTGCCGCCCCCCCTCCCACACAATAAATCCGTACACAAATATATTCCCCCAGGAGATGCAAACGATTACAAGCCAACAAACATATAATTCTGAAAATACCGGCAATACTGACGAACAAGACGACAAAACAGATTACGAAGACGATGCAAGTTTAACCGACTGCCCTAATTATGACGATCAGAATAACCCAACCCCAAAACACAGCTGGCAAACGACTGCTAAGAAAAGGAGAAGAAATTCACAGACAACACTTAACTCACAACAAGCTAGTCAAACCTTGACTTCTAACAGATTTGATATACTCTCGCAAATAAGAAGTGATAACAACCCTGAAACAATTCTCAATAACTCACCCCCAAAAATCCCCAAATCTCCACCGATATACATTTATGGAGTTAATAATTATGACGAGATGATTAACGAATTCACGAACGTTATCGAGAAAGAGCAATACTATACAGTAGCACTGGCCAACAATGTGCTCAAAGTCAATGCCCGAACTATATATGCTTATCGGAAATATAGTGCACCATACTTATCAAATTAAGGAAGAAAGGGCATACAGAATTGCTATTCGCAACCTTCACCACACTATACCAACTAAACTAATAACGGAAGAGCTAGCAGCTCTGGGACATAAAGTACGTAACATCATAAATATAAGACACAGAACAACTAAACTGCCACTGGCATTTATGGTAGATTTGGAGCCAAACGAGAATAATAAAAAGATATTTGATGTAGAGTATCTAAGTAACATAAAAGTTATCATTGAACCGCCCAGAATTAAAAATACTATACCGCAATGTATGCGCTGTCAGAATTATGGCCATACTAAAACGTACTGCAATAGACCATATAATTGTGTTAAATGCGGTGCAACACATAGCACTTCTGTATGCAAGAAATCTCCAGACACTCCAGCAAAATGCGCTCTATGCCAAGGAAGCCACCTGGCCAACTATAAAGGGTGTACTGTATATAAAAATCTCCAGAGATCTAGAAATACAACATATAGAGCAGTAACAAATAACCCACGTCAAACCCACCAGGTGCCCCCCACCATGGATAACCTGAACTTCCCACCCCTTAGAAATAGGACCGGGAACGCAAACAACGCAGCTACCACATATACTCCTCAAAACACACTAACGTATCAACAAGCAGTTACAGGACAAAACAACATTAACGATCTACTTTCCAACTTCCTTGCAGAATTTAAAGCAATGTTCGCGCAACTTATAAGCCAGAACAGCATGGTGCTCAACATGCTCTCCACAGTAATTAACAAAATAGCATAAAATGGCTAATTACCTACGTATTGGTACCTGGAATGCCAATGGCATTACCCGACACATCCTGGAAATAATTACCTTCCTACAAATGCAACAAATCGATATCCTATTAATTTCCGAAACCCATGCAACAGAAAGAACAATAGTTAAAATCCCGAAATATACTACTTACCTTGCCAATCATCCAGCTATCATCATCTATAATTGTCAAAAACACAATTTCCCACTACGAGATGGAGCCTTTTATAACTAACAAAATACAAAGTGCAAAAATTAAAATAGAAGTTCTCCCGTACCCCCTGGTCATTGCGTCCATCTACAGCCCACCACGTCACCCCATCACAATTGAAGAATACGAGGAATTCCTACTAACCCTGGGGCCAAAATTTATTGCAGCGGGTGATTGGAACTCCAAGCATACTGCTTGGGGCTCAAGGATTGCCACCCGGAAAAGGACGGAGACTGCTAGCTGCAATCCAACGAAACAACTACAACTACCTATCAACTGGTGAACCAACATACTGGCCCAGTGACCCACATAAACTGCCAGACTTACTTGACCATGCAGTTACCAATGGCATAGCGAATACTTATCAACAAACGGAATCCAACTTCGATCTATCCTCTGACCATACGCCAATCATTATAAGTATCAGCACGACTGTCATTAAGAAAGACCCTCCTTTAAAATTATGCAACAAGCATACCGACTGGGAATATTTTAGGAACTACCTGGAAAATGAAATTAAACTCGAGATCAGAATAAAAAACGCTCAAGACATTGATGAGGCAACCCAGTACTTAACTACCATTATACAAGAAGCATGGCAAGCCACCCCCGTTCCAAAACCATAACCTGAAACAGACAACATTCCTCTGAACGTATGGAACCTGATTTCTGAGAAACGAAGGGCACGGAAAAAATGGCAGATAACGAAAGATAGACGAGACAAAACCCACTATAATAGACTAACGCATCAACTGCAAAAGGCGCTAGCGGAAGCTCGCAATGAAACATTCAGTCAATACATCACCCATCTCTCTCCTGATGACAACTCTATATGGAAGGCAACAAAGAAATTCAAGCGGCCAATAGCAACTATCCCTCCTATCAAAAACCCCGACGATACCTGGGCCAGATCTGATACTGATAAAGCCAATTCATTTGCGAAACACCTTGCTAACGTGTTTACAACACCACAAGTACAAGGTCATGTTGACAATAAAGAAATTGAATCCTTCATTGATACTGCATGCCAATTGTCACCGCCAATCAAGCCCTTTACGCCAGCCGAAGTTTCTCAACAAATACAACTAACAAATGTGCGTAAAGTGCCAGGATATGACCTAATGGTTGGAGAAGTACTTAAAAACCTCCCCAGAAAAGCGATTGTACTAATTACCACAATATTTAACAGAATACTACAACTCTGCTACTGTTATGGAAACATGCCCAGATAATAATGATTGCGAAACCTGGCAAACCGCCCACCCAAGCACAATCCTACAGACCAATAAGTCTCCTGCCTCTCCTTTCCAAACTTCTTGAACGGCTACTACTCAAGCGCATTAAGAAATCTGTAGACCTAGACCAGCCTATCCCACTGCACCAGTTTGAATTCCGTGAAAGCCATTCCACCATTCACCAAAGCCACCGAATCATCACTCATATAATGAAAAGCATGGAGAAGAAGAATGTATGCCCAGCGGTGTTCCCAGACATTAAGCAAGCGTTCGACAAAGTGTGGCATACTGGCTTGTTATACAAACTCAAATTACACCTCCCCAGTCAGCTATACGTACTACTCAAGTCATACCTCACAGACCGAACCTACCAAGTCAAAATGAACAGTGCAGTCTCAGATATCCATCCAATCAAGTCCGAGTCCGCAGGGCAGCGTCTTGGGACCACTGCTATATCTAATTTATACATCAGATGCACCAACCACAGACAACACTATACTTGCGACATTTGCTGATGACACGGCCATCCTTTCAGTCAACCAATCTCTTGAACTTGCTGTGGAACATCTTCAACAGCATCTAGACTCACTGCAAGCCTGGTTCCATAAGTGGAGAATTACAGTCAATACTGATAAATCGGCTCAAATAACCTTCACTATAAGACGTATCGAATGCGCTCAAACCAGCATAAATAACACCCCAATTCCAATCCATAGGAAGTAAAATACCTCGGCTTGCACCTCGACCAAAAACTCAATTGGAGCTCGCATATCAAAGCCAAAAGGAAGCAATTAGATCTCAAAATCAAACAAATGGCATGGTTACTTGGAAAACATTCCCAACTCTCTCTATCAAACAAGGTTTTGCTGTATAAAGTCATCCTGAAGCCCATATGGTCCTACGGGATCCAACTCTGGGGATGCGCCAAAGCGACACACACTAAAATCCTTCAAAGATTCCAGTCCAAAACCCTCCGTATGCTGGCCAATGCACCATGGTACATAAAGAACGACACCCTTCATAACGACCTAGGAGTTCCCTACGTAGATAGTGAAATCAAAAGGCTCTCAACTAACTATAGCAGTAACTTGGCAGGACACCCTAACCAACTCATTGAACAACTCTCCAATCAACCGGACATCGCAAGAAGGCTCAAACGACAATGGCCGCTGGACCTCGCACAACCTAATCAAAACTGATGTAATCATTAGGGAGACTAGTACTGGCTAGAGCTCCCCGCATGACATTGTATTGTTATATAATTTTACTTAATACTCAAATTAGGAGTAGATTGTAAATACGCTGGTTAAATTAATAATAATAAAAAATAAACATGGCTACACAATATCGATCCTCTGGTTTCACTGAATGACCTCCAAATCCCAATCAAAGACGAAGCAAGATATCTTGGCATGCTCCTGAATAGACGGCTTGTATGGAAAGAGCACATCACTAAGAAGAGAAAGGAACTAGATCTCAAAATAAAGAAAATACACTGGCAAATGGGATGAAGATCTAAGTGATTATTAAACAAAACTCTCCGCACTATAGCAAATGCGGATTAGTTTGTCTCAAATCAAACTCTCCACAACGACCTCGAGATACCTTAGATCAAGGACGAAATCAACAGGTATACAACTAACTATTTATTCTCACTAAATATGTTGGAACCTATTAGACAATACAAATATTACTAGACGATTAAGTAGTAACTAAGTAGTACTAACTAGTATCAAGTAATGTGCAGAGTCTGCCATTGTATTATCTAATTTGCTTGTTAGCCACTAGACTATTTGTAAATCTGCAATTGTTAAATAAATAAAAAGAAGTTGTTAAAGCTATTATAAAGTAAAACCAGCCTTAGTGTTTTTAACGTTTGGTATTTTAAGTATTCTACGATAAGAAGTAATAACAAGATCTTGTTTTAATGTTGTTAGTTCCTGCGTCTTTTGTAACACAAGAATTTGGTAAGTTAGAAGTTTTATTTAAATCTTAACGCTAATAGTTGGTCAACAACTGCTGCGGAATTTAAATTATATTTATTTTCAACCTTTAGTACGTCTCTAACTCGGGATAAAGTTTTGTTCGGCCTAAATTGTTGATATTTTGCATCAATATTGCAAAGAATCAATGATATTTCATAATTTAGGAATTGACTATTTACGACAATTTGTAAAGTGAACAACTGAAGCGTATTATTCATTCTTTCCATACGTTTAGCCACCGTTACTTCTATTTGGTTGTTGTTATTGATTCCACATCCTTGTTTGTTGATGGTTGTTCAGTTATGTGTCGTTAGCTATCAAGGACCCTTTGTAGTGTTCGAGATAGTTACTATGACAGTTAACACAATTTATAGGTACTTTTTTATAAATTTTGTTAAATATTTTTTAGCACACACCACATCTTCGTGTCCTATAAAAATTATTGTTGGTGTTCAAATCTCCAATAATTAAATCACTAAATTACTTGATGTGAGAGAGTTCAAACATAATTATTGAATTGATTAGAAATTTTATAATTTAGAGCATTTTATTATTTCATTTTGGATTTTGGCCTCACAAGAAAAATTTATAACGTGTTCATATCATTAATTTTTTTAGTTAATTCGCTACTTAAAAACAGTTAGTTAATTGCAAATAAAATCAGAATCAAAAAGAACGTATATATTTTCTGTTTAAAGGTAAGTTAATTTAAAAGAATGAGTGGCACAATTTTTTGTTTGGAGACTAACTTGTGACATATATGGAAACACTATTTGGAATAACAAAGACAATAATTTGCTAAATTCAAAGTTATTTTATCATTTCTGTTCTATTGATCGACGATCAAAAATTATAGCAAATTGGGTATAGCACAATCATTAGAGAAGTTTGAAAAGTTAAAAAACTTCTTAGTAACGATTGTATCTGGTGATAAAACGCAGTACTTTCAATATAATGCAGAAAATAAGCGTTAAAGTGCTGATTGAAGAAAGTCCAAAAAAATAAAATTTGTTTCGTGTGTTACAATGATCTTGGTGTATTAAAATGCTTAATGAGGCGTATTTATCGTATCCGCCCTAAATATTCAGGATCACGTAGTTGGTGACTGTTGTATAATTCACCTTCTTTAAATTTTTTGCTTTAATTTTTTTACTTACTAATCTGCAGTTGGTGATGTAAGTAAGCTATTTTTTATGAATGGAACACATTCAACAGCGAACGACAAGTAATCAGGGACATAATAAAATTTATTTAGTGTACTGAACGCGCAAATCATATTCCTCTGAGTATTTCGACTGGGCAAAGGACCAGCATATGAGAGCCTTAACCCTCTCAGTTTGCAGGCCATTCTCTTACGCGGGGCAGCTGAGCGTCCCACTACCTACTGTAGACCTATAAATAATAAATTTAGACCCCCGTTTAAAAGCGTCTTTATATTTTTAAGGTGCGAAATTTTACGGCATTCACTTTTATATCCCTTAAAAACTCTCTTCCTTTTTATGAATTTAGCAACTAAGTAATAACCTAAGCAACAGGACGGAAAGAACTCAAGGTCAGTCCCGTGAAAACCACAATTATACCCTTTACGCGAAGGAAAAAATTAGAGGGGCTTACACCTCTATTCCTTGGCGAAAACAATTACCATATCGGGAGAAGTAAAGTATCTAGGAGTCGTTTTTTATTCTAAACCGTCATTTTGAGAAAGTGGTCGACAAATCGGTGACAACTCGTGGGGGCTAAAACTAGGAATGGTGTACTGGTTGTACACCAGAGTGGTTAGACCCTCTCTTATATACTCAACTTTAGTCTGGTGGCCAAAAGTTATACAAGAAACCGCCAAACTAAAGCTAGGTAAGGTACAAAGACTTGCCCGTTTGGGCATTAGAGGGGCTGTGAGAACCATGCCCACTGCAGCAATGGAAACTTTTCTAGACCTCCCATCTCTGCACATAGTGATTCAGGGGGAGTCAAGACTGGGTTACTACAGGCTACATCATTTACTGTACAAGATACACACGGGTACAGATCGTACTAGAATAATTGATAGCATGAGGGGGCTCTGCTTGAAATGAGGACGAACCATATAACCTCAAAAATATGTGACGACTCTCTATTCGAGGTGATCATGCAGGATCAAGGCAGGAACAACACTTTTAGACAGACAATTGCACCTGGTAGTCTAATCTGGTACACAGCTAAAACCGAGGTGGGTACCGGAGCTAGAATATATGCTGAGGCTCCAATGATAGAGCTAAGCTTTCTCCTGGGTCAGTACGCGTCTGTATTTCAGACAGAAATATATGCTGTACAGTATGCGAGTGAAAACGGTTAGAGGTCTTATAGGAGCAAGCGATTCTATATTATATCAGACAGCCAGGCAGCTTTAAAGGCTTTATTAAGCACTAAAGCATCATCTAGACTGGTATGGGAATGCATCAACGAACCCAATGCACTGACAGAACATAACACGTTAAAACTGCTATGGACACCTGGGCATTGTGGTATCTATGGCAATGAGAAAGCCGATAAATTGGCTAGGTAGGGATCCAGTGAGGCCTATATCGGTCCAGAACCTGCTCTAGGATTCTCACCGAAGCTTCATCAAGGAGAGGACATGCATAATCAAATGTACTGAAAGAACCGACCAGGACATTATTCCAGCAAAACCTTCAATAAGGCACCTTGCCAAAAGAGAGCTGCAAAACTTTTTGATCTAAGAAGGTCGCAGCTAAAGACAATCATAGGGTGTCTTACAGGACATGCGACTGTTAAAGAACACCTCTGGAAAATTGGTAAATTCAATGGTGACCTTGCATGCAGACTTACTGCCTTACATAACGTATGCAAGTGCGATGTGCTGTGCAGGAATAGGCAACGTACATTCGAGAGACCAATTCTGGAACCGAAAAACTTTCAGGCACACCCTAAAAGCACCTGTATCTGTTGATTTAACATCAAATACGGATTGGTTGTTAGTTTACTTTATTAAGGCAATCACAATAAGCCATAGGCTGCAGTGAACATAAATCCATCAATGAAAACATACCCTAAGAAACAAAAAAGGCAGGCTTATAAAATTTGCATAAATTTAAAGTTTGTTGTTAAGTATCATATTTTTCTAATGTACTTAAAAAAGGGTTGTACCCGGATATTCCTATAAATATACAATAACGTATTCGTTTTGGCGGTACATATACTAAAATTGAAGTGATAGAAAATATTAGCATGGCCTCTGCGCATGTAAAATCGTAAGGTATTCCACATGCGATAAGCATAAACAGGGCTAATAAGCAATTAAAAAATCTTCTTTTCCAACATACAAGTCAAGGAATTCAGGACTACCTAAAAAATTAAGAGCAAATAAATGGACAGACTACTGGCTGTTAGTAAGACTAACCCCGCACATACTTATTGTTGAAAAGAAAGATGGCAACTAATTTCTCAGCAACAAAGAAGAAGCAAATAAATATCTTGGCCGAACATCTCACCAAAGTCTTTACACCTTTTTTGTCAACTTCCAGACGAAGAAACAGAAATCTTTACATTCCTAGACTCACCAACATTTCAAAATAATTTACCCTTCAAATCTTTAACCATCAAAAATGTAGAAAAAAAAATAAATAAAGGTAATAAAAAAGTTCTAGGCTACGACCTAATTACTGGTGCGATCGTCAAGCATTTACCCAGATAAATTATACAAAACCAGGTAACACCAGCAGGAATAACATCGTACAGGACTGTAATCCCAGGATAGGGAGTCCTGTTAAAAATTCTTGAAAAACTGACTGTACGAATAATTCCGATCCTGAACAACCAAGATTAATTCCTAAACATCAATGTGGCTTCCAAATTCAACACGGCACTATCGAGTAGGTGCACAAGATGGTTGACAAAGTATAGAACGATTTGTAAGGAAAACGATACTCTTCTGTGGTGTTTTTGGGGGTAAAACAAGCATTTGACTAAAAACGTACCCTACCAGGTATATAACCTTTTGAGGTCTTACATATAAATCGGAATTTCTTAATAAAATATAAAGACAAAATCATGATTTTTCCACTCATCTGTTCAGGTGTTGTTCAGAGTAGTTCCCTAGGTCCTATATTATATTTATTATATATAACCGACCTATAAACAATTCTTTTAACAACATAAGCTACTTAGGGCTATTGTAGCCTCCCATGTAAATCCACAAGCTGCATAGGGGTATTTCCAAGTTCACCTTAACAATACTCAACATATTAAAAGGGATAGTTGTCTATTAATAACTCTAAACAAACACCAGCTCACCCACACAGAGTCAGTTAAATACCTAGACTTGTATCTCAATAGGAGACTAACTTGGAGAATTTACATATTCAATAAGAGGAAACAGAACCGTGGTGGTTTAGTGGATAGATCGCTAGACTACGAAACCAAGAGTTGCGGGTTCGAATCCCGCTCTCGCCAATTCGATCACTGACATTTTTACGGCCCAGCTCGACTCAGGCTGCAATAAATGAGTACCTGGAAGTCAAATTCTGGGGTAATAATAGGCGGTCGGTACGTAGAGCTAGCCACGTTACTACCCTTGTGTACCGTAGGCTCTAGATTGTAGCAGACCTATTCTGTTACGACCCCAATTATTATAATAAGAGGAAACAACATGAACCACGTAAATTAAATTGCCTAATCAAAAGAAAATCCTGACTATCACTAGACAATGAGCAATTAATCTATAAAGTAGTTTTCCTATGGGATATCTCTGTTGGGAAATGCAGCCAGCTACATCAAACTTAGAAATTCTAAATATTTCAAAATAAAGTGCTACGAACGATGGATAATGCACTGTGATACGTCTCCAATAGAGTGATTTTGTGACCTGAGTGTATCTATAGTGAACTATAAAATTCAAAATTTTAGTGCTCACCCAAATGATAATGTGCACCACCTAATACACAAGAAACCAAAAAGATTAAAAAGATTTAAACCATCCGAGCTACTTACATGGTTTTAATTGTAATTCATTTATCTTATGTCAAATAGTATTAAGATAATGTAAGGGAAGAGTTTGCTGGAACCCTACTTCATATGCCTAATTTTTATCGGCAGTGCTACTGCATTTATGCTTTAATCCCTATAACATACTTGATGCCCAATTTTATAGGGCATTTGTATAGTAATTGGAAATATAAAAATAAATAAGCAACTATAATGTCCTGACTTTTTATATTGCATAATGATGAAATTTTTTCTTTGCTTGTTCCATATTACGCGACACAATTTTATTTTATACAAATATATTTGCACATTTTTGTATTAAATTAAGGACAATGCAATACAAAATATTCTGGCACACATTTTAGCACAAAAACAGGCTAGAAGTATTGGATTTATACCAGAAACATATTACAAGAAGTTCTACGTTGGTATTATGTTTATGCATGCATAAGTCCTACGTCAATTTTTCATTGCATAAGGCTGGCCTAATAGATGACGACAGGAACGTAGCATAAAACTTTGAATTAGGGTAATAGTAAATATGCCCCCAAAGAAAGTTTGCACGGACAATCCATCTTTCCTCAATCGCATAAAGTAATCCAAACAGCAATTTAAAAAATTTAAGGCTGCATAAAATTCTTTTAAGAGCCTCGAAGCGTCTGCTAAGGTAATGTGCTTAGAAAGCAATGAAAAAATTGGCCTTTTTGTGCTCTACTTTGCTATTTAACGAATGGGAAGTCAAGGTTTAGTAGAAATATGTTTTTGCAGAGAATTTACTGGGCTGGGAAAAGTTTGCTTGTTTGAATAAGTTACGTAACTAAAGACGTGAGGTATCAGCAATCAGAATATATTACATATATTAGCTAATATTTGGTAAAAACACTAACCGAATTTCGGAGTTTATCAGAAGCGCTCTCATCAGTATCCTTCCATGTTTAATTAGTCATATCCTTTGACCACTTCTTCTAAAGTCGCATAGTTTGTCAATCAGTGGTTTCATGATTTCATTTGGGCGAGTTTCCAGGATATTGTAGTGTTTAACTATTTGATGACATCTTTTACGTATTGAGTGTTAAGGTGACATAGTTCGAAGGGTTTTCGACTGAAAGCGTGGTATAGTTTTAAGGTTAGAATTACTGGCGTATCCCCATAGTTAGCATCTGTATATTCAGATTGGGCGAATCATACTTTTGTACAATAGGATTTCATTCTCCAGTAGTCAGAGAGATTTTATTTCAATATGCCAATACAGATTCTTTCGTTTGATGCCTGGCAAGGTAAAGTCCCAGGCACTTCACTTCGTTTAACTATAAAATGGGAGTACTGTTTTACTTAGTTGTCTTCATTGACCCTAATTCTCCACTTGAGTAACCAATCCTGAATTTAGTTTGGGTGATGTATTCGGATTGTCGTTATAATCAAATATAACTGTATTATTGGTTATATGGTACGGTTGGATATTGATAGGTTAGAGGTGTTATGTGATATACAGCTGCTAAATTTCGCAGAATGTAGATCTGAAAGCCTTTAGTGCACTTCTCAGAGACCTACAGTATGATACAAGCGACTTCAATGGGAATTCGGTCATATGGGGATCGTCAGCGACAAACCCAAGAGACGAATCAATCAATGGAGTGGATGGTAGTAGGACAGCAGTCGACCCGACGTTTGTACGAAGAGAAATCGAATTCTTCCTCAATCTGACCATCAGCTCAGAGCAAATGACGCGGGGAATCTCCGCTTGGAAGGTTCTGAATGAAAGAAAACCCTGTTCGATTATGAATGGATAACCTTCGAAATCCGACAGGAAGCCTTGAGAACCACAGAAAACGCGCGAAAAGAGGTCAAAGTATAGAACATTAATTCAGAGATGCTAGATTTACGGAAGAATTGCGACGCTCTTTGGCAAATCTGAATGGCAACCTAGACGCCGAATTAGCGAACAAATACTTACATTAGCATGCGATAGAATTTTGGAAACTAAAAGGTGAGGCAACGGCAAAAAATCGATTTACTGATGGACACCGGAGATAGCTAAACTGCAAGGGCATGCCTTCACGAAAAGCGAAATCTGGTCCGTGGAAACAAAACTAGAATTCCACAGATGATGACCGCAGGCGAGTCCATCAACCGCAAAAAATATGTGGTACGGAACAGAATCCTGGAAAACCTGGAGAATAATGTCTGGGGCCTAGGATACAAAATTGTTCTTTGGAGGCTAACGATAAGTAGTTTCCAGCCCTGGCTACGGCGGAACAGCTAAAAATAGCTGAAAACCTGTTCCCCGACAAAGAAACAATCAACTGAGTGGCGTTGAACGCCACAGAGCCATTAACGCAATTTACTGACGGCTTACCGGCGAAAATAATAAAAGCGCTAGTCAAATCGAATCTGGAACACTGTATTGCAACGATAAACCATTGTCTAGAAGAAGAGACGTTTTCGGATACGTGCCAAAGTCCGGGCAGATCACCGGTTACCGCTAAATCTATGGGACAGCTTATGGAATGACTGCTCCTGTTCAGGAGACAATAGGGTTTTCAGAAAAAAAACGATTCACAGTAGATAACATTCAAAAGGTGCTGGAAATGTTCAGGAAGGCCACATGATATGCGTACCAACACCAAAAGTTGTACGTCTTAATAGCGCTAGACGTTAAAAACGCTACCACAGAAACAAACTCCGCTTTACTTGATCGGGATGATCCAGAGCTTCCTTAGCAATCGATGGATATTCGTAAATAAGGAAAATTGCGGGGTCCCGCAAGGGTTGGAACGTGTTCTACGACTCGATCC
The DNA here is from genome assembly GCA_036346155.1 of Sinelater perroti. Classification (NCBI taxonomy): domain Eukaryota; kingdom Metazoa; phylum Arthropoda; class Insecta; order Coleoptera; family Elateridae; genus Sinelater; species Sinelater perroti. The sequence continues at coordinate 730,981 of JARFIY010000356.1, read as the reverse complement.
TCAACATGGACACTCTAGAAGGGGGACAACACGTAGCGTTTGCCGACTGTTTGGCATTGGTGGTTACAGCGGAAACAAAACCGGAATTAGAAAATCTCGCAAACGCAACGCTAAAAAAATATACAAAGTAATATAAGACGAATGGGACTCGAACTAGCCTCCGAGAGACGGAAGTGGTGCTACATGAAAATAACGATGGCGTCCATACAGCTTCAGTTAGGGGAGACGGTGATAGATACATTACTTTGTCTAAAGTACTTAGGTGTCTGGATTGGAACCAAAATGAAAGGAACGACACATATCTGGAAAAGGTCGGAAAAGCCGGAAAGGTATCTCAAAGTCTAAACTAATTAATGCCGAATGTAAGGGCAAAAGCGAAGAAATGAAAGCTACTTTCAGGGGTGATTAGTTAAATTATTCTATACGCAGTACCAACATGAATAACTACAATAAAGTTTGACGAATATAAAAAACTAATCTATAGAAGCATGAGTAGAGCGACCTTCAGAATTTGCAGTGCATACAGGACCGAAGCAAATTCAGGGATCGAAGTCATCGCCGGAAACCCCCGGCACATCTCCAAGTGGCAAAACGAGCTCATATTTACAACACAAAAGACAAAACAGAGACAAAGACAAGGATCGAACACCAATGGCAAAAGGAATGGAAAGACCCCACAGCAACAAAGGAGATTTATACCAGATCTGCAGCAATGGTAAAGCCAAAAGCACCGCGAGATGAAGTACCACCTCTTCAAATACGAACTCAATAATTCCGACGCTTGTTGGTCCTGAGGAGACCTAGATTCTCCGCAGTATACCGTATTCTAGTGCGATAGGTGAGAAGAAGAGAGAAATAGAACAAAAACAGATCTAGAAGAGACATTAACCCCGGACAATGTATACCGCTTCATGACTGAATAGAAGTGGGATACGGTCGCTACCTTTATTGTTAAAGTAATAAAGAAAAGAAGGCAGAGAGGGAGAGAGAGAGAGAGAGAAAGAAGGCGGGAGAACTATGGGAAGATAAGAAGCAACCGTACCTGAAGTAATACGGAAAGCAGTCCCGAGGCGGTTAGTAAACAGAGGTGATTTTTTAGGCAGTAGGAGTCTCAGACTGCCTATAGGACTCAATCCAAGGGTGTCCATGAAGAATTTCAATTTAAAAGCTTCTATTGTTGAAATACGAAAGACACAAGAACTAGAATTCGTGGCGCAGACTCTATCAAATGCTTGGCTGACATCTAATATCACAACAGAGCAGAATTGTTTGTTTTGAAGTAAAGTTTGTATAGTATTTGCTATTCGATGGCATTGCTGGATTGCGGAAGGGTGATGTTAGAAACCGAACTGGTGGTTGGGTAACAATTTACCTTGCATCGGGTTATTACTTATTTGCCTTATAAGTAATTTTTCGATCAGCTTTGATATACTTGAGGCTGATAGGTCTATATGATTGGATGACATAGGGAGGTTTTTCAAGTTTGAGGATAAGAACTATCTGGGCAAATTTGAGTAGTGGTCAGTGCGTTTTTTACTTTCAATTTCTTTTTAAATGGTGATGTCGTCTACAGCGACGTTCGTAGTTTATCTTCTTTATCATGTAAAAACTTCCTCCAGATGGTGTGCGAATACATCAGCTTTCTACTTGTTAGACCTTATCTAATCCAAAATATAAGTGAGTAATAAAAAGTAACTGACTTATTAATTTAAAATTGTAACCCAAATTTTATTGCACATATTTCCCCAACAAATTAGATGCATAATGTTTATTAGCAAGTACTATATCTACATGTTATAATCTCCCCTTCTCCCTATCGACACGTCGTTCCAAGTTTAATCAATCGCGTCGTTGAAATATTTATCTGTTTTCCTCGGGATGCAGTTCTCGGCTCCATTACCGCGGAACTTCCAGAGCGCGCCATAAACCAGGCGCGCGAGGCATCTTAGAATGCACGGAATCTGCAGTAAAATCCACCAGGTTCGACTGATATCTATATTTTAGGGCGCGCTGTGCTTCAGCGAGATCGGCAAGCAGGCACCCCTGCCGTCGAAGAGAGGGCATATTGGAAACGCATAGGTAGCGAAACGGAAGGCTTCAGCCACTAAAACGCGATGCCGTTTGAGATTACAGTTCAGGTGATTCCGCGTTATGCTTTTCGGAAGCGCTTTAATCCGTTTGTGTCTAGCAGTGATGTACGTCCGTACACCAAGTTTTAAATTTAGGAGAAAACCTTATCTAAAGCTCGCAACGTAGCAATTTCAGAGAGTGCCTCAAGCAATAATGCTGTCGTATATTTAATAGTTATTAGTGTGTAGTGCAGGAAATTGCATTGATTATGGGGTTGATGCACGGAATATTACAGAATATATTTATGGCAACATAATTTTTCTTCAAGACAATAAATATATTTAACATTTAAATAGAGAAAATTTTAAAAGCATAGTGAGGAAAAGAAGTTAGATTAAGAAAATCAATGCTATTTTAGATTCTATCTGTAAGTATTAAAGAACGTTACCCCTTAAAAGGTAGCATAGATAGGGGAAGGTATAAATCACACGTTTCAGAGCTCAGATGGCTACCGTTTCTCATGATGCAACAGGTAAAACATTAAAAAGCCCTTCAAAATTTTTCTAAGACGCCAGCAAGATGGTCACACTTCTTTACCCCAAACCAAATTTAGTAATATATGCACAATACTTACCAACTCGTCTGGCCAGCGTGGTGAGTTATGGCCAAAAACCCCCCGCCAAGGGGAGGCTTATGTCCAGGAGTGGACCGAGAAAAGTTGAAGATGAAGAAGAAGAAGATACACAATACTTTAAATGCGTTTTGATCATTTTACGATAGTTAAAATGAATTAGAAATATAAAGCTTGAAAAGGCGATGTCTAAAATCTCCGCTTCTTATTACAGTTTTGGAAGCTGAAGAAATCATAAAACCCTAATTGGTATCACAATTACTAAAAATACTATCTAATAAGTCTGGAAATACAATTCGCAATATTAAATTTAAAGGGATGTGTCATTAGATCTTCTGATCTAACCCAAAGAGACTTTATTTACTCAACTAGTTTTTCCAATTTTTTAGTATTGTATTTCTACACTATGCCTCATATTGATTATATTGTATGTAATTAAATCCATGTACACATCCTTTTAACAAGAAACAAGTACAATTACAAGCATATTTTTTTACAGAATCATGACAAAGTGTCCAAATGACAGTAATGCAATGTCAGGAAAGGGTCTGAAAGATTTTTTATCTTACAACCCAGAAGTCTTAACTCTTCACAACGGTATTAGACGGGACAATAAAAAAAGCCAAGAAGAAGATGAAGAAACTAATAATGAGATACTGGAAAACGACACACATAACTGACAGAACTTATGTTCGCAGATGATATGGCCCTGATAGCAGAAGGAGAACTTGCAATATAATCTCAAAGTAATGGAGGACGAATTAAAGAAAATAAATATAGGAAAGACAAAAACAGTAATAATATCAAACACAAAGAAAACACATCAAATAAAATTGGACGGGAAGAAATAAAATACTTAGGCGCAGTAATAGAAGAAAATGGGAAACTGGATAAACAATTAGACGATAGAATAGGAAAAGGGGAAAAGTATTCAATCTGATGAAGACAACCTTTCTGGGAAAAAGGGAAGTGCCAAACAACATAAAAACTGAAGTTGTAAAAAGAGTGGTAAGGCCATCAATCACCTATAGCAGCGAGACGTGGACTCTTACAGAAAGACAAAAGATACGTATTAACGCAATGGAAATGGGGTTTTTGAGAAAACTAGAAAATAAAACCAAGAAGGACATGATAAGAAATGAAACATTTAGACAAAATCTGAAAATAGAACCAATCAACGAAAAAATTATAGAAGGGCAGCTCAGATGGTTTGGGAATGTGTGCAGACGATAGACTAACAAAAAGAGTGTACGAAACGCGAGTGCCAAGGAAAAATAAAAAAAGAAGACCGAGAACAAAATGGGTTGACGATATAAGAAAAGAAGTAGTGAGAAAAGACATTTCATGGGAGGGAATACAAAATCTAACGCAAGATCGGAAGCAATGGAGACAGAAGTGCAAGACTCAACCCATCTACCCTTACACCTAAAGGTAGAAAGGCCTAGGACTAAGTAAGTAAGTAAGTCTTAACTAAACCTAGACAAAAATCAAATCCACTTACACACTTACAAAACCAAGTTAGAATATGCGACATTCGCGTCTCAGCTTGAAAGCGTTTCAAAATGTCTATATCAGAGTTGCTTGCTGTTCCCCACAGCTGAATTCCATAATATCAGGCTGGTTTGAGTATGGCTTTGTATAGTAGTATTTTACTTTCCAGAGATAGTTGAGGTTGCTATCCTAAGGGCCAATATATTTTTCGATATATTTCTCCCAGATGTTGGAGGTTGGGGAATGCCATATTTATGTCCAAATGCCATGCTACTACTGCTGTGTCATCGGCAAATGTTGCAGTTGTTGTTGGTAAGGTGAGTAGATCTGCTTTAACAGGAGGTATAGTATAGGCCCCAGTAAAGTGCCTCAAGGAACTCCTGAATTGATGGAAAACAATGTTGTTTGACAGCCTCAAAATATTAGAAATTGTGTGTCAGCTAGATGTGATTTGATAAGCTGATAACTGTCTAGAGATAGTTTGTCCTTGATTTTGGAAAGTAGGCTGTCATGCCAAACCTTGCCAAACGCTTGTGACACGTCTATAACTACAGTCGCACAGTACCTTCTTTCTTTTTTTTGTTAATGATTGTATGTATTTGTTCGATGGTAGCATTAACATAGCTGTAATTCTGTTTAATAACAATTTTTCAAAAATATAATGTCGAAAGTAGACTAATTGATATGTACGACAACACATTTTTTAGATTTGTTAGTTTGAGAATTAAAATAGTTATGGCAACTTTTTACTCGTGGCAGGGGGAGGCGGTTTCGTAAAACATAATCGTAACACTGCGTTGAATGGATATGTAATAAATCTAATGCTTTTATACAGAAGTTCTTTCAGGACCTTTCCTATGATAAGATCATGTCCAGGTACCTTCTGTAGATTCAGCTTATAAATTGCACTTGCTGTTTCACTTGTATTTTTAAAAGGTAGGCCCATTTGAAAAAAGACGTCTATGAGCAGCTGTATTTCACTTTCTTCGTCATTTGAGATTTTCGATGGAAATGGCTGGATTGCGAAGGTCTGTGCTTTTTCTGGGCTGGTTCGTGCCCAATTTCCATTGTTGTTTTATGTTGCTGTGGCCTTTTCAGCTTCTTGGTCGCTTTCCAGAGCGAGTAGTCAGTAGCTTTTGTTAAAGATAGGAAATTTAGATGGTTTTGTATAGACTGATTCTTAATACTAGACAGGAGTATTTTGAGTTCAACAGTTGCTTCATTTAGACTGCGCTTACCTGCCGGGTGCCTTGTTGTTTGCCATCTCCGTCGAAGTCTGCGTTGTTTGGCAATTCTGCATTTCACTACTATAGAACATTCTAGGCTTATGGTTTACCGAAGTTGCTTGCCAAGAGGTTTGCTATAACACTTGATTGAAAAGTTATTAACACGTGTGCTTCCACTGTTACTATAATCGGCGAATGATCTGCTGACAAGTCTAGATAGGCCTGAATCTTTAAAATCTTTGGGTTGAACCACTTAAGCATACAAAAATCAAGTCTGAAATTTTCGCAAGATCTTTTGGCCAGTATGTTGGTTCCCCTGTCGATAGGTTACTGCTCTTGTTAGTTGTCTACCTTTAATTGTTGTTAATCGGAATCCCCATTGCATGTTTTTAGCATTAAAAATTGCTCTCTGATATAAATCTCGTTTTTTGTTTGTTGTTGTGCCTCAGAAGACAATATGCTGCCGATATTGTTAGCGGTCCTGTCCAATCTTCAGTCACAATTGTAGTTGCTTGAAGGTGTTTGCATTTGTATTCAGAAAGTTTGTAGGGATTGATCGAGGTTTTAACAATTATAGCCTTACCGACATGTTCCCCACCATCAGAATGTTGTGCAAGATAAATTATATATCATGGGAATCTCAAATAGCTTCTGTCGGTAAAGTGTGCTTCGGATATGAGCATGACATCGATATATTGATTTGTGAGTAAAGATATTATTTTGTCTCTGTGTTTTGATAGGCCGTTGGCGTTCTACTCAGTTGTTCTAAGATGTTGAGCCATTGCTAGTTTTTGCGACAAGTATTGTTAGTAGATTTCTTTTAGTTCACTTATATCGTCATATGGGTTGTTAAAAGTTATGGTAAAATTACTTCTCACTGTCTGGGCATGTGTGATGCGGTTAGGATCGCTGCGCTAGATTCTGTGCTACAACTCCAAGTTGCTTCTTTCTTAGTGGAGGTAGCATTCTTTGTTGCAGCTCTTTGTTCATGGAACACCCTCTATAGTTGTAAGGGTGATTTCCGTTGCAGTTGACGCATCTTACGTTCACTCTTGTCTTTGCGTGAGCATTTAGATGTCATGCGATTTTTAGTACATTTAACACAGAATAAGTTTCTATTGCTAAGTTTTTAGTATAGCCAAATTGCTGACATGTAGCACCCTGAGGCATTTAGCGTTTTACATAAGGTGGTTTAAATTGCCACCACTGAGAGTACTAGCCTGTTAATCTTGTAGATATCTTTGTTGTTGTTTGCTGGTATTACTTCAACGAAAAATAGTGGCAATTCTTTCTTAGTAATTCTCTGTTTGACATTAATGGCCTGGTGCCCATGTGCCTTAAGTTCTTTTATTTCGTCTGTGTTAGTGGTTGGGTGTAAGTTTTTATCGACTACTATAAAAATATGCTCTTGTTCTCAGACGTTTTAAGCTGTATTTTAATCTCATCATTGTGGGTACCTTGATTTATTTTTGGCAATTGTTTCTAAGTTTAATTTAGGGTTTAATCGTTATAACGCCTGATACAAAAATTTATGGGAACCTAAAACCCGCCTTTACAGATGCCGAGTTCTGAGTTTTGTCTTTATTTGCATTGGTGCTATCTAACGGGGCATAGCGATTGGTAGGATTTAACTAATTGTCTGTAATTTTTGTTGTCTTGATCTGAGGAAACTTTTTATCTCTAGCTTTTTTACGATTGCATTTTCTGTGATCTACTATTTGCCATTCGGGGTCTTCAGCTGGAGAGGTTGGTGGTTGCAACTGCTGGTAAATTACTCCGTTCTAACTAGATGAATTTGAACTTAGATATATCAGACTGTTGCTGAGGGCGCTGATATCTCTGTGAAAATATGATGGTTGGAAATTTTGGGTGACGTGCATAGGGAAAATTTGCTGATTTGGGTTTACTGGCGTAGCGGGTAAATAACAGCAGACCATGCTGACCTTTTAGTTAAAATTAGGAACTTGTTGTGCAGATTGCTTTATCTTGTCGCTTGACGTCAGATGCACTCGGGCACATGGCGCGGTCACCGATTACCGCGCGAGGAAAACCCAGTTTGATATCGCACGTCTGCACTGCTTATTAATTTTAAATACGTTATTATGAGGGCTTTTGCACACTTCTTATTTAACGATTTCTTATAGGTTTTTTATTATTTTTATATGACCTATAACGCTACATGCAGGAATAGGTTGTAATTTGAATGAAACTGTCGTTGTTCTTTGTTATCCTTTAGATTTGGTTCCTGTTCGCCCAGACTTCTTAATCAATTCTGGAAATGTGCCTAATAGACTCCATTAATCGTTTGCGTTTATTGTTTTTGCTTCCAACTAATCTCAGAGCTAACTTGTATTTTGCATCGATTGTGTGGCTGGCATATTCCTCTATTGAGGATTGAGAGATTGTTGTTTAAAATACTGATTGATATTTAACAGAAAAGTACGGTTAATTATGAAGCGACTGGAATGCATTTAGATTTGTTGATCTGGTGCATTTAATAAAAGTGATAATTGTTACAATAATATAGGAGTTCTATTTATTTGCGCCGTTGAAACCGTTGCCGGTCGTCAGAATTTATATTTAAATACACAATTTTAATGATTAATTAAGATTTCTTATTTAAGTCTATTATAATTACGTACAATTATATAGTTAATTGTGTGTGATAAAGCGAAATACCTTAGATGGATAACTCAAATCCGTCTTTTAATGACAAATAACTATCAACTTTATTTTTAGCAGGGCCTTATTGGTACAAATTACTAAATTTAATAGTTATATGCATTATATTTAAGAATTTACACTAATTTTTAAGTGACAATAGTTATTATTATGTCTACCGTAATAGTTTACTTGTGAAATATACAATAAATGATCTGATAATTGTAAAACGTCTAGAAAATTGTATTCATATGCCGCAAAAAGAATATATTTATATCTGAAGGTTGACAATAGGTATTTTAAAAACGTAGTACTTAAATACCCTATTCCGTACCTATTACGCAATAAAAGAATTATAAAAAAACAGAAAAGTATTAGGATAAACAAATATAGCATAAAAAATAAGTGGACTATCAGCAAAAAGCAAAACGCGCAAATAAAAAAATAGTTTATATAAATATTATAAATACAAATAAATATTTAGGTAAAATTTCTAAACAGAGCAGTTACATATTATATTTCTGTTACTTGCATGAATTATTAGTCTTTAATAAAATTTAAAAAAAATTCTTTTCTATGTACAAAATGGTGTTGAAATTTTTTATCTGTAATCTTTGATACTAGAAGCATTAAAAATCAATTCAAAACAAAGAAACATTAGAAAGATTGATCATTAACACACACAAATGTTATTCTCACTGCAATTTTATTTTTAAGAGGTTTATGAAACTTTTGTGCGACCCATTTTTTAAAGCTTAATATCTTATTTAACAATTAATATAGCAAAACCTTAACAGATGATTTAAACTGTATAAAATAGCAAATATTGTCTAGCTAAAAGCGAATCCCCAACTGTCTACTTTAAAAAAAATTGTTTTATGATGGTACTGGGTTATAAGTTATTTGAAACCAACCTTACCAATAGTGTGAGAGAATAGATAAAACCTTGATGCTATTAATCGGCCAAGAAGCTGATTTTTAGCAGATGTTTTGCATAAGTGCTTATATTTTTTAAAATCAATCTAAGCCGCAGATAATCTAAACTTTTAAATAAGGTCAACTATTCTGGGATAATTCAGTAAGATTTTTCAGTTTTATTTACGGAACTAGTTTTATAGACCAAAATATAAAATTCTCATGTCTACAAGCACGCCCTAAAAGTAAAATAAGGCCTAACATTTTTAAGATCCAAATTAAAACGTAAATTTAGTCGAATTTGAACATTTAGGCTCGGCTGCATAGGTTCTCCAGTAGAACGCACCCCTTAAAACATAAAGGAATTAGGATGCAAAACATCTAAAGCTCGGGCCATTAGGCGCAGAGATTTTAACAGGCAAATCCTCTAAGTTGTGAGCCACTGCAAAACAGAACATAAACGGGAATATACAGTTTTACTTAGAATAAAAGAATAAGCTGTATTTTACCAATCTACAATATTAATATTATTGCAGTTATTTTAAGTAATTTATACTAGTTTTTATTCAAATTTTACTTTGTTTTTCTCAAAGAGTTATTTTTTACTTTAGTGTTTTTGTAGTAAACAAATAAAATGTGATGTTAACCGATGAAGTAAGTGCGTCACCTCGTTTGATTTTTATTGTACAAAATAGATTTTTATAGCTCTAGATAAAACGGAACATTAATTTATAGGTAAAGAAACTTTATATAATATGTGTGATTACAGGCCAACATGTTCCCATTATTCAACAACAAATAATGTTTCCAAACCATCCAGTAATGCCGTGCATTAGTCTATATACGCAACAAACAATAAATCAACATTATTTGCCGGATGCATCATATGCAATTAACACTTCAGAACTAATCAATCTATGACCGTTGACTCCTTGTAGCCAACAATCAGAAATTGAAATGCTAGAAATAAATTATAGCCACTCTTCAACAAGTTCTCATAAATGGCAAATAGTAAAAAAGAGAAAAAGATCTTTACCACCAGTTGAGAAAAATATAGAACCGCAAAATTAAATCAGCGATTATAATATTTATAATATATATAATAACTTGCAAAGCGATATACAAGAAGTTAACCATACGGAAACAAACAACCAGCTAGCACAACCTACAGTAAACAAACCTCCTCCCATATACATACACGGAGTTGCTTATTACGAAACAATGGTTGTAAACTTAACGAAAAATTATAGCAGCCGAGCAATTCAGTCCAAAAAGTTGTCTAAAAATACTGTTTAAATAAACACTAACACCCCTGATTCATATCGAAAACTCGTTAAGCATCTCGATGAAGAAAAGAAATTATTTCATACCTACCAAATTAAAGAAGAAAGACACTAAATTAATAAAAGAAAAATTGAGAAAAAAACACGTATTGTACGCAATTTGATGGATATATGACATAGAGTAAACAAAGCACCTTTCCTCTTATTCTTTGCGGATGTAGAGCCTAATAAATACAACAAAGAGATATTTGAACTGAAATCCTTACAAAATATGATTATTGCCGTCGAACCGCCAAGAAAAACAAATTGTATAATTCAGTGACCTGGCTGTCAATTATATGGACATAGCAAAGCATACTGTAGAAAGCCTTGCACTTGCGTAAAATGTGGTGGCGATCACAATACAACATTATGTATCAAACCCAAAACGGCTCCTGCAAGGTGCGCGCTTTGCAACGGTCCACACTTAATTTACCAACAACTCCAAACTCCAAACTGCAAAAGGAACCATGTACACCACGACCGGAATACAAATTTAAACTATGCCGTAGCTATTAAAGAACAAGAACAGCCTATAACAGCACAAAACTCGCACTGCAACATTCAAAATCAGAATAATAACAGTAACGACATGTCCCTCTCTCAATTTCTAACAAAATTCGGGGCTATGGTCACCCAACTGATGCAATGTTAAACCTACTGACAAGCCTGATAAATAAAATCTCTCAACAATGGATACACTAAGAATATTTACATGGAAAATGGACTATTAGAACGTCGTTTAGAAATACAAACTTCCCCCAATACACAAAAAGTCGATATTTTACTAATATTCGAAGCACACCTTACCAACTATAATTATTTAAGCATTCGTAATTATAAAACCCACTTCACTTGTCGTCCCGATAATACAGCTCATGCCGGGACAGCAATTATTATTAGAAGTAATTTAACACACTATGAATTAGATTTTTTTTAGTTTATTTGCAGATTAACAATCAGAACCATTTCACATAATAAACATATAATAAGGTCCTATGAGCTAATGAGATGACGGTAGTGACGTGAGGGGAGTCATCCATCGATGTTACCCCGTTAGTTTCTTCTTAGATCAATGGGCTACGTTTTTTGTAATCGTCTAGGAGGTGGATCATGTTGCAGGCAGGATGCCAGGACATTGGGATGAACTTGAAGTCGCAGGAAATGGTTGTTGCTTCTTTTAGTACGTTCTTCTACTACTGTTGGCATTTCCAGGTCGGTATGCAGGGTGTCGTTGCTAACATACCAGGGAGCATTGGCTAACATTCTCAGTGTTTTGGATTGCATGCGTTGGATTATGTATACGTTTGACTTGCAGGAGCATCCCCACAGCTCGATACCATAGGTCCAGATAGGTTTAATTATTATTTTATAAAGTGGAATCGTATTTTCTAAAGATAGACACGATTTCCTACCAAGTGACCAGTACATTTTTAAGTTGTAGATCAACTTCCTTTCGTTTCTTTAATATATGCGGTTTCCACGTGAGTCTTTTTCTAAATGAAGGCCCAAGTAGCGGGCTTCATTTGCTGAGGAATTGCTATATTATTTAGATGCACCGGCGGGCATTCCAAGCGATTTAGGGTAAAATTTACCTGGGTGCATTTGGCTTCGTTCACTTGGATTCTCCATTTGTTTAGCCAGATTTGTAAGAGGGACAGATGATGTTGCAAGTTTAAGGAGGCTGTTTGAGGATTGGTATGATAAGAGAGAAGGACTGTATCGTCAGCGAAGGTGCTTATAGTTGTAGCTACTGTTGTAGGTATGTCTGCCATGTACAATGTATATAGAAGAGGTCCAAGAACGCTGCCTTGTGGTACTCCGGAGTTGATTGAATGAATAGCAGAATATTCTTGGCCATACTTTATCTGGAAGTGTCGATTTGATAAATAGAATTTTATAAGTAAATAATATTCACTTGGAAGGTGTAATTTGAGTTTATATAAGAGCCCCTTATGCCATATTTTATCGAACGCCTGTTGTATATCAATAAATATTGCTGGACAGTAAGATTTAGAATCAAGTGCTGTGTTAATCATATTTACGACGCGATGACATTGCTGAATGGTAGAGTGATACTTTCTGAACCAAAACTGGTGGTCAGGGATGCAGTTTTCCAATATATCTGTTTCATGTATTCTCCTGACTAAAAGTTTTTCTAACAGTTTAGAAACTTGGGGCAGTAATCTTATTGTACGGTAAGATGTAATTTCTTCAACAGGTTTACCTGGTTTTGGTATGATAATTATCTGTGCGAATTTAAGTGGTAACGGCCAATAATGGAGACGTAAGATAGAATTGAAAAGGTTCCTTAGAAACACCAGACCGACTCTAGGTAATTCAACAAGCACTTTACCGGATATTAGTTCGTACCCTGGTGCTTTTTTATGGTTAAGATGTTGAATTTCTTCAGTTGCAATGTTATGTCCAAGAAGCTGTTTACTGTATCATCAGGATCATCTGAGTAGGGCGTAAAACATTAGCAAAGTGTCGTGCAAATAAGTCTGCCTTTTCCTAATCTGTTCTAGCCCACTCATTATTTGTTTTTCTTAGTGGGGGATTTGTTTTTTGTGACCGTTTGTTTGCTTTGGCGATTTTCCAAATGCTATTATCTGTTCTTGATAATGTAGTTAGATAATGGTTAAAAGTTTCCTGCCTTATCATGTGTAGTTGGTTCTTTAAGGTATTTGCTAATCTATTATACAATTTTTGTCAGCTGGATGTTGTGTTCTATGCCATCTAGCTCTCACTCTTCGCTTCTGTCGAACTAATTCAAGTATGTCATTAGGAATATTTATATCTATTTGAACGCTGTTTCTGATCGTAGGTGTAGATTTCCATGCTGCATTTTGCAGAGTAGTGATAAAGTGATCAGTAGCTTGCTCTAATTCCTTGGGGAGTTTTTAAACTAATATTTGATTGTAGGGTTTCTTGAAGAATGGCTCTGCATGAGTCCCAATCTGTTTTATTGTTATAAAGTGATGGTCTTGGTGATTTTTAATTATCGTTGTTCTGATTGTAGCGATAACTGGTGTATGATCTGAAGATAAGTCAGAATTGATGTGTACATAATAAGTCTCTTTCACAGATATATTGTACAACAATTTGGAATCACTAAAAAAAAGATAAAACAGAACATTAGTTTATAGCTAAAGAAACTTTATATAATATGTATGGCGCAACATATTCCCATTATTCAACAACAAATAATGTTTCCAAACCAACCAGTAATGCCGTGCATTAGTCTATATACGCAACAAACAATAAATCAACATTATTTGCCGGATGCATCATATGGAAATAACACTTTAGAACTAATCAATCTATTGCTGACTCCTTGTAGCCAACAATCAGAAATTGAAATGCTAGAAATAAATGACAGTCAGTCTTCAATAAGTTCGCATAAACGGCAAATAGTAAAAAAGAGAAAAAGATCTTTACCACCAGTTGATAAAAATATAGAACCGCAAAATTAAATCAGCGATTATAATATATATAATAACTTGCAAAGCGATATACAAGAAGTTAACCATACGGAAACAAACAACCAGCTAGCACAGCCTACAATAAACAAACCTCCTCCCATATACATACACGGAGTTGCTTATTACGAAGCAATGGTTGTAAACTTAACAAAAATTATAACAGTCGAGCAATTCAGTCCAAAACGTTGTCTAAAAATACTGTTAAAATAAACTCTAACATCCCTGATTCATATCGAAAACTCGTTAAGCATATCGATGAAGAAAAGAAATTATTTCATACCTATCAAATTAAAGAAGAAAAAGCATTTAGGGTAGTCCTAAGAGGCTTTCACCCAACAATAGACACTAAATTAATAAAAGAAAAATTGAGAAAAAAACACGTAATGTACGCAATTTGATGGATATAAGACATAGAGTAGACAAAACACCTTTCCTTTTATTCTTTGTGGATGTAGAGCCTAATAAATACAACAAAGAGATATTTGAACTGAAATCCTTACAAAATATGATTATTGCCGTCGAACCGCCAAGAAAAACAAATTGTATAATTCAGTGACCTGGCCGGCAATTATACGGACATAGCAAAACATACTATAGAAAGCCTTGCGCTTGCGTAAAATGTGGTGGCGATCACAATACAACATTATGTATCAAACCCAAAACGGCTCCTGCAAGGTGCGCGCTTTGCAACGGTCCACACTTAATTTACCAACAACTCCAAACTCCAAACTGCAAAAGGAACCATGTACACCACGACCGGAATGCAAATTTAAACTATGCCGTAGCTATTAAAGAACAAGAACAGCCTATAAGAGCACAAAACTCATACTACAACATTCAAAATCAGAATAATAACAGTAACGACATGTCCCTCTCTCAATTTCTAACAAAATTCTGGGCTATGGTCACCCAACTGATGCAATGTTAAACCTACTGACAAGCCTGATAAATAAAATCTCTCAACAATGGATACACTAAGAATATTTACATGGAACGCAAATGGACTATTACAACGTCGTTTAGAAATACAAGCTTCCCTCAATACACAAAAAGTCGATATTTTACTAATATTCGAAGCACACCTTACCAACTACAATTATTTAAGCATTCGTAATTATAAAACCCACTTCACTTGTCCTCCCGATAATACAGCTCATGCCGGGACAGCAATTATTATTAGAAGTAATTTAACACACTATGAATTAGATTTTTTTTTAGTTTATTTGCAGATTAACAATCAGAACCATTTTACATAATAAACATATAATAAGGTCCTATGAGCTAATGAGATGACGGTAGTGACGTGAGGGGAGTCATCCCGTTAGTTTCTTCTTAGATCAATGGGCTACGTTTTTTGTAGTCGTCTAGGAGGTGGATCATGTTGCAGGCAGGATGCCAGGACATTGGGATGAACTTGAAGTCGCAGGAAATTGCTTCTTTTAGTACGTTCTTCTACTACTGTTGGCATTTCCAGGTCGGTATGCAGGGTGTCGTTGCTAACATACCAGGGAGCATTGGCTAACATTCTCAGTGTTTTGGATTGCATGCGTTGGATTATGTTTACGTTTGACTTGCAGGAGCATCCCCACAGCTCGATACCATAGGTCCAGATAGGTTTAATTATTATTTTATAAAGTAGAATCTTATTTTCTAAAGATAGACAGGATTTCCTACCAAGTGACCAGTACATTTTTTTAAGTTGTAGATCAACTTCCTTTCGTTTCTTTAATATATGCGGTTTCCACGTGAGTCTTTTTTCTAAATGAAGGCCCAAGTAGCGGGCTTCATTTGCTCGAGGAATTGCTATATTATTTAGATGCACCGGCGGGCATTCCAAGCGATTTAGGGTAAAATTTACCTGGGTGCATTTGGCTTCGTTCACTTGGATTCTCCATTTGTTTAGCCAGGTTTGTAAGAGGGACAGATGATGTTGCAAGTTTAAGGAGGCTGTTTGAGGATTGGTATGATAAGAGAGAAGGACTGTATCGTCAGCGAAGGTGCTTATAGTTGTAGCTACTGTTGTAGGTATGTCTGCCATGTACAATGTATATAGAAGAGGTCCAAGAACGCTGCCTTGTGGTACTCCGGAGTTGATTGAATGAATAGCAGAATATTCTTGGCCATACTTTATCTGGAAGTGTCGATTTGATAAATAGAATTTTATAAGTAAATAATATTCACTTGGAAGGTGTAATTTGAGTTTATATAAGAGCCCCTTATGCCATATTTTATCGAACGCCTGTTGTATATCAATAAATATTGCTGGACAGTAAGATTTAGAATCAAGTGCTGTGTTAATCATATTTACGACGCGATGACATTGCTGAATGGTAGAGTGATACTTTCTGAACCAAAACTGGTGGTCAGGGATGCAGTTTTCCAATATATCTGTTTCATGTATTCTCCTGACTAAAAGTTTTTCTAACAGTTTAGAAACTTGGGGCAGTAATCTTATTGTACGGTAAGATGTAATTTCTTCAACAGGTTTACCTGATTTTGGTATGATAATTATCTGTGCGAATTTAAGTGGCAACGGCCAATAATGGAGACGTAAGATAGAATTGAAAAGGTTCCTTAGAAACACCAGACCGACTCTAGGTAATTCAACAAGCACTTTACCGGATATTAGTTCGTACCCTGGTGCTTTTTTATGGTTAAGATGTTGAATTTCTTCAGTTGCAATGTTATGTCCAAGAAGCTGTTTACTGTATCATCAGGATCATCTGAGTAGGGCGTAAAAACATTAGCAAAGTGTCGTGCAAATAAGTCTGCCTTTTCCTAATCTGTTCTAGCCCACTCATTATTTGTTTTTCTTAGTGGGGGATTTGTTTTTTGTGACCGTTTGTTTGCTTTGGCGATTTTCCAAATGCTATTATCTGTTCTTGATAATGTAGTTAGATAATGGTTAAAAGTTTCCTGCCTTATCATGTGTAGTTGGTTCTTTAAGGTATTTGCTAATCTATTATACAATTTTTTGTCAGCTGGATGTTGTGTTCTATGCCATCTAGCTCTCACTCTTCGCTTCTGTCGAACTAATTCAAGTATGTCATTAGGAATATTTATATCTATTTGAACGCTGTTTCTGATCGTAGGTGTAGATTTCCATGCTGCATTTTGCAGAGTAGTGATAAAGTGATCAGTAGCTTGCTCTAATCCTTGGGGAGTTTTTAAACTAATATTTGATTGTAGGGTTTCTTGAAGAATGGCTCTGCATGAGTCCCAATCTGTTTTATTGTTATAAAGTGATGGTCTTGGTGATTTTTTAATTATCGTTGTTCTGATTGTAGCGATAACTGGTGTATGATCTGAAGATAAGTCAGAATTGCTGGTAATATCCGTATAGTTAGAAGAAATTCCATTTGTGACAAAAAAGTTCAGCAAATCAGGTGTTTTATTATGGTCCGTGGGCCAGTATGTTGGCTCCCCAGTTGATAGGTATCCATATTTTTCTTCTCGTAGGAGGTTCTATAGTGCCCTACCCCTAGTGGTAATTAGCCTAGATCCCCAGTAGGTGTGCTTACAGTTGAAGTCTCCACCGCATATGAATGTACTGCCAAGTGATTGGAAAAACGGCTTGAGGTCCTCCTTGGTAATATTATGTCTTGGTGGACCATAGACAGCAGATATGATAATTGGGTTTGGTAATTTACAAATTTGTATTGTTGTTGCTTGTAGGCATGGATCCTCATATTTTTGTAGTTCATAATGAACTATTGAGCTCTTTATGAGTAGCGCTGTTCCGCCGTGGGCGGTACCATCCGGATGTTCCGTATGATAGCATGTATAGTGAGGAACTCTTAGATAAGATCTGTGCGTAAAATGTGTTCTGATATAAGAAATATATCTATATTATGAAGTTTTGAAAATAATTCGATTTCTTGAATTTTTGGTTGGATACCATTCGCATTCCATAAACATATTCGTAAGGACTTAGACATTAACGACAAGTTTATTTATGACAGTAGACAACATGTTTATTATCATGTTGTTTTGTTGGATTAGCTGGGTGAACATCATTTTGAATTCTTCTAAGAACTTTTGTAAGATTGTGTCTTGACTGTTGGCTTGTACAATGTCACCTTGTACTACTTGGCTGTATGTTGAGGGTGTGAACTTTGAATGTTGTCTATTGTAGCTGGGTGGTGAGTGGTTTGAATTGATAAACCTGTTTTGAGTCTGTGTCTGGTTTCAGTCTGTTTTGTAATTCTTTGTGTACTGTACAGCCTCTATAGTTGGAGGGATGATCACCGCCACATAAAGCACATTTAGCTGCAAATCTTTTGATTTCTTGCATGTCTTAGTGTCATGCGGTCCTCCACATTTAACGCAAGCGTAGGGACGGTTGCAGTAGGCTTTGGTATCGTTATATTGTTGACACCTCGTACACTGGACAATTGATATATTTTTACGTGGCGGCTCCACTTTTATAACGTGATTATTTAAGAATTTAAGGTTGTAAATGTCTTTATTGTTTTCAGCAGGTTCCAAGTCTACAAAAAACATTGGTAAGGATAATTTTGCAATTCTGTGTTTGATGTTTGTTACAGCTCTTACTTTGAAACCTTTCTCTTCCAGTGATTCTGCTATTTCGGTAGAGGGTACAGTAGGATGGAGGTTACGAATGACAACTCCATAAGCTTTATTTTCTCTCATCTGATATGTGTGGTAAATTATACCTGTTTCCTTCATGAATGTTACTAACTTACGGTATATGTCTGGAGTATTTGCACTTAGCTTAACTATATTGTCACCCATTGTTTTTGTTTCATATTCTTCTATTTCAGTAACAGCTGTTAGAGCATTTATCATTTTATTATAATATGTAACTCCATGTACAAATATCAGAGGTGGTCTGGGTATCTTATTTTGTTGAACAACAGGTGCGACTTCAGTAATATCCTCATTAAGGCTATTAAGGGCAGAATATCTATTATTTTGTGTGACATGTACTGCTTTATTTTGTGCTGATTGTTTTGTTATTCTTTTCCTTTTTCTGTTTTGTACACATTGCCATTCTTTATTGGGCATTGTATTCAATTCCACTTCACTGTCACTATCGGGTGTATTTATTCTGTTTGATAAATTATTTGTCGGTATGTTATTTAGTTGCATTGATGTAAAAGTATGATTAGTTTGTGTATTCATTTGAGATTGTAAATTTGGGATCTGCACATTTGGCACATATGTCAAGTTGTTATGTAAATAAGGAGTATTGATAATAGGAAATTGGGGATTTACCTGGCTATCCATCGGTGCGAAGCTATTATGTGATTGAGATGCTAGCCGCATTTGTTAATTGCGTTGACAGAATATAGAAATTAATATTGCCGTTGCATGTCATTTTAGTAGCATGTGGATTGGTTTCATATAACTATTTTACGAAATGTGAGTTTATAATTATTATACTTCACTCAGATTAAACCAGCGTAATGCTGACCTAAGGTCAGCGATAACCGCGTTACACACTTTCCCTATTATCGCTCAGCACACGTCTTTATGGTATAAAAGTCAAACTAGGACTACTATGAATTAGATAAGTTCAAATCACATGATGTAAAAGCTACAAATATCAAAATTAAAGACCACATAGGAGAAAAGTAGTTTCAGCAATATACTGCCCACCCCGACATGCATTAAATCAAGGTCAGTTTGAAAACTTCTTCAGGACACTGGGAAACAGATTTGTAACAGGTGATGATTTTAATTTTAAACAGCCCTCATGGGACTTTAGATTAATCAATCCAAAGGTTAGACAGCGACATAAAACTATCATTGACAACCACTTCAATATAGCGGCAACAGGTAATCCTACCTACTGGCCAAGCGACCCGGAGAAACTTCCAGATGCTCTTGACTTCTTCACAACCAGAAACTGCTCCCCAAATTATATGGAAATCGCTGATGTTATGACTTCAGCTCAGACCACTCTGCTGTAATATACACACTAAGTTCATCAATAATAAAAAAGCCTGTAAGACCACATTTACATAAAAATAGGACAGACTGAGATGCTTTCAGGCAATATCTATCAGCCGAAACGAGACTCTATAACAGAGATTGAAGCAAGAGTAGAGGAATTAGCACGTATCCTACAGCACGCATTTTAAACTGCTACGCCCATCAAATCAAAAGAAAAACGTAATAGACCCATTAATAACTGTCCATTAATTATTAGAGAAGAGATTGGTGAGAAAAGAAAAGCAAGACGCATTTGGCAACAAAGATGACATCCTAATGATAAAAATAAACTGAAAAATCTAACAGTGCAACTAAAAAGATTAATTAAAGAACAGAGAAATGAAATATTCAGTGATTACATTAGTAGCTTATCGCCTACACAACACGACAATTATTTCTTG
Source organism: Sinelater perroti (assembly GCA_036346155.1). Lineage (NCBI taxonomy): Eukaryota > Metazoa > Arthropoda > Insecta > Coleoptera > Elateridae > Sinelater > Sinelater perroti. The sequence continues at coordinate 710,821 of JARFIY010000356.1, read as the reverse complement.
TGGCGAGCAACTAGGAAACTGAACAAACCTTTCACCCCTGTTCCTCCCATCCGTAAGCGAAGGTATTTGGTGAATTCCTAGCTTCTATCTTTCAGCCGCACAATACGGTAAGAAACCTACTAGATGCCACCACAATAGTAGGATTTCTTGAAACGGCGTGCCAACTTGATTTGTCCATCAAATGGTCCACGCCTAATGAAATACAAAGCGAAATAAAATGTTTAAAAACTTACAAAACACCAGGATACGACCTCATTACAGCTGAGCTGCTTCAACAACTTCCAAAAAAGTGATAGTAGCTATAACACAAGTATTCAATGCTATTATACAAACTCAGTGTTTTCTTATCCAATGAAAATTTGCAGAGGCCATCCTTATACAAAAATCAGGCACACCAGCTAAGTCACCAGAGTCTTATCGACCGATTTTGCTATTGTCGGTACTTTCCAAGTTATTCAAACGAATGCTACTAAAAAGGCTTTTTCCTATTGTTAAAGAAAATCATCTAATCCCTCAACACCAATTTGGTTTCGGGCGAAAGTATTTATTCACCACTGGAATAAATGCATAGGGTGCTCAGCTGTATTTTTAGACGTAAAAACACAAAAGCCTTGGAAGCAGGCTGCGCCTGATGGATGGGACTGGACACAGTTTCCCTGTTGCTCCACTTGGTCCTGCCGAAACGCGTCCCTCAGTCAACAAAGCTTCAAAACCTAACTCTTTAGGAGATCGGACTTTTGATATGAAAGGGCCATCGTTGACTTCTTCAGTAAAAAACCTGTCGATAACAGTAGTTTCTATAAAATCAGCATTTGAAGATTTGGTCATTAAACGAAATAATTCTAGTTTTCATGAAACCATATTTGATGTTTTTGGGGGTCATCGTTGCATGATGGGCCATGTTTACTAAGCTTGCAATTTCGTGACTAGTAATTAGCTTTTTTGGATGATCAAATATCCATGCATCAGCTACAGCGTTGTAGGCCACCTTGAATAGCCCAAAAACTGACTTATCCAAAGGTTGCAGCTTATGGTGCAATGAGTCGGCAGCGTTACAGTTGTGACTACTGCAGCACGAGCTTTTTTATTGACTTAGATGTAGCAGTAAACATCTAAATTGTCATAAATTAGATTTTTTTGTGCTATGTGATAAACTTGATGAAGTGGTCCATTACTTTTGAAAATAACTCGGATGTCAACCAGCCTGAAGGATTTGCCAAACCCACTGCTCTATGAGGTGCTCCGAAGCATGTGCTAATTAGAAAACTTTCGGGATAGATGACGGCAGAGGGAAGTAATGTGGTACCGCAAACAACGGCACTAGTTCCCCTCTCACCACCAGTGCAGGAACTCACTTGAAAGAAGTCATTCTCGACAGGCTACATCCCTTTAGCTGCTTAATGGATAACTTGCTCCTTTTGATTGAGGCTCGTAGCTGTTTTAACTTGAGTCCAGGAAGTTGAATTTTTTTATTACTTGCAATGGTACATTCATAAGCTAGTTATTTTACCACTTCAGAGTTTAATCCATATACTATTCTGGCATATACCAAAATGTAGTCTTTTAGTACAGACTCCTCAGCTCCATAAATACTCTATTTATAGTATAGTTTGCGACCAAACGTACATTCTCATTTTCTAGTTCGTTTTTTCAATACCCCAATACCGTTCTAATGTTGCTCTTGGTATCTCCACCTTTTGTTCAAACACACTCCAAGATTTTCTTTTCTTAAGGGACTCAACTGTCTCCTTCATAATTTCTATACTATAAATAGCTATTTTACTTTTTTGGGCTTTCTTGGCATGTAAAAATGCAAAATTATTAATAAATAAGACGACATAGATTACGTACACACAGCAGGACAGTGGATCTGATTAATTAACTCAAACAGTGCGCGAAATTTATATAATGCCTCACTGTGTACGGCGTCCCACTGTGTATCACTCTTACCTAATCTAAATTGAACTTTAAAATATTTTTTTTCTAAATAAAACATAAAATACTGAAAGAATCTAAATGTTTTTCCTATCAGTGCAAAATACAGACTTGACAGTTACGTATAAAATATAATGTCAGTCAAATACCTTTTACTTTTTAGTGAAGTCTTCCATAATGCTTTCTCATAAACGAGGTTCTAGTTCAGCAATTACACATCTGATGTTCTCTTTTAGTAAAAAAATCACAATAGATTTGTTAACGTAAATTATTTTGTTTAAATAGCCTCAGAGACAAAGCCTAATGGGATTAGGTCGTAAGACTGCGGAAACCAAAAGATGTCACCCTCTACGACATAACACGACCAGAAAGTTTGGTTTTAAGTAGTCAGTGTTCACTTGATGTGTGACATGTCGTTCTATCTTGTTGAAACCACATGTCATTGTAGTTCAAGTCGTTGGTTTCATTAAAAAAAGTAGTTTATCGTTTTTTGATAACGTATATCATTAATAGTAACAGTGTTGCCAATAAGTACGGGCTAATAACACGGCTAACCTAGAATGCAGTGCATTTTTGTATAAGCATTGGTTTCTAGTGAATAGCACGTGGATTTTCAGTTGTGACAATTATGGCAATCAACAAAGCCATTTAAAGAAAAATGAGCTTCATCACTGAATGTAAGTTTTTCTTTTCAGAAATTAGTATCAACTATGTATTTTAAAAGCCAGATTACAAATGTAATTTTTGGTAGACTTTGTCAAGCGTTTAGATACTAACTGTATAAATGCAAATTTTCAACGTTCACGGAACCTAAACGGCGCTCAATTCAAATATTAAAATTTAATTTTCATCCCTTTACATTTACTAAAAGGTTGTGCAAGTGACTTAGTTTAAATTTTTATAATAAATTAAGTGACGCAACAAGAAAAGTTTTAAATAAATTATTCCAATGGTTGTCTAACTGTACTTTTTATATGTTAATGTAGATAATACTGCTATTTTAATAATAAAAAATAAAATAAATTATAATTTAAAATTCCTTTTATAATAATTTATGTTTCCCGTAAACAACAGTATCGAAATTACTCGGAAAAAGTTTAAAAAATACAAATGTCTTTGGCTACAAAATCTTAACTAATAGGATTAAATTAATAACATAACTACTAAATTCATTCTGTAGCCTTAAATTATTATGTACGAATTATTTATTAAGAGCCAAATTGATTAAGATTAATATTGTACACAAAAAAGTTATCACTGCCTTTTTGCCGAACTTTATATGGCCCTTAATCGAGTTTACCGCTTTCATTTCGTAGGAGGCGGGCTGTGTTGCATAGCGTAATCAAAATTAATCGCCAGGAAGAAATAAATGCTAAATCCTGTTGCGAGGTGGTACAGAATTAAGCTGAATCATGAATCATACATTAAACAGTACTGGGTTTGGCGTTTTACGATTGCTCTTCACAGTCCGTGCTTCGTTTTATAGCTGTGCAGTTTTATATTTACATAGCCATGCATAGCTTCACGGGACGGCATAAAATTTTAATTTTCACTTCGCGCTTCCAAACGCTTTTGTGAATTGGCGTGAATTGCTTATAAATTTATTATTCTATAAATTTATGTCAATGTTATATATATATATATATATATATATATATATATATATATATATATATATATATTTGTAACGCGTGATTAACTATGATGCAATTCTCAATTATTTACAAATAACTATTTACCTTGTATACTAATGGCATAAGTAGACCCAGGAAAGGAACTATTGTATGTTTGGTAGGGAACCTGGTAATGGATGGACTTTTAAAAAACTTAAAAGACGAAGGGTTCTCTTCTGTAGGCTACGCCGATGACCTAGTGGTCTTGTGGAAGGTAAATTTGTAGGCACGATCAGCAAACGGATGCAGATGGCTCTGAACGTGGTAACTGAATGGACTGAACAGGAAGGCCTCAAGGCCAGTGCCCTTTACGCGAAGGCAAAAATTAGAGGGGCTTACGCCTCTTTTCCTTGGCGAAAAAAAATTATCATATCGATTCAAAAGTTATTTGGAACCGTCATATTGAGAAAGTGGTCGACAAATCGGTGACAACCAGGTATGGTGCACTGGTTGTACAGCAGAGTGGTTAGACTCTCTCTTACATACTCAGCTTTAGTCTGGTGGCCTAAAGTCACACAAGAAACCAGCAAACTAAAACTAGACAAAGTGCAAAGATTTGCCTATTTGGCATTACAGGGGCTATGAGAACCACGCCCACTGCTGCAATGGAGACTCTTCTAGACCTCCCATCTTTGCACATAGTAATTCAGGGAGCGGCAAGATAAGGTCATTACAGGCTGTATAATTTACTGTACAAGACACACACCCTCTGCTTGAAATGAGGACGGACCACATGACCTCAAAATTATGTGACGACCCTCTATTCCAGGTGATCATGCAGGATCGAAATAGGAGCGAGACTTTTAGACAGGCAATTGCACCTGGTAGCCTAATCTGGTGCACAGATGGTTCTAAAACCGAACTGGGTACCGGAGCTGGAATATATGCTGAGGCTGCCAGGGTAGAGCTAAGCTTTTCCCTGGGTCAGTACGCTTCTGTATTTCAGACAGAAATATACGCCATACTACAGTGTGTGCGTGAAAAGGGTAAAAGGGCTTACAAAAGCAAGCGGATCTGTATTATATCAGACAGCCAGGCAGCTTTAAAAGCTTTAGCAAGCACTAAAGCATCATCTAGACTGGTATGGAAATGCATCAACGAACTCAATGCACTGGCATAACACAGTAAAACTGTTATGGACACCTGGATAGTGCGATATCTACGGCAACGAGAACGGCGATGAACTGGCCAGGCAGGGATCTAGTGAGGTTTATATAGGCCCAGAACCTGCATTAGGAATTTTACAAAGTGCTGTCCGAAGCTTTATTAAGGAGAGGACACGCACTCATCATCGAATGTACTGGAAAAATCGACCAGGACATTATTTCAGCAAAACCTTTAATAAGGACTTTGCGAAAGAGAGTTGCAGAACTCCTTAACCGAAGTAGGCCACACCTAAAGATAACGATAGGGTTTCTTACAGGACATGCGACTGTTAAAGAACACCCCTGGAAAATTGGTAAATTCAATGTTGACCTTGCATGAAGACTTTGTAGCAAAGAACCAGAAACAGCCTTACACATCCTATGCAAGTGCGATGCGCTGTGCAGGAAAAGGCAACGTATATTCGGGAAACCAATCCTATAACCGGAAGATTTCCAGACACAACCTGTAAAGGATCTGCATCTGCTGATTCAGGGGACATCAATTACAGATTGGTTGTGAATTTATTTAATTGGGGTAATCACAACAAGCCATAGGCTGCAGTGAACATGGATCCATTAAGGAAGACAGACCCTGGGCGCAAAAAAATATTTGATGGACCCACTGTACAAATTTTTAAGAAATTGCAGGAAAGTAGCTAACATTGAAAAAATACAGGAAGGTTTATTTTTCGAGCAACTTTCATGACATGCCAGCAGTAGAACTTTTTTGTTTAAGTTTGAATTTACAATCTACTTAACAAAGAAAAAGTTGCGTAAATGTTATGCCATTGTATGCTGTATGATCTTAGATGAAATCCACTCAGCGATATTATTCCGATTGAATGCAAAATTGGGGCTTTTTGCTACATTCGGTTCCATCTGAGAATGATGGGGTTGGCGTATAGATTTTCCACTAAGATGTTGTCATGACGGATGACGGTTACGTAAGAACTTTCGAGGTTTGTATGGAGTGGTTGGTTTGATACATACCACTGAACAAAGAGTTATGGACTAAAATCATTCCAACATTTTAACACTGGATACTTTGATGCAGCTCCACACTTAAACTCCATAAGTCTGAATTGGTCTCTATGATTTTATAAAAAAGCACTTTTCTGAGAGCTGGGATCAGCAGTCTGTAACGTATTTGTTTCAGTCAGGTCAAGATAATATAACCCTCGTTCCTTTTTGGTACAAAACCTTAAAAAGGTTGTTTCTGTGCAAAATTGAAGACTCAATTGACTTAAAGCGTATAATATTTGCAAAAATAGGCTTCCACTGAAACCGTTCGACTACAACAGAGGTATAGAATATAATATAAATAGTAACCCGTAATCTCAGGACTAATATAAAATCAATAATACCTCTAACAAAGTGGGCGGTTGCAAATGGAGTCTGCATGCAAAAGGTTGGCCAAGAACAGAACTTGCCAACATTCTTGACCAACGTGGCGTTTAATGCCCAAAACTCCCCTTTATTCTTTCAAAAATCGAATTTAAAGAAAACGGACTAAGTATCCCAGCTGGGTGGAACAATGTATGCTGGACGAAGGAGGGACAAAAATTCGATAAGGTTATTTATAAAATAAGAAAGCGACAAGACATACAAAATTGTATATAGGGACATATAATGTACAAACAATGAAATCCTCTGATAGAATACATGAACTAGAAGAACTGTTAAAGATAAAATGGAGCTAGAAAAAAGAAGAAAATGCCATAAGATTGAATTCAGGCAGACTAAATAAAACCTTGCAAATCAATATCAGAAAAGGTTGCATATCTTTTAATGGAACTAAATAATAAAATTTCCCTACAAATAGTAGTTTCGAGGATCTAGGGTTTGTATAAAAAGTGTCGAGAAGAGTTTTGCAAAAATATATTTATTTGAGATATTGCTACAATACCTCAAAAGTTTTCAAAGTACATCCCTTGAGCATCGACACACTTATGCCAGCGACTTCTCCACAACTCGAAGGCTCCCTGTAGGCGGATTCCCGAACGTCCTTAAGAGAGTACGCGTGCAAGCTTTTTTGAGGGCACTTAAGATTCCATGGTGGCATCCTTTAGGGGAAGATTTCACTTTTGAGAATAGGTGCCAAGTCGGGACTGTAAGGGGGTTAGAAAATCGTCCGAAAGCCGGGTCTTTTTCAACGCGTTGCAGAAGGGTTTCGCAACCAGACACACGCCTCTGCATTTGGTCGTCTGTCAAGACATTCGGGAGGAGTTTAGCGCAGATGTTTTGCATCCTCAAATTTTCAATGACATGTCATGTTATCAATGCCAATTTCATCTACGACCATACGCACACTTAACTCTCAGCCATCTTTAACGCGCTTGTGCCACTTAAAAGCTGCAGTTTGTGACATGCTTTCATCCTTGAACACTTGGCGAATCATGCCCAACGTCTCCGTACCCGATTTCTTCAGTCCAACACAAAATTACCGTTGTATGGCTGCATTTTACGCTTGCACTGAGTGACTCAACATGGGCCCACTAAAAACACGATCTAGCCTGAACGAACGCTCGCAGGCGACTGGCACTTGAAGTTCATATCTCTCACCACCGAGCATGTGCGGTGCGAGCGTCCCCCGACGTACAGTCACGCCAAGAAAAAAATTGTTCCCGATACTTTTTTACAAACCTTGTATATCCAATGCACTTAAAGACGATTCAACGAAATATAAAATAATTATAGGAGACTTTTATGCACAGTTGGGCAAAAATAAGACGAAAAAACAAGATGGAAAATTTCGGTATCGCACAAGAAAAGGACGAGGTGGAATGTTATATAATTTTCTGGAACAGAAAAATGACTTCCAATAAATTTATTTTTCAAGAAGGAACTAAAAAATAAACGAACATGGATTAGTCCAAATGATGATTTCAAAAACGAAATCGATTATGTGTCAACAAGAAACAAAAAAAATGTTACAAGTATCAGTGTTCTGAATAACTGGGCTATTGGCAGCCTCCACATAGTAGGTTTAAATTACATACAAATATAAAATTGGAAAGAATAAATGGAATGAAAGATAATACAAACAAAATCAATACTCAAACATTAAAACAAAAATCTGATAAATATTAAGATGGAATAAAAGGCCAGCTACAAGACAAGAACTATGCAAACATCGAAATAGACGAAATTAACAAAGGCCTAGGTTGCAGCCAAAAGTGGACTGTATCGTAATTTTAAATTTAATAGCAGGATAACCCATAAATATATAACGCTTAATATAACATCTAAGAAAATGTAACTATAAGAGTTAACTTGCCAAAAAAGCTTATCTAATCTCGATTCAAAAAGAAGTTTGTTAAGGCAATCCAATATCTCTTAAGCTATTTGTACTAGATCTTAAACATGTTTTTAAAAGACTAAATTGGGAGGAAAAGGCATAAATATAAATGGCAGCTTTTTGAATTATCTAAAATACACAGATGGAGTCGCACTATTTGCACAAAACGAAGAACAACTATACTCCATGCTAAAGGAATTAAACGAGGCTTGTAAGAAGGTAGAGTTACGGGTAAAACACTACAAAAATAAAAATTATGACAAACTCCGAAGAAAAAGTGAATATAGAAATAAAACAAAACGCTATAGAATAAGTAGAAGAACATACATATCTAAGGCAAAGGTTTACACTTAATAAAGAAACCAAGAAACAAGAATTACAAAAGAACCAAATTGGTATGGGCCTCCATTGGCAGATTAGGCTATATATTGAAGAATCGAAAGTTACCCCAACATCTTAAGTCAAAAGTATTCGATAGCTGCATACCACCTGTTATAACTTATAAAGCTCAGACCTACACTGTGATAAAAAGAAATGTAGACAAGCTTACAAAGCTGTTACAAATAATTCTAAAGCATACGAGAGAGGGGAGGGGGGGAGAGAGAAAGGGGAGAGAGATTGGAGACCATGGTTAAACTAAAGAGCAACAAGACCACAAATGCTGTGGTTAGACGATATGAAGCGTTATGGCGGTCTCGCATGAAAAAAAATCGTCCAGAATGTAGATTGAAGAAGACTGAAAAGGATAAAAATCAATAATCGACTGTTATATGCAACAGACACATAAAACTAGAACAAATAATAGTTAGAACCCTGAATTCTCAAAATATTGGCAACTGACGTACGTTAATTCATGATAAATAAATAATAGCACATATTTAAAATTTTTAACTTAAGATATAAATTTTTATTTAGTAAAAATAATGTACCCTCAATGTGATTTTGTAAAGGTATCTAAATAAAAGAATCAACTTTATTCTTAAAATAATGCCCCTTAGACATTTCTTGCTTCTGAGCTTATCCAATATCTTTTTAAAAACTAGCAAGATTTACAACAACAAAAAATTAGTTTTGTTTCAGTATAAAGGCACTTCCATCTACCCTAAGAAAGATATTTTAACAAAACACGTAGTACATTTTTATTGTCGTAACATTTTAGATAATTAACTTATTACAACGTTGCTTTCCATATTTTTAAACCAAATTTGAAAGGTTTCCCGCGAGACAAAATACGAAGAGGAGCAACAGTAAGGCAAAAATAATTACAGTGATGTAAAATTGAATATGCTCACTGCGGCTGTAACTCTGTCTCGAGCCTGCAATTACGGCTAACTGGTTTTCAAATGGGCTGTTACAAGTGATTCCCTGTACCTGTTTATAGTGCTGGCATATTTGCCAAGAATTAGCAAACTAAAGCAAATGTAGGATATTAATTCAAAAGTTAAATAAAAATTATTGTCGCTTTACCTTCTACAGGGTGCAGGCAAATATACATTACGACAATAGGATAAAGGAGTGCATTAATAAATCTATGGATCGTGTTGTAATCTATAGCGTTTTATATAGTAGTCTAAAAATTTGTATTTTGTTCTAACAGTGATTTCAATGACTTTATAAGTAAAGTTTCAGACTATTTCATTTTGATGAAATGCACATGAAGGTACAGTATATCTATAAGTACGATTTTTAACTTTCAAATGGCCAGATGAGGAGTCAAAACAACCCCAATATTATTTTCTTCTATCAATTTCCAAAACAATTGTAACCAGAGATGCAACCCAGCGGTCAAGGCATAAATTGTTTCGGGGGCGCCTATTTTTGAAGGAGTTGGAAATGCTATTAATAAAATCTATTGTAGCTATTGGAAGAACTCAACGAAAATATAATTTAATTTTCTATTCACATGTTGCGTAAGATAACACTATACGTAATTTTCGGTTATGAGCTGCGTCGGATTGGATTTTTTCTGCAATTTCCAAAAATGACTTTCAAGGTTTTGTATAACGTCAGGTTCTTCCACATATCACAAAAATGTGAAAATTCAAATAAACGTAATTTTTTATGACATTGATATATGGCAACGCCTATAATGTGTCAAAATGTGTAAAGAATAGATAAACATAAATATATAGCTAATAGCGAAAACAAAACTGGAAAGTGTGCAGTAAAAGTTTCATGAATAGTCTGTGTGAGGGGACTTTAAGGTGACTAGAACATTGCTCGTCCAACAATCAGATAACACCAAGTATTGCTTTTTGTGTGAATGAGACTGCAGAGCTACGACGGAGCATTGGGTTCGGAACCAGTGAGCAGTCAGAAGTACATTTACACCTGGCGAAAAAGCATTGTCTTACTTCCACTGGTTGGTCCTTCGAATATACTGTTTCCACCTTTACACATCAAACGTGCCTTAATAAAGCAACTCATGGCAGCTTTAAGCAGGGACAGAAAGTGCTGTTAAGTTTCCATAAATTGCGTCTGAAAAAACTAAGGTTGGCATTTTCATAAGCCTACAAATACAAAAATTAACATACTTGAGAAAGACGTGAGTGAGTGTGAAATGCGAGCATGGACTGCATTCAGAAATATGGTACAAAACTTTTTAGGAAACGCAAAGGCTGCAAACTCCACCTCTTTAGTCGGAGAGTTGTTGTAATCCTATAAACTGCTTGATTGCGTTAATGTTTTATTTCCTCGTACTTATCTAAGTTACCTTCCTGGCAATCTTCGTGATTTTGCGGAAGAACATGGTGAGCGCTTCTATCGGGATATTAACGAAAAAAGATACGGAGAAAATGTAATGGGTGGCTATTGTTGGATGTGAAAAGAGATTGAACGGACAATCCAAGACGAGGAAATTTCAAGGAAAGCCTAATAGTTTGGCATATTTGCTTTTAAATATGTATTTATGGTTATCTATTTCTTACACATTCATTCCTTTCTTCCAGAGAGCATTTTCACACGTTACAAACGTTGCCATATATCCATTCCAGTACACCTCTTCATTTGAAAACAACAAAACCTTGCATATTAATGTTATAAAAGAAATTTTACAAATCGAAGACTACTGGATTTGCTGTAAAATCATTTTCTGCTCCACATAGCGGCTGTGTTGTATGTCGGGGAACTGCCAAACGGCGATTTAACTGTAATAGATTTAGTCACACCTCGGTTAACTTTGATGTTCCGATTAGTGACCAGTGGCAACTAGTTAAGTGCGCTGGAGCTGTGAATGTGCCTTTCGTAACAGTTTTGCACATAATTCGCCTAATGAGTCGTTGTTTGCTGTTCGGGCGCTTTACTATCGGGCGCCCGTGCGCCTTTACAAAAGATACTTAACTTAGCGCCACTACTGAATTAGAGGCGCTGCCCTCCTCTCTCGGATGCGCCGCCGCTGGGCCTTAGCGAGAATTGGGAGCGCGCGCTCGTGTGGGGTGCCGCGCGACGGGTCAGCGCCAGACTTGACTCGAGTCCGTTGAGCCTTCCAGACGTTGTCGCAAGTACGCTGCTTTCAAGGGAAAGAGGACTGCGTGACAAGGAAACAGGTCAGTGCGGATTCGTGACGATTTTTGTGTATGCGTCCTCTTGTGTTGTAAGGGCGGTTGTGTTTGTGCCTTGGGGAAGGAGTCACGGAGCGATCGTGACCCTTCCGCGGTGTAGCGCTTCGCGGCAACCTCGTGTTGCCCGTGGCCTAAACGTTGGACGCCCGAATGTTGGGACGCGTTTGGGCAATTGGGGTCCTAGACCATTCAGCGCTCCCGAGCTCTCAGCGGCCATGATCGTCTCGCTGGTCATCCCCCAGGTGGTGCGGTGACCGTGCGGGATAGACGGTGCGGCGCACACACACAGTAAGGTAAGAGAGCTCTCGTTGCGTGTGAATAGGTACCTCGCGGCTTAGCGTAATTGCGTTCGCGCCTCTGCGGCGTTGCGACGCCTTTGGTTTCTACTTCATTTATTATTGTTTTTTTATTATAAGTTTTGTATTTAGTTTAAGTTTTACAACTACCAATAAATCCTACTCTTGCCCCAGCTTTCCTCTCAAATCGAGAGAGGTTTTATGCCTAGGCAAGTAGTAACTTCGCGTAATCCTTTGTGTTTTTATTGTTTGGACCTGCTCTCACTCAATCCCTTAACTAAAGCTCACTCTTACTGTAATTTTAATTAACTTTAGCAGTATCTGGTTACTGGGTTGTATAGGGAATTGAACACTTACAGTTTATAGGGCGTGGTGCTTTACTATAATTGACGTAGATTCTTTGACAGCATTATATTGTAATTGAAGATTTTTCTATTTCGATTATTAACGCATAATATAGATTCTATGATTTTTGATAGAATATTTTTGTTAAAATAACAAAATGAAGGAAATTAAAAGCAATTTATTTGCAAACTAAACTAAATATCGTACGATGTGTTAAAAGCGGTGAAAGAAAATCTGATGTGGTACATCCTTTAGAAATGGCGCAATCAATTTTAGCAATAAGTAAGTCAGTCATAATAAATTAAAGAGTCTCCTCAGAAATGTACAGATATTACAGTGGAAAAATTAACTCGTTTAAGGACTCCGATTTTATAAAAAATGGAGAAAGTGTTACGTTTGTAGACAAATGGTAACTACGTCACGAAATATTATGCTTTTAAGTCAAAGAAGAAGCAACATTTTTGTTGATTTAAGCAATTTTAAAAACAGCCTTGGATTCACGGTGTAAGATTTACAGAAAAAGCTTCAAGTGAAAATATCTATTTTTTTTTGATAAAATCGCAAATTTACAATCTACTCCGATATTATAAGAGTATTAAGTAAGTATGTTGTCTGTCAAGGCATATAAGTCATATTTCCTTGGGATTTACTGGGATGATTTGAATTGCATTCCTCATCAGTTCACATCTATAGGGTGTTTGCTCGTCCTTCTTGTTGGTAGAAGGTTTATGAGTTGTAGGATGAGGTCGTTTTCACGTCTGGGTAGTTTTGCAAAATAGTCTGAAGCTGACTTTTCAATTACATCTGTCACGAACGATATGTTGAGGTTTTCGTGTAAGATTCGGTTACTTACAAACAAAAGTTCCCGAAGAATTTTGCTTTCTGCTCGTTATATAATGTTTATATTTGTTTCCTTGGCGTACACTCAGAGTTAGATACCATATCTCCAGATGGGCATATGAATTATTTTATATAGCAAGAATTTGTTTTCAGTTAAGAGCTTGGATTTAGGTTCAAACAACCAATGCATCTCCTTGAAATTTAGATCAATATGCTTCCCTTGTGTTCTAAGGTGTGAGGACCAGGTCAGCTGTCTGTCTAGGTGGAATTCAACATACTTGGTATTTGCTTTAACTAACAAGGGAATGCTCTTATATTTTATAGGAAGACATGTGATTTTTCTACTTGTAAATGTTGCTTGTAGAGATTTGTTTTCGTTTATCTTGATTCTCCAAATATCGGTCCCATTACCAAGTCGGTTCAAGTATATATGTAGATGTATTGTAGCCTCAGCTACGTCTTGATGTGTGGAAAGTATCGCGGTATCATCAGCGTATGTAGCGATAGAGGTATTTTCAACTTCTGGGATACTAGATGTGTAAAGGACATATAGAAAGGGGCCAAAGATGCTGCCCTGTAGTACATCTGCTTTTATTGGGTGATATGGAAAGAGTCGATGGTTGTGCTTTACGATATAGTAGTGGTCGGTAAGGTATAATTTTGTCAAGAGTTAATAGGTGCTCGGTAATCGTTGCTTTAATTTATAAAATAATTTGATATGCCATACCTCTCGAAAGTCTGTTTGACGTCCAGGAAAGCTGCGGCGCTAACTTTTTTTTCCTTGTGGCATATAGTTATCAAATTGACGATTCGGTGGACTCGTTGAGTTGTTGAGTGATGTTCCCTATATCCGAGAAATCGTTATGTAGTTAGAAAAAAATTTTCAAATAGTATTTCAGGGGAGGACAACAGGTCTATATGAGTTAGTTAAGTAGTTGGTTTACTCGGCTTAAGCATCATTAGTACCTGTGCGTATTTCCATTATATGGAGAAATAAGTCAGACTGGGCATCCGGTTGAAGATAGTGGTCAGAAGAACGACAGCTTTTTTGGAAGATGCTTCAAGAATTGTTCTGTTATCAAATCGTAACCTGGCGCTTTGTGGTTACGTAATTTTTTAATACTATTAGTGACTTCATTTGAGATAAACGGCATTACTTATAGTGACAATTGGCAAGGAATGTCTAAGAAGTTAGCTATTTTCTTAAAGTTTACAGTAAGCACTTTGTCTTATTGTGAGAAAATTTTTCGGCTTTTTTGATATTGGGTCTCGCCCAGGTGCCATCTTGTTTTTGTATTTGTGGTACGTTAATTTGAGGACGTTTAAACTGTCTCTAGGTCCTCCAAATAGAGTGGTCCTTGTTTATCTTTGTAATGTAGTTTTTAAAGCTGAAATTTTGATGTTCTTTCAGTAGATTACTGAGGCTTCTGGTCAATCTGTTATAAACTCTTTGGTCTGTCTTTTCTTAGCAATTACCTTACAGATTTGGAGGGGTACTATGTTAGTTGTTGCTTGTGTTACATTGAATTTAGGTGTGGACAACTATGATGATTTCTAAATAAATTTAGTGAAGTATTGAACCGTATTATCTAAATCTTTTATTTTTTTTTAACTTAATATTATCTTAAATATAGTTTCGGACTTTCTCCCATTCTGTTAGCCGAGTGGACAGAGTAGGATTTACTGGTTTAAGTATTACTTCTGTGCCAAGGGTTATAATGACAGGAGAGTGGTCTAATGCAAGGTCATAGTTATCTTCGACATAAAAGTAGTTTCCAGAGATTCCTGCAGCTATGAGAAAGTCTAGTAGGTCAGGAATTTTTTGCGTATCAGAAGGTCAATAGATGGGTTTACCAGCTGAAAGGTGTATATAATTGTTATCATTCATTGCTTGAAACAGGTTGTGGGCTTTAGTGGTGATTAATCTAGATCCCCAATATGTATGTTTCGCGTTCCAGTCACCCCTAACAATAAATTTTTGGCCTAGTGTTTAAAAATATGTTTTAAATTGATCTGTATAGCAAAGGGGCAATAAACGGTTGTTGCAGTGCAGTTTCTATGTGAGGCATTAATTTTTACACTAGAAGCTTGTATGTGTGCTGTTTCGTACTTAGAAAGCTCGCGATGCAAGACGCTGTTGCGAATGAGGATTATGGATTCGCCATGCGCAGTACTAACAGGATGAAGATGCTGTACACAGTAGAGTTAAGAATCTGAATTTTAGTTCTGTTAGTAAAATAAGCTTCCGAAATAAGCATAATATCGATTTTTTGTATTTGTAGAAATGCCATTAATTCAAATTTATGGTCAACAAGACCATTTGCATTCCAGGTTGCAATTCTTGTATACTTAGTCATTGTTTATGTTTGTTGACGAGACTTGTTAGTAAATTTAGCATTATGGAGTTCTGCTGCATCATCTGACCAAACACTGTTTATTTTATATTTGATAATAGCCAGTATAAAAAAATTAAATTATTAAGGCATTTACTAACAATTGTCTTCATGAAGAAAGTAAAAGAAACTTGCCAAAACAGAGAACAAGGAAGTCAATAAAAAAATTTTAGTCATACCGGAAGTATTTTGTAGAAAAAGTAGTAGCAAAAATAGAACACGCTGACAGTGCAGAAGAGGGTTGTAAAGAAATAAACATATTGGAAACAGTACAATAGGTTGCAAAAACCCAAAAGTGTTTTTGGAAACTTGAATTTACTGTTGAACAATCGAAATATTTGAATAGCAAACCCAAGAACTGCAACCTGTCGTCGTTATAACTTATGACCTCATGCCCATAAAGAACATGTATGAGTATGTACGACAACGGACTACTGAGTAGTGAAGAGATTGGAAACGAAGTGGAAATCTTGGAGTCTGTCATGACAAGTACAGACGCCGACGACACAGGTAAGCTTTACGTAACCTTAGAAACAAGCATAATTTCTGAATTATGCCTAACTATAGACTTTTTTTGCATGTTTCAGATGATGAAGGTGAAACATTAACCAATTTTACTGTTGTAGCGAGGTACTTTGGCTTACTGAAAATATTGCAATTATTAAAAATAGCCCACATAAATGATAACTTGACGAGAGAGGAAAGAAAGCACAACAATAATTCGGATATTTGCTAAAGAGGAATCGGCTATAGGCAATGCAGTCAAAGTGATTGACAAAGAAATTTGGAACTGGAACAAGAAAACCCAAAAATTGGAGATGCACAATAAGGAGTAAAATAAATCAAGTTAAAGGTTGCAGAAAAACTAATGATAGGAAGATGTAAAGAGAAATAGACCTACGCAAAGAAACTGTAAATAAATTAAATACTAAAATAAAATGATAATAAAATATTAAAAAAAAAAAGAGCAGATAATATGAAAAAAGACAAGAGAAAACAAAATAGGAAAAAGATACTGAAAATGCTCAACATGGAACATTAAATGCACACCTGGTAATAAAAATGAATTATTAACGGAATTTGACTTAAACGTACTAGCGATTCAGAAACTAAAAAGGAAAAAATATTGAACTAGATAGTGGACATTTAATGATACTGAAGTAAAGTAAGAGAGGAGAGTCAGAGGAGGAGTGGGTTGCTTAATTAGGAACAAACGAGGTAAATATGTAAATGGCAGGAAGTGCATCTCGCATAGAATTTTGAGACTAAAACTCAAAACAGAAAAACCAATCACATACTAATACTATATGGAGTAAATGAAGGTAAAGCAGTGGTCAAAAGAAATCAATTCTGAAAAGAAGCTACAGATATAGTAGATGGTATAGCAGGGAAAATAACTATTCTTGGAGATTTAAACGACATAGTGGACCTGCAGGACGACAGGATAAAAGATGCAATTGAAAATTATAGAGAAGCGTCTTGAAACAATAATGAAAAGAGTATAATTGATTTTGGAATACAAAATAACTTTCTCGTAATGAATGAATTCTTCCAACGTAGAGACGCCCACAAGTCAATAGAAGAGATGAAAGATTAACCATAGACTACATACTAAGCCAGAGAATCAACGGGAGAAAAGTAAACGATGAGAGTAAGAAAAGGGGCAGAGATTGATAGCGACCATTACCTCTATTAGAAAGCAAAATTAACATGATGCATCTACATTAGAGGTAATAAATAAAACAGAATAAATATGCAAAATAATATAAAAGAAGTAATTAATTTGTACATAAGCAAGTAACACAAAAATATAGAAAAAGTAGAAAAAATTATGGCACCATTTCAGAGACACTTACAAGGAGAAATGTTGAACATAGGTGGGGCTGGTATAAAAAGACTTTAGTTGATACAGCTAAGAGGTATGTGGTGCAAGCCGAACAAACAGAAACAGGCACATAAAGAGGATAGCGTGGTGGATTGATGAAATTAAAAACAAAGTAAAATAAAAAGAACAAATGGAAACAATACCTAAAATAAGAAACCCAGAATAAATACAAAGAATAGAAAGAAAGAGATAAAAAACGCTATAGTCTAACCAAGGAAAAGTTCTGGGAGGACTTTGGCACTAGAAGTGAAAAGACTTCCATACAAATCAAAATCTCTTACAAAATTTCTAAAAACGCACGAGCGGGAAACCAACAAGCTGGGACGAAACAAGTCAAAAACAAAAATGGGATCATACTTATAGAAATAAGTCAAATAACGGACAAATAGGAGCAGTATTTCAAAGAACTCCTATTTACGAGAGAAGACGAGAAAGTTTAAAATGGGAAAACCGACGAAGACCACGCAAGAGACCCAATTGTGGAAGATAATGGCGTGATAGAAACCACAAAAAGAAAAGCAGCATGGCACAATTTAATAACAGACGAAATGCTAAAGAATGTTTGTCGCTAAAGGAATATAGATGCTAACTTCAATATACAACCAAGATTGTTTGAAAGGGATTATAGTACCAATTTTTAAGAAAGGGGATAAGCTCTACGGACGAATTCTGAAAAAGAAACTGGTAAGGCAAATAGACAAAAATCACTAGAGCAGTCGCAGAGTGGCTTCAGAAAGGTGCGTAGCATAAACGATCATATTTTTCACTCAAACAAATCGCAGAAAGGTCTCTAGAAAGAAATATTGAAACGTATCAGGCGTTTATAGACCTGAAAAAGCCTTTGACTGAATCCAGAGAAAGGTGGAGGACAACCTAGTAGCTACCATAATGAGCTAATATAAACTATATAAGAACGGAGAACAGACAATATTAAGAATTCTCAGTCAGTATTAAGTCCTTTACTTTTCAACTTGGTTCTAGACGACACTATGAAAGATACAAGAGATAAAAACGACAAAGATTTATATCGGATATAGACACATGAAACCAGTGTACCTGAATGAATGTGCCTTTGCAGAAGACCTGGCAACAATGATAAGGCTCTAATTTCCCGTGTGAGCACGGTCTTCGAAGTGAGAGGTTAAGGCTCTCATATGCCCGATTTTACTGTCCGGTCGTCGCGCACTAAGTCTGTTGCTTTACACGACCACCATTATTACCCCTTGCTCAAGAGAACGCAGGTACTTAATTAATTTTAGTGACTAAGTAGACCACCCGCCAGGCATCAAAGAACTCTGGAAATGGACCCCGGGTCCGCATCGCATTCTGCACTTCAACCGCTTAGACCATTCTAGCAATAGGTAAAAACGAAAGAGATCTACAAAAATTCTAGAAGCCGGGAACACTTTATTGAAATCTAACAACGCAAAAATTAATAGGGAAAAACAAAAATAATGGTAGGAGGCGGAGGAAGTCCAAGCAAACTCAAGTTGAGACGTTAAGTATCTAGTGGTAAACATCAACAACAAAGGGTACCAGATGCAGAAATAAAGACAAGATTGGACAATACGTCTAGACTGTTCCACAGCTGACGAGAAGACCAAAACAACAAAATTGTATTTGTACTAACACTTACTTTTAATTGCGAAGTGTGGGTCCTAACGCCAGCCATGAAGAGCAAAATACAGTCGAAGAAGATGAAGTATCTCCGCGGAGTCGCGCGTCACCAGAAAGGACAAACTAAGAAATATGGAAAGAGAACGACTAAAGTGAAACCTATATTAAAAACAATAGAAGACCGAAGACTTAGATGGTTAGTACTTCTAATCAGATTAGGTAATAAAAGACCAGTCTAAAACAAGAGACGCAAGAAGACACAACAACAAATCCAAAGGAAGACTTAGGAAAACGCAGAACAACAGCGTGAAAGAGATACTTTCAAACAGAGGGCTAAATTAGCACAGGTAAGGAAGATGGCGAGCAACAAAAACGAGTGGAGAAAATGTATTCATAGTATTAAAGATCAATAAAACATAATTTCACACCGTACACTTTCGGGTTTTATTTGAAAAGAGAAATGTACCTCAAATCGAAAAAAGAATAGAAAGCAAGAAGACATTAAAGTCAGTGAACTTCTTACACATACTGTTTTAAAAAGGAATAAAAATTCTCTACTACAAAACTTTTTTCTGACAAAAACTTTAAAATGGTAGACAATGAGCAGAGGACTAACCTGAAAACATTCTCCAAAATCCACTAGACAAGCTATAAGTAGTGTCAAGTATCGAAACTTACTGACACTTTCAAAATGGCTAGCAAAGTATTTGAAGTGAAAAAGGAATGTTTTAATAATTTAATAAATAAATATCCATTTAGCTACTTTTAGTGTTGTATGAAGAGGTAGTAAATATAAAAATAGAATTAAATACTATAGAATAAGTACGGCAAAGTATTACACTTAATAAAGAAAACCAAGAAACACAAACCGCAGGAGGGGTGCATTTAGTAGATTGAGTTATATATAAAAGAACCGAAAATTACCCCAACATCTTAGATCAAAAGTATTCGATACTTGTATACTACTTGTCATGACTTATGGAGCTTAGATTTGGACTTTAACACAAAGAAATGTACATAAGCTTATAAAGAGTCAAAGAGCCATGAAGTGTCAAATACTGCAAATAACTTTAAAAGACAAAAAACGGAACATACAGATAAATAAGAAGACAAAAAAATTTACAGATATAAGAGAGGTAGTAGCAAGACTCAAGTAAAAATTTGCAAGACACAACTCCCGTCGAATAAATACCAGGTGAAATGCACGAGTCTTAGATTAGAGATCATCGTTAGGCAAAAAAGCAAGAGAAAGATCATAAATGCGATGTGAAAAGAATCGCCCAGAATAGGACAAGATGGAGGGAACAAAGAAAGGCCTACATCCGCAAATAGATAGAAGAAAGCTAAATAGGGAGAAAGAGAGATTATACGTAATTATGGAGAAATCGGTGTTTAAAATTCAACCTTATCTTCTGGTGTACATAACTCATCTCTACAAAACTTAAACTTAAATTTTTCTAAAGTACAAAAACTTATTGACGTAAGATTTGTTATTTTGCCTCAATAGTGAGCATACATATTTCAAACTAAGTTTAAGTATTCTGCCCTACTTAAGAACTTATTATCTTGGCAAGTGCTGCTAAATTTGATGGTTAAAAAGTTCACTCCAGTACAAGTTTTTAAATACTTTTTACAGTTTTCCGTTTACATCTTCATATCAAAAACTCTAAGCACGCGAACACCCGGAAAGCACCAGCAGTGCACTCCTGGCCGCACACACGCCGCCTTTCACATTCATGAGCGCTACAGATTTCCGCCCAGAACTGGCTTCCTAATGAAATCGATAGCAAGCAGAACAACAATATCTGCTGCCAAGTTTGCGAAGCGATAACTTCTCGGCGGAAGGCAGCGGGCCGTCTTTTGGCCGCGATCCAGCGCCGAGCGCTTTTCGCCGTGGACTAATCAAATTTGTGGCTCTGATTTCATTGTGCGGCCCGGGAAATTTTGAGTGCTCTTTTAAATAACCCGCTTTGTCGTCCCTAAGAGTGGGCAGTCAGCGCCCGCGCTTCGGCTAGGCCGACGAAATTCGCGGCGGGCCTGAATTGGTAGTAAATCTTGTGGATTTTATGGGGCGTTTTGGCAAAGTTTTATGAGTTGCAATTTATCTGGACTAGATGGTGCACCAAGTAACATAACAAAGTATAAACGATCATTTAGCATCGCCTCGCATTAGGTTTACTACATTACTTACTGTAATGAGGAGCATAAAATGTCTTGAAGTTATATTACCTTCAGTACTACGAAGCGCTACAAGGATAGTCAAAATATAGTTGCGACAATAGTATTTCGTTAAACCGCGTTTATTTGGGTTAAATCCATTTTATTTACTTTATTTTAAGTTATAATTGCTTATTTTGTTATAATGGAAATAGCTAGTATTTTATTAGACATATTTTTAAGTCAGTAATTGTTATGCAGAACGCTCAGCCTAGTGATAATTTATTAGGTTGTTCAAAAATTTTCAAGCTATTTAGCTTTTCATGTTTTTTGCAGTTATTGCATGATTTTGGTATAATTTGAAAGCTTACAATCTCCCGCGCATTTTGATATATAATACTTGTATATTTGTTTCAGTATGGAGCTTACGCGCCAGCAAAAAGGATTGTTAATGCTACATGAGTACAAGTTGAGTTCAAAACCAAATACTGCTAAAACGGCTCGCCGATTCAATAAAACCTGGGGTGAATGTAAGGTTGGATAATCAACGGTTCGAACGCATTTTGTAGAGTGCAAATCCGGTAATGAAAACTTGGATCACAAGGAAGGAGCTGGACATCCAAGAGACACTGGAGAGGCAGGCGTGTAAATAGCCGCTCTCGTGGATGCGGTGTGGGATACGATACCGATGCGGCTCGTAAGGACCAAAAAATGGAGAGGCAGGCGTGTAAATAGCCGCTCTCGTGGTGCGGTGTGGAAACGTAGTACGGCCCGTAGTGGAAGGTCAGCCGATAAGGCCAAATCGTCCCTTAAACGGCCGTCGCGTTAGCGGATGGGGGCGGCTACCGATATCAACCAATGAATTGCCAAATCGCTCACCTGAATCGGCTTCGGCTTCGTCGGCGATTCCAAGGTGGCCACCTCTGCGTTGCGGATCTGGTATCTGCGGGATGTTGAGACACGACCAAATTGGCCGAGCTGCGATGCGTGAATATTTGCGGGGATGCGAAATGCGAATTTATGCGGACTGAGACACGACCGTAGTGGCCGCGCTGCGGGGCATGAATACTTGCGGGGCAAAAGCCCATGCCGTTTGTGTGCGACGGCAAAACGTAGCTGATATCAAAGGCTCGCATGCCGCCGCGATATAAAGCGGTTCAAGGGCGAAAAGGCCGCCACACCAGACACCGTCATTAACATGCCGAATGTTGGCCGATTGGAGCCCTCAGACTATTGACAATATCCTCCACGAGTTCGGTAAATTCAGGAAGAAGACGCGTTGGGTCCCACACCCGTTGTCTGCTGATCAAAAAACAAAATGGATGAATGCCAGTCAAATGAAACTCCATTCTTGGCTAATCAAATAATTGATCAGAAGTAAAAGATGAGAAAAGGATCAGCTTCAAAAACTCGGATTCCCAACACGAATGGTGTTCATCAGGCAAAAAAACAATTGCGACATCGAAAAAGGACTTTCGGCACAAAAAGGCAATATTGTGTATGTATTGGTCGGCTCGTGGTATTGAGTATTGAGAGTTGTTGGAGCCAGGAAAAACTGTCAACTCGGAAGTATATAGCCGTCAATTGGACGACAATGCAAAGCTTCAGCGCTCGTGTTTAACAAATGGTTGGGACTGCGTTGATCATCCGGACTACTCTCCTAATTTGGTACCATTAGACTATCATTTGTTCCGTTCGTTGCAACACTTTTTGAAAACATTGGTGAAATGGGAGAATCGCTTGAAGAATTCTTTGACTGGAACGATGAGGCTACCGAAAAGTGGTAAGAAGCAGTCAGTGTTGACGGAGAATAATTCGATCGGTTGTTATAAGTAGTTTTTGTTCAAAATTATTAAATAAATTGATGACACTCTTTTCATGCTTTTCAATGCTTAAAAATTTTGGACAACCCTATAACAAAAAGTAATGGTCAGGTAAAATTATCTTTTAAAACCTGTTGACTACCATAATACAGGGTGGCGCTAAGTCGGCAGACATTTTTCAACTAGTCATATATTATATACGGTAGCAGGAAAAATAAGTAAAGTGTCTATAATTACACCAATTACAAGGTTATTTTTTGAAAACTACATCAGGCGGATGACCTCCGTTTACATCAATACATCGTTGCAAACGTTTCTTAAGTTGTCGTACACGTGCCTCCGTAGGTCCTCATCAATGGCTGCAACTTTTCCACCAATGGATTGCTTGAGTTCTTGACTACTCATAATATGCCTTTAAAACGCACGGTCTTTCAGGAACCCCACAGGAAAAAATCTGGTACGTTGAGGTCGGGCCGTACTGTTTCGAGCAGTGTGGGCTGTTTCTCCATCTTGTTAGAAATATAGGTTTTTAGGCTCAACGATAAGCTGTCGCAACTTTTGTTTAACAAAGCCTTCCAAAATAGTCACATAGCGTTCTAAATCATCGGTCGCTGTTTGTTCATTGTCATTTTCAAAGAAATACGGGCACAATTCCAAAGCACCTACTACACACCAAACCCCCACTTTAGGAGAGTGAAAGGGTTTTTCATGAGTTCCTTAAGGTTCACTGATGACCAGTATCGCATGTTCTGTTTGTTTACTCAGCCAGAAACATGAAAATGTGTTTCGTTGGTCATTAGCAAATTGTTCGGAATGTGTGGGTTTTCCCGTAATAAACTACTCATGGTGGTGCAGAAAGCAAGTCTTGCTTCCTTGTCTCTTGCACAACTTGCAGTTTACAAGGGTGAAATTTTATCTTTTTTAGCATTCGATTTAAACTTCTTCTACTGATGCCTAAAATGCGCGATTGCTGGCGCGCCGAACGGCAAAGACTGCATTCAACAGCTTTCCTCACTGTCCGCAGGCTCTGGCGTCCGCACTGGTTGTGTCTAATATGCTACCAGTTTTTTCAAATTTCTTCACCAAAGCCAATATGGTATTGCGGGACGGTCATCGATAGACACGCTACACTTCCGTGACAGAATTTGTTTTGTAATAACTATGACCACAGGTCACGCGGTGTTGCACGTTCCAACGCTCCATTGCGACTGACATATCGCGGCGGCTCACGTTATGAAATGGCGTCCCCCCTCTTACCATTGCCCCCCAGCCAACCGCGACAAGCTATCAAGACGGTGCACTATTCAGATTTGAAATGTGTATGTTGGCCCCGCACCACCCTGTACTAAAACATTTTGAGATACCCAAACCGACTTTTTTGTTTTATAATTTACTGAAAGTAGCATAAAATAATCATACGTTATGAGATCATATTTATTTTACACAAATAATGTGTACTAAAGATAATTATTGTTATAAATTGCCTTAATATGAGAGTTTACAAAAAAAACTAGTAAAAGAGTTTTACACCCAGATTATAGATATACAGAAAAAAACACCAAAAAAGGACTAACGATCATAATTAGCTTTTTTATCGTCACAATCGGAAAAGATCAAAAAGGGAAAGTAATAAGCCGATATAAACTGGGTGAAAGGAATGAAAGAGGAGATATATTAAGCATTTTTGCAGGTGAACAAGATTTTGTGGTAACCAACACATTTTATTTACCTCGGAAGCTACGTGGAGCTCTCCCATAATTATATTATAATAAATATAAGATATGGAAATAGCTGTGTTTCGGTAAAAACCTATCCTGGAGCGGATATACAGCCGCAAGGAAAAAACTAAGAAACATTATTTGAAAAAAAGGTCCTCTTATAATAGAACAAGCAGCAGTACGTCTGGAAAACATAACCGAGGACAATCTGCAGACTCTGAACGTTAATGAAAAGATTAAAATTAAAGATAGCAGTAACGGCCATCAAAAATGACGATAGGAAACGTAAATTGTGGATGACAAAGTTAATTATCCAGAGTACAAAAGTGTAGAAAAAATTATAAAGACAAAGATAAAAGAAGCTAAAGAGAACGAAACCAAAAAAATATCTAGAAATAGAAGCTTTGTAGCAAACTTAGGATACTTTTAACATACATCGAAAAGTTATTATAAATAAGAACAAAGTCACAGAGACATGCGAGCATACATAAAAAATTGTTTGAAGACAATCGCCCACAACCTTTCCAGTCAAATAATAAGAATGGACAAAACATAAAGAAAGAAGTAGATGTTGCAATAAGGGATACGAAAGAAGGCAAAGCAGGAGCAGGATGATATTAAAGTAGAATTTCTTAAGTCATTTGATGGATAATGATTAAATTGGTCATCTTTGTTATATAATAAAGTGTACGACTCTGGGAATATTCACAAAGACTGGCTAATATCAAAATTTATAACTTTGCCCGAGACAACTGCGGCAAAAACTTGTAATGACTATCACACTATAAGCTTCATGAAGGGATTTCTTAAAATTATACACAAACAATTTATAAATTCAGTAAAGATCAATTTAGTAATGCTGTTGCAACACGAGAGGCCTTGTTACTTGGTACTTTTCTAAAGATACAGCGATGCAAATCGTGATGACTACGCCTGCATTATTGACTACAGTAAGGCTTTCAATAGAGTACAGCATCAGAAATCTGAAATCCTAAAACGCATCGGACTGGCTGATCGTACACTTATATTGGCACCAATTGGTGTTTATATGGGGGAAGCCCAAATGATATTGAGATTTTGCGAGGGGTAAGACTGGGTTGTGTACACAAAGTACATCTTTAGAGAAGCATTATATGAAATGAGTGAAAGAATGATGAAAGAATGTTCGCGGATACCATAGAAGAACAATAATATTTTATGGACAGAGTAACGGAGAGCAGCCAATGGTACGACCTGAACATTAGTATTAATAAAACAAAATTAATGGTTATTAGTAAAAGTAACAATCAAATCAATGGACTTTGACAAAAGCTACAAGTAAAAAGCTAGAAGCTTCTGAGATGTTCCTCGACAGAACATAATACAACATTGAGAATCTTAGAAGAATGCAAAAGAAAACTGGAAACTCGAATATATAGGCCATACTATGCAAAATTCCAATAAGTAACGGCTTCTACAAAATATACTGCAGAGAAAATATGTGAAAGGAGAGGCCAGGAAAGAAAGAGGATATTATGGTGAAAATATTTGAGAACATGGCTTGACAAGAACACACCAAAATTATTCAGAGCCGTAGACAACAAAGTATTAGTGACCAGGACGGTTGCCATTATCAGGACCGAATAGCAGGAAGACAAAAAATAAATAAAATTCTATTTGATGATTTACATACTCGTCAGAAGTTTATCTTCAGATTCTGACCCTCAGTACTAGAGAATAATAGCACCTACTGAAAATGTTATAAGAAATTTGAACTGAACTGCTAATTTTTCCTCAAATGAAATAATTTTAACTGTGAATTCCACGGGTCCACAATAGAATGACATTACGGATGATAATCTAAAACGTTTTGAGTTTCTAGATAATAGTTTTGTAACAATAGAAAATGTTATTGATAGAAAGCACATTAAAAAAATGTAGATTTCTGTTTATGTTTGATAACGGATTACTAGGGGTAATTGTGGAAGAAATGAACTAACACTTTCTTTAAAACTAATAAGACACTTTTAATAATAACAATCAACGATAAAAAAATAAATCATAACAATGTGAAGATATTTTTGGGTTCGCTAATTTGGTTAGTTTTGCTGCAAAAGCCTAAATTAGAATGTTGTAGGTTGAATAACGTCCTTTATTATATATTATATTATATATTATTTATTATAATGCTTCTAAAAGGCTTTATAGAATCCCACAAATTTTTAATGACACCTTCGAGTAATATTTGCGTAGATGAAATTTTAGTTCCTTGCGTTTCGTCAGTACATTAAAAACAAATGACACAAATTTTGCATAAAGCTACTTAAATTGTGTGTTGAAGATGGATATACACCAGAGACCAACTTTAATAGTTATGGGACTTTGCAAGAACCTAAGAGTTTGAACGTACCTGTACAATATATTTAATACTTGTTACATCAGTATTAAATTGGCGTACACACATTTTGTAGGTATCTTTATAAAAAGCCGTAAAAGGGTGAAGAACTGATAAATAACAGAATACAAGCGTGGTAGCAATAAAATAGTACAATAAATATGACGTACTCATGTTATTATTAAAACACACAAACAAAATAAAATAACTTACAGTAAGAAATTGTAATAAATTATAAAAGCTAGAAGCTAGATTATAACAAAAACAAAAGTTTTATTGACCTTCCACATCAGATAAAAGCATATGCTTTGTGTTTTTGTAGAAGCGTGGAATGACACCGAAAATTCGTGGTAAATATTCTTTTAGGTTTTGCTGTGGTGAACGTTTTTATAGTTTATAACCACAAAAACTGATAATAATATCAGCATCACGGAATTCAGATAAAAATTACAAAACATCATTAGGAATTACACTAATTTTACAATTATAAATACCGGGGTCAGTCTCTTTCCGCAGTACTAAAGATAAGAAAGCAGCTGTTTGCCCACGGTCACGTTCAGTAGTAAAGAAGGCCAACCCGCACTTAAAATTTAAAAATTAAAAATTGCGTACCACACAGAAACAAAAAGAATAAAACCAACACAAAAAATGGGATCTAAAAATGGAAGAAACAAAATAAACGTTTGCGCAAATAAACAAAAAAGTTCGAAGAGAAATTAGATAAGAGTACGGAGGCAATAAGTGAATTAAAACTGGAAAACCGAAGACTAAAAAAGACAATTAAAAATCAGGAGAAAAGAATAGAATAAGGGATATCATAGAGGATTACAGATGTAGAGAACAGGAAAGTAAAGGAGAAACAATAAATGCTTAGCAACACGAGAATTAACAGATGTGGACAAAAGAAGAAAGGACAAACTGGTAAACAGAAGCAACTAAGAAGAAATGCTTAGACAAACATGGAAGCAAGAAAATGAAACCATATTTGGACGAACTAAAGAATTGAATAACAAAAACTGTGGATTAACTTCAAAGTCAAGCAATAAGAAAGCCAATTTATCCATTGTGAATATACAAAAGCATGGAACAAGAAAATGAAAATATTTGAACGAACTAAAGGATTGAAAACAAAAAAGTAAAATGGAAACAGAGAGAAGAAGAACACATAGTAAGAATAGGGGCCTGGATTATAAAAACTATGTTAGCTATAGGAAACATGGAGAAAGTTGCTAGAGAAATGATAAAATGTAAAATAGAAATACTGGCCCTGTAGGTTATAAGATAAAAGGGAGGCAGGATTGATGAAATTGAAGCAACAGAAAACTAAAGCGGTTATGAAACCTGATTAGAAAATCATATAATATTTTAGTACTTTAGTTCCAATGTTTCCGCAAGACAAATAAAAAAGCTGCTATGGTGTTCTATCTAGGTAATAATAATAAATAAACAAAATATTTTTTGAAATGTGCCCAACATTTTTTCCATTTCCAGTCCTGCAATTATAAATGTGGATCAGTCAGAGTGCATTGTAACCTAAAGATAAATATAATATTTATTAATATAGCAAAGTCAAAATTACTGACAGACACCCTAATCTTGTAATTATATATAGTACATAAATATATAATCACAAGCAAACAGGAGTTTTGATATGAATAATTGAAAAAGAAAGACTTGTCACATACTGCAGAGTTTATTACAATGTAGAAATTATTTGACAATAGAAAGTTTATACAAGACAAAGAACGATCTTAAAGAGTACAAGTTTCGCAACTCCACTCACTAATTATAAAATCTATCTACGAGTCTATTCACTCCTCAACAGAGAAGGTGGCTGATAAGGAAAAGTTTAAAATGACACCCAAAAGTGTATTCACGTGAAGGGCAGATACAGAAATGAGAGTCAATAAGAAGTTTTTATCGCCAGAGTGGTACAAGCGATTGAGGCGCGGATTGCGATGCGTACGAACCCGATTAATTTCCTGGAGCTCTCTTATGCCTAAAAGGTCGCCTACTAAGTCACTATAAATAATTTAGTACTTGCATTTACTCGAACAAGGGGTCTAAGGCGCGGTGCTTGCCACATCGCCCCGCATCAGAGATGGTGCGCGACGATCGGGCAGAGAGAGCGAATTTATGAGAGATTTACCCTCTTAATTTGCAGGCTGTGCTCCCACACAGGGCTTTAGAGCCTTACCATAAGAAGATTGTACTTTGCAATTTCAAATAATGGACATAATGATTGTAAAAGGGTAAAGTAAACAATTTTATTCTAAAATCTATATATTATAAAGTAAAATAAAACTTTGCAATGAATATTGATTTGCTTATCACAAAACAAAGTTCGATCCACCAAATTTTCGCCTATGCTGATATAACCTCTCGCCATGATTGCTGTTTTTGTCTTTGGAGCACAACACAGGCCCATTTTAATGTTTCACTGTAACATAGTTACGTCTTTAAATATTTCGCGATGTCGAGAACTTGGCCTTAATCTCAATCTTAATTTGTTATGTACTGCACTTGCTTGTAGCCAGTAATGAAGTTGGGGATGTTACGCGGTTGTAATTTCCTCAGGTTAATTACAGTGGGGTTTACCCCTACAATTCTTAACTTGTAAATTTTCTCGAGTTACCATCCAGATCGTTAAAGGAAATTGAACCACTCTCCGTGATAACGGCACGCCTTGAGAGTTAATCTTAAGTTGGTTAATATTCCTCTTGTACGAAGCAAAAGTGACTATCTTTAAACGTAAATTGAATGCACATAAAATGGTTATTAAACTGAAGTTAGCAATTGTGTGTTTGATGTAGCTTTTATGCTTTACGATTTTATTAGTTACCGCGAAATCTCAAAACAAATATTTTCTATAAAGGAAGCCACATCGACGTGGCTGTAGTTTCGTTTGATGAGTAAAATAAAATATTTTTAAGCTTACATTACATAAAATAGCGTATAGGTAAGTTTTCAAAACATTAAAGATGTCTTCATTGAAGAAATAATGAGTGAATTGAATGCAATAGACAGCACTACTAACAAGAAAAAGAGATGCTCAATTTTTGTTGAAGCGTTCAAAACAAAATTAACAAAAGAACAAGTAAAATCTTTTTTACATTAATTTAAAGTTGTAGGTGCTAATATATTATAAAATTTATGATACTGCTAGTTATTTAACAAATACAAAAAATCTGGTGTGAACATCACACGACTTTCCTTATCCTATTATTATATATTATACCGGGTCCATCGTCTCGGCCCTGCGCTGCTCTCGTCCCGGAACTTGTTATTTAAAAAAAAACGACGAGGCGCGAGTCCAACACTCGAAAGCTGATTAAAATAAACAGTACAAGACAATCATTGCTTCGTACTGAAAATTTTGCTACGTCACTCAAGGTAACCGTGCGAGCTCGGCTGCGCAGCCTTCCCCATTATCGCTTGCGTGCTCCCTCCTAGCGGCCACGCGCTCCCCCCCGTCCTCCCGCAGTCGACCAAAAAGCTCTCCGAGCGCGCTGTGATTGGTCCGTTTAATTAATTTTCAATTGACTATAACTTATTTATTTGACCTCGGATAAAAAAAATTCATTGTATTTTTATGTTTGCCTCGGTCTGATCTATCCGGTAATATAAATTTCCCGAAACATTTTATGAACACCCGGTATGTTAAAAATCCTGATCTTCATTTTTTTCGAATTCCTATTTTACAAACTTTTATTTTAAATTCATGTTTATCTCATAATAACAAATAATTTTTATTCTTATAAATTTTTTGTATCTTCAACCGTTTAGATTCGCGACCGCTTTGCGACCGATTTTGCCACCTTGTGACCAAACGACTCTGTCGATTTTTACCAAAAGCTTCGCGCGCGCGCCCACACACACACACACACACACACACACACACACACACACACACACACACACACACACGCGCGCGCGCGCACGCACACCGTCGATTACATTACTTTCCTTATGAGTTCTCGTTTTATTTTCGCCGTGTAAAGACGTGAATTGAACGCGGAGATAATAAGAGTGCAACAAGTGCGGCCGCAAGGCCGGGCTCATTTTATCGGTCTCCGATAACCTCGGTTTCGCCGTACGGATTAATAAACTTTAAAGTTACGATTTGTTGTGAAACTTACATTTTACTTATAATCTATCTCAACATAACAAGTTCACAATGCAAAACAGCGCTGGATCCCAGCAGGTAAATGCAAATAGCTACTTCCTTCAACCAATCCCAAATTATTCTGCACCCATCAATGTGCCTCCAAACAATAACACACAGATGTTTATACAATCGCAACCCCAAGTACAATGGCATAATCAATCACATCTGCAACCAAATCCACTATCCGTATTTAGCACCTAGTGGCAGCAACCACAACAAGCTTACCCGATGTATCTTACTAATTACCAACAGACAAGTACGCAAATCCAACCTACAGCTTTGCCTTACTCTGCTCAGATGGACTGGAATAGAGCGGAATCAATACAAGACGAAGCTCCACTGATATCAAACACTCAAAAATACGATAACGACAACATTTCAATAACAAGTGAAGAAACAACGACCCCTTTAAAGCCAAATGATTTTCAAGAAATAACTCGAAAACACAAAAGAAAGAGAACTAATACTCAACCAGCAGTGCCAATTGACCAAAATCCAGTTGCCACTAGCAATAGATTTCAAATACTAGCAAGTAAGGAAAACCCCCTGACATCAAGCACCTCAACATAAACCAATGCCAAACTCCTGAAACCTCCTCCAATCCATATACATTATGTAACAAGTATAATTCCTTTACTACGACTTATTGAAACACATATAAAGAAAGATGAGTACAAATATCAAGTAACAGGAGGAGGCACTGTAAAGCTCCTGATTCAGACAGTCTAAAACTATAAAAAACTAATCAAGATTCTTGACGAAAATAACGTAGTCAGACACACATTCATCTTACCCGAGGATAAACCATTCAGAGTAGTGATAAGAAACCTGCATCACACCACAGATAAAATTGACATAAAGGAAGCGCTAGAGGCATTAGGCCATCAAGTAATGAATATCACAGGAGTCCAGCATCGCACTAAGAAGACCCCACTAAATTTATTCTTTATCGATCTCAAACAACATGATAAAAATAAAGAAATTTACGAAATTACCTCTCTATTAAACGCTATCATTAAAGTCGAACCTCCCAATCAAAAAAAGAACTGGCACAATGTAAAAGATGTCAATGTTATGGACACACTCAAAATTACTGCACTAGACCATTCCGATGTGTAAAATGTGCCGGATACCACGATTACGGAACATGCTCCAAGAAGAAAGGTGATGGAAGCAAAGCAAAATGCGCACTTTGCCTAGGAGAACATCCTGGGAACTATCGGGGATGTCCAGTCTACAAAGAAATTAGAAATATACGTTTTCCTCCACTCAGGAATCGCGGATTTACACCAGTACAGACTCAAACTCCAGCCACTAAACCAGTAGTAGCTTCTCAAATAAATAACAACCCAGGTCTCAATAATAAGGCAACAAGAACTTATGATCCGCACTCATACGCCAACAAAGCTCAAGTCAACCACCACGATCTACAAAATATTCCGCAATACTCAAACACTATAGTATCTTTTATGCAACAGACAATAGACTCCCAAAGAACCATGATAAACCAGCTCATGGAAGAAATACGAGATTTAAAAAATCTAGTGACTCAATTAGTGAACTCTAAGAATCCCTAATGGCACAAACACTCAAAATAGCCCAGTGGAACGCCAAAGGTCTGGTCAACCACCGCTACGAAACTGAAGCTTTCCTACTACAGCATAACATTGACATACTATTGATCTTCGAAACTCATTTTACAGAACACTCCTACTTTAAAATTAGAGGTTACAACACCTTTAACACCAACTACCCCAACAATACAGCTAGAGGGGGCTCAGCAATATTAATAAAACACCATATAAGACATCACGAGACACCAAAAAAAAAATATCCAGGCAACCACAGTATCAATAGAGGACTGGATAGGTCCCCTAAACATTTCTGCTGCTTACTGCCCTTCCGGGCATAGACCTGATAAGGAAAGCCTTGAAAGGTATATACGATCATTAGGTAACCGATTTATGGCCGGAGGTGACTTCAACGCGAAGCACCCCTCCTGGGGGTCGCGTATTGCCAACCCAAGAGGAAGAATTCTACTAACTATCATGCAAAACGAGCAACTAAGCCATCTCTCCACATATTAACCCACTTACTGGCCGACTGATCTAACGAAGATCCCCGACCTGCTCGACTTTATGTGGTCAAGGGCATACCCAAGGTTACCTAGAAATCTCGTCGTGCCTAGACCTATCCTCGGACCATAGCCCGATAATAGCGCAAATAAGTACAACACTATTAAGTAAAACTAGAACACCATCCTTAACAAATAAGAAAACAAACTGGCACTATTTCAGAGAAGTACTACAGGAAAATTTAACAACTAATATCCCACTGAAAACAGAAGAAGATATAGAAGAAGCGGTAGAAACACTTACCCAAACAATCCATCTGGCCCCTCAAGAGCCACTCCACAACTACTACCTCAAGTCACACACCAAAATTGCTCGATCGATATCAAAAAAGATTGCTGAAAAAGGCGACTACGACGGATCTGGCAACATAGCAGATTCCCAGAGGACAAACGTAGACTTAATACAGCAGCTCGAAACCTTAAAGAACTTATTAAGCAAGCAAAAACGAATTCCTCAATGAGTACTTAGAAGGACTAACCGCAACAGAAAACACCGACTACTCCTTTGGAAGGCCACAGGCAGACTTAATAGACCTAAAATCATATTCCCCAATTCGTAACCCGGACGGAACATGGGCCAACACTGACAAAAATAAAGCAGACACTTTTGCAGCCCACCTTCAAGAAGTGTTTCAACCTCTACTTTCTAACGACCCCCACACAGACGCAGAAGTGGACAACTTACTACAGGCCCCAAATCAACTTACGTTTCCCATCAAACCTTTCACTAGGGCTGCAGTTCAAACAATGATTGATAGAAAGACTAATTGCAAAAAGTCTCCTGGACACGACTTAATCACTGGTCACATAATGAAGGAACTGCCTCCTAAAGCTATCTGTATTCTGCGTACAGGATACTTTCCGTTATAATGGAAAATTGCTCAAATAATACTTATCCCCAAACCTGGAAAGCCCATCAACGAGCCCAATTCATACAGATCTATTAGTCTGTTACCGCTATTCTCAAAGCTTTTTGAAAAATTATCTGAACAAGCTCGCCCCCATCCTGGACGACGAAAACCTAATACCTGATCACCAGTTTGGTTTTAGGAGTCACCACTCCACAATACAACAGGTACACAGGGTAGTTGAACACATTTACCAAGCATTCGAAAACAAGAACTATTGTGCGGCCGTCTTTCTTGACATCAGCCAGGCCTTCGATAAGGTCTGGCATGAAGCTCTTTAAGCTAAAGCTGATCTTACCCTACACTTACTACCAAATCATAAAATCATACCTCGAAGATAGAAATTTCCAAGTGAAATTCGGAGAAGCAGTATCAATTCTCCATCCCATCACATCAGGCGTTCCGCAAGGTAGTGTCCTAGGTACGGTCTTATACGTTCTATACACTGCAGACCTCCCTACGAATGCTAACAATTTGATCGCAACCTACGCTGATGATACAGCGCTTCTCTCCTCTCACACCGACCCTATTACAGCCGCTAGTAATCTACAGCAAAACTTAGACGCAGTAACCGACTGGTTCCAAAATGGCGATTCAAAATCAACTCTCAAAAGTCACTACAAATCACGTTCACTAAACGTAGAGGAATCGTCCCTGATGTGATAATGGACGGCCGAGTTCTACCCGTACCGACAGTGTGAAATATCTTGGGATGCATTTAGACAAAGGCCTGGCCTGGAAAACTCATATATGGACTAAGAGAAAACACCTGAATCTTAAAGTCAAGAGTTACTACTGGCTCTTAGGTCGCAACTCCAAACTCTCTCTGAGTAATAAATTATTAATCTACAAAAGTATACTGAAACCAATTTGAAGCTACGGTATCCAGTTGTGGGGTACCGCCTCACATTCCAATATCGAAATTCTGGAACGCTTTCAGTCGAAGACCTTACGCACCATCACTAACGCCCCCTACTACATACCCAACACGGAAATACGGAAAGACCTAAAAATGAAGTCAGTGAAAGAAGAAATTACCAAGTTTAGTGAAAAATACCTCTCGCGACTAGAATCTCATCCTAACCCACTAGTGACAGAACTAATTGATGAAAGTGAACAAGTGCGCAGGCTCAAACGTTTCAAGCCGTCAGATCTTGCTAATCGTTTTTAGACAGATATAATATCCCTACTACTTACTTATTATTAGTTGTTAATTGTTGAAAGTAATTTCATTTGAGGAACGTCAAAGGGCGTTACCTCACATGTAATTTATACTGCTATGTATTTCCATTATAGTAATATGATTTGCTTATTGCTAATGTAGCAGATTGCAAATAAATACCAACTGTTAAAAAAAAACTTTCCTTATTATAGGATAAGGAAAGTAAAAAGTTCTGACGCAGGAAGTATCGTCATTATAGATACACAAACCGTATCAAGAATTTAAGGCTGTACTACTTGGACAAAAAGATAAAATTTGACAACTGTTTCCAAAAAATACAGTTTCTTAACTTGTATACCAATTATTTAATAAATTGATACCGCCAAAAAATATTAACACATCATATTCTTTCAGCGTAAACTTTAAAATTTAACGCCTGGTTCTAACTGTATATTTACTACTGAAAAAGGTTTCTTTAAATTGACGAATAAAGATTCACTAGCACATTGTTTCAATAATTAATTAGCTTAACACAAAAAATAAGATTTTTTTAATTTAATGAATATTAACAATCAGAATCAGTACATTACATTCTATGCGTTAATTTGACGTCTATAATAATAACATGAATGGAATCCATCCATCGAAGTTATCCCACTTCTTGGAGCTATTCTACTTTTAGATAAATCGGCCATTTTTTCTTGCGTAGTCTTCTGACGGGAGGATCATGCTGTAGATTGGACGCGAGAGTATTTGGATACGCTTGTAAACGCAGGAAGTGCCTCATACTTTTTTTGGTACATTCATACTTTTACTCTAGAAATTCCGAGGTCTGGATGTAGTTACTTACATACCAGGTGACATTTGAGATTATTCTTAGTGTTTTGGACTGTAGACGTTGTATGATGTTTACATTTTATTTGCAAGAGCAGCTCCAAAGCTCGATGACATACGCCCAGATTGGAACAATTATTGCCTTGTAGAGTAAACGCTTGTTCTCTATAAATAAGCACAAATTTCTACCGAGCACCCAGGATATTTTGCGGATTTGTAGATCTCCTTCCTTTTCTTTAGTATGTGACTCTTCCATGTAAGTTTCTTGTCCAGATGAAGTCCCAAATAGCGTACTTCATTAGCTCGGGGGAGTGTTATATTATTGAGATGCACTGTCGGACAGTCCGTACGATTTAAAGTGTAAGTTACTTGAGTACTTTTTGCTTCATTTACTTTGATACGTCACGAAAGGTAAATTTGAAGTTTTGCAGAGGCTGTGTGAGGATCGGTGTGAAGGAGAGAAGTATCAGAGAGAAGGATAGTATCGTCAGCAAAAGTACCTATATAAGTGTCACCGGTAGTAGGTATGTCGGCAGTATATCATGTGTATAACAGAGGTCCCATGACACTTCCCTGGGGAACTACAGAAGTAATAGAGTGAATATAGGAATAACGTTGTCCATATTTTATCTGGAAATACCTGTCATGCAGATAAGATTTAAGAAGTAGATAATATTTACTTGGAAGAAATGTCTTAATCTTGCGTAAGAGGCCTACATGCCATCCCTTGTCAAACGCTTCCTTAATATCTATGGGCACTGCTGGACAGTAGGACTTGTTCTCTAAAGCCGAATTAATTGTGTTTACAACACGATGGCACTGTTGTACTGTGGAACGCTGTTTCTTGAAACCGAACTGATGACCCGGGATACAGTTTTCTAATGAATCAGTTTCAGTTAATCTTTTAAGAAGTAGTTTATCAAACAGTTTTAAGATTTAGGGCAATAAACTTATTGGGCGATAAGAGGTGACTTCTTCAGGGGGTGTTCCTGATTTTAGTAGGAGTATTATCTGCGCAAATTTTTAGTGGTAATGTCCAGTATTTAGTGCGTAGTATAGTATTGAACAGGTTTCTTAAGAATATTACACCAAGTCTTGGTAGTTCAGCGAGCAATTTCATGTTATTAAGTCACACCCAGGAGCTTTCTTCTTGCTGAGGTACTGAATTTCTGTGGAGACCTCCGTAGTTGCAAAATTTTTAATAGGGGTGTCTCAAGAGAACCCAGAGTTTTATCATCTGGATCGTTGGAGTGAAGGGTAAAAACTTCCGTGAAGTGTTGAGCCTTTCCTTGATCCGTTCTGGCCCATTGGTTGTCTGGTTTCCTGAGTGAGGGATTTGATGCTTGCGGTCTCTTATTTGGTTTGGCAATTTTCCAGATACCATTATTTCTTCGTGACATCGTGGTCAAGTGGCGATTGAATGTTTCTTGCTTTGACATTTTGATTTTAGTCTTTATTTTATTTTCTAGCCTATTGCATACTCTTTTATCATCTGGATTGCGAGTTCTATTCCATTTCATTTTTGCTCTGCACTTTTGACGTACTAAGGTAATTATTTCGTTAGGGACATTTTTATATCATTTAATGACCACAGGTGTAGAGTTCCATGCGGCATGTTGGATGGTAGTAATAAAATGAATTGCGGCTTCCTCTAACTCGTAAGGGGTATATGGTTATATAGGTCTAGATGATTTCTTAATTATAATTGTACTAATTGTAGCTATAACTGCTGTGTGAGCAGATGACAGATCGTAGTTGCTAGCAATATCAGTGTAGTTTGAAGGTATGCCATTTGTGACAAAAAAGTCAGACAAGTCAGGTATCTTAGCCGAGTCTGTGAGCCAATATGTAAGCTCACAAGTAGAAAGATAACCATAATTTTCGTTGCTCACTATATTGTATAGTTCTCTGCCTCTTGTTGTAATTAGCCGACACCCCCATTAGGTATGTTTACATTTGAAATCCACTTCACATATAAAGTTGTTGCCAAGCAGTTGGAATAATGGTTTAATGATGTTCTTGGTGAGTCTGTACCTAGATGGACACTAAACACCCAATATAGTTAGTGGCTTGGGTAGTTTACAAACTTGTATTATAGTAGCTTGTAAAAAGGGTTCTTTGTAGTGTTGTAATGCATAGTGAGCTGTTGAACTCTTAATTAATATAGCTGTGCCTCCATGGGCTGTCCCATCTGGGTGTTCCGTATGATAGCAGTTATAATGCGGTATTCTTAGATATGACCTAGCTGTAAAGTGTGTTTCTGATATAAGTAATATATCAATGTTATTTAATTTTAGAAACAGCTCTGTTTCGTGTGGTTTCGACAATGGCATTGACATTCCATAAGCCTATACGTAAAGATTTGGCCATTAGAGAATTACTTTAATTATAACCGTGGATAACTTGTTTATAACCATGTCATTTTTTGCATTAATTGCGAAAACATGAGTGTAAATTTCTCTAAAAACTTGTGTAATGTTAGTTCTTGATTTTGATTGTGCTCTGTACCTCTTTGTGCTGCTTGACTGAAGGTAACTGGTGTACTTAAAGGCTATCTTTGGCAATTGAGTCTGTGATGCATCAGTGTGTAGTTGATTTTGATTTGGTTGTCTACCTTGGGGTTGCATGCCTGATCTCATTTCGCTTTGTAATTCTTTGTGTATGATGCAGCCTCTATAATCAGCGGGTGATCTCCGCCACATAGCAGCTGTTCCTTTGGCTTCGTACAAGTCTTTGTGTTATGTTGAGCTCCACATTTTACACAAACATGTGGGCGGTTACAATAAGCCTTTGTGTGGTTATATTGCTGGCACCTCGTACATTGGATGATAGTTGTACTTCTGTGGTGGATCCACTTTTATAACTTGGTTATTTAGATACTGTAGATTATAAATATTTTTGTTATTGGGAGCAGGTTCTAGGTCTACGAAAAATAGCGGTAGAGGTTCTTTTTTGGACCTGTGTTTAATGTTTGTAATAGTTCTTATAACAAAGCATTTTTGTTTAAGTAATTCTGATATGTCCTTAATGGGGATAGTGTGATGAAGGTTGCGAATGACGATTCTGAACGCCTTATTCTCTTTCAGTTGGTATATATGGTGTATAACCTTAGAATCTTCTATGTGAGCGATAGGTATTACATTACATTATTGACCATGGCTTTAGTTTTATACTTTTCTGTTACGGCAACGTTTGATAATGCATTGCCTAAATGCCTAAATAATTTTGTTATAGTCCGTAAACAAATATTGGAGCCGGCTTGTGTAATGTAGTTTGATGTGCATTCGTCGTGTTATCCTCTTCACTTGCTTTATCCTTAGAGAGGATAGCATTCTATTATTGTGCATGATGTTGTTTTTTTTACTTGACGTTGGTTATTTTTAGGTTTGTCTCCGTTTTTTAGTTTGCACGTGTTGTCATTTATTGTTTGGAGACGTAATAGATTCGATGTCGCTATCATTATCCGATGTAAACATATTAATTGATTCGTTGTTGACTGGCGATTATTTATTTGTTGTGACAAAATATTGCTAGTGGTTGATACAGGCATTTGGGGTTGCGTGGGGAGCATATTCGGTATATACGTCGGAATATTAGGAAAATAAGAATTATTTGTAATGGGGTTTTGTGGTATTACCTGGCTAAATAGCGGTGCAGATCGCATTTGCATCTGTGGTATTGGCTGCTGAGATAGTTGCGTTGACGAAAATAAATATTATTGCTGTTGTGTTCCATGTTGATAACATGTAAGTGGCGTACGTATATCTGATATAAGTATAAAATAATTTTATAAGGGCAGATACTATTACTGCTGACCCCGCGGTCAGCGATAATCGCGTTGCGACACTTCACCGGGCGCTCGGCACACGTCCTTACATTGTGAAAGTCAAATGCGGACGGAAAATAAGCACACGGAACTAAAAAACAATTTATAAGAAAAATGTTGCATTAAATTATACAAATTAAAAGGGAAGCGAAAACGTGTCTATTGTTTCGAGTATAGTATTAGGTTATTTATAAAAATAGATGGCAACTTCTGTAATTTAAAAAAATGCTATATTAATATTTATTTTTAAATAACCATTTTTATTTCCAATATTTTAAAATAAATTTCCTTTAATTCTCTTCAACATATTAGATTATGCTGAATTCTAAACATTCAGACAACATAAAAAATATTGAAAAGTATACATGGATTTGATATAAAAAACAGTTTACAACGCCCTTTAAATTTTTAAAAATGATTAAAAGCTCGTTTAGAAATCCTAATTCTGTCGAAAATTTGTTTCTCAGAAATTTGCATACCGCTATATTTAAGAATTTGGGCATGACAAAGCCTGTATATAATGGGTTTCCCATATATTTTCACCTCAGCAAAAGCATGTAGGGTTATGCCAATAGTTGTTGCAATTAAACGTCATGCATATTGAGAGGTTATTTGAGTATTCATTTGATATAATAAAAATGGAGGTGCATGCTAAGAAGCTTTTCTCAAACAATTCCATCTAGAAAGCAATAATTCTAATAAAATGTGTACCCACTTTCCT
This sequence comes from Sinelater perroti, assembly GCA_036346155.1. Lineage (NCBI taxonomy): Eukaryota > Metazoa > Arthropoda > Insecta > Coleoptera > Elateridae > Sinelater > Sinelater perroti. The sequence goes on along the minus strand of JARFIY010000356.1, from coordinate 670,009 downwards.
CTACAAAATGTTATCGAGAAAAAAGAATATGCAATGCAAATTATTTTTAAATTAAATGAAACCAGATTTTCCTTTTTTTGCGCGCCATGGTGTGAATGGAGAGCAGCACAGATTGTGAGCCTTGTAGGGAAAAATATATTTTTTTTTATTATTATTATTAAAATAGCAATCAGAAATTACATTTTCTATAAGCTATTCACTAGTGTCCTGATTAGGTCTTCTTCAGTAATCAGACCCCTGCTACCTTACTTCAGGTCTATTGGCCAGTGTCGTTTTAATCGTCTAATGCTTCGATCCAGCAATAGTGGTTGTATGAGGGAGTTTGTGTGACTTGCTAGCCTGCTGTGGTGTTTATTACTTCTCTCTTGAATTACGTCCGCGATGAATGGTATTCGTAAGTCTTGGTGCTGCGTTTGGTTACTCACATACCATGGTGCATCAACCATGGCTCTGATAATTTGCATTGCAATCTTTGGACTATAGCAGTGTTTGATTTGCTGGCACAACCCCATAGTTCGATGCCAAATGTCTATATAGACTTGACAACAACTTTATATAATAGAATTTTATTCTCTAGTGACAGCTTTGACCTTTTTCCAAAAAGCCAATATAATTCTTTAAAACGCAAGTTTATTTCTTTTATTTTCTTCTGTAAGTGTCCCTTCCATGTAAGTTTCGAATCTAGCTGAATTCCAAGGTATTTTACACTTGTTGATACCGGGAGCTGTATATTATTGATGGTGACTCGTGGACATTGTTGTTTCCGTAAAGTGAAAGTTATTTGTAGAGACTTTGTTTCGTTAATTTTAACCTTCCATTTATCTGGACATTGTTGAAGTAGGTTAAGGTGGACTTGTAGGCGAGCAGATGCTATTAGGGGATTGTCATTTACAGCCATAATAACTGTGTGGTTTTTGGAAGATTGAATGCATATATCAGATACAGAAAGGGTCCAAGGACACTACCTTAGGGAACACCTGCTTTAATTGGATGGAAGATAGAATTTTCTCCATTTACCCTTCTTCTAAATTTTCTGTTTTCAAGGTTTTTATTAATATATAGTAAGGCTCCGGTAGGATGCCTTTGATTTTGTTTAACAGACCTGCATGCCAGACCCCGTCAAAGGCCTGGCCAACATCGAGGAATGCTGTTGTACAGTATTTTTTATTATCCTGAGATTCTTGAATAGTGTTAGCTATCCGATGGCACTATTGTGCTCTGCTTGAAACTCAAATTGATGGTCTACAATTACATCTTGCGGAGGTGTAATACGATGTAGTAGTAATCGCTCTAGTAGTTTTGATATCGTTGGTAGCAAACTTATCGGTCTATTATCATCATTTATCATATATAGCTCCCAAAGGAGCAAAGGGCGCCTTTTAAGGCGTTTCAGTAGCAGTACTATACATGTGTGTGCTGAGGCTGCCAGTCTCATGCATTGTCATGGGTCCGTCCAGTTTTCCCAATTTTATTGGTTAATATCTTCCATTCTTTCCTATTTTCTGCAATTCCTTTTGCTCCTTTCCAGGTTAGGTGGACTTGTTTTAATTCTTCTATAATTGTTCTTTTCCACGTGTTATTTGGTCTACCTCTTTTCCTTTTTCCTATTTTAGTGCAGTCTAGCGCTTGCCTTGTTATACTCTTTGTTGATTTTCTGAGTGTGTGACCAATCCATCTCCATTTCCGTTTCCGTATTGTCTCTTCTACTTTTTCTTCTTCTGTTCTTCACCATAATTCTTCATTACTAACTGTTTCAGGCCAGAAAATACCACATATGATTCGGAGACACCTATTTACAAATGTTTGTAATTTCTGCTTTTTACTATATCTCCGGGTTTCTGCACCATAGAGTAGTGTACTTTTTACGTTACTGCGAAAGAGTCTAAGTTTTGTTTTATTATATATTATTTACAATCTTATACGTCTGTCTATATCTTTCTCTGTACCGCCTTTTGAACTTCCTGTACTGCCTAAATAACAGAACTCTTCGACTTCTTCGATATCATTTCCGTCTATTTGAATTTTGGTTCCTTTTATTTTGTCTGTAATTAGTAGTTTCGTTTTCTTCGTGTTTATTTGTAGACCTACTCCTCTTGCATTGTTGTCTAACCGGGATATTTTCTCTTGCATGTGTTTTGGGTTAGTTGTTATTAAGCAGATGTCATCAGTAAATTCTAAATCTTTCAATTTGTTGAACACATTCCAATTAATACCAGTTTTTTTGTCCTCTGTCCTTCTCATTACCCAGTCTGTCGCCATTAGGAACAGTATGGGTGAGAGGATGCATCCTTTTCTCGCCCCTCTTTGAATTTCAATTTTTTGGGTTAATTGTCCTTCATGTTCTATACAGAATGTAGAATTATCATAGAATAATCTTATTATCTCGATATATTTATTTGATATGCCATATTGTTTTAATATCTTCCACATTGTTACTCTGTCTATTGAGTCGAAAGCTCTTTGAAAACCTACAAAGGTGATGAGGATTTCCTCATCCATTTCTGCAGTTTGTTCTAATATTATCCTCAATGTGTTTATATGGTCAACACAGGCCCTGTTAGCTCTAAATCCTGCCTGGTTTTCTCTGAGTTTTTCATTGATAGGACTTTTTAGTCTTTCTAATAGTATCCTGGTCATTATTTTACTAGCCCCACAAAGTAAGGTAATAGGTCTTCAGTTTTCACAGATTATGCGGCTTCCTTTTTTGAATATTTTTATTATTATTCCTTCCGACCATTCTTTTGGGACTTTGCCTTGTGTCAAAATCTTATTAAGTAGCATGTATAATATCTCTATTGAATAATCTGGGTGCACCTTCATCAGTTCTGCTTGTAAACCATCGATCCCTGCTGCTTTATTATTTTTTAGGTGTCTCAGTGCATCTTTTATTTCTTCTTTGGAAATTTCTTCTACCGAAATATTTAATGTTTCTTCAGGATCTCCAATTTAATCTACTTCTTCATACTGGATTCACCGTTTTCGCTTCTTAGTTTTGCTATACATACGTAGTTCGATCCTTTCAGATTTTTCACTACCTTGTATAGAGTTCTTGAATCATGTATTCTTGCTGCTTCTTCCGCTAGTTCTGTCATTTGATTTATGTAGTTCCTTTTGTCTTGTCTTGCGCTTTTCTTGACTTCTTTATTCTCTCTAGCGTAGTCTTCTTGCCAGGCCTTTTTTGGTCTCGGTTCTGCTCCGCTAGGTACTTTGCTTTTATTTGTCTTCTCCTATCTATTTTCTTTTTTGTTTCGTCTGATATCCAAGGTTTGATATTTCTTCTCTTATAGTCTATTACTTCTACAGCAGTTTCAAATAGTGTGTTTTTGTATGTTTCCCATATCATTTCAATATTTTGTGCTGACATATCTCCTACATCAATGGCTTTCCTTCATAGTATTTCTCTATATTTCTCCGTTATCTCTCGGCTTTTCAATTCGATCTATACGAGGTTACATTGTTTGGGTCTTTTCCGGGTTTTGATATTAAAATTATCTCTGATAATTTCAGTCCCTGTGAAGTCTGAGTACAGCATTAAATATATATGTTAACATAACTAGTCTTTTCTTGGGAAGTTTTTTGAGCACCCTGGGAATAACTTGGTCTATTCCCGGCGCTTTTTTATTGTTTAAGAAAGATATTTTTTTCTGTACTTCTTTAGGTGTGAAGAGGTGTATACTGTGCGCAGATACATCTAGGCTGCTGTCATTTAGGAAATTTAAAACATTTTTCTCTGGTGTGTTGTTATTTGGAGCAAATACTGTTGCCAAGTGTTTTGCAAAGAGGTCTGCTTTTTCTTGATCGGATTTGGCCCATGGCCCGACAAATGGGGATTCAAGACGTATTGGTGGTATTGCTGTAATTTGTTTTCTTGAGGTTTTAATTGGTTTCCAAATACTATTGTCATGTCTACTAAGGTTAGTGATATAACCTAAAAAACTATTATCTTGAAGTTTGAGTTTATTGCTTAAATGATTATATTGCGTTTTGGGCATGACTTCGTTGCCATATTTTATAGAAATATCTGGCGCGGAGATTTTTCTTGTCAGATGCTTAGCACTAATATTTCTGTAAACATAGAGATGTCTAAGCAAAAGGTACTCTTGTCCGTTGCACAACTGTAATTTGTTGTTGTAGTTCAAAGTCGCCAAGTACTGTGAAGAAAGCAAAAGCAGAATATCTGGCAAATGTGCACAAACCGCGCATCCTTCTCTCTGCTTAATAGAAAGAACCAGAGATACGCCAACATTTGCTACAGTTTTTCGTCGTAGATTTGGAGACATTCTTTGAGTGTCTAATCACAACAGTAAAAACATGGTTCTGGGATGCAACATTGGAAACGAAGAGGGAAATTCTGTTGATGGATTTGCTGATTTCTCGTGACAGTCACTAACGGATAGCAATGTCGCTACGGAAAATGGAGGCGTGTCGATTGCTCAAACATTCTTCACACTGTTGGCTTGTACACTATATTTTCCGGATCTTGCGCCGAATGATTATACCGTATTTGGCGCAATGAAAGAGGTAGTGCGCGATAAGTTTTCTCCAACTACGAGCATGAGTCGGCTCACAAGTGGTGCCGTGTTACACACAAGGAAAACCTTACAGCAGTTTTACGGATATTTCTGGTGAGACGGCAAAGTACGTTAATAAAATGTGTACCCACTTCTTTCCAATAAAATATTAGTAAGAAGGGAACAATTGTAGAGCCAATAATTTTGAGTCACTCCCATGTCAGTTTAAGAGTATTCTTCAAAAATTGTGACAAATATACACATTAAGTTTTACATTACAGAGAAAAATACATGAAGGTAAACATTATAAAATAATAGACAATTAATATATAGCACATAATCATTTTCATATGAAAAAGTATCTAATAATATCCAGGGGAAATGATACTTACAAAGACAAACTTTATACAGCATTTTTCAATAAGAAAAGAAGTAAACCGGGTTACAGAAACATGTGTTCAAAATTTCTATGATAGATGATAATTGTAACAATGGAGTCGAATAAAAAGAAGAACGTTAAGGGAGTTTTTAACAATTTATTAGCAACCATGCCTACGCGCACGCGAGCTCTTAGCCGATATGCACTTTATCGTGTCGGAGCTGAGATTATTCCTTGTTCCTAATAACCATGTCTCGATATTTCTGATGCCACTAAAACTAAAGCCCAGACAGTCGGTCACACACGTACGACCAAACGGCCATCGGAACCGAACACACAGCCTAGCCCCTGGTTCACTTAAACTATCTAAATTGTTTTCATTCTTAAACATCAAAGAAATTGAGCATCTAGACGATCCGTCGTCCACGTGCGACCAACTACCAGCGGTAACAAAACCCACATACCTTTGTTTGACCACCTAGGCTATTTTTATTAGCCAAAGAGGAAACTTGCATCTGAAACCGACCAAATGCATCTTCCTAATGCCTCTCCGTTCAAGCAAGCGTTAAAAATGCTGTCATAACCTTTGTTGAGACTGCATAATAAACTTATGGAATAGACGGAATTTTTAAAAAATAATTGGTTATCAAAATCTGTTTAGCATCAATCTTTGAATGGGGATCACCAATAACTACCTAAATGGACAAACAATTCTTTTACATCTTTGTAACGCCTCAATGTACTTTAAAGTTCTGCGGGACATTCTGCCTTTAATTCTTGAAAATGTAGTAAGATGAGTCATGTGGCTCATGCATGATGGACTTTAGCATTAACACTTGTTAGTATATCAATAACAGCTTTCTCGTCAAATGAATCTGACGAAGTAGTCCCAACTTAAACTTCTCTGGCAATTATCTGCGTAGCTGCTTAAAAATCGTTACGCAAACTTTTTACAACTTTTCTTATCAGAAAATATTTGCGCAGGGTATTGATGGCAAGTAGCATTCAAATAGTAGTTAGTATAAACATGTATTTTTTGGCGCACTTACAGGCACTGCAGGGCTTATTGTGCCCACTAACATGCACTTATTCTAGTACATTCACACACACCTATGGGTTGAGCGAGACTCGAACTCCCGCGCGCCGGTTACAGAACAACTGGTCGAACCATCTGAGCCACCGCGTCCCCTTCTATAAAGTTTAATAGAAACTATCGTTTACAACACTTCTTATTAAGTGCCAGGCAAATGGTCACACGCCATCATATTGTAATAAAGAGACGAGATGCTTTGTATGTGTAGGTAAACTTCATACAAAAGATAGCCCTAAACCAAAAATTAAAGCAAAACTAGACGGAAGAGAAACGGAAAGATAACTATAACAAACGTATATCTGTTACTGAATTGTGGTCTAGACGAACAATCTAAACTAACAGAAAGAGATGAAATGATTGATAAAACAACGAAAAATAGCCTAACTGCATAGGAAGGCATATCGGAAAGGATAATATGAGCAAGATTTAGAGGCAAATTAGAAGCGCTGTTATTATAAATGTGTACAACCCTCCAAACGATAAAGATAAAGACACCAAAAATAAATTCTTTGAACAAATGCAAGCTACATAGGAGAAGATCCAAACAATTACCCCAGGCACCTAAAAATTCTAATAGGAGACCTAAATGCCAAGGTGGCCAACAATAATGTTAAAATAAAAATGCCATAGAAAAGCAGAAACTGGAAATTATGGACCAAAATTACAAGAAGTTTATTGAATGCTGTAAGATAAACGTAGGATTTTATATTTCCTGCTTGGGGAGTACAGGAATCAGGCGCATAGAGTGTCCACTTTTGCGCTTGACACCACGAACATAAACTTCTGTATTCAGTATCGATCTAATTTTTATGCAGAATAGTGCACTTCTTCATTCTCCTTTTAATGTGCGTACGTGGTTAGACTAAGATTTTTCAGGTCGTTGATCGAGATGACGAGGACTTCATGAATAGCCTTCAAGAAGTCCAAGTGATTTTTCTTGTAGATATACGCAATGGAAGAAGTGTACAGGACAAAGCCTGGCACAACGAAAAACTTGAAAGCACGGACTGAAAAAGTTCTCAATATCCTAAACAACTTTAGTCAGAACATTGTGCCCTTTGTTTCAGGCTATTTGAGGAAACTGGTTAACGGTATCGATGCCTAAGTTTATAATAAAGGTTTTCTTATATTTTATATGCAACAAAGTACATATATGGGCTCTATCATCAATATCTAATGCCTAGTTACTTTTATTAACCCTATATATCATTGGCTGATCTTTGGCGAAACTCAATAAATATTGCAACAATGACCTCATGAGACTCACAGTCCAATTCATTAACACAGCTATGGTTTATAAAATATGTGTTTTTGTGTAATATATAGAAACTAAACATAAAAATTAAATCATAAAATTTAGGCCCAGAGGAAACGTCTATCTTAACATTAAATTACTGTTAAATATATACATCATATAAAAGGAATTTATTTGACACAACCGAAGTATGAATAGATAATTTTGTTGCAATATTTGTTAGCTTCAAAAACATTTTTAAAGGACAACGCTTAATACTCTTTAGTTTATGTTTCCATAAATATCTTTTGTCTGCTTTAATCTGGAGAAGATTCAGGAAATGCAGCAGAACAATAAATGACCCTAAAAATATGTTTCTGTGTTAAAATCAACCTTTGCATAAAGTTAGTGATTATTTAGGACAAGAGGACAGTTCAGTTTTGAGTGCAATTTTTATGTAATTTAAAAAATGTGAGAGCACTTTACGTACATTGATGTTATATTAGTGGTTTGTGTTCAGGCCGGTAGCTTAAAAATTAAAAATGTGGCGTTTATAACTCCTGCTTGCAAAATCAAGTTGTAAATTCTGCCAAATGAATATAATGCGAGTGAACAACCTTCGGTTTCTTTGTTGTAATAAAACAATGTTGACCTAAAGAAAGTGTATAAAGATATTTATATTCTATTTTACGTGTAATATTAACATTTTTTTGTACGGCGATAACTAAAAATATATTTTGAACAGCTATAGAATGAATTACTGTTCCTAATATAAGCAGAATAAAGTTTTTTAGTGTTGCATTTTCTAGCAATAGCAAACAATACGTTCCGGTTAATAAAGCAGATTCTAGGAAAATAGATCGACCTCTATGTCCATAAAAATGATGAAACGAGAGGCAATGCGAGGAGCAAATAAAACTCACCGTTATGAAGGAAGAATTTAATCTCGCCGACGTGGGCGTCGGCTGGAATTTCGCCATGTCCCTGAGCACCTCCTGGATGTGCAGGTCGCCGGTGTCGACGACGCGGAAGGCCGTCATGTTCACGAAGTTGTACTTGAAGTCCTCCAGGTCGAAGGTCTCCAGATCGAAAGTGGTGAAGACGTAGTGGTACTTGTAGTCGTTCATCTGCAGCTGGAGGATCTGCGGAAAGCGCCGCGATCATAAGTGTGCAGCTCGGGGAATACGTCCGCAATGGAGATAAACGCGGCGCCTTTCGCGACGGGAAATGAAATGTGGGCCGGGTCTATGCTTCTATAAACCTAATAAGCCCGGCATTTTTCTCTAGCTCCAATATTGCGTTTAAATGAACCCTTGCCTGCCTATGGGGATGAAGGCTCGCGCGCGCGACCACGGAACTTAATAATGCTTTCTTGCGCTACATTGCCGCACAGAACACGAGCACTGCAGGAATCCGCAAACTCCAAAATTTGTTTGGAAGCAATTTATGATGTTTGGTGATTTGCGGCTTTATAACAATTGTATCTGTACTAAGTAGCTCTAAATAGATGTACATTATAAAAAAGCACGGAGTAAAATGTTAAAAGCTGACAAGTGTTAAAAGATCGTTTAATTTTGGCATTTATTTATCAAATATCAAAAAATGCACTATTTTATTGTATATACATATTTTCTACCAAACATATGTTCAAATTTTGACATTGACAAGAAAAACGTTTTTTTTGTTACTGATTAGAGAAACAGTTTGTGTTTCGTCTTTATGACCTTAAGCAGCGATATTGTTACTTAAAATTAACAATAAATTAACGTTACAATTATACGTGTAATCATGTGCTTAAATAAAGTGACAAAAATGTAATGATACAAATAATACAACAAAGCGTAGCATAAAATGGCGAAGCAGGGCCAAATTATCAATTATCAATCAAGTAACGCAATTATTAAAACAATAAAAAAATAGAAAAGTCGCTTATTAAAAGAAACACAGAAAGGAAATGATAAGGGATATTTAAAAACTATGATGAAAAAAAAAGAAATAATCACTAAATAGGTGTACAACTTTGCTTCCGCCGTTTTCCCATAGATGACTTTAGACAGTAAGTCGTGGTGGAAATAAACAGATTTAGACGTCATACAATAAGCTTGGGCAATTTTCATCATAACCCCATCGAAACATTAGTCGATTTGTGTCCGTATGGTAAAGTTATTCTCGATTAAAGATGTTAGTTTACGAGCCAAATTCTCGTCATTTGCAGGAGGTTTTAATTTTCTATTTCAATATGAAGAAATCTTCGGCTGAGGCTCATCAAATGCTCTGAAATACCTACGGCGAGACCGGTGTTACTGAAAGAACGTGTCCTGAGTGGTTTCAACGCTTAACGAACGGTTTGACATCAAAAACCGGCATGGCGGTGGAAGAGAGAAGGTTTTTAATGTTGCAGAATTGAAGGTATTACTTCATAAAGACTCGTGTCAAACACCAGTACAATCGGCAGAATTATTAGGAGTGACTCAACAAGCCATCTCAAAACGCCTCAAAGCCATGGGAATAATTCACAAATAAGGAAATTGAGTGTCACATGAATTGAAGCCGAGAAATGTTGAACGGCGTTTGTTTGCTTGTAAACAGCTGCTTGAAAGGCAAAGGCGAGAGGGATTTCCGCATCGAATTGTGATTGAGGACAAAAAATGGGTTTATTACGATAACCCCAAGCGCAGAAAATCACGGGGACTTCCCGGCCATGGTTCCACGTCGTCGGGCAAACCGAATATTCACAGCTCCAAGGTCATGCTCTGCATTTAGTTAGAACAGCTCGGCGTAGTGCATTATGAGCTGCTAAAACCGTCTGAAACAATCACAGGCGACGTGCATCGAAAGAAATTAATGTGTTTAAGCCGAGCATTGAAGATAAACCACCGCAATGTAACGAGAAATACGGTAAATTGATTTTAAAGCATGACAATGCTCGATCCCATGTCGCAAAGTCAGTCAAAACATACTTGGAAACGTTTAAATAAGAAGTCTTACGCCACCCACCGTATTCTTCAGACATTGCGCCTGACTATCACTTGTATGATCAATGGCACACGGCCTGGCTGACTAGCACTTAAGTTCTTATGAAGAAGTCAAAAATTGGATCGATACGTAAATTACCTCAAAAGATAAGCAGTTTTTTTTTTAATAGTAATTTGTACGCTGCCCGAAAGATGGAAGAAAATAGTGGTCAGCGATGGACAATATTTTGAATAATGTATAACCAGTTTTTTACAATAAAGCGTCGAATGTTAGAAAAAACGACGGAAGCGAAGTTGTACACCTATTATATAAAAAATAAATTAATTTCATGATGGAAGAAAACGAATATCCAGTGAGAATAACTAAACGATGGAAATTAAACACCTGGAAGCCGAGAAAAGAGAAAGAAAAAGAACCTAATAATAAGAGCGTGGTTTTACATGGTAACCTAATCTAAGAAGAAGTAAAAGTATTTTATAAAAAGAGAACTAAACGGATGTCAAACTAACCATAGTGGACATGACGAACCTAAAGTAGGGGTGCTTTTTGTAATGGTTAAAATTATAAAATTGAAAAAGTAGTTAGCGGTAAATAAATGTATTGAAGACAACCTGTCAGCAAAAAAGGGCAATCCAAACTAATTTAAAGAATTCAATCTAACAATTAAATTAAAATAACAGAAAAGGAAGATTATTAGAAAATACAGTACAAGATAAAATACAAAAGTTATCGACACAATTAGCTTTAAGGCCCATTAGACAAAAACGGATGAAAACTTATTTTCAAGAACGTGAAATATAAAAGGGACGAGCGAATAAAGAAATCTAAAAAACTAATATAAGAAATTAAAAATACCGATAAACAGGTTGAGGTGCAGGAGATTAAACAGAAAAATGAAAGAAATAATGAATAAAGTGTACGTTTTTTTAGCAGAGTTAGATAAAATAAAATAATTGGCACTTGATTTTTGGCATATCAAGTCTTAAAAGATGCAACTATTAATTTAAAAGCCGTGGATCAGAGATAAGTTTCAAAATGACCTTTATAAATGTGCATGCGCTAATGGAGGCGGATGAAATGGATATAAAGGATGAGTTTCGCGGATAATTAAAAGAGAAATATGACAACCTATCCGATTATGACTTAAGGGGTAACACTACTGTAGAATTTAAAAAAATAGGATTATTTTCGTTTTGCTTACTGTGAACCTTCTAGAATATGTAGCAAAACGTTTTATACGTGAAAATATCGCGCCTTTTCCCAAACGTAATAGCACGTAATACAAGTTTTTGTATAAAAATGTTTCTTTCAAAAGTGAAATTTCTTACAAGTAAAAATGGAAGACAAAAGAGTACAAGGGCAAAAAAGGAACAAAAAAACTGTATCCAACATGGCATCGGTCAAAAAAGCCGAAACGAAACTTATGTAAAACTCGTTTCAAAACTTTGAAGGCGTTTTCTTCGAAATGCCATTTTTCAAAACAGCACGCACCATAACTCGATCAATTTTTAATATTTTCATTTGTAATTTTAACCACATCTTTAAAACAACATTTTGAAGTGAAACACGTACGGGTTTTTTGATAAGTTAATTTAAACAATTTTTATAAACAAATAAAAAAGTCGACTTTTTTTCAAAAACATGCCAATTACGCAAAAATCAATATTTTTAAAATGCCGTGCGTGTTTTACTAGCTAGACTCAGTTCTGCTGCGTGCCGCGGAGCGCCTCAACGACAATGTGTCTATGGAAAATGACTTTAGCGGCGTCATTTTGCAATATTTATGGATAAAAAAATATTTTTTTGTACTTGCAATAACATCCTTAATACTTTTTCTTACTACCTTTTCCTCAATCCGAAAAAAATAGCCAAAAAAGCGTTTTTATGTTGTTACAGTGGTGTTACCCCTTAAGATAGCATTTGATGACCTTATTGCAAATAATAAGAAACAAAAAATCTATAGACACAGAATAATACAATAAGTATACTATGAGTAATGAAAATGGGAAAATGTTAATTGACTTACGTGCAGGCAAGAAAATGGAAATGACAAGCATTTCTATCAAGCAGAAGAATACACATAAAGGAATTAACAGTAATCAAATGGATTGCATTAAAGTGGAAAATATAGGCATATCACAAATATTATAAACGACACTTTGTGATAGCAATGAAGTTGAAAAAAAACAATATCAATAAATTCAACATACAACCAGAGCGAATAGATTGCAACAAATAAACAAAATTATATCAAGGAAGTAAATAAAGGAATTAGCGAAATTGAAGACTACCAACCAGTGGAAGAGCAATCGAAACAAATAAGCACTGTGTTCAATTAGTAGACAAAACAAAAGAAAAACGACAAAGCGCCCTAAAATATGCTAGAAAAACGAGGAAGTAATATTAGAAAATAGAACCAAACAAAGAGCTACAAGTGCAAAGGGTTGTGTGGAGAGAAAAAAGATATTGAGAGTTGAAAACAAACTTTAAAAACAAAAAAATTAGGAACTTATACTAAAAGGTGAGAGAAAAATAGAGCAAATATACAGGTAAACAAATGCACTGCAAACCCAAAAAGGGTAAGTTAATAGGGAAGCTAGGTGAAATAAGAGATAGACTAGAAACTCCAGCTTGGCTACTCTAATGGATGAAAATGTTACGAACTTTCTGTAGCAATTGTTACTATTGCTGCCCTCCAACGATTGTGTCGGTCACAAATTTCGTCTTAATTTGGTGCATCGCCGTAATAGGCGTTGACGTTATGTTGACATTACAAAATATATAGCAACGTCGTTCGTGTATTTTCGCATGGCCGCGTTATTCTTGCAATTAATGCTTCTCACACAGCCGGGAGCCGGATTATGCTTTAAATATATTTAATTGATCTTGTATTCTGAAGAGCAATTGAATAAAAAGGAGCACGAACCCAACTATTTACAAGAAAGGGGCTAGTAAATTATGTGAACATTAGATGTGTAGAAGCTTTACCGCCACAAAGAGAAATAGTAGGAATAATAAAATATTTAAAGAATAATAAACGTCCTGGGGGCGATGGGTTGGCTGAAAACAAAATTACGGAAAGCTATAGAAGAAATTAACCTGTCGCAAAAACTAATTGGATTGGTGTTAATTAACATCGCTTCGGAAAGTATCATCAAAGAGTAAAATGCGTAGAACTATATATTACTATGTCACAAGCACTACCAATTTGTAGCCTTCGCGGACGATGTTGCATTACTAACTCGAAGCAAAGATGTAAATAGATTTAATCACGGGGCATAGGAAACGACCCTGCCTATAAATAAAAAGAAAACCAAAAATATCCAATGTAACGATAAAGAAATCGACTCAAGCGAACCATTCCAGGAACTAGAATGATTTAGTTATAGAGGCACGATAGTTAGAAAAAAACAAAGAACCATAGATGAAACAGCGGAAAGGTGAATATCAAGAACTGAGAATGTATATGTTTAAGCCAAATTTTAGCAAACAAGGTAATGTCACGTTCAATCAACGTAAGAATTTACAAAATAGTAGTAAGAAACAAAGTGTAGGTTTCAACAAAACAAAATTAAAATGTAATTGAGGTATGAGAAAAAAGACAATGAACAAAATATTTGATAGAAAAATGAAAAAGAAGAACTAATCAAAAACCAGGTGTAATCAACATAGTGATAGTGCAGAGAACAAAATAGATATTTAAGTAGGCTTAAAAATAAACGCCTTTTTAAAAAGATATTAATGAGCTGCCTCGTAGGAACCACATAGAACGGTAAACCAAAAACAAAATGAAAGAGTGAAGTAGAAGAAGACCTAAATCATATAAAGTAACAAAATGAAACCAAAAAGAACACAACAGAAAGGAATAGCAAAAAGTGATAATCAAGCCATGGGCTTCTAAGGCCTGTAGAACTGCTGCATGTGTATGTGTATATACGTGTGTGTATACACCTCTAATTGCAAAGAAAGAAAGTACGTTTTTATAAACTCTGTATTAATATTTAATCTCCTTCGTTCACTTTAGTTACTGCACCTAAAATTAGATTATTATTAATTGCAATTATATTTATTATACCGTTCCTCATCGGTTCATTTGATAATATACATACATATGTGCAGTACATATAAAATCGCACCCGCGATTTCTGAGTTGGTCTGAGTTGCCTTTTTAATGGTAAGCGAGAGAACGAGTTTAAGAACATTTAACAGAAAATACTTAGCTTTTCTTTTTTTAAAACAATTTGGGTTGTAAATAATAACTGCACTTCAATCGCAGTAAATAAATATTATATTTGAAGACTGGGGGTTTAGTTTACACACATACCATTATTTTAGCTCTCTTACTATTGTTTTTCAATCTGTTAATACAGGGTCCTTGAGATAAATCGGGAATTATTTAAACTGTATTACAGAAAACATGGAAGGCCGTCATATGCGCATGCATCCCCTATCAGATATAATATTATAATATAATAAGTTAGCTTCACATAATCAACAACCTGCGATTGTCGACCAAGTGAGCCAAGAATACGCCCGAAGACCTGCTATATTCGAGTCTTCTCGCACCAGAAAATTTTTAACGAAAGTTATTGCATTTGCGTTATAAAACGATACAAGTTTACGACATAGCCAAGAAGTACAGGAAATCTGACCACCAGGAAAAGGTAACTGCTAACAGGACAACTCACAGCATGCGATTTTGTTACAAGAGAAGCGATTTCGTCCACAAATTGAAAGAGAACTTCGATCAGAATCTTAGGTAGAATATGGCTGAGTGAGTAAAGAAATTGAGTGTGGCGAGGTCAAAACTCAATTTCGCACCAGGACCTGCAATACAAGATTTTCTTCCGGACAAACTGCCAACTTCTGAAGAAAAGCAGATTGATAGGAAGTTAAAAGGTCAAGCACTGTTTAACGACATCAAGCACGATGAGCTGACTTCCTGAGACCCTTTTTATACAAAGACTAGCCAGGATAATAAGGTAAATTTTCAAAAATAAGCATCGCATCTCTCAACATGCTTTTGAAGACGTAGCGTCATAGTTATAGTTTCCCGACTCTGTTATGGCACTTATTTGAGTAAAACCTGAGGTAATAGCTATAACCAATGTGTTAGAGACAGTTGTGATGCACTTGATAGAGGAGATAGCCACTGGATGTAAGTACGTGTTTCAATAAAATTGTGCTCTACCCCACAAGACACAAAAACAAGGATGACTATATAAAAATTTGTATTACCAATGATCCACCAAGTTGTAGCCACCCTCCAGTTCAACTGCATAATTTTAACTATTACAAACGGGATGTAGTTGAAGCGAAGCGAAGATTAGTAGAAGCATCCTAACAACAAGAACAGCTCAAGAGCCTTCACCACTGAGGTACTGACACATATGACAAAAGAAAGTTGTGTCGGTTCGAAAAGGTCGTGACCATTGATGGGGGCTACGTTCTCAATATTAATAGGTGTATAATAAGTTCTCAGCTTTAGATTTCACAGGGCGCAAATCACCGTTTACGTGTAACGTATTAGTCTGCCCTCTTACGGTTTTAGAGAAATGACATTTGGTCTTCCGAAACATCATGCGATTTGGCGTTTGATGCACATAACCTCAATAATCAGCTGTGTTCACGATGGCAATCACAAAAGAGCATATTCGATTTTCTATCCATTTCGCGTTTCATCTTAAGAAAAACGCTGCTGAAGCCACCGAAATGATTTGTGCTGCATATGGTGAGAATGCTGTAAGTCATGCAACGTGCAAAAAGTGATACCAAAGATTTCGCGGAGGAGAGTTTAGTCTTGAAGATCAACCACGCGCTGGACGCCCTCAAACATTTGACACGGATGAGCTGCAGACCCGTTAAGCTGCGACATATAGCCCAGGCATGGCCCCCTCCGATTATCATTTATTCCGGTCGTTACAGCATCACTTGGCTGATACGCACTTCAAAACAGAAGAAGAAGTCCGAAAATGCATCGATAACTTTATCGTCTCGAAGCCGGTGAGCTTCTATCACCAGGGAATTCGCAAGCCACCCGAAAGATGGCAAAAGGTCACCGATGCCAACGGAGAATATTTTGATACTTAAGCTTTTTTTGTTTGTTTTTAAATAAAACTTTAATTTTGCAGAAAAAGGCTGGGAACTTATTTATACACCTATTACTTACTTTAAATAAGTTTCATGTAAATAAATTTAATTTTTTTAATTGTAATACTATTTTTAATTTTTACGCATTTTCCTCAAATAAATGAGTCCCAGAAATAAGTATTATGGCAAATACAAACCAAAACACGACCCTTAGCCCCCGGCAAATTTCAGGCAACTAAAGGATGCCAAGAATCTTCAGATTTAAGCTAAATATAAATTTAGTTATCAGGTTTGGAACGTGGAATGTGAGAAGTTTACTAAAACCTGAAAAATTAACCAATCCAACTGATGAAATAGAAAGACTAAACATCGATATACTTGGTACGAGTGAAATTAGATACACAAATAAAGATTCATATAGAAAAGCGGCATATATTTATTGATGGAAGACTTCTCTGGCTAGATAAAAGAAAAAAGGGAATTAAATAAGGTGGGTAGTTTTGAATTGGACAAAAGAAACAATAGAGGCACCAAACTTTAAATAACTGCCAAGAACGTGACCTAGTGATATTAGATACCTAGTTCAAATTACCTAAAAGAAGACTACAGACATGGGGATATCCCTACAAGCTAGAAGAGCAACTCGTTATGAACCAAATTAATTATATTCTTCTAAATAAACCTCTTATAAACAGCATTTGGGATTAAAAATGTATTCTAATGTTAACATCTGGTCACACCATAACCCAGTCGTAATAAAGATGGGAATAAAATTTAAGAAGATAATAAAGCCGAAAATGAATAGTAGCAATTATCGGAAAAAAACTAACAGACAAAGATATTAAAGACAAATTTGCACAGGAACTAACAAAGCTAAAACCAGTACATACACAGGAAAATAGAGAACAAACAACAGTAGAAATAATAAATCTTATAGATAAAAAAAAGAAGAAATAACTAAAATATGTAGAATAGTACAAAAAACTATATTGCAAAATAAGGAAGCAAAGGAAGGATGGTTAGAGGAAGAGTCTATTGAGTAATTGCCAACAAATCATATAATTTACACCAGAAAATAAAGAAAATAACAGGATATTATAAAAAGCGAATGCCACTAAAGATAAATAATGGAAGAAATGTGATAATGTTGATCGGAAGAAAAAAAGTGAAAAGTGTTAATGGCTCAGATATGACATTTGTATAATAATATATACGCAAATGGTAATATACACCAATGAAATGGTTGCATTAGATTTTGAACATTAGATGAAAGTGTCCGGATCGAAAACACAAGCATACGAGAGGTACAAAGAGTTTAAAGCGAGCCGTACTGTGATTGATAATTTGCCTCGCTTCAGTCGTCCATCCACTTTTGTGACTGACGGAAACATCGCAAAAGTAAGAAAATTGTGCTGGAAGACCTTCGTGTGAGCATCAGGCAGAGAGCAGCTGATCTTGGTGTCTCGTAAAAAATGCTGTCTTTGGGCCAAAATGTTATCAAAGGTATTATTACCGGTGACGAGATATGGCATGAATATGACATGGAAATGAACCAACAATCATCGGAATGGCGCTTCACAAACGAGCCAAAACCAAAAAACCACGACAAAGTCGATCCAAAATCAAGGTTTTGCTGACCGTTTTCTTTGATTGACGTGGTGTCGTCCACCCTGAATTCCTTCCGCTATGCCAAACAGTAAATAAGGCGTATTATGTGAGCGTACTAAAGCGTTTGAGTAAGAATTTTCGTCGCAAAAGGCCAACTTGTGGTTTCTTCACCACGACAATGCACCGGCTTACACATCTCATCTTGTACGCGACTCCGTATTCACCTGGCATGGTCCTGCCTGACTTTTTTTGTTCCCATGACTCAAGTTACTACTTCACGGAAAGCGTTTTAAGACGATTGAAGTGATAAAGGAGAGTTCGCAGAGGGAGATGAAAGCTATTCCGAAATCGGCTTATGAAAAGTGTTTTGAATATTGGAATAAGCGTTGGAATATGCCTATTGCTTGCGATGGAGATTACTTTGAAGGGAATAAAATAAATATCGATGAATAGTTGAACCGTTTTCGTTTTATTCACAAATTTCGGGTACTTTTAGACAGAAGGTATATTATAGAATTGCAGAAAAATGTAAAGTTCAGACTAGACAGCCGCAATTTGGTTTTCATAAATGGCTTGGTACGAGAGAAGCAACCTTTACTCTGGTAGTATTAATAGAACGATGTTTGGTAGTTGATATAGAAGCGTATGTGTGATATACGGACAAATTGGACTGGACAATAAAGATTTTATTTGAAACAAAAAGCCAGGGTTTGAATAGAAAAAGAGACAACAGAATCAATAAACAAAGGCGTTCGACAAGGTTGTGCGCTCTCTCAAATTTTATTTAATGTAAATGCAGAGGCAGCTATGCAAAGAGCCAAAAGAAAAAAATGAATGGAATAGTTTACAACAATGTCTGTTATGCGAATGACACAGTTGTACTCGCTAATAATAAAATGGACCTAAACATAATTATGAATGTGTTGCACGTAAACGTATTGATCTTAATATAAATGCACTTAAAACAAAATGCATAAAGTTCAGCAAATTAGACGATAACAAAATATAAATCTTAAAGCCGAGGACAAAACAATAGCAAAAGTTGAAAAGTAACGGCATGAACTATTTCGAAGAAAAGAGAAAATAATAATAATGTATACATCGGGCAACTGAAAATTAAATTTCCATGTTAAGGTCAGAGTATTATAGTATTTTACGAGACAGTTCAAATATAACTGGGACTGATTTCTTTTACAAAAACAAAAACAAATTTCCAAACACTTGCACATGCCAGTCTTCAACATACTCCCCTGGAGTCAACACAATTTTTTCAACCATCCAAAAAAGGCTTTTGATTGGCGGCGGGTCCCGAACAGTCTGGAGGACGGCGACGTCGTCCGCAAATCACATGCCTTGCAAATCTAATTTCAGCCTTTTGAACAGGTAGAAATCACTTGGGTCAAATTAAAACTATACAGCGGATATGGCAGAAGGTTCCATTGTTTTTTTGGCAGTATAGAGACGTGCATTGTCTTGAGGAAAGGCTACCCGTTTTACACCTGTCTTCCGCTCGGATCGGATTTTTCCTTCACGTCTGCTACCAGGAGGTCTGAGTAATAAGTTGCATTGACTGTTCTCGTTAAAAAATCTACATGAATAACCTTCTGCCAGTGTTAGAAAAAATTGTCAGTACTTTTTCTGCTAAATGACTCCTCGGAGCTCTTTTAAGCGAGGAAGAATTGGTATGCCACCACTGGCGTGATGACTGCTGGGAAAAGAAGTAGAGTACCCACGTTTTATCGGTGATCACTGTAGACTTCAAAAATGCATGACTATTTCACGATGTTTTCGACCCTACCAACACTGATGGACAGCATTGCTCTAAGTTCCTTGATAGCACTACAACTATTCTCACAAATAAGCGCGTCTGCACGATCAATGTTTGGTTTGGTGAGGGATGTTCGCGATCGACGATTATGCGGTTTGTTTTCTATGCTCTTTCCGAAGCAGTTACAGCACTCAAACAACCGGGTACGTAAGAGACACTCTTCTCCATGCTGTTGTTGAAGTCTTTGGTTGAATTTAAAAGGACGGGACGTTTTCTCAAACGGGGAGCTTAATCACAATGCGTTGTTTCATGCTCCGAGGTACCTTCTGTTTGCTTATCACTCTAGCAACTCCCAAACAGGACTGAAAAGGTTCTAATCTAAGCAGGAGGGAGGGTGAAGGTTGTGGCTCCACTCTCTCAAAGTCGCACAGCTCCAGTGCAGCTTGTTTACACACAAATCAGTCTTGGTCATATTTGAACCACCTTTTATATAACTATCATAAATATACAACTCCTAAACACGGATAATAAATAAAGATTCAGGAAGAGGATAAACGCTTTTAAAATGTTGTTATTCCACAAAATGCTAAAAATGCGATGGAGTGACTGCCCAGGTAATCTATAATAAAGTACTTGATAGGATTGACATAAAATAACAATATTTGGCAAATGTCATAAAGTAGAAGACAGGCTAAGGAAGAAACAGGAAATTATGGTTCAAGAATATAAAGGAATGGACTAGTCTAAACACTCAAACGTTGTTTTGTACTACTCAAAGCAGATGGTACCAAAGAAGAAAAAGTTCATTTTCCGTATTTATCTCGACGACCCTTATATATGCGTTTATCCATGTTTTTATTTTTTACTAAGCATTTATATCCTCTCTACCTTATAATAATTACAAACTTATTTTAATATTCACTGCCTCTTCATCTGTTTTTCGTTGTTATTTTTTTTCTTTTTCTGTTTTTACTTTGTTCTAAATCATAAATTTTGTTTTGATATTTACGTTATCATTCATATTTTACCTTATTGAAATCTATTTTTTGGCAGATGGTGTGTTTTAATGGCCTTAGCACTTTATAGCAAATATGCCTAAAGATATTTATAAATTGGCAAATCATGTGGACATAAGCAATCTTATGATAAAAAGTAAATATACGTAAATTACGAGGATAATTGCCTTTGAAAATTTAGCCAAATGTGAAGTGCGTGGAGTAGTACAATTTCTGTGTTGGAAAAAACTTTCGGCAGATCGCACACTGTGCAATGTTTTACGACCAAACGTGGCGAATGAAAGTGTCATACGTCAATGCTATCGCTTGTTTAAAGATGTATGCACTAAAGTACACGATGAGCTAAGCAGTACCCTATCCGTTCATTTGCAGCCAGCGATAAGCTTGTGCGAAAAATTGTCAAAAAGATCTGCTATTCATATAAAACAGTGGTATGCGTCACACTGTTTTGATGATGACACTTATAAGAGCTTTTTACAAAAGAAATTTTAAATGTTATAAGACCTAATGACAGGTATTTGAATTTGCATTACGGTTATGTCAAAAAATGTACGGTTACAGATTTCTAATGTGTATGATAAAGCCCATTTTTATCATTTAAGGTTGATATTTTTCATTTTCCTTAGGAGAGATTTTTCTTAAATACAGGGTGTCCAGAAAGAGTAGAGGGTATTTGTAAATTTAATAAAAAAAACACTGCAAGTCCGAAATATATTTTTTTATTTTTAATCTTCAGACAAAATTTTGGAAAATTAAGTGCCAAAGATTGTGTTGTCTAAATATTGACCCTTGCGCTGCTGGCACTCCTCTAACCGAACACGGAAATTAGCCGCCACGCGTCTACACATCTCTCTGGAAACGGCGGCCATTTCAGTGCGAATACTGTGCTTAAATTGCAGTAGATTTTGTGGTTTGTTTGCATACACTTTCTCTTTAAGGTATCCCCAAAATAAATAATCAAGGAGTGTAAGATCTGGGTTTCTCGGGGGCCAGTTGATAGTGCCCCGACGAGAGATCACCTTTTCCAGGAAAAGTTAATTGACAACCTCAAGTGATTGGTTTGCGATGTGGCAAGTAGCTGCATCTTGTTGAAACCATGTTTCCACATTAAAACTTTCAAACTCTTGCAGTTGTGGAACCAAAAAGTTTCTTAACATGTCGCAATACCGTTCATTGTTTACCGTAAGTGCTCGTTCGCCGGTCTTCAAAAAAATTAGGCCCAATGATGCATTCGCCAGACATGGCAGCCCACACAATAACTTTTGGACTATATAGTGGTCGTTCATGTATCTGTCTTGGATTTTCGGTGGCCTAGTAGCAGGCAGTTGTGTTTGTTTACGTGACCATTCAAGTGAAAGTTCTCTTCGTCACTAAACAGAATGTTTTGGAACTTTGGGAAACGTTGAAACATTTTATTCGAAAAATTCAGGCAGAGAGGGTAGTCAGTAGGGTTCAGGTTTTGAACAAACTGAATTTTGTAGGTTGTACGTTGTAAATCTTACTTCAGAATTTTGTGCAACGACGATATTTAATGTTAAGTTCGTGACAGCGTTCGCAAACTGATTAAGACGGATTTTCACGAACTGAAACTGTCACTTCTGTTAGCTTTGAACAGAACGCGGGCGAACTTGATTGAGAATTTTTACAGTTGAACCGGTATCTTCAAATATTCGAATCTATTTTCTGATGGTATCGTCCTTCGGTGCATTCCGTGCGTTAAATTCTGCATCGTTGCGATAATACGCGCGTACGCAAAAAGCGCGATGGTCTCTAGGGCACACTTCCATGGCTACTATATCTCCAAACAGCTGTGTAACAACCTATCCTTACCGCGTGCTTCCAAACCGCACCGTTACATGGGCGGAGCAAATACAAATATTCCCTACCCTTTCTGGACACACTGTACTTTAGGCTTTTTGTTGTTTTCTATCACAAAAGATGAAAATAAAACTCGCCAGAAATTCTTCGATACACAAAAATATTTTATGAAAACCTATATCTAGAGAAAGTTTTCCAACTATCGAGAAATCTCAGAGGCAAAAGATCAAAACTCACCGAACATTATACAGAAGATTTATCACCGGTCACTTAATGTGTGAAAAACAATAAATCGACAGGACCGGACGTCGTTATAGAATACATAAAAAAGGAAAAGCCGAAAAATGTTAGACTACTTAGAAAGATTAATGAACGAATTTCTAGAATAAGGAGAAACACAAAAATGTTGGAAAATGCAAAACGTCGTTGTACTCTACGAGAATGGGGATAAGAAAAACCTCAGAAGCTATAAATCTGTATTGTTCCTCTCACATGTCTTCAAACTGCTAAAAAATATAACAACCAGAATCACCAACAAACTTAACGATTTTCAACCCGTGCAACAGGTAATAGAAAAATATCAAGGATACAATAAATCAATGTACTTGGCTTTTATAGACATGGAGAAGGTAATCGATATGATAGAAAAGTAGGCCTTTTAAAACTTCCTCAAAAGTTACCGCATTGATAGCAATATATACAACTGATTAAAGTCTGTATGAAAAGCAACAATGACAGTTCAGATCTTAGAAGAACAGGGCCAAGCAACATTAAAAACAGTCCGACAAAAGTCACAATGTCTCCAAAATATTTACAAGTGCATTAGAAGACATGTTTAAGACATTGGATAAATGTTGAATATTTGAATAATCTTCGTTTAGCTGACTCACGGAAAATATGAAAGTCCTAAAAATGATAAAAAGATCTGAACAACTCGGCAAGAAGTTATGGCCTTAATATCAAGGGGTCCAAAACAAATATTATGCCAAATATGACTGACGCTACGCCAATTATGCTTAATAACGAAAGAGAAGTGACAGTAGTCAACGAGTATGCCCACTTAGGCTAAAAATTATCCTTTGAGAAAAATACTCAGAAACTATAAATAAAAAGAAGAATTCAATTGGGATAGGAAGCATATGAAAAACCTCAAAATTAGAGTTTTTAACCATTACGTTTTACCAACTATGACTTATGTGGCAGAAACGTGAAGCTTAAATAAAGGACTGATAGAGAAATTCAGGATTGCGCAGAGGAAAATGGAAAAATAAATTCTGAATGTAAGATTGCAAAACAGAAAGAGGAACTAATGGACGAATAGACGTGACAAAATATGTGGTAGGACAGAAGTGGAGATATTTTAGGGGAACAGGAGACGGAAGATGAGCCAGAAAAGTGATTACGAACAATCAAGAGGAATCAGGAATACTAAAAACACGATGGAAGGATGATATACAGAAATGTAGCGGAAGTCAGTGGATGGCAAAAAATATTGGATTGGCGTATATCCAGAAACGGAGCGAAATACGCTGAAAATGATGATAATGAAGGTTCTATATCTATGCGTATCTACCATTGATAGCCAACAGGAAATTTATTTCCGCATAGCCCTTACGAATTCTAATTTTTGTATTGTTAGTATGAAATGTTACTTGTAATATTCAAAGCATCTTATAATTACCAATTCTAAAAGATATATTTATTAAAACAGCGAACCAGGTGAACTCACCCCCTTCAGGAAGTGCTGCATGTTAGACGGCTTGGTGTCGATGACGAGGTTGTGTATCTCCTTGCTCTTGATCTCCTTGAGCACGGCACGGTAGGACTCCGGGTCGGCTTGGCGCAGGTGGATCTCCAAGTCGATGTTATGGGGTGATCGAACGAGCTCGCGGAGCTTTATGAGGCCTGGAAGAGCGAAAAAGTTGCGGAAGCTAGTTAGGGCAAGGCGCCGCTCTGTAATTGCCTAATACAGCTTGCGCGTGCACGGCTCGTTTCCTGCCGCTTTTCCAATACGCGGCGACGTTCCCGGAGAGTTAATTCCGAAGGCCGGCATAATTTCATGAATACCAAATTACCCGAACGCATCTTCGATTCGCTTCTGGACAACTTAATGAGGCATTTGCATGCAATCGCGGCTTTATAATGCTGGAGTGGTTTTGTGGGGTGTTACGGATTATTCGTCTTACGTAATTTAGAAACATTTTTTTTAGTTCTACAAATTTACTTAATCTTTATATTACCAAGCGTTAAAACGAAAATTGTGACTTATTAAGACAAATTAATTAAAGCACAAATGGACAAACAAAATTATATTTAATTTAATAAGTCTCCTTACACTAGGTATCCAAAAAGTGCCTTTTTAATAATTTTATTTCTTCAAAATAAGTATTTACACTATATATTTGATTATACCCAACGAAAAAAAAGTTTTTTGAAAAATTTTATTGTTATCATCAAAGACTGAATTATTTTCACTTTTTTAAATACGTCATTTCGCTTACATAATTGTCATAAATAAAGATGTTAATCCAGTAGAAATAGTTCTAAACAATACTGAGGAAAAGGTAAAAGTTTCTATCTCGTCTTTTTTGTTTCTTGTAATAGATGCATACGAATGAGCGTCTTAATCCTCGTCTTAATTTATTATGTACTCTTCGTAGCTGCTGCATAAATTTGTCTTAACCAACATTTAACTAAACTTAGTAAATAATACTCCTACAAGTCCATCAAATAGAAAGAATAATTTTTTCAGTTTTCCCCTTTTTACCGTCTGTGATAGGATTAGTTGGTAACAATACCGCTAGGGGGCATTTCATAGTGAAAAGAAGAAAAAAATAGAGACAATTCATTTAGTAACCTTTATTTCGTTCCAAATTTTTATATACTATGTATAATTCTTTCTAATTTATTCATATTTACAGTTAATGTATTCCTATCCCAGCTTTATCTTTCAAGAACTTCTGTCCAATACCTGACGTTTTTGATGTTACCATATCTTTACCAAACGTAATACAAATTTTGTAGTATCTTCTAGAACATTAGTCAGCAATCCTTTCCACCTAACTTTACATACCAAACCTCCGCACCTAATCTAGCCATGAACACTCCTTATACCGGTTATGACCCAAAAGTAACAAGCCAACATTCGTCTACGGAAACAAATAACCCAGCCTCTACTGATGAGAATGCAACCCAGAAAATAGCAGATAGTAGTCACCCATGGCAGGTGTTCAAAAAAAGGCGAAGAGTCAACAAATCTACTGAAACTATCGTGCTAGACCAATTCTATCCCAGTACCAATAACAGTTACGAACCTATTGCGCAATCCTCAAACGAGGAACCGACAAATCCAATGCAAACAGATAGCAACGACTACACTACAAAAATTTCTAAGCCACCACCAATTTACATATACGGTGTTACTAACCTCTATCAAATGCTACAACATATTTCTGCAGTTGTCGAAGTTGAACAATTCTACACGGAAACGCTAGGAAATAATACGGTTAAAATTAACGCACATACATCAGACACGTACCGACGACTTATCAGACACTTAAAAGATGAAAAGTAATCCACCACACGTACCAACCTAAAGATGAACGCGCATATAGAGTAGTTCTTAGATATCTACATCATTCAATACCCACGAAGGACATTAAAGCTGAACTTGAACAAGCAGGACATAAAGTACGGAACATAATGAACATTTTACACAGGACAACTAAAGATCCACTTCCACTTTTCTATATAGATCTTGAACCTAGCGAAACCAATAAAAAAAATCTTCAACATTGAATTTCTCTGCTATAGTAAAATCAAACTAGAACCACCACACAAAAAACTGGTATTATCCAGTGTACAAAATGCCAAAATTATGGCCATTCTAAAACCTACTGTACCAGACAGTATTGGTGTGTTAAATGAGGGAAACAGTATGATTCAAAAACGTATGCAAAACCAAAAACTACGCCACCTAACCAGAAAATTAAAGGAACTGTTTGTTCTGTTTATCAAGATACAATAAAAGCAAGAAACAAAACATGTAATAACCCAACTCGAAACAGAAATATTAACCAACCACCAAAGACACTCCAGATGCCATCAACCCAACCATATAACATGATTCCCCAAAACTACATCCCTACCTATGCTATGGCTGTACAATCTCGTAATACCATTAATAACAACAACGACCATCAAACTGACACCGGAAGAGAACTAACAGCTTTCCTGAACGAGTTCAAGAATATGTTCGCGCAGCTTATAAATCAAAATAACATCATGCTTAATCTCCTGTCAACCTTAATTACTAAATTAACCAATGGCTAATATAATACCCATAGCCACTTGGAAATCAAACGGTCTTTCTCGACCATAAACAAGAAATTATTACCTTCTTAGACCTTAATAAAATTGATGTGTTACTCATTTCCGAAACATACTGCACTGATAGAACTGTGGTGCGTATTCCAAGTTATTCCATTTATAACACAAATCACCCAGACGGTACTGCACATGCGAGGGCAGCAATAATAGTCAATTCGACTCGTTTCAAACCGCAAAACTCCAAGCCGCTAAAGTCGAAATCGATGCATATCAGTGGTCATTTACTGTATCTGCAATTTATTCCTCTCCCAGACATACTCTTTCCACAGAGGAGTGCACTCAATTTTTTTATACTCTGGGAAACAGATTTATTTCTGGAGGCGAGTGAAACTCCAAACACACTCACTGGGGTTCTAGACTCATAACAACAAAAGGTCGTTACCTCTTCAGATCAATCATGGCAGACAACTATAACTATCATAGCGCTGGAGAACCGACACATTGGCCCGCAGATTTAAACAAACTCCCCGATGTGTTAGATTTTTACATTTCACAAGGTATATCTACGAACTCTGTGCTGACTGAACCAAGTAACGATTTTTTTGGAGAACACGTGTCAGTAATCTTCAACATAAATACCAAGCCTATTAATATTAAACGAAATCACAGATTAATATCAACACAAACTGATTGGCTTATGTTCCAACAATCTCTTCAAAACAAAAGTGCGTATAAAACAACCTGAAGACATAGATAAAGTAGCACAGAACTTTATTACTCACATTCAAGAAGCCGCCTGGATAGCTACGCCTATTGAATACGAGCAAGTACATCTAATTGCCGAAAAAAGACGCGTTCGAACTAAATGGCAAAGAACTCGTAACGCCGCCGACAAGCTAAACTACAACAGGTTATCTCGACGCCTTCGGGCGGTTCTTCTGGGTGCCCAAAATAACTCCTTTACTCACTGTCTTATGCATCTTAACGCCGAAAATCACAGGATTTGGAAAGCAACGAAAAAATTAAAAGACCTCAGGCCAACATACCACTAATAGGAAAACTTGATGGTAGTTGGGGTAGATCTCACAGAAAAATCTGATATCTTTGCTGAACATTTATCTACCACATCACTCCGACATCGATGATGAGGATATAAAAGGATATCTAGATGTTCCATGTCAAATGACGCTACCTATCAGACCCTTTTCACCCGCAGAGATTCAATTGGAGATAAATAAAACAAACAACCATAAAGCACCAGGTTACGACCTTCTAAAGATGCTCCCAAAAAAGGCGATAGTATTATTGACAACTATTTATAATCGAATGCTGAGCCTATCGTACTACCCCCTCCTATGGAAGCACGATAAATAATTATGGTCCCTAAACCTGGTAAACGACCCGAAGATGTTACTTCATATAGGCCAATTAGTCTTTTGCCCATCTTAGGAAAAATGTTTGAGAAACTATTCCTTAAACGCCTGCTGAATGACACAGATATCTTGTCACATATACCTCACCATCAATTCGGATTCCGCAAGTGCATTCTCCAGTCCAGCAAGTGCACAGAATAATAAATCAAATTTCACTGAGCCTCGAAGAAAAAAAGTACTGTGGAGCTGTATTTTTAGATGTTGAACAGGAGTTCGACAAAGTTTGGCATACCAGATTATTTCATAAACTGAAAAGACTTCTCCCTAGCTATTTTTATCTTCTCCTTAAGTCCTATCTTACTAACAGATAATTCACAGTTAAATACAATAATGAATTGTCCAACTATTTCCCTGTCAAATCTGGCGTCTTACAAGGTAGCATATTTGGACCCCTCCTATACCTAGTGTACACAGTTGATCTACCTGAAGTTACAAACACAGTTATCGCCACTTTTGCCGATGATACCGCCATCCTATCGACGCACGAAAACCCCTACCTAGCAGCCGCAAATCTCCAACATCTGAACACCATAAACAAATGGCGTATTAAAATCAATCCAACTAAATCAGTGCAAACAACATTTACTACTC
This sequence comes from Sinelater perroti, assembly GCA_036346155.1. NCBI lineage: Eukaryota > Metazoa > Arthropoda > Insecta > Coleoptera > Elateridae > Sinelater > Sinelater perroti. Next base: position 641,163 of record JARFIY010000356.1, on the reverse strand, counting down.
GATTCAACGTATGTCCGCCAGTCACCTTGGATAATGCAGAAATTCCAACAAAAACAGAAACTAAGTACCTAGGATTACATCTTGATCAGCGTCTTACATGGAAAAAAATTTTCAAACCAAACGCCAGCAATTAAACCTGAAGTTCGCCAGATGTGCTGGTTATTAGGAAGAAAGTCAAAATTGTCAATATCAAATAAGCTGCTGCTTTATAAAACTATCCTGAAGCCCTTTTGGACGCACGAGATTCAGCTATGGGGATGTGCCAAACCTACTCATATTAAAACGACTCAATAATTTCAGTCAAAAACCCTTCGTGCTATAGTGAATGCACCATGTAACAAATCAGACACCGCATGAAGATCTCAGCATTCTCTTTATTACTGAAGAAGTTCACCGATTTACTCAGAATTATCAAGAAGAAATTAGTAATCATCCTAGTGAACTAGTCCACCAACTGTCTACCAACGTCCTCTCAGTGAGACGGCTAAACAGAACCTGGCCTTGCGACCTGTGAACCCCCTAAATCGATAGGATTACTGCAAGAGTGCCACGGCTGAATGGTTTCTCTTAACACTGCTTATTTATTGTCATCACATTTACTTAATACTCCATGTAGAGTAGATTGTAAATTTACAATTGTTAATAATAATAAAAAAAAAAATTGGTTATGGCTTGACTTTTTGAAGCGCGCGGACGTGCTCTTGCGCTCGACAAAGATCAAGTGCCCGTGCGTGGATTTAAATATAGCGGACGTGTGGCGAGCCGTCTATACCTGCCTGTCGCAGAAATAAAAAGACTGGCACGTCTGGAAAATGTAATATTTACGGGCGTAGAATTTAACTTCTATTAATCAAGTACATGGTACCAAATAATAAAAATGTTTCCGACGGGAAACAACCCTGACTTTGTAAGTAATACTCAACAAACAAATCCACTACCAAATGTTATGCAATACCAGCCAATAATAAAATCAACAACGCCACAAGCATATCTATCATAAGCAATAAACAACCCAATGTTAATAAACAATTTATAATTTTTATCAAATCAGGAACAATTTCCCTTCCAACGCCAGCTGTAACAACTACAGTAACAAACGCAACAATTGTCAACCCAACAATCTCAAAAATTTAGCAATTATACTCCACTTGAAAGAATATTATCAATTCGTGACGAGAAAATTTGAAATTCAACCAATTAAAAGAAGAAAGACTTACTACAATAAGCAACCCGTAGTGAAAAAAACAAATTTGAATAATAAATACGATATTCTGAGCCCAGCCAACGACGAACCTACACATATAAACACTCTACCAAAGCCTCCCTCCCCTATTTTCGATAATGGCGTGCCTAACTTTCCTGAAATGCAAAAAAACACACTGATATAGTAGAAGAATAACAGTAGACTACTAAAAGTATATCTAACGACATTGTTAAAATTAATTGTAATAGCCCAAACAACTGCAAAATACTGGTTAAATTTACGCTAGAAAACAGCAAAATTGTGGTAAAATACTTATATCACAAAATGGACATCCAAGATACTAAGAATAAAATCACAACACTAGATCAAAAGGTGAGAAATATTATCAAGACCAAGAAAAATTAACCAAAGTGCCATTAAATATTTTTGTATTAACCTTGAACCAACAAAGACATCTACAAAATACGTCGCTTACTGAATAATGCTGTTCAAATCGAACCCTCAGAAGAACTAGCATCATTTAGTGCATGAAGTATCAGTTATAAATCTATTGTAACCGTTCATTATGTCTTATAAACCTTTTAAACGTTTCTGTGCATAAATAGTGTATTTTAAAATTGTGCATCTCGCCAGATTTTATTGGTAATTCACTATTTTTATTTTTATTTTCAATGCTCTGCTTTTTAATGACCTTTATTTTTTCATATTTTAGCATTTGAATGTCCTACAGCAAATCATAATCCCACATTTTTTTGTTTTTATCATATTTTACATATTATGCTATAAAAATTGTCATTTTTTTCATTGTTGACACTTTAATAGCCTCATAACGGTGAATTACAGTTAGGTATTATTTACCAAAGTTAAATTTTACCATAAACATTCTCTCGGATTTATTTTGTCAACTCATATCCATTTACTTTGTTCATTAATGTGACCACTCCATACTGTTTCTCATCTCCTTCCAGCAAACACTCGATAAAACTGTAACCTTTACTTACTAAAGCGTTTTCCAATAATAATATGATTTTGAAATGAAATATCAACCACGTTTAATATGTTATAACTGTCACTAGTTAGTATACTCTGAAAATTCCCATTGGCTGAATATACGCTTCAAGAACGTTTGGTTATTGTCCAAAATTTTACAAAAATAGCCTTCCTTGTGAACACTCAACGTGCTCTGTGAAAAATCTGTGTTGCGCATAATCGCCCTTTAGTGTTTGCTATTTAAAAGAGATTTGCTCTTTACGATGCGAAAATACCAACACAACGTTGAAATGTAGAAAATGTAGAGAATATTGTTGATGTAAGAGATATCGTTGGAGAGGCCCCAAATTTATCAATTTTCGTCGTGCTCCAGAATTAGAAATTAGAAAAACGGCAACATGGCGTATTTTGCGAAAAGATTTAGGTTTGCGTCCGTATAAGATTATGTTGGGCCAAGAACTGAAGTCACTGGACTATCGCAAGCGCCGTGATTTTGCTGCTTAGGCTTCATAGCAACTTGAAATCGATCACAATTTTGGACAAAAAATTATCTTGTCAGATAAAGCTCATTTTTGGTAAAATAGATATATTAACAAACAAAATTGCCGTTTTCGTTGTGAAAACAATCCATAAGAAATTCACGAGAAACCCTTGCATCTGCAAAAAAGTTACTGTATAGTGTGGTATATGGCATGATGGCATCATCGGACCGTTATTTTTCCAAAACGAGGTGGAAAAAGCTACAGTTACTGGTGAGCGGTATCGATTGATGTTAACAGATTTTTGTGGCCAAACTTAGGTGACATTGGTTTGGGGGACAAGTGGTTCCAACAGGACGGTGCACATGTCACATTGCTAATACCAGTATCGACGTATTGCAATAAAAGTTTGGCGAAAGCATAATTTTAAGAAATGCAAATATTTACTGGTTCCCAAGAAGTTGTGATTTAACTCACTTAGATTGTTGTGGGGTTATTTGAAATCTATAGCCTATGCCAACAAATCACGAACCATTGATGCATTAAAAATGAACATCAAACGCTGCCGTAATTTTTATTTTATCTTATTTTTAAATTCGTATGTTTCTTGTTGGACAACCGTAATGCGTTTCTATATGTCCCACGCCTGATATAGCAAATTTGTTAATAAAACCTTGTCCTTTAAATATCCCAGAGAAAAAAGTCTAATGGGATTTGATCGCAAGACCGCTTTTGCCAATCTATGTCACCCCTCTGCGAAATATCACGACCAGTAAATTTGGTTTGAAGTAAAATAAATCTTTTACCTACTCTGCGACATGTAACTCTGTCTTATTGAAACCACATGTCACTCAAGTTCATATCCTTGAATTCAATGAAAAAAAAAGTTGGTTAGCCTCTTTCGATAAAGTACATCATTGAAAGTAACAGCGTTGCCAACTTCGTGCTCAAAAAAGTACGGGTTAATGATTCTTCCAGCTCACAATGCACACCAAACAGTGCATTTTTATGGATAGATTTTTACTACACCAAATTTAACAATTTGGACGATTTATGGCTCTATAGATTTTTTTGCGAAAACCGGCATTAACTACTATGCTTCCTAAAATACATTTTACAAATATACAGCATCTCTGGTAGTCCCTGATAGACTTTGACATAAAAACTGAACACATGAAGCATTCAAATCAAATCCTAAAGTTCAATTTGGGTCACCCTATATATTAAAGCACTTATATTTATTAATGTAATTTTAAAATCTTTTGTAAAAGTAATAACGGATTCATTTGATTCACTAGAATAAGTTATGTTGTTGATAAGAAATATAAGGCAATAAGCCACCAAACATGAATATTTGATATAATCGCAGCTTCTTTTCAAACATATAAATTTATGTCCAGTTACGCATTGCAAATGTTTGGGTGAATTATGCATACCCTGTATATCACTAAATGCTGATGCTATTTAGCAGCCCTGGCACTAATTGGTTCCCGACCCCGATTCGGCGGAACGGTGTCAAATGGGGGTTGACGTAAATCATAACCATGTTAGCGCCGAAATGGTTTATAGGCGCTTACCGTAGTCCTCCTCGTAAATAATAGCCACTCTAGTCCAATTAAGGAAATTCATGACGTCTTGAAAGGCGGTGTTTAGCAAGTGTTGAGCCGGGTAGAGGTTTATGGAGAATTCCCGCACGTCAGTATCGAGGTCCAGGCGCGCCTCCAAGTGAGGGATGTCCAGCGCGTCGCAGATGGAGTGGATGTGGGCCCCCAGCAGCGGGTCGGAGGGCCCGAACACGGCCTGCACGCCCAGCTGCACTTGGTTGCAAGCTGAAAGCAAGAAAGTGTTCTTTAGGACTTTCTTAATACAAATGAATGTATTAATACACCGGTAAATAAAGACAATTTTTTAAGAAATTCAAAAAGAAATACTTATATCACTGCATATGACATTTCAGAGTCGCGGAGTGAACGTACGTACGCCCTTACGGTTCAAAGTTGCCGCTTGAGTTTCAACGAGTAAGAACGTCCCGTTATCGTTGAGATCAAAAGTGATTATAATTGTTAAGTGATTAAACAACAATAATAAACACTTTGAACACGAGCCCTTACCAAACAAAATGAGGCTTTAACCAGCTTGATGCCAATCCGTTCGGCCAAGCGCAGCAGTCAGCGACCGCCCAGTTCTCCTTTTATCAACAAAAATTCCAGCTACAATCAGCTCCACCGCTATCCTTCTCACAAATGCAAATGCAAATGAACACGCAACAAATCAATAATCCGCAACACAATTATTACCTAGCCGACTAATCAGCAACAAAATATAATAAGTGTAGTCCCCGCAGATGAAACTTCTAGTAACAATGAATTAGTAAAGCAATATAGTAACGATGATAAAACCTCTGTGAATAAACATAAATGGCAAGTTATAAAAGAAAACAAGCGAAGTAATGTTCAAAAAATAATAAATGCAGCTGGACCATCTAATGTTATAACATCAAACAGGTTTAGCTCTCTAACAAACGAAACTGTTGAAACACCTATAAACAAAAATGAAAAAACTCCAGAAATATCTAAACCTCCACCAATATTCATCTATAGAGTAGTAGATTTAAAAAAAAATGGCTGAAAGCTTATTTAAAGTCACAAGAAGAAACTTATCAAAGTAAAGCTCTAGCTAACGATACTATTAAACTTAATGCTAACACTCCAGATACATACAGGAAACTTACAACACACTTAGATGATGAAAGAATCGTTCATCATATTTACCAAATGAAAAATGATAGAGCTTACAGAGTAGTAATTCATAATATCCATTACTTGATTATTATATCAGAATTCAAGGAAGACCTGAAAACAAAAGGTCATAAAGTCCGCAATATTATAAACATAAAGCACCGAGTCAGTAAATTACTTTTAATGTTATTTTACGTTGAGCTCGAACCACAACCAAATAACAAAGATACATACGATATTAAATTCCCAAATTACATGCGAATCCAAGTGGAACCGCTAGATAAAAAGACAAGCATCATACAATGCACAAGATGCCAAATGTACGGCCATTCAAAGTCGTTGTACAAGACCCTACAAATGTGTGAAATGCGTAGAAAACCGTAATTCTACATTACGCCAGAAATCTAGAGATACGCCAGCTAAATGCGCACTCTGTGAAGGCAGTCATACAGCCAACTATAAAGGGTGCAGTGACATGCAAATGGCAAGAGACAGGCCTACAAATATGAACCATCAAACTGTAAACCGTCCCACATCGCAACTTACAGGGAATATACAACAGGGTATAAGAACCAATTAGTCATACCTTGGAGCACCACAAGGAACTACAATGGAAAACCAACAGAACCTAGAAACTCAACTGAAGACTTTTCTCAATGAATTCAAATCAATGTTTGCTCAACTTATCAATCAGAACGGTATGATAATAAACATATTGTTTACCGTCATAAACAAAATCGCTGATTAGTAGACCTTTGTTAAATTCGTATTTGTTTATAGAAGGCAAATGATTTAATCAATCATAAAAATAAATTTATTAACTTTCTCCAAGACAATAAAATCGATGTGCTAATGGTTTTGGAAATACATTTTACCGTAAGGAAAGTATTACGAATACTACAATACATAATTTATCACAATAATCATCCTGATGGAACGGCCCATGGTGGCGCTGCAATAATTATTCGGAACACCATAAAGCACCATGACATACCTACAAATTAAACAAATAAAATCTAAGCAACAATTATCCATATCAGCAGACAGCCATGGTCCTTTGATACAGCTGCTATATATAGTCCACCCTGACATACAATTGCAATTGAAGCATATGAAGCACTTTTTCAGCAGCTGGGAAACAGATTTATAATAGGAGGCGATTGGAATGCCAAATGCATAGACTATGGGTCAAGACTTGCTACTACCATGAGTAGAAATCTCTTTTGAGTCACCGATAACAAGAATTGCTCATATGTTTCTACTAGAGAACCACCCTATTGACCGACAGACCAAAACAAGCTACCGGACTTATCTCTCCAAAGTACCTTAATAAAATATCAAATTGGGATCTCTCTTTTGATAACACTCACATAATTGCTACGTTAAGTACACATATCATTTGCCTACCCGACGCTTCATTTCAGCTAAAACAGATTGGGGTACTTTTAGAACTTATATCGACGAACATCGCAGTACCAATCTCAAACTGAAACATCTTGATGATCTTGATGCTGCGGCAAACCACATTACTTGTGTAATATAAGAAGTATCTTGGAAATCTACCCCAGTAACAAGTCGAGGTACCAATACCACAAACAACACACCCAAAAAAAAGAAGAGCTAGAAGCAAATAGCAAAGAAGTCAAAATACTATTGATAGAAACACATACAATAGACTTACAAGACAACTAAAGTCAGCATTACAAAAAATCCGAAATGCTAATTGAAAACTATATTACTGCGTTATCAAAAGCGGATCATTCCATCTGGAAAGTGACAAAAAATTTCAAAAGACCAGTCGCCTATATTCCTCCTTTAAGAAGACAAGATAATAGTTGGAAAACTAAATAGGAAAAGGCAACCATCTTTACGAAGTATTTATCAACAGTATTTAGTCTACGTCAAGCAAACAACAATAACGATCAAGAAATTGAGAATTTCTTGGACAATTCTTGCTTAATGAAATTGCCTATTAGACCTTTTTTCCCAGAGGAAATAAAACAAAAAAATATTTAAAGAAAAAGCTGTAAAGCTCCATCACACCACTTCGATTTCAGAGAGCATCACTCCACAATCCAACAAATGCACAGAATAGTGAATAAAATACTTAAAGGTTTGAGAAGAAGAAATTATGCGCTGCCCTTCTTGGACAAAAAGCAAGCTTTTGACCGCGTGTGCATACGAACTATTATACAAATTAAAGCTTACTTTACCCACACCCTATTATCTATTACTCAAATCCTATCTATCCGACTGCTAATTCCAAACAAAAGTCAATCTAGAAACATCCACATATTATTTCATCAAATCAGAAGTGCCACAAGGTAGTGTGCTGGGACCCTTCCTTTACCTTCTTTTCATTGCCGAAATTCCAACTGGAGCCAGCACAAAAATCTCTACTTTTGCGGACGATACTGCCTTAATCGCTACAAACGAGAATCCATAAGTGGGATCAGCTAACCTTCAGTACCACCTTAACCTCCTTGAAAACAGGTCCGGCAGGTAGCAAGTATCAGTGAACCAAATGAAAGTAACAATAAGCGGTATCCGAATTTGCTGTAAAAAATGAGATAAAACATCTAGGATTAACATTGGATCGCAGACTAACATGGAAAACACATATTATAAACAAGAGAACACAAATCAACCTCAAGCTTCGACAGATAAATTGATTAATGAGTCGGAAGTCCAAATTAATATCTGATAACAAAATTCTCCTGTACAAATGTATAATTTGACCTATTTGGACATACGGAGTTCAACTTCAAATACCAAAATCATCCAAAGGCTACAATCCAAAATACTAAGAATTATATTCGATTCCCCTTGGTATGTCAGGAACAAAACCTTACATGATGACTCAGGCATACCCCTTGTAAAAGAGGTAATTTGCAACCTAACCATTACCTACTTAAACAACCTACCTAGGCAGCAAACCAAGAAGCTAGCATAAACGTTCCCCCACCAGTACGACTAAATAGAAGATGGCCTACAGATGTGGTACATAGCAGTATTATTAATTATTGTATGTAAAACAAATAAATAATAAACTGAATATATCACAAAAGAAATGAATCAAATAAAACAGGAAAATAAAATCTTAAAAAATAAATTAATAAAACAGGAGAATAAAATAGAACAACTCGAGAGAGAAGCCAGGAAAAAAATATAATAATAAAAGGAATACAAGATGAAGAAAATGAAAACGAGGATACAAGTAAAGAAAAGATATACACAATTATACAAAAAATGGGAGTAAAAATTGATGATAAAGTAGATGTGGATGAAGTAAGACGAATTGGAAAGTACAACAGAGACAAAAAAGACCAATATTAGTAAAGCTCATGAAAGAAAAAACGAATATAGGCATATTAAAAAACGCAAGAAATCTAAAAGGAACAGACATATGGATAGACGAAGATTATCCCAAAAACATACAAGAGGAAAGAAAACTGCTGATACCAAAAATAAAAGATGCTAGAAACAATGGAGCTAAGGCAAGAATAAGATACAACAAACTATAATAAAATATACAAGCCACAAAGAACAGGAGAACAAGAATTAAAGAAGTGTATAGAAGAAGAGAAGGAAAATATAAACAACAAAAAACAGTCGATGAAAAATCTCCGAATAGTGACATCATACAAGAAAAATTTAAAAAAATTACCAAACCTCAAGACTAAAGAACTAGATAATAAAGATGAAGATGGAAAGATAATGACAGGCCAGGCAATGATAAAGGAAACGATTAAGAATAATAAAGAAAAAAAAATAAACAAACAAATACAAACAAGAATAATGAAAAGAAAACTACTAAGAATACTAAAAGCAAAGAAAACGCACGAGAAATATAAACAAAAATATGGAAACCAGGGGCGTGGTATGTTAGAGGCCTACAAGGTAAAGAATTCGATTTAATAAGTGAATTTGAAGAAAAATTTAGAAATACTGGTAATAAACGAAACAAAAAAGAAAGGAAACGGCAAACTGTGCCTAACAAATAGACACATATTAATATATAGGGAAGTACAAATGAATCAGAGAGCAGCAGCAGAAGTAGGATGTATAGTAAACAAAAAAAATGTCAAGCCAAATTATAACACGGAAGGGAATTTCAGAAAGAATCCTATTAGTGCAACTAAGAAACGATCAAAGAGAATATATGACAATCATTTCGGTATATGGACCAGATGAAAATGAAAAAACAGACGAAAAGGAAAAATTTTGGGAAGAACTAACAACAATAACAGAAGAAGCCAAAGGAACAATATAGATTGCAGGAGACTTCAATACCAGAGTAGGGAAGAAGAACATAGAATATAAAACGATAATAGGCAAACATGGAGAAAAATTACGAAATAAAAATGGAAAAAGATTGTTAGATTTCTGCCACCTACTAAATTTAATAACAACCAACTCATTTTATCAGCATAAAGAAATATATAAATATACTAGAGTACAACCAACTAGAAATAAAAAATCAATAATTGACTATATCCTAGTCCAAAAAGAAGAGAGAAAAAACATATTAGATGTAAGAATGAAAAGAAGCGCCTTAATATTTAGTGACCACCATTTATTGATAGGGAAAATAAAGAAGGACACAGAAATAAAAAAGAACCTCTAAAATAAAAAAAGAAAACCACATAAGGGTAAAAACATACAAACTTAAAAATAAAGAATTAACCACAAGATATAAAGAAATAACCGAAACCAATCTGCAGGACAAAATGAACAAAATAAAGCAAGATAACACACAAAAAGGATGGAACAAATAATTGTTAATACTGCTAAAGAGGTTTGTGGAGTTAGCAAATCCGTAAATGGGAAGAAGCAAACAGCCCGGTGGACCAGTGAAATAAAAGAGGAATTCAAGAAGAAAAAGAAAGAATGGAAAAAATATCTAACAAAAACCAAAGAACAAAAGTAAAGGAACTAGTAGCAGTAGCTAAAGAAAAATCATGGATAGATTTTGGAAATAAGATGAAAAGTATTAACACTGGGAATCAGAGATTATTCTATAAAATACTAAAGACCTTTAGAACAGAAAAAAACAATGAAGGAAATATACATAAAAAACAAAAGTCAAGAAATACTAACAAACGAAACAGATATAATGGAGAGACGGAGGGATTATTTTCAGGAACTATTAGGACAACAAACACAACCGAAAGAAAACATAGTAACGGAACACGAAAATAAAAACCAGGGGGATGATGGGAGAATAGACGAACTAAAAATGAAAGAGCTGATAAAAAAATTAAAAAAACGACAAAATTACTGCAGAAATGATAAAGAATATGGGAAAGGTGGGGATGAAAATTCTTTTTAATTACTAAATAAAGCATGGAGAAATGAAGAAATTCCAGAAGAGTGAGGAGTACCCCTAATAATACCAATACGTAAGAAGGTAAACAAAAAATAATGTAATATCTATAGAGGAATAACATTATTAAACACCACAATGAAAATATACGAACAAATTATCAATAATTGGTTAAAGACAATGTTAGAACCACAAAGCGGATTTAGACCGGAAAGAAACACACAAGATCTTTACAATAAAACAAATCATAGAGAAAAGACAACCACAAAATAAAAACATCTACGTAGCTACCATAGACCTAAAGAAGTCAACACAAACTATATAATAAGGAACAACATGAAATCACAAGGCTTCAAAACAGAGGTGAGATTAAGACAAGGAGGAAGACTAAGTCCAACCTTATTCCATATACACATGGATAAGATCATCAGGAAAAGCGAACAAAAAGTAATTAAACTATTTACAGAATATAGAAATCTAGGAAGAGTAGAGATAGCAGCAGGAGTTTTCGCGGATGACGTGGTAATAACAGCGGTAAGTGAAAAGAAACTACAAGAAAACTTAAACATATGGAAAGAGATAATGGAAGAAGAAGGTATGGAAATGCATATAAATAAAACAAAAGTTATGATAATTGGAGAACAGGATGCTAAAATAAATATTGAAATAAATAATGTAAAATTAGAACAAGTAGAAGGATATAAATATCTGGAAGTAACGTTAGAGAAAACAGGAAGACAAGAAGCAGAAGTAAATGAAGGATTTAATAAAACAATAAAGCTATACTACGCAATGACTCAAACATTTGTAAACAGAAGAGAAATCTCTAAACAAACAAAAATAAAAGTTTTCAATAATATATACGGACCAGTACTAACCTACGTATGCGAAATCTGGGTACTATTAGAAAGGCAAGAAAATAAGATACAAGCCGTAGAGATGAAATAATTGAGGCAAACACTAGGAGTGGCTAGAAAAGACAGAATTAGAAACACACAAATAAGATAAGAACTAGGAGTACAACCAGTAATGCGTTTTATTGAACAAAGGCAACTCAGTTGGTGGGGCCACATACAACAAATGAATAGTAAAAGACAAGTAAAATTAGTGCATAAAGCGAGGACAGATACAAAAAAGAAAAGAGGAAGACCAAGAAAAACGTGGAACCAAATAATAGGTACAATACTAAAAGAAAGAGATGAAACATGGGGAGAAGCAACAACATTAGCAAAAAACAGAAAAGAATGGAAGAGGTTCATAGATATGAAATAAAATAAAATTTAAATACATACTACGAAAAATTGTAAACCCGAAACCATTAGGTATAAGGGTATATGATTATAATAATAGTAATCAATATTAATAAAACGAAAATGATAGTGATTTTAAAAAGAAATAACAATGCACGTAATAGAACGGTGGAAAATGTTCAGCATTTCAAGTACTTTGCCACTATGATTAATCAGAATATCACACATAAGACGGAAACATTGTCAAACAACTGAGCATGCCAAACAAACGTTCATTAAATTGAAAAAACTACTAACAGCTTAAAACTTTCACTGACCTTGAAAAAAAGAACGGTCAGGTGCTATATGTTTTTAGTGCCATTGAACGGTCTTGAAGGATGGACTTCGAAAAAAGAAACCATAAATAGGCTAAAATCTTTAGAGCTCTGGGTATATAAAAGTTTTTTTTTAATTAATTTTTATTAGCAATCAGAATGTTTATAATATTCTATGAGCTAATTTTATGTACAAACGATAAGAAAGGTCATGAGAGAAAGGCATCCAGTGAGCCCACCCCTACTTTAATCTCTTAAGTCTGTTGGCCACTTCCTTTTCAATCTTCTATATTGAGGTGCTTCAGCTAGCGAAGGCATTGCTACGTTTGGATGATTTGCTAGAGTATCGTGATGCTTCATTGCTCTTGATTTTATTACATCCTGTACGTATGGCACATTGAGGTCAATGTGAAGAGTTACGTTTACACATACCACGGAGCATTAGCCAGCATTCTAAGTGTTTTAGACTGAAATCGTTGTATTATGTTTAAGGTTGAGTTACTAGCGCATCCCCAAAGTTCGCAGCCATATAACCAGATGGGGCGAATGATACTCTTGTAGATTAGTAGTTTATTATCTAATGTAAGAGATGAATTTTTGCCAACGAGCCAATACAATTTTTTACAACGTAGGTCCATTTCTTTACGTTTTTTACTGAAATGTATATTCCATGTCAGACGTCGATCGAGATGTAAACCTAAGTATTTCACTACATCTGTCTGCGGAATAGGTATGTTGTTTAGTAGGATCGGTGGACACGTTGAACGTTTGGTGGTGAATGTAACATGAGCAGATTTGGATTCATTTACTTTCACTTTCCACTTTTCCATCCATGTTTCTAGTAAGTTAAGATGTTCTTGTAATAGTTGTGACGCGATAGCTGGATTCTCGTGGCATGAGAGCATTGCAGTATCGTCGGCGAAGGTTCCAAGTTGAGATTGCGTTGTGGTCGGTAAATCGTAGGTGTATAGAAGATATATTATCGGCCCGCGAAGGCTGCCTTGGGGGACACCTGCTTTTATTTCTTTAATCTGAGATGTTTCAGTACCTACTTTAGTTTGTAAGTAGCGATGTCTGATACTATTGTAGAAGTAAGTAATAACTGTGTGGTAGTAATTTCTTAATTTTATAAAGGAGACATCTGTGCCACACTTTATCGAATGCACAATTTAAGTCCAGAAATACTCCACTCCAAAACTTCTTGTCGTCAAATACCGAGCGTATTGTACTGATCAATCGGTGGCGTTGTTGTGTTGTGGAATGCCTGATGCGAAAGCCGAACTGATGAGTTGGTAGCCATTCTTCCTGAAGTTCACTTTCATTTATGCGTTTTAGTATTAATTATCGGGAGCAGGCTGATGGGACGGTAGGATTTAATTTGGTCAGTAGATTTGCCTGGTTTTGGAATTAGTATAATGTGTGCACTAATGGCCAGTACGCGAGTCGTAGGATTCCATTGAACAGGATTTGTATAAATCGATGACCTTTCTCTGGTAGATGTTTTAGAACAATTCCCGTTACAAGGTCATAGCTTGGTGACTTGTTGTTTAATAGTCTGATCTGGGGTTCAATTTCCTGTAGTGTGGAACTACGTATAGGAAGCGACATTTGTAGCTAGGTAAGTTTCTATTTCTTCATCAGGCTCATGAGAGTTAGGTTGAAAAGTGGTTTGTAAGTGTTCCGCAAATGCTTCAGCTTTTTCTTTATCGGACCTGCTCCAGGCTTCCACTTCATCTCGTAGGGGTGGTACGTGTCCCTTGGGTCATTTAATTCCCTTGGATACTCTCCAAATTGTGAGGTTATGTACAGATAGTGAGTTGCTATAGTATTTACAGGTTGCATTGCGGATTTCTCGCAGTATACGTCTTAATTTATTGTTTAGTTGATTTAATCTGGTTTTATCAGCTATATTACGACTGCGCTGCCATGTTGCTCTTGCGCGTCTTTTTTCTCTAACTAATTCCCTTATTTCAGTTGGAATATTTGGTGTATTGGATTTTAGATTATTAATTTGTGGTGTTGCATTCCATCCTGCTTCCTGTATAGTTGTGATTAAGTGATTGATTGCATATTCGAGGTCATCGTTTGTTGTTAAGCGTAGGTTTGTATCGAGAAATTCGTTAACATGAGCTTGGAACGCTACCCAGTTGATTCTTGCATTACTGAAGGTAGGTCTGGGTTCTACATATAGTATTGTTGAGCTCACAGTTGCTGTTATTGGCGTATGATCAGAGGAGATATCATAGTTGGAGACAATGTCCATGTAAATTGAGGACATACCGTGGGTAATAAAAAGGTCTAACAAATCTGGAATTTTAGTGGGGTCCGTTGGCCATAGTATTTTGTATTGAGCGTATGCTGTATATGTCTTTGTTGTTTATAGCTGGCTCGAGATCTACATAAAATATTGGCAAGGGGGTTTTGTGTTGCTTGTTCTGTAAGTTCATGATATTGCGTACTGTGTGTCCTAGTTTTTGAAGGGCTTCTTTAATGTCGTCTAATGGAGTAGTAGGATGTAGATGATTTAATAGGACTCTATAAGGACGATCCTCTTTCATCTGATATGTATGATGTACAATCTTAGCATCTTGAAAATGTTTTATAAGTGTGCGATATGTATCAGGTGTTCTTGCATTGATTTTAACTATCTATGTAACTTTTTGTACTGCTCTTCTGCAGCTAATTAAACTTTCGGTCATCTTCATATAGTCGAGAACGCCATGGATGAAGATTGGTGGTGGCTTGTGTTCACTCAATTTTTGTTGTTCTTTATTAATCGGTTGATTTGTTTCAACGTTTTCAGCTAATGCTGAAAATCTGTTTCCATCTATAATTAATGGTTCTTTTTGCGTGTTAGATATTTGAGCGTGGACATGTTTTGTTAATCGTTTCCGTTTATTATTTGTAACACGTTGCCAAGAAATGGCGGGGTTAGTTTCCATTTCTTCATCATTTCCCGAATCATCAGGTTCGCTTGTATATTGAATGGGTGGATTCACTTGTTTGTCGTTGTGGCGAGAGGTGTAAAATTGTGGTGGACTGAATGTTTGCGAAATTGGATGATTCTGTGACGATAAATATAACGGGGTTTAGGGAGGTAGGAATGGATATTGTGGTTGTTGATAAAAAATGGGGTTGTGTATTGGTTAATAACGGTAATTGTGTAGGATTTCCATGCATTTGCTGCTGGCTGTTAATGTTAAATGCGCCGTTAAAGCCGTTGCCGACCGGCAGCATTTTTGTGAAGTATTTAATTTACTAGTATTTTAAAGTTATTTAATTGATTTATTAATTATTAACAGTCACTTACAGTTTATTTATTCAATATTTAAAGTTGAAAGTATAGGTTGACCAGAGGTCACGCCTAATCGCTTGCCAGTTGATATGATATCTCGCAGACCGCTCGCAACGTCTTTATTCTACGAAATTCAAATAGCGACTGTATATAAAAGTATGCTGAAAATTTCCTGGACGGATCGCATTACAAACCCACAGGCCTTAGAGAGAACGAACAAATAATTGGAGGTTCTATTCATCAAGAAGAGAAACTCAAAGTTCTTCGTTGACATCTGATGCAAAGCTAAATACTGAATTCTGCAGCTTATCATGCAGGGCCAAACAAGAATTACCATACCGAGGAAGAAGCTTATGTCAAGAAGAAGAAGTAGACTTAAAAAAATTAAATTTGAAAGAAATACGTCGAACAGCTCTTCGATGATAGCAGGCCTGAGGTAATTGAGCGATTAAATGGCGCAGAAAGGGACGAACGTCCAGATACCACTAAACCAGAAGTTTCCCAAGCTGTAAACACAAAAATATGGAAAAACAACAGCATCAGACAGAATTCATAGTCGGATATTAAAAATTATTGCGGAACAAGACGACTCAGAGATACAACTACTATTATTATTATTAAATTTAATATATCGTTCGGGAGAAAATTCCAACGGGCTTTTTAATTTTAATTTCAAAACTATTTTTAAAAAATTTCTAGACGAAAACATTGGAGGAGTAGTGATCAATGGTCACAGCATAACAAATCTTCGTTATGCAGGCGATTCAGTTATAGTATAAATTTATTTATTCAAGCCAATTTCATTTTTAACTTAATTTATGAATTACGAATTTTATATTTTCATCTAATATTGCTTCACTTGCAAGTATTATTTTAGACGACTGAATTTTTATGAACATACAAATTTCAGAAAGGAACGTGCCATACTAACATCAATAAAATCGTTAAAAAGACAGAAATATGGGACGTGAGTGTTTAATGCTAATGGGCAGAGCAGCGGTGCTAGTGAAATACACGCACTGAACGAGTATGAAAAACGACATGTTCCGGTCGCAACCAGGCAAAGTGCTAAAATAACAAGCCGAACATGAATATGAATGATTTGTGCAAGCCATCAGCGGAGTGTGATGGATTGCGTCTCTGTGCCTGAAGATGGATTAGGACCAAAGCGGTTGACAGAACGGGGCATTAAAAGGCACGATAGCGGGAGCGGCCCTCGGAGACTTCCCGGCATCAGCTCTACGAAGAATACTAAGGGAACGCCGGGATTAAATTGATACAAATACAAGATTGACCAGTTTATCTTACTTTGTCGCCACTAAATAGCCTCCTAATGATTTTTAATATATATATGAAAATATACCCTTATTGTAAAATAAATAGCACTGGCCTACATAAACTTTTTGAAATTGCAATATAAAAATTTTTATTTCTTTTTGTTTGATCAGTGCTATTTACCAATAACCATTTTTTTCTAGAAAAGAGCTCTACGCCTACACAATTTTTATTTCGTAAAAATAAAACTTCTTTTGTACATCTGCTCTGGGGTATTATAAGACATTGGAAGATATAGCATAATTTATTTTATTTATATATAGAGAGTTCCCTTTGTTTTATTGAACAAAAACCTATTGGCCATATTCTCTTTAGCTTCCTTGGAATTTATTTATTTGAAAGTTGGTTCATCAGCTTAATGAGGTCTCCGTATGTTTTACGTGATCTTTGAAAGCAAATCGATGAATCTTATCCTGTTGAATAATGCTGGTATTAGATATCCGCATTTGAAAACCGTGTGCCCCTATTCGCTTTAATATAATTTTCTATAGGGGCAGTTTTTTATCAGATGCTAATGATGGCCTTCCACCAAGAAACAAATGTATCTGCCTGAATTTATTATTTAATTGCTGTCTGCTTGTTTATATCTATTTTTTTCATATTAATTTCTATTCAGATAAAATTCTAAGTAGTTTACATTATTTTTACAGAAATGGGAGTACCATCGATGTTGACAGGCGACTAAATGGTGGTTTTTGTGGTAAAAGCAACTTGCGCGGATCTGGTTTTGTTGACATTAATTGGCCATCGATTTAACCATTGATTGACAAGATTGAGTTATTCGGTAGTTATTTTTGGATTTTCGAGAACAAACAAAATGCTAGTGTTATCAATTAGTGTGTTAGGTACCTCTGGTATGTTAAACGTAAACCAGCTCCAATATATAGTCATACCTCGGTTAACGTTACGTCTGATAAGAAAGCTTTGATATAACAATGTTTGTAATTTTGAGCTCCATTTAATATCAAAATAAAACAAATTAAGCCCAACGCGTGACAGTCATTCAAACGGTGACTGACAGCGACTCGTTACCTACTTCCAAGTGCTCTCCAGCTGTGCTCATGTCTGTTAATACAGTTTTTTTTGAAGAACATTATTGTTAGTCAACGTTCCGACACACCCTCGTAATTTTAATCCACAGAATTTCTCTAAAAGTTGTGTTTTTCCAACAAATGCAACATTCTTGGTTCAACTACTGGACTAGAGACAAATAGCATCATTGAAAGCTTGTTGTCTGTATCAAACGTTGAATAATTTTATTGAACTACAACTTCAATACGCCAACAAAAGGAAAACTCTTGAATATGACCTTATAGTAGGCGAAATACTAGCAATTTCTTCTAAAAAAGTTATAACTTTGATTACGACAACCTATAATAGCATGCTGCAACTCTGTTACTTTCCTCTACTATGGTAACATGTCCAGATTATGATACCTAAGCCTGAAAAACCTTTAACCAGCCGCAATTATACCAACCAATAAGCCCATACTTTACAAAGTCTTCAACAGACTGCTATTCAATCAAATTAAAACCATTGCAGACCTCGATCATCTGCTCCTTCCACACCAGTTTGGATTTCGGCAATTCAATTCAACCATACACCAAAGCCATGAAATATTCAACCATATAATAAGAAGCCTAGAAACAAAGAGCATGTGTGCAGCAGTCTTCTTAGACATAAAACAGTCATTTGATAAAGTTTGGCATACAGAGTTAATATACAAACTTAAACTACTTCTTCTCAATCTTGTCTCTAAATCGCAACAAATTACGGTAGTTCCACAGGAAAGACCACTGCTATACCTGCTGTTCACTGCGGGCGCACTAACCGTAGATAACAGTTCTTGCTACGTTCGCATATGACACTACTATCCTAACAGTCGATCGTTTACCTGAAACGGCTGTAGAACATCTTCAAACTCATCTAACTACACTACAAGACTGATTTCAGAAGTGGAAAATTACAATCAATCCATACAAATTTGTGCAAGTAAACTTTACCACAAGACGTACTGAATGCCCGCAAACCAGAAACGGCAACGTACCCATCTGCTTAAAACAGTGGTAAAATATCTCGGTATGCATTTAGAACAAAAGCTCACTTGGAGACTATATAGTAAAAGCAAAAGAAAGTGCCTAGACCTCAAGATCCAACAAATGGCCTGGTTACTAGAAAACATTCGCAGCTCTCCTTGGAAAACAAAATGTTAATCTACAAAGATATCCTGCAACCAGTGTGGACATATGGTGTCCCAGATATGTGGCTGTGCAAAAGCATCACACTCAAAAATCCTTCAGCGCTTCTAGTCGCAGACAGTTTGGATGCTAGCAGACGCGCCATAGTATGTTACAACGAAACCCTCCACACTGACAGGAGTACCCAACGTAACAAGTGAAATTAAAAGGCTTTCTACTATGTACAAGAACAACCTACACTGTCACTCAAACGATCTCGTAAACCAACTTACCCGTCAACCAGAAGTCACACGCGACAATGGCCGCTGAACTTAGTGCAATAATCCAAGCAGAAGCGAAGAACCTCGACCGGAAGATTGACTAAATACTCAATAATGTTAAGAGTAGATTGCAGTTTTACATTTAAAAAAAGTTGAACTAAATAAAGAGGAAAACTATGCCATCAAATTCGAAAATGAGATCAATAACTCTTAAATAAAGTTACAAAATAGAAGGGTTAGAAAAAGCATTTCTCTGCCTTTTGTTGTTGTCAATCGGCATCCAAAGTGCGTGTGTTGGCCGTTAAAATCACCCCCTGCAATAAATGTTGGTCCAATAGAATCAAAAAAGACTTGTAGTACGTCTTTTGTGAGATTGTGTCTTGGAGGACAGTAGACAGCTGAGATGTTGATCGGCATAGGAAGTTTTTGTACTTGAATTGTTGCTGCTTGTAGGAAATTTTCTTTAAAAGGGGGTAATTTGTGGTGTACAATTGTTTCGTAAGGGTGTTACGTACAGTAGATAGAATAATAGAGTATTTTTATAAACTTTCTTTCAGTGAAATGTGTTTCCGAGATAAGCATGACGTTTATATTATGCAACTGTAAAAATGTTTCGTGTTCGAGTTTTTTTGTTGTAGTCCATGAGCATTCTATAGATCGATTTTTAAAAATTAGCCATTTTTAGTGCAGAGTAGTTATGTGATTATAATTTCTTTGGGCCACTAAAAAATTTACTTTGGCGACTGGCTGGTATTACACACATCTTCATTTAACCATGCCAAATCAGGAAATTATAGATAAAACAACTTTATGCTAAATTGTTCTTCACCTTTAATTTGTTTACATTGCTTTTAAAATTAGTTTTAAATCTGATTTTTAATTTTTACAATGCCAACGTTTATAACCATAAAAATTATAAAAATACATAAAAATGGTAGTGTCTGCATTACATTTTTAAAAATCTTATTTGTATATTACTATTACTTCGATAAAGAAATGTAAAACGGGCTATTAACACCTATTACAATAATAAAGTATAATTCTACACATATACATAAACACAATTTAGTCTAAGACGGTATCTGCTTATTAAAAATGTGTGTATAATGAAACTTAGATCTTTATTTTAAAAATACAAATTTAAAAAATTAAATAACGTGGGAGTATTGTGTACAGAAAGATTACTTTCTAAAAATAATTACATTTTTGCTTTTAGTCGCTAAGCGACAGTAAAATTGAGTAAGTTAATTGTAAATTTTATACTCATCTCTTAATTCGGCGTGTGCCCAATGAACTTTTCGATATTAAACTGCAGTGAGCAAAAAGTCATATTATACTAATATCTGCAAATTAGTCAGGCATCAGAAGAACTCTATTGTTTAATCAAAATATAGCAGTCCAAGACATAAAACAAAAAACAAAATATCAGACAATATTTGTAATTGGCAAGTGGATAACAGAACGAAAAGAGATAATCAAATTAACTACACAATTAAATGTGAACTTTCAGCAAATAAATGTAGAGAATAGATACGATCCTATAGCTAACGAATGTACAATAATCCAATATGTATATGTACATACTACAATAGTACGGTTCAAAACGTAGCTAAGTAGCAGAATAAGAACAATTTCATAGCAAGACTTTGGACAACAGCATTAAAAACTGATAAAACACCTAGAAAAGAAAAAGTAACTTATCAGACTTATCAGCCAAAATATACATCACACAGTGCTAATCTAAGACATAAAATGTAAACTAGAAGAGTCATAAAAACAAAAGTAATATGAATACTCCACATCGCAAAATTAAAAAGCATCTACTTCTTTTCTTTGGAAACTTAGAATCGACTCTGGAACTTAAACTAAGTTTTCACAGTATTCAGAAACACTGATAATACATACGCACATTTAATATTACCACAAACTCATACAGAGATTAACAGTAATCCACAAATAAGTTTAACAAACTAGATAATTGTCTATCTCTCTGAATTAAAACTACGTCTAACGGATGAATCAGAACAAAACTAAACTTAACTTGCTGTCATCTATCTTTAATAAAATAAGATCATAGTGGCTAATACACTAAAGATTTCCATCTGGGACACAAATTATTAAGTTATAAAAACAAAGCGATAGAATTTTAGACATTAGTATACTTTGTATACAAAATTACACTATATATCCTGCTACCTATCCTGATACACACATGGTGGGTCAGTTGTTGTCATTAAGAATCACATTTCATGTCATACGCCCCCAGGATGCAAATCGAATGGCTTTATAATTCAATTATAGAAATAAATGATCAGTTGTAATATCGATAGTACACACTCCAATGAGATATCAAGTTATTTATAAGCAGCACTATACGTTTTTCCAGTTTCTTGAATTTAAATTTATGGATGGAAGTGAGTGGAACTCTAAATACATGATCTGGGGATTAAAATATACTACGACAAAAAGCAGGAATCTTCTAAAAATGTCACCGGTTTTCTCTCTGTAGACAAATCAACGCATTACTTAACAGGTCTGACGAAGTTTAAGATTTATTAGACTTTTTTATAACCCATAATATATCTACCAACTACGCTAGGGTCAAGTCAGATTATAATATGTCATCTGACCATTCGCCAATTGTAATGGCACTAAGTGGCCATATAATTAAAAAAGTGGTATATACTTGAACAAACAAGAGAACAAATTGAGACACATTTCAACACTTTTTTGAAAAAAGCATAAGGTTAAAGTGGCAGTGAAACAATCGTAAGACATTGATACAGTACCTCAGTATCTAACCAATCCTATCCAGAAGCTGAGTGGCAGTCTACACCAAGTCCAAACTAACATTCAACCAAAAATAACCTTATTTAACTAACGGCTAATTTATGTAGCACCTAGGTAACACGGAGAAGATAGTTAACTAATCAGTCTACAACAGATTAACTAAAACTCAAAACAACTCCTCTAAAACAAAATTTAAACGTTTTAAAACTACAGTATCAACTTAAGTAAGGAAGTTTACTCGATCTGGAAAACAACTAAAGTAATTAAAAGAACTTCAGATACACATTCTGCCAAATAGAAGCAAAAATGGTAATATGAGCCAAATTGACATAAACTTGTTATTGTACATAAGCCAGTAGAACCAAAATTTCACTTTACAATATTTTATTTTTAAATATAAAATACTTTCCTGTAATACGTAGTGTAAGTAAAATTAATAAATATTAAATTCATATAACCCCCTTGTAGAATTATATAATAAAATAACACAATAACCCGTACACATAAAAATTTAATAAAACTTTTACTTGCTTCTTTAACCGAACGATGCACCTTATTGAAAATTTTAGATGAATATAAACCTGCAGGAGTTTCTAGGTAGAAGTTTATTATGGAATGGCGTCGTAATTTTAAAACGTTTATGCATTAATAAAATGAGAGCGCGTTCTAATATTTTTTAATAGGACACCCCTTTCCTCACACAACATCATTTGGTTTGCTTTGTCGTGAAATAACAATGCACAGTAAAATAGGAAATCTTAAACGTTTGTTGAATAAAGTAATACAACCTGTAAACTGAGTGGAATATAAAATAATTAATTTAGCAGCTTATTAGCAATACGCCAAAATATAGTCAGAGAGAGACAATAAGATTAATAACAAAAATCGTTCAATAATATTATGAAGTAACAAAAGCTATACAGTTGTTGGCTATATCGCTTTTAACACAAAAAGTGCGTTAAAATACAAAAATCGTTATATTTAAAATTTGTGTTATACAATAAAAAATATATACGTAGATTTACTCTATATCACACCTTCAATCATTTTATACCATATCGCACTAGTCATCACTTCGTGTGATAGAGCGTTTTATGTAGCACAAAGTTAAAGTGTATAATATGCTGAACATTAAAGATCCCGCTATCCTGTAAGGATAAAAGTTTTTTTTACAGTTTTATTCCATGCTATACTGGCACCGTTTTTCGGGTTAAAGCAAACTAACTTGAAGTTACACAAGCTCAGAACAGGCAATTGAGCTTATAATTACTTTTATAATTTGATATATTATTGTATTTATAGACACACATTAGTTTAAGTTGTGTCAGAAAAAATAAAGTAATAACTTCTTTCGATATCTGTACCCAGCACGTTTTACATCGCATGTATCAGTAGATCATTGATGCAAAGTTTAGATATTTTATTATGTAATGACATACTTTCTATAGCTATAAAATTTAAATTTGAAACTTGCATAAAACCCGTCCTGTAATGGTATTTGTATATAACTTGAGTTTGCTATGGCAGCTACCATAATTCCAGTTTTTCTCACTCTTATTTCTCTCTTTTATTCTTGCTTGTGTTCGTAATCAATCGTATTTTACTAATTTGTTTATGGTGTGAACTGAATGCTTTATTTACGGTTTATAATAGTCAAATCCAATATTTTGTAATATATTTTATAAGTATTCTATTTTTATACTTTTTTTGACATCTTATCGGATACTTTTTAATATACTTTTAAAGTACCGTTATGTAGTAATGTACGTATATAAGTCTAATTATCTAGTTTTTGGACGAAAAAGTCTTTTGGACATATATGTGTTATGAAAGTTGCTTTTTTTCTCTTATTCTCTTTATTTTCACTAATTTATTTTATCTTCTATGACAGCATTTTATTTATTGTTTTTTTAGTTTAGTTAAATCTCTGACGCATATGTATTTATTATTTCGTAATTATTATTTATTTACGGGTCCCTTTTTTGAATTCATTTTCAATTAATAACCTGATAAGCAACACACAAACGTAAGATCCTCAAACTTAACAAGGCAATACTTTCCACTGTAAGACAACAAGATAATCACGACACTATCAACCGACCAAATCCTCCACGTCCCACCTATTCGCAAATAATACAAAACAGCCAGCTGAAGACGTCCTTCTGAAACAATTCTCGATGAATTTAAAAGCATGTTCAACCAACTACTACAGCAAAACAGCATGATACTAAACATGCTGACTACAGTGATCAATAAGCTAATCAACTAATGGCCAAATTTCTAAAAATTGCATTGTGGAACGCTAGCGGGCTGCTTCAACGGAAGTTAGGAGTTGAAACTTTTTTACATACCAATAGCATAGATATTTTGTTAATCTCAGAAACCCATTATACCACAAGATCACATTTAAAAATATCTCATTTTACCATGCATCATACAGAACACCCGGAAAACGCAGCCCATGGTGGTTCTACTATAATAATTCGCAATACTATCAAACATCATGAATTACCAAGCTTTCAAACAGACTACTTGCAAGTATCGTAATACAAGTAAAAAAAACTTCTGATGCCAATAGTAATTTCCGTCGCCTATTGCCCACCACGCCACAACATAACCAAACAAATGTTCCAACCCTATTTTGAGCAACTAGGAGCTAGATGCTTAGCAGGTGGCGACTACAATGCTAAAAATACACACTGGGGCTCGCGTTTACAACTACAAAAGATAGAGAACTATACAAACTCATGGCAGATAACAATTACAGTTTCCTATCAACGGGAAGCCCAACATATTGGCCAACTGACCCCAATAAAACACCAGATCTGCTTGACTTCTTCGTCACCCACGGTATGTCTTCAAACTACATAGATCATCGTTCCCAGTTATGACATTTCATCTGACTATACCCCTGCAGTAGTCTCGGTAAGTGCAACTATACTTTACAAAGAACCCACATCTACTCTCAGCAATAAAAAAACCAACTGGAAAACTTTTTAATCACATATAAACGAAAATCTTAACATGAACCTGGCATTAAAAACAAACGTAGACTTAGAATATGCAACTAACCACCTAATAACAACTATTCAGGAAGCCGGTTGGAAATCAACACCTCAGTCCTACAACCACAAAATCAACACACCTAACATCCCAACTGAAATAATGGAAATAGTAAGGGAAAAAGAAGAGCAAGGGCAGCTTGCCAACGTAGCCGCAGCATTGCAGACAAAACTATATTTAACCAACTGTATAATAAACTAAGAAGAAGACTTCAACAGATTCGCAATGAAACTATCCAACTCTACACAACCACACTCTCTGTACAATATCAGTCAATATGAAAAGCAACTAGAGGAATCAAACGTCCCAAAGAGCACATACAACCACTACAAGATGCAACAGGATTATGGGCAAAAACTGATAAAGAAAAGGCTGAAGCCTTCGCGCTGCACCTTCAAACTACCTTTGAAACTAATCCTAATGAACCAGACCAGGAGGTTGAACATTATTTCGAAACTCTATTGCAATTATCGCCCCAAATAAAGAGTTTCACTATCCACGGAATGAAGCCCAAATAAAATTACATTCTAACCAAAAATCTACAGGAATTATATTAAAGCACTTACCTGAGAAAGGGCTTTGTTATCTCCAAATCCTGTTTAATAGAATACTATGTCTTGCATACTGGCCATCATTACTCAAATTTGCCCAAATTATCTTAATCCTTAAACCAGGTAAACCTCTCACCCAAATAAAATCCTACCGACCTATTAGTTTACTTTCGATAACCTCTAAGCTGCTAGAAAAATTAATATTAAAACGCATTAATGAAAGTAAACTTCAAAGCAAATGGCTACCAGATCACCAGTTTGGATTCCGATTTCAGCATTCAACAATTCAACAATGCCATCGATTAACACACATAATACACGGTGCACTTGAACACAAAACTTACTGTTGTGCAGTGTTCTTAGATGTGAGTTGTACATTTGAGAAGGTTTGGCATAGAGGTTTATTGTACAAAATAGAAAAAACTACTTCCATACCATTACTACCTGCTTTTGCGCTCCTACCTGGGCAAACGATTCTTCCAAACTCGGTAACGACACCTCCCAGATATATAGAATTAATGCAGGTGTCCCTCAGGGTAGTGTGATTGGGCCTCTACTGTATCTCTTATATACGAGTGACCTTCCTATCACAGAGCAAACAAGTACAGGGACGTTTGCTAATGACACAGCAATCCTGTCTTGCAATGAAGACCCGAACACAGCAACCGAACTACTCCAAGAACATTTGAACCAGCTCGAAAAGTGGCTAAACAAGTGGAAAGTAAGGGTAAACGGGGATAAATCGGTCCAAGTCACGTCTACAACGAAACAATCGGCGTGTTCGCAAGTCTATCTAAACAATACATCGATCCCTCAGGCAGACGAAGTCAGATATCTAGGTCTGCATCTCGATAGACGCTTGACGTGGAGATCTCATATAAGAAAAAAACGGAAAGAAATGGATCTACGTCTAAAAAATTGTATTGGCTACTTGGGAGAAACTCAGCACTTGCCATAGATAACAAACTGTTAATCTACGAAAGTATAATTCGTCTCATCTGGATCTACGGCTGTGAATTATGGGAATGCGCCAGCAAATCAACAATAGAAATAATACAACGCTTCCAGTTCATGACCCTGAGGATGATATCCAATGCTCTCTGATTTGTGTCAAATGCAACAATCCACAACAATTTTAACATCCCATTAGTAGCCGATTTTATAAAAACAAAAGCTGAAGAACATCATTACACTGTTGAAAATCACCCGAATATAACAGTCAACGTCCTAGTCCAGGAACCCGAAACCAGAAGATTAAGGAAAAAGTGGCCAATAGATTTAATAAACCAAAGTAGAAGATTCATCAGAGGGTCCTTTCTCCTCATGACTTTTATTAAACATTTAATAACATAAAATTAGCTCATAGAATTACTATATTTATTGTGATTGCTACTAAAATGAGTTTATAACAAAAAACATTCAATTAATTTCTCTTTCTTAATATTTTTTTATTTATATGCATTCTTATAATTTCGCGTTTCTTTTAAAGTCATTATTTTCCATAACACACTGGTTTCTACGTCACTTTCTGTATGTTGTTTGATTTATCTGTAAAAATTTTGTCATCTTCTAGTTTCTAAAGTTTTAAAATACTGTTTTTCACATAACTTTTTTAAATTTCAATTGTTTTTATTATAATTAAATTGCTTTTACTTCTAGACCTCAGTAACATCTGTAATGCTTTATTACAATTCTAATTAGTTGTAAATTTCATATCCTGTTGTATTTCTGAATAAAGCCCAAAGTGTATTGTACTTCTACGTGCTGTTTCAGAGTGTTAGCTACAACTCACTATGTTTTGAACAAAATTTGAGCAACCGTATTATCTTTTTCTATATTTGACTATTATTTTATTTCCAATTATTTCTCTACTAGTACAGTATATTCTCCAGATAAGGTCAAAAACCATTAAAGTAAGCAGACATGTCGCTCACGGTGTTGTAACGCTATTTCCAGAACGTAAAAAAATTCATAAATGCTCTATGTTTGACATCATGACTTAATATTTAATATTGTATAAGTAAAAAGTGAGTGTTGCTAATCTGTGTTCCAATCGCAACCAACACGTGGGACTGTACCCTAACTTTCCCAGACAGTGTAGAAAATTGTATACGCTATAAAAAAGTCAAATTGTTTTTCTTATAGAAAATCTGCATGTTTTACTGATACTGTGGGTAACTTTAAATCGTTGAAAATAAACTTTCAGTTCGGTAAACATTTAAAAATATTCTAATCAAGTATACAGAAGAAAGTGTAACGACCTTCAAATAAATGACTGAATAAATTTCTGTTCTAAAAGCACTGGTTGGAAGGCGTAAACCTATTTCGCGTTTTTAAATTTTTTTCGTTAGGTATTGAATCATTGTAGTAGCAGGCTTATTAATTTATGATGAAACTGCAACCTGAAAAGTATTGAATCTAACAGAAACAAGTCTTTTTTGTTAAATTTAATTTAATTTTTAACATTTCCTTTGAAGTCGATACACCTTTTCCAGCGATGCTTCAATCCTTTTAATCTGTGCAAATAGTAGTTGGCGTTTGGCTCTGCGAAATAGGCGTCTATGATTGTGATGACCTCCTCGTTTGATGAAAAACCTTTCCTCCGAACCAAAATTTGGTCTTAGGAAATAGGAAATAGTCGCTGAGCGTCAGATCTGGTGAATATTCGGGATGGTTAATCAACTGAAACTGCAACTCGTAAAATTTGGCCATGCTGACCGCCAAAGTGTGAGCCGGTGTGTTATGTTGATGGAAGACCACTTTATTCCATTCCAAATGGGGCCGTTTCTTAGCAACTGCTGCCTTCAACTGGTCCACTAACGACGCGTAATATAGTCCCTTCTTCTAAGTAATTGAACTTCCTGGCCGATAAAAGCGCCCTTGTCTTTTTTTGTAGCAGGTTCTCCTTTTGCAATCCACTATTTTGACTGTTTCTTCGTTTTAGAAGTTAGAGCTTCACTATTTGGTAAACTTTTTTGAAATTATCGGTGAAGGTCGCAGTTGTAAGCCGTCCCGAACGGTCATCACCAGCCAAACTGGTACGACCACATTTAAAGTCAGCTGTCCATCTTTTTAGAGTGGCAATTGATAGGACGGAGTCCCCATAAACATACTCAACTAGGCTTTAATTTGCATATGCGTATTGCCTTTCAAAGGCAACTACTTAATTATGACATGTTATGCAATTTTCCCATTTTTACAAAAACATTGACATCGACTGTAGGGCCATCTTCATGTTGAGGCTCAAAACTGTTCAAATTGCCCACGTACATGGTCATTGTAAAAATGTGTATCATTGCATAACCAATCGATTGTACAGAGACAGTGTTAGCATTTATAATAAGCTTTTGAGTTGAGAGATACAAATATCTGGATAATTAGAGATTTTATTACGGTACTTACATTTCTTAACGTGATCTCAATTATAATTGCACATTATAGTTAGTATATTATTTTGTCTATTTGATCTAGTGTCTTTTTGAATGTCAACCCAGAATTTGGCAGCAAGAGAAACAATAACAGGAAGAGCCAGTTTTTACCCCTTCAGTAAGGGCAACTACGTAAAAGAATAATACAATATTTGTTTTAGAAATGTTACGGATTGAAGTACAATATATAAAAGAGAGGTGTAACTCTCTGTGAGTTCGGTTAAGATTCAGTTGAAATTATTTTAATTATTTTTTTCAATACTAGGTGTGGACACCTCCATTCCATTACTCTTTCCAAGCGATTATGCATGACTTGAATGACATTTCCTATGCTGTCTTGAGAGATTGCTTCCCATTCTTTAATCAACACCGCTCTCAGTTTTATTACGCTCCCCAGTGCAAGATTTCTGGCCCGGATTCTTTGCATAAGCTCATCCCAAACATGCTCAATTGGATTTAAGTCTGCGCTACATAAAGGCCAGTCTATTTTCAGTATATCGACGTCAGCCAAGTAGGTAATAGTTGTTTGGGCGGTGTGGTGTCATGTCCTTCACTAGGCTCTAAAACCAACTCAGTTTTTTCGTGCATGGAAATTCCCGTCCAGAATGTGTAAGAGCCACCTCTATATATAACAGTTTCTTGAATACAGCAATGAGCAAATCGCTCCCTTGGCTTTCTATAGACCCGACGTCTCCATGCAGCCACATTCTGGACACATCGGTAAATAATACCTGACTCCAATGGCCGAGATCTCAATCGAAATGTTCGCAAGCAACTTTCAGTCTCTCTTCGTTGTCATGCGCTTACAGCCTTGCCGGCAGGCGTGGTTACCGTTTCTCCGGTACTGACACCACACTCTCGACATAGCCGAATGACTCAGATTTAGTCGATATACTACGGCACTAACTGAGCCTCTCTCTCAACAATGCAACTGCTTCGACGGCTGTGGTACCCATTTTCATTACGAATCACTCGAGCACTTACCGGATTGCTAGCGTACTGTAGGCCAATCACAGTCGTCGTAAACTTGTATTCCAATTAGCAAGATTCGTAAAACCCCGTTTATAATGCATTTTTTTAATGGGTCGTCCGATTAATGCAACAGCAACAGTTTTTTAAAGCTCAATAATAATGATAGTCCTTTCACGTTAATGTTTTTATTTTTATTTTCTTTAGACTGAAACAGAAAACGAAAATGCGCGTGCAGCTAGAAAGTCGATTGTTTTGCTTTCAAGTGTATAATTATTAAAATTTATTTATATGACAAGTATTTGACATAACTGTTTTACCTAAGCGTGCACAAAGGACAAGAATTGGAATATGGAACGTGACAGGACTAAATGGGAAAGAGATAGAGTTAGTTGAAGAAATGGAGAGATATAAAGTTAAAATCCTAGGACTTTCAGAAATCAAAAAGAAAGGAATCAAAGAACAAACACTCGAAAAAGGATACAAATTGTTCTACTCTGGAGTTCAGTTAGGAACAAGAGCAAAGGAGGGAGTAGGAGTAATAATTAGCGAAGTCCTAACCGGAAAGGTGATAGGATGGGAAGGTATCAGTTCAAGAATAATGACAATAGATGTCAAGCTAGAAGAAGAACTACATTCATACAGATTTATGCACCAACAGAAAATGACAACATACTGGAAAAGAAGAGTTCTACACAAGCCTACAACAAGTGCTCGACAAAGCTAGAGACAGAAGCAGACACACATTTATACTTGGAGACTGGAACGCCAGTGGGAAAGAACCCAGACAAAGGACATGGAGTTCTAGGAAGATACTGTACAAACAGAGTGTTAAACGACAATAGCAATAGGATGATTGACTTCTGCATAAGTAATGAAATGCTAATAGGAAATAGTTTCTTCAATCACAAACTAATACATAAAATAACTTTCATTGCAGAAAACAGAGGCCAAAAGTGAAATAGACTACTTCACATACACAAAGGAGCAAAGTACGCAGTATTAGACGTGAAGGTCATCCGAGGGCAGAAATCCACTCAAATCACAAACTAATAATGGCGGACACGAGATTCTATGTAAAAAGGAAGTAGCGAAGAAAGGCTACTAGAAAATAAAATAACTGAACTAAGAAAGCCCGAGAAAAACAGAATACGCACAAAAGTAGAGCGCAGATTACTAGAACACGAACAACAAGAGCACCATCAGGAGGTAGAATGGAACGTGGAAGAGAGATGGACAAGACTTAAGGAAGTAATACTTGAGACAGCAACAACAATCTGTGGGAAAAGCAAAATATCACCTCGACACCAACGCACGAAATGGTGGAATGAGGAAGTAAAAAGGATAGTAATGGAAAAGAAAACAGCTTGGAAGAGATACCTACAGACCAAGAGAGAAGAAGGCAGGCAACATTATATAACAAGGAGAAATGAGGCAAAAGAGGTAGTGAAGAGGGCCAAAGAGGAAGTTTGGGAAGAGTTTGGTAGAGAGATGGAGCAGAAATTCAAAGGCAACAAAAAGGACTTCTGGAAAACAGTTAAAGACCTAAGGGGAATGCACAAACAAAAGGTGTGGAGCATTAGGAACGAAGAAGGAGAAGTCGTTACAGAACTGCCACAAATATTAGAAACATGGAAGAGACATTACAGCACAAAATTCAAAGCACCAAACATACAAGAACAATACAACCCCATCAGAGTAGAACAAGAAGAGACAGAAAACGAAACAATAACTTTGGAAGAAACAGAAGAAGCAATAGCACACATGAAAGTAAGAAAATCTGCAGGAAAAGACGGAATAAGCCGTGAACTAATCAAATATGGAGGGGAGTGTATAAAGAAATGGACACACAAGATATGCCAGCAAAGTATACGAAGGAGAAGGAATACCGAGGATTGGGAAGAAAACATAATAGTACCAATCCACAAAAAGGTAACACAAACGACTGTGAAACTACAGAGCAATATGCCTGGCATCCTGCGTACAAAAGATCTACACCAGGATACTAGAAAAAAGATAAGGCATCACATATAAGACGAGCTATTAGAGGAACAAGCTGCATACAGAAAAGGCAGACAGACTCAGGACCACATATTTACGCTTCCACAGTAATAGAAAAGACACTTGAAGGAAACAAAGAGCTACACCTGGCATTCATAGACCTCCTAGCAGCGTTCGACACGGTACCAAGAGCAACCCTGTGGAATTCAATGGAAAGAATTGACGTCCGAGAAAACTTGTAGAAGCCACAAAACGACTATACGGAAGAACGAAAGGAATAGTAAGAATACATGGACAAGAATCGGGGAAATTCTTGATGGAGAGGATAAAACAGGAGACTCCTCAGTCCACTACTATTCATTATCATGATGAATGAAATAGTTAAGAACAGCAGGAACCCAAACCTGAACACTAAACTAGGACACTGGAACATGGGGCAATCAATATACAAAGCCTCGTCTTCGCAGATGATATACTACTCATAGCCGATAGCCAAAGGAAACTACAACAAGCAATAAATAATTGGAACAACGAAATTAAAATAAAAGGAATGACAATAAATGCGAAGAAAAGCAAAATAATGAGAATAAGTAAGAACACAGATGAAGAACAAAGAAACCTGAACGTAAGATGTGAAGGAGAGCAATTGGAACAAGTGGAGAGCTATGAGTAACTTGGAGTAATAATAAGCCAAGACGGAACAGTAACAGATGAATTAAGGAACCGGACCTCCAAGGCGACTAGAGTATACTATCAGATCAACTCACCATTAATCAACAAGAAAGAGCTGAGCAAAGAGACTAAGCTCCACCTGTATAAAACAATATACTTACCTACATTAACATACGGAATAGAAAGCATACCGCTACAAGACAAGAGCAAAAGTAAATTAACGGCTGCGGAAATGAAGTACCTGCGACGTATAGTCGGAAGAACAAAAAAGGGACAGAGTGAGGAACATCACAACAAGAGAGGAGTTAGACCTAGAACCGCTAGTGGAAACACTACAGAAAAGACAACTAATGTGGTTTGGGCACGTGACACGAATGGGCGAAGAAAGGCTGCCAAGAAGGGTATTAGAGGCAAGAAGAGAAGGAAAAAGAGGAAGAGGAAGAGGAAGGCCAAGGCAAACATGGATGGAAACTATCAGGAAGGAAGTGGAAAGGAGGGGGAAAAGCATGGCAGAAGCTAAACAAATAGCTACGGACAGGAAGAGATTTCGAAAATGGATAGAGGACCCGACACCTTAGGGTATAAGGGATGGACAAAGAAGAAGAAGAAGAAGAAGAAGAAGAAGACAAGTATTTGACATAACTGTTTTACCTAATTTTTTTGTTTTTAAAATTTACTTTGTTTAATTTCAAATAACAAAAATGTATCAAAGGTAGTAATTTCTTATATGTACACAGTTTGCAATCTAGGCGAATCTGTCGTAAAATATCAAAGCAAAAATATGTTACATTGCTGCGCAAAAAGTAATCGTACAAATGCACTCAACAATGGTGCCAGGACCTCCCTTTGTAGCGCGGCGCAACGGCATTGTGCTCAAATAGACATTTGAGCGAACGAGCGTCCGAAGCTCACGCATCTGCCGCGGAACGTAAAAGCTTTCTGCGAATCTCTTTTATGTAAATGGATTTCTTAAATCTTGTTTTTCCTGCCGATAACAGAATTTCATGCTGCAGGGAAGCGCGCTAAGCACTTTGTTTATTCGAGCCGGGCCCTGCATTGCAATTCTGGGTCGGTAGCGGCGATCTCGTGCAGGGCGGAATTGCGAACTGTACGGCGCGGGATAACGGAAGGTGAAGGGGAAACCCAAGTGCAAACGAGCGAAAGCGGCGAGAACTTTTTTCCTAAGGGCGCACCTGTTGAGGCGCCAGCCTATAATTAAATAAAGCCCAAAGTAACTGCTAATTTTTGCAAATTGCTGTAGCGGAAATTTAGAAACATAGTTTTCTTGTGTAATTTGGGTTTATGAAAACTTATGATAACTAGGGGAAAGGTCCATATATTAGAGTACCTAAATAATAATTTTTTCTGGTTAGTTCAAAGAATGCTTCCGAACTTTGTTTTTCTCATATTTTTTAAGGGCTTAGCCGATTCTTACATTATTTTTCTTCTAATTTACTTTTGCAGGATCTAAGCCATTACTTTGATTGAAATGGAGATAACATGTCTTAATTTTTGGGTCAATAAAGAAACAGAAGGTATTTTATGGTTTGTTATGACCAATATCTTTGTCTTATTAACATTTATTGTGGGATTGCGCGATTTAAGAGTTCCGTTCTAAACATTTAAATTATTTTGTAGGTCTCACGTTGTCTGCAAATGCACATTCACGTATTGCAACGTTTTTCACTCATTTCACTTTCTATTTCGGTATCATCCTTTCTCCCTGTTTGTTGACTTTTACATTTCTACGTTATTCGGGTTAAGCAATTTAGAAGAGTAATCCTATTTATCTAATTGCTTTTCTATCGTTTGTGAGTGTACCCTTTTTATTTGTTATAGTCACCGGTCGGTATTATTTTTCTTTCCTAACTCTTTTACTTACTTTATGAAACAGTTTGCCATTATATTGATTTGTTTGTTCCAGTCTTCTACCAAATTCTTGCCATGACTTTTGTTTGTCTTCCAGTATCTTACTTTTAACTTTTGTTCTCTGTTATTTATATATATTTTCATTTTTATTCTTTACGTGTTTCTTCCGCTTTTATTCCTTTATTTTAAATTTTTTCTTTATTTCTTTGTTACATCAAGATATTTGTTTTTTACCATTGTTTGTTTTTATTATACCACAAGTTTGTAGGGCTACTTCGATTACCCTACTTTTTTTAAGATTTGCTATGTTGCTTCGAAATTTTTCTGTTTTATGATGTTTTCTATCTTTTCTATTTCAACACTAATGACCTTCTGATACATCTTTGCTATTACCTCTTCCATCATTTTATACGATGTAATGCTGTTCTTCTTAACTGGTTTGTTGTCTTCACTATTATTCTGTTGTGTTTCCTTTCTTAGCTCAATTTTTGCTACTACTAGGTAGCGGCCACTAAATATTTCTGCATTTGTTTTTACTATGACATCTTTTATCGATTTTCTTTTATTTCTGTTCTCCAAAACCCGTGTGTGCTTGTGTATATCTTGGTGTTTATAAAATATATTAGCTATTATCAAGCTATTTAGTACGCAATAGTCTAATAAATATTTTTCGTTATTATTCCTTGTACACTATCCATGTGTTCTAATCACATCTATTGCTGGTCTATAACTTTTACCGACTCTACTATTAAACTCTCCCATTACGTAAACTTTACTCTTACAAACTCCCGTGACCAAGGTCAACTTTTCTCAAAATTGTTCTTTATTTTTAGTCGAGTTATCTTCGTTAGGTTTATAGACTATTATTATAGGTGCATATTATTTATGTATTTAAACAAATTCTATTAAGAAGATTCGTTCAAATAGTTCTTCCTAAGTATATATGTTGTTTACTAATTTTTTATCAATGATACATCCTACTCCTATAGCTGCAGTTTTCTTGTGTCACTCCGCTATAAATTAAAACGTGACTGTTTTGCATTATCAGTTCTATTTTTTTCTTTTTATTTGTTTCTGATATTGCTGGTATTTTAAGACCTATTCTTTTACACTTTTCAATTAATTCGTAATCATTTCCTTAATTTCTATTATATTCCAGACGAAAAAATCGCTTCGAAGCAATTTACCCATTTTGGGAGGTTTCGAGCAAATAATAATACTATTTAAAGCATAACGGTGAAGGTGGAAATAATAAAAATGTGTGCCAATTAAAGTAAGAGAAAACTGCTAATTTCTCAGTTTAATATTTAAGTACGTGCATCAGAGGAGACTTGACCTCCGAGAAGTAAATTCGGACAAGGCTCTTATCGCTGAGCACAGCTGTACATACAATATTGTAAATAGTAAATACGGAACAGAGGCGCACTCAGAATTATTAAAACCAAACCTAAAATATGGATAGTTGTGAGAATGAGTTTAATACATCGGAAGATGGAACAAAGAAAAGGAAGCCATCGGGACAAATAGACGTATTCAGTAGAAGTAAATTAACAAAGAGATCGCCAGAAAAAAAGGAAATCAAGACGATACATTACAAAAAGTGTTTGTTATGATGCAGAACCTCACTACAGAAGTCAAAGAAATTCGTAAGAACCAACAGGAATATAAAGACGAGATCAAAAAATTACAAGAACAAAACGAAAGCATCAAACGTGAAAATGAACATATGGCAAGGGAACTAAAAGAAATAAAAGGAAAAGTTGAGAGATTAGAAAACGAAAAAAGGAAAAATAATTTAGTGATACAAGGCTTAGAAATTGATATCGATGACCCTAAGGTTTTGAAAGAAGGCATATTGAATGTATTCAAAGAGAAACTGGGAATAGAAGTACCAATTAAATCAGCTAAGAAACTAGGCCAAAAACCTGTCTAATCGAGCTAGAAAATTCCAATGATAAGAAAGTAGTTATGATGAACAAAAGCAAACTAAAAGGGAATAAAGAGGTCAAGATATTTATCAACGATGATTTATCCAAGAAAGACAGAGAAATACAAGGCATAATCAGGAAAAGGCCCCAGGAGGAGAGAACACATGGAAAAACCGCTAAAATAGGATTTATCAAGCTGTATATAGATGGAATAGAGTGGAGATGGGAAGAGACAAAGAAAGAGTTAAGAAAAGCAAGAGAAATAACCAACGGCGACTCAAAAAACTGATTACAGATTTTGGATTGCACGACAAATATAAAGACGACGACCAGGCAATGAAATGGCATTTGAATAGGAAACAACCCAAACACCAAAAAGACACAAAACAAGAGAACCTAAAAGAAATTTGAAAAGAAGCACGAAACCTGGAATTTAGCAACATGGAATATAAGAGGAATTAGTGGGAAAGAGAAGGAGCTAGTAAATGAACTGAGACAAATTGAGATAGAAATAATAGTAGCAACTGAGACAAAAAAGAAAGGCCAAGGAATGATTCAATTAGAAGATAATTATATTATGATATACAGAGTCCAAGAAAATCAGAGAGCAAAAGGAGGTGTAGCATGCATTGTCAATCAGAAATGGGCAAAAGAATTTGTAATTGGACGTGCATAAATGAAAGATTAATGTCAGTAGAAATAGGGGAAGACCAACACAAAATAGCAATAATAGCAGTCTACGGCCCAAACGAAGACGATAATGTAAACAATAAGGACCAATTTTGGAATGAACTAACATCACTCACAGAAGAAAGTAAAGGGACAGTAATCACAGGAGGTGATTTTAACGGAAGAGTAGGAGTAAAAATAAGTCAACGGAAGAATCACTAGGCAAATTTGGAGAACAAGAAAGAAACAATAATGGAAAAAGAATACTCGACTTTTGCAGAGAGAACCAATTCATCGTCACAAATACGTTTTACGAACATAAGAAAATACATCAGTACACCAGGGAAGTTAAAAGTAGAGACGAAAAATCAATAATCGACTACATCCTGATAGAAAAGGCCAAAAGGAATATGATTCAAGACGTTAGGGTAAGAAGAGATCCCGAAATTTACAGCGATCACTACCTGTTAGTAGGAAAAATAAGACACATGGACAGAAAACAAACAAAAGAGAAGGAAAACTTGCAAAAGAAAAAAGTTTATGAAAAGATTGAGACTTACATGCTCAAGGAAGAACAATATCAGACAAAATACCAAGAACTAATCCAGAAAGAAGTCGAAAAACTAGACGAAAGATTCCTACACGAAGACATAGACAATAAATGGGAAATATTTAAAAGAATTTTGAAATCTGCTGCAAAGGCAGTATGTGGGGTAGCCAAAATAAATAACCAAAATAAACAAACAGATTGGTGGAATGAAGATATTAAAAACGAAATTAAAACAAAGAAACGGAAATGGAAAAATTATTTAAATAAGAAAACTGAAGTAGCATACCAAGAATACAAGGAACAAAGGAAGAAAGTTAAAGAAATAATAAAGACAGCTAAAGAAAAGTCATGGGAGAAGTTCGGACACAGAATGGAACATAACAGCAAAGAAAACCAGAAGCTATTTTATAGGGTGCTCAAAAATTGTAGAACAGAGAAGAAAACAATACTAAACCAAGTCAAGAATAAAAGAGGTAAACTCATAACCGAAGAAAATGAAGTGATAAAGATATGGAAAGAACACTTCCAAGAAATCCTAACAGTAGATGAAACGGTAACACAAAATTCAAGAGAAGATGAAGAAGGAGAACAAAGAGCAGAAAGAATGGAAGTAATAACGGATGAAGAACCCACAATGAAGGAACTATGTGAAGCAATAAAAACGTTAAGAATGGGAAAACACCTGGACACGACGGAGTAGAGGCAGAAATGCTGAAAACTATGGGAAAATATGGAGCACAAATATTCTTAGACATTTGCAAAGAGGCTTGGAGAACCGGTAGAATACCAAAGAGTGGGAAGTGGGAATCATATTACCACTGTACAAAAAGGATAGACTTAGTTGTCATAACTACCGAGGAATAACACTGTTGAGCATAGCATGCAAGGTTTATGAAAGAATTTTAGAACAGAAACTAAGAAAAGTCCTAGCAAGACAACTAATAGACTCTCAAAGCGGATTCAGAAAGAGACATAGTATACAAGACCACATATTTAGCTTAAAAGAAGTAATAGAAAGAACACTAAAACAAGACAGAAAAGTTTACCTAGCCTTCATCGATTTAGAAAAAGCTTTTGACCGCGCACCAAGAAAAAAGATCTGGAAGAGCCTAATTAGAAGGGGTGTAGGAAAACAATTGCTTAATGCCACCAAAAGCATGTACCAAAACTGCAGGAACTATGTAAGAACTAGATACTCACAATCGGAAGAGTTCATAACACGCAATGGCCTAAGACAAGGTGGTGTACTAAGCCCTCTGCTGTTCATACTACTCATGGACGACATTATTAACGCATGTAGGTCAAAAGTAGCGAAATTATGTGTAGGATACAGAAACATGCAACGAATAAACATCTCGGAATGTGCGTTTGCTGATGATGTTGTGATATTCGCACCAAAGGAGAGGGACCTACAATACCATCTGGAAATATGGAAGGAAACGTTAGAGGACTACAACATGAAAATTAACATAGGCAAAGCTAAGGTCATGGCAATTGGTAAACAAGAAGAACAGACAAACATAAAAATCAACAACAGTAAATTAGAACAAGTCAAAAGTTTCACATATTTAGGAGTTACTATAGACAGCAAAGGAGAACACGAAGCTGAACTAA
Organism: Sinelater perroti; assembly: GCA_036346155.1. NCBI lineage: Eukaryota > Metazoa > Arthropoda > Insecta > Coleoptera > Elateridae > Sinelater > Sinelater perroti. Next base: position 601,670 of record JARFIY010000356.1, on the reverse strand, counting down.
ACAAACGAATAGAAAACATACCAAGTTGTACTACGCACTAGGAAAGACATTCTTGAACAACAAAGAGATTTCTAGGAAAACAAAACTCACCATATATAAAACAATTTACCTACCGACATTGACATTTGGGGGGGAATCGTGGGTAACAACGAAGAGACAGAAAAGTAAACTACAAAGTATGGAAATGAAACATCTGAGGAAAGTACTAGGAGTAACCAGAAGAGATAAAATACGAAATCAAATAATTCGAGAAGAACTTAAAGTAGAACCACTGGAAAAAAAAATAGAAACACGACAGCTACAATGGTTAGGACATCTACTTAGAATAGACAAAGATAGACAGGTTAAGAAAATATGGGAATCGAAAGTAGGTACTAGTAGAACAAGAGGAAGACCACGAAAAACGTGGACAAGAACAATAGAAGAAAAACTTCTTCAGAAAGGAATAACATGGCAAGAAGCGAAGGTAATGGCACAGAACAAAAAGGAGTGGACCAGATTAGTACATACGAGTAGAAATCAAGAATAATTTTAGTTTTAAATATTATGTCAAGAATTAGTTTAGTTTTATTTTGTAAATACATACCTTTACACTGTATGGTAGGAAAGGTCTTGATAATATATATATATAATTTTTCACATTTTCTTGTTGTTCTTATATTTGTATTTTTGTTAGAAACCTTTTTCGTATTACTTTTTCATTGCTTGATTGTCTTTGTTATGTTTGTTTTTTAAGTTTTTTGTCTTCTCTAATTTACTGACGTTTTTCTTCAGCTTCCCTTCTATCGTTAACGTACTAATACCCGCTCTGACATTCTTCGTTAGCTTTTGTCTTTATTTATTTGTGAACTTATCACTTTTTTCTAATCAGGATATTGTTTATATCTATATACTATATATCGGCATCCTGAAAATATTCTGTTGGTAATGTTGCCAAAAATATGTGAGACAATTGGAACTTCAAAGAATTTTAAAATGAAGACAAACAGTTCTTAAACTCAAGATATCTAATAAACTTTGATTGCTTACATTTCTGTCTAAATTAACATTTTATAATTTTCGTACCATTCACAAGCAGTAGAGCGCAGTGTCAAATTAGTTAACGAAGCATCAGCAGATGGATTCATAAGACTAAGAATAGCATCTAAAATCGCATTTCCCAAATTTGAAAAGTTATATCACGAATGTTTAAAAACTAATGGTGGGAGAGTGATGAAACTTGATACATCCACCTCTACGTGGCCGGTTTTATAAATAAAACAAGCAAAGAGCTACATGAAAAATTCAGAAATCTTAAAATGTCATAAAGATTTCTGTTGGAAATTGGCAGCTAAAAATTACGTGGTAAAAAGTTCAACTTTCACTTATAAGTGGCAACTTTCCGCGTGTAAGCTGATAAAGTGAGCTATTTTTTGGGAAGATTTTTCACTCCATTCTAATGAGCAGTTCTCAAAAGCAACCTTCTGTCATACATGTATTTATAAGTGCTTTACGAATTTCACAACAGCGAGTAACTTTCCTTTAGTTAAACAACAGTTGCGTTTAGATTTTGACAATACTTTACTGAAGTAGCCGAAGAGCTTTGAGGCTATTTTGTAACTACAACTTTTTTAATTCCAACGTCACTCGCATTTATGCTGTAGCTAGCTAAATATTGATGCGTTTATTGATGTACATTTTAGATTTTCGAAAGTTTTTTGGCATTCTTTGCTTTACTCGAAATTTTGGCCATCTTTGGTTAGTCGGTTTACTGCCTTCACATACTTGGTAAATTTATGGACATATCGTTTGTAATAATTGTACAATTCCGGGCCATACTTGATTCCCTACTTGTTTTTTGATACTGGCCATTAGTTCACGATTTTGAAAAATTTCTATTAGAAAGAAAAAAATTACTAAATCAAGGGCTAGAAGAAATTGCGTTAATATAATTTTTTTATGAGATAAAACAACAATCAAGCAGGTAATAAACTTAATTCAAATTATAAACAAATGCACGAGAGAACATTTTGAGAACATTTGTAAGGGGCCCCACCGATTGTCAATTTTTCCACACGCATAAAAACATAAGCAAAAATAATCGAAAAAAGTGTTTTCTTTTTAATAAACAATTTGGCTCCCATAAACGAGATTACTTAAATAGAACCAGTTAAGATACTGACAAAATAGCGACTTTACAATTTTTACAAAAATCAATTTTTTTGATTTAATCAGACTCAGTAGAACAAATATTTAATAATATTTAGTAAAAATTAAATATCATGCCCAAAAATTATATTGCCATTTGAAATATAAACTCCTCGACAAATTTAATAACCTGGTAGAACATAACAGCGGCAAAATTATCATTAGACTATACGGACGAGAACATTAAACTGATTAATTAAAAACAGTTCTTGATCTTTGTAGCTACCTTTATTTACCAAAAATTGAAACTGGGCATTTTGTACCCAATTAAAACGCTTGCATGCCAAATCAAAATGCTGACTTATCACAGTTATTGATTTAAGTTTATCTCTTAAGGTTATCTCGTTTATTGCAACAACCTTTTCCTGGAAGACAAACCGGTAAACCAGTAGCCCGTCACACAGTCAACCGGAGATTGTAGGTTTCAAGGCGGAGCAGAAATGATGCTCCAGATTTTTCTCGTTTGTGGTTATTTGTTGGGCGTGTCGTTAGCGGAAACTTGCCATGAGTCTGCAATACCTGGTTAATGCTGATAAAATTAATTTTTATTTTATTGAGTGAAACATTTTAGGGTATTATTGGAGGGAATACAGAGGGACAGTTCCACCCGATGCGGTACCAGGAGGCACTGACAGAACTGGGAAAACCACGTACATCGGAATGGCGATGATAAACGAGTATGGAATTTTGCCAGCGACAATCCGAGATGGTACTGTAAGAGCCGTAGCGTCCAGCCACCTCAAAGTACTTTACGATGACCGGTTTCCTATGGTAATATTGCAGTATAACAGTCCAATGCTCTGCGAAAGCTCCGGTTTATTACCTTTGATAACTTTTAGATTCTGTGCGGTACTGATCATAGTAAATTCTCTTGGATTCCGACAAATACTGAAGAAGTTCGTCTGATTACCCGATGTCGTTTAGTCCACGGCGGGTTAAATAGCAACGAACCTAGAAATATAGGAAGAATAAATTACGATGGGCAACTTTTGCTAGGTAAAGTGGGTACCACTGAGGAAGGCGTAGATGGGCTGTGGGTTCCTCTAGGTGATACTGAAAAGAGATTTACGTCCTACGAAATCTTAGCATACGATTGCAAAAACCTCGCTTGGCAAATGATAGATGGTAATTGTTAAAATAAAACGAACATAAAAAAATATTTTACATTACAATATATGTAAAGTAATCAAATACATTTTGAAAACATCATTAATCTTTTATATGAATTCGCGTTTGAATTTTAAAGCGTAAATCTGTATTTGTCAAAACGCTGTGATTAAAGTTCAAACATATAGAGTATCTTGTAAAATGACAAGAAGTTGGCCGATTTTCTCTCAAAAAATCAAGGCCTGACACTCCTATTGGTATGTTATGATGTTCAGAGCTGCATTTAATCAAAATTTTGCACATGTTTTTACGCCACGTGTTAAGTGGTAATAACATCAAAATAACAGGCACATAGAAATACAAAGTTGTTAAAAACACAATCGATCAAAGGTATTAATATAAACTGCCACTATTTGTATCTAAGCACACTCAGTATGTTTATAATAATCACTGAAGAAGTAATTAAAAAGCTGGATGCAACTAGTGGCTTAGGTGCAGCAGCATGTTGTCCATTTTTCAACAGTTTCCAAACAGAATTCCTATAAATTAGTTACCCAATTACTTGCTATCTGTTCCACAAACTTTCATTAAAATAATGACGCCCAAAAATCAAATTTTGGTTCAACTTACTATCATTCAGAAATACATTTGCAAAGCTCAATTATACATTACGAACTAAAAGCTTTAAATGACCGACCTCCTATATACCACTATTATATTTTCCATAGTAGCCCATTAAGAAACTTTTAAAGATTTTTTCAAAGTCTAGCATCAATGTAAATTTCGTGTCGTTAGTATCCATTACGACACTTCAAATTTAATGTGAAGAAGCATTTTAATCTTAAGCTATAATGTCCAACGTACCATAAATCCGTAGCAGTCGATAACTATATTTTTTGTGAGGTCACCAAGCTGACGGTACCCAACGCAATATTTGACGCACCTCTTCTTAGTTAGCGAAGTCACGCCATCCTTTTTATAGCTGGTATTACTTTTTAGCTGCTTTTCTTTTGAGTAGTGACAATAGTCTACCACTTTGTCGTAGGGAGGTAGCATTCTCATGTCTTTTAAACCCTTGTTATATTAGAATAGCTTTAATTAGGGTGCTACAAGTTTTTAACTTTTGTATGCTGGTTAAGATCCAAACTCCGACATGACGCGACTATTACAGATTTCAGTTCAGGCACGACGTTGCCTGGATGCTATTGGATTGATGAACGACTCACGAATTGAAATTACAGTGCCCTTCCTTCACTGTGCTAGAATACCCATTAATATTCCTCACGTTATTACGATTTCAGTTTGGGTCAGTACCTTTCCAAGCATTACCTTTTACGGTCTTTTCTTCATTACTACTTGTTCGGTCAGAGACCCTTTTTGCTAGAAGGTTATAATCCACAACTGTACGTATTACAATTTTACTGCATCATGGGCTAGTTTTTTTTTGTGCATCAAATCTATCTTAATTTTTTTTTGTTTACTTAGAAATTTACATTCTGTTCTATGAGAACATTTAGTAAATAGGATAACTAGTAGGTACAACATAAGGGAGAAGTGATCCAGCGACCACTCTCCGTACATTTATATTTATGTATGACAAAGGTAATATAAGTGATACTCAAGTAATTTAGTTTTGTAGATCAGTGGGACGTTTCCTCTTCAGTCTTGTAGGTACGAATAGTTCATTCATTAGGTGGATAACCTCCTCATTGTGATGCCCTGGAATATTGCGGAAATAAGTGGTGCTGAAACTTTGGATTTCTTTATCAACTGTAGGAATGGCTAAGTCATCATGAATGATTTTATTGCTTATATACCAAGGCGCATTTAGAATCATGCGTAGGATTTTGGACTGCAGTCGTTGTATAATTTTTGAATTTGAGGCCTTCGTGCAACCCCACAGCTGAATCCCATATGTCCAGATGGGTTTTATAATACATTTATATAGAAGTATTTTATTTTCTATTTTCAATTGAGAATTACGACCGAGTAATCAATACATTTGTCGAATGTTGTTTATGTGATTCTTTCTGGATATTAAGTATGGCCGCCATATGAATTTAGAGTCCAGTATTAGTCCTAGGTATTTGACCTCGTTTTGGACAGGTAGCTGGGTATTGTTAATGGAAGCATTTGGGTAGCCGATTTGTCTAGTTTTGAAATTTATTTGTATTTATTTAGTGGCATTAACTTTGATACACCAGGAACTGAGCCATTCTTCAAGTTTGTTTAGATGAGTTTCGACACAATCAGCAGCTAGTTGAGGATCAGTCAACTGACAGGATCGCAGTATCGTCTGCAAAAGTAGCAACGGTTGTGCTATCAGTAGTTGGTATGTCCGCCGTAAATGCAAGATACAAGAATGGTCCTAGGACACTACCCTATGGTACTCCTGATTCAATTGGGTGGATTGTGGAAACATCATTATTAAATTTAGTTTGGAAAAAGCGATCGCTGAAGTACAACTTTAGGATGAGATAATAGTAGGTAGGAAGGATTTGTTTTAGCTTAAATAAAAGGTCTTTATGCCAAACGCGGTCAAAAGCTTGAGCAATATCTAAAAATGCTGCGACGCAAATCTTTTTCTCTTCCAGACTTCTTATGATCTCGTTAACGATTCTGTGACACTGGTGAATTGTAGAGTGTCGTTCTCTGAATCCGAATTGATGTTTAGGTAGTATCTCGTTCAGGTTAATATCAGTCTGCAGTCTCTTTAGTAGTAATCTTTCAAATATTTTAGATAGCAGAGAAAGTAGGCTTCTAGGGCGGTATGAAGAAGTTGAATTAGGTGGTTTACCAGGTTTAGTTACTAATATGAACTGGGCAATTTTCCAAGAAATGGGAAAATAGATGAGTTTTATCATACTATTGTAAATAGTAGTTAATATCGTTCTTGCCTTCCAGTAGTTTTTTAAGAATCTCGCCAGTTATAAGAGTTATAAGTCTTTTGAGTTTCTTTGTAGCTTTCCACACTGAGTGGTCTTTTCGCGACAGAGACGTAATATATGTTTCATATGTAGAATTTCTTAAATCTTTTAGTGTAGTCTTAAGTAATCTTGCATACATGCTATGTGTATTTTTATCAACAGAATTGCGAGTTCTTAGCTATGTGCGTCTTGCACGTCTTTTCTGTGCAACCTGCTGTATAATTTTTAGCGGTATGTTAGTAACTTCTTGTTTATTTGTGGTTGGTGTCGGTGTACTTATCCAGACTGCTTCTTGTATTGCATTAGTAAAGTTTTGTATAACAATATCAATGTCTCTAGGTTCTTTTAGTTTAATGTTCAGGATTAAATTATATTCGATGTACTATTGGAAGCTAGTCCAATCAGGTTTTGGAAAGACTAATATGGGTGGATTTGATTTTATAATAATATGGGTACTAAGGGTGAGGATAACGGGGAATGGTCCGATGAAAGATCCCAATTAGGTTCAATATGAAGGTAGTTAGTTGCAACACCGTTGATGACAAAGAAATCTAACAAATCAGGAAGTTTGTTTAGGTCAGTTGGCCAGTAAGTTGGTAGACCAGTTGACAAATGCGAATAATTTTAGTTTGTTATGAGGCGTAGTACATTTCGGCCTTTGAGCGTAATACATCTGTCAGAATGTTTGTCATTCCAATCTCCACCAACTGTGAAGCGAGGTCCCAAAGTGTTAAACATTGTTTCATACTTGACGGTACTGATTGCATGTCTAGGTGGGCTGTAAATCGCTGCAATGGTAAAAGATCTCGGTTTAGCATTGAGATGAATTACATCCATGTGCTGTTCCACCCGGATGAATAGTATGATAAGTCGTATAAGATGATATTTTAAATACTGACAAACTGATCGGTCTGTAAAATGAGTTTCAGATATAAGCATTATATCTATCTTATTAATTTGTAGGAAATAAGTTATTTCTGTTTTGTGATTTGCCAAACCATTGGCATTCCAGAGAGTTATACGTAAAGATGGTATGTCCATTACTGGACTAGTTTATTGATGACAGTTGATAACATATTTAGCATCATGCTGTTTTGGGAGATTAACTGATTGACCATTGCTTTGAATTCGGTGAGGAAATGGTTGAGTTGGCCACTGAAGTCATTATCGTGATTTGCTGTCTTAAGCCCTAATACAGGACCAGCATATGTTCGAAAGTCCGTCCTTGGTTGTTGTTGTATTGATTGGTTCGGTGTTTGGATATGTGGAATTTGGGGTTGCTCACAATTTTGATTATTATTTCCTCTAGATTTGGGTCTTACATTTTGTGACTGTTGATATATTTTGCGACCTTTATAATTCGAAGGATGATCTTTCTCACAAAGTGCACACTTTGGTGGAGTGCTTTTGGATTTTTGGCATAATGTGGAGTTGTGGTCACCTCCACATTTAACACATTGGTATGGTAGTGTGCAGTAAGATTTAGAGTGACCATATAGTTGGCATCTTGTACATTGTATGATATTGCTTTTTTATGTGGCGGTTCAACAGTTATTCGCATATGTCCTATGAATTCTAAACTGTAAATATCTTTATTATTTTTTTAGGTTCTAAATCTACATTAAATAGCATTAGTGGTTGCTTGTTAATTCGATGTCATATGTTTAGCCTCTAAATCTTTTTTTATATATTCGATAGGTATTGACTAGTGGAGATTTCTGATAACTACCCTATATGCCCTATCCTGCTTCATTTGGTATGTGTGGTGTATAATTTTTTCCTCATTAAGGTGTCTGATAAGTTTCCTATAGGTTTCGCACGTATTAGCATTTATTTTTATTGTATTGTTTGTGAATGCTTTTGAATAATAGGTTTCTTCTTCAGTAATTTGTGATAAATTATCGATCATCCTTTTATAGTCTATTACTCCATATATAAAAATTGGGGGGGATTTAGGGTCTTTGGGAGGATTATTTGGACTAGGAATGGTAATTTCTGGTGATTCGTTTGTTAATGGAATGAATCGATTATTTGTGGGTACCACAGGTGTTGCTTCAACATTTTTATTAGCTATTGTATTGGAACGTTTTCTTTTTTTTATTACTTGCCATGGATGGGAAGTTTCTGGGGGATTTGCATTATCACTCTCTGCTTCCTTTAGGTAACTAGTGGCCGTTTCAGGGGCTGAGTTGGTCTCCTTAAGCAAGGCTGCAGATAGCACGCACGTCTGCTCTGCTTGAAGGCACTAGTCAAAGTATAGAGTTTTTTTGTTGCAAACACTTGCACTGATGAATACGATTCGTATGTGCTCTTTTATACGTATGCACTCAATTGTAAATGTCTTTAAATTATAAAAATATAATATTTTTTGTGGGGCACAATTTTGTCTTGGCAGTTGATGTTGTTTATATATATATAAATATATATATATAAATATATAAATATATATTAATATATATATTAATTTTGAAGAACAATTTTTTTAATTTATCTTTAGTACCTCATGCTCTAGGTCAACTTATCATGCATAAGTTTTCAAAATCATAATAACAAACTACGCGAAAGAGAACAACTTATATACAACGAGTTCCCCCTTTAAGACTATACCGTAAACAGTGATCAAGTATAACAAAAACACTACTGTACTAACTGAAATAAATGTTAGAAGCAATCATCAAATGCCAAGAGAAAAATTACAAAACAAGAAACAAAATAAGACATCTTGTAGGCATCCAAAAATTGCAGATAGATTTCGAACAACTTAAAGCAAAAAGGGCCGAATGCCAGCAACTTATAGTAGAACAGAAATTCCCCTAATAGAGCACCAAGGAATAAAAAACACAAAATAACATAATGCTTATTAAACGCAGCTATAAAAGTAGCTGTGAACAAAAAAGAAAAAAGATTAAGCGAAACTATATAAAACCCAAGAGAAAAAAGACGACGACTGCAAGGCGGTTAAATAAATAATAGAATAGAAATACTAGAACTAAGAAAATCTGTTAAGAACAAAAGAGCAGATTTACAAAAATTAGAAAAGTCTAGACAAATGGGGAAACTTAAAAGACACTGCAAGGAATATTAATGAAGGTAAACATCAAATAGTACAGCTAATAAATGACAATAGTTTTTAAAGTAACTATTCCGAGGATTGTCAATTTGAATGTCATTTAGCTTTAAACGATATTTGAATGTAGTGTTTGCGATGGTTATTTGTGTTACTATCTTTTCATAAACCTGTGATGTAGCCCAAGTGGGTGTCCATAGTTTCCGATTGGAACGGTTTTCGTCATTTCGTTATACAATAGGTGAGCATACAATTATTTGTTTCTTCGGCCATTGACGCAAACTATTAGAATTATACTTGAACGTCGCAGTACGTATTTTCGGAGCTGAGGTTTAGCATTATTGATTGACAATCACCCCTTCTCAATAACCCGTCTTAGTTTTTCCACTGAGGGGGTCCAGAAGCCTTTTATGGCTTTTGGCCCCTACTTTTAACATGGTACATCTTACTGCAATTTTAGCAGCGCAATTACCTATAGCTTTTTTTTGTCAGGGTTTGACGTCAGTTCTCTTATATTTCCACATTCTTTGGTCGCCTGTGTGGCAGCTTTAAATTCTAGTAGGTGGGTGAGTGCCTCAATCAATATTTTTGGTCTAATCAACTTCACTGCTTGTTGGGTTTCTCAAATGTTTTCACAAACTATACTTACAGGAAATCATTTGGAGCCGTTGGGTACAAAATGCGAATTGTGAATTTGATTTTTAAGTCTTTCCTAGATGAGGTTAACGTATTTCAAGGCATTTGATGATGTCTTTATCACATCGGCGCTTAAAATGGCGCCGTAATTTCCATTTTTAGTTTTATTTTCTCTTCAAAGGCTTCCATTTTCTCGTACAAATGTCACTACTCTTACTTCATTAATTTCACCTTTTATTTGTGTTCTGACTGCATTCATTCTTCGTTCACGTTTTAATTGTAACGTTTTTGCTCCTAAGTGATGAATAGAATACTGAAATATATTTGAAACTATTTATTTAATATATTCACAAAAATTAAAATATTTAATGACATTGGGGACGCGGTGGCCCAGATAGTTCGACCAGTTGGCTCTGTCCTCTAGCCGGCGCGCGAGTTCGAGTCTCGCTCAACTCATGGGTGCGTGTGTATGTCCTAGCATTTAAGTGCATGTTAGTGGGCACAATAAGCCTTTGAGGCTGCAGTGCCTATAAGTACCTCCCCCCCAAAAAATGACAATTACGTATATTACAAATTAAATTTATTAATATAAAATTTTAAAACTTTATTTAAAAATTACTTTATCTCGCACTAGAATAATAATTTAGTGATAATCAACTTACTGTTGCTGTAAAACTACGTGCTAGTTATACATCCAAAATATGATTTAAAATTTTTTAGAAAATTCGTTATATGTTTTTGGAAACATTTTTGCTAGTACTTCTACAGTTAAGAGCACTTTACAAAGGTATAAGATGTAAGCGTTTGTAAATTAGTTACAATATTGCAGCAAATTAAGATAACAAAAATCTAAATCACCAATAAGTCAGTGTCTATATTAGAAACTGTAACCGGTGTAAAGCCCGTTTTCCTGACAAAAACGTCTGAAATATACAAAATAAGCAACATAAATATTGGTTAGCTCTCGTTTGAGTTTCCTAGCGCAAGATTGTGTCCGCTACACCAAGCGCTCGAGTGCAATTGATAAGCTCGCAAGTCATCGGCAACTGACCCCAAAACAAGTAATCTATTCAACATTATTAAATACATTTAAATTCTTTTGCGGAATATATATCATGCAACCGGCCAGCACAGGCCATGGCGCCGGCTGGGGTTATCAAGACACAATGCCGGGCTATAATTTCAATCCAATGTCTAACATTTACCCAAACAATGTTTATCAACAGCCACAACTCTCACATAACGCACAGATGTTACCAAATCTCTCCCCGCTGCCATTAATTACCAATACAAATTTCCTCCATTACCATCACTAACTCCCCAGTAACCTCGCAAAAACAAATTGAAGCCGACGTAGAAGTCTTACTTGACTCTGAGGAAGACGCCACCAGTATGGAAAACAGCTGGCAAGAAGTGCGCAGATTAAAGAAAACTCGGACTAAAGACTATAACAAGTACATTACAAAAGGACAATTAAAGAAGACAGCAGCTGAAAAATAGAGGTAAAAATCCCAAAGCCTTCTTCAATATTTATTCAGGGTGGTGTAAGCTATCCTGACATGGATAAAAATTTAAGCGCGGGTAACAATGAGGTAAAAATTAATGTCGAAGTTTCGGAAGCTTACCAAAAATTAAAGAAAAATATATTAAAATCATACATTCTAATTTAAGCTACAGAGTTCATATCGCGTAGTAATAAGACACATACACCCCACAGTTCCGGTGAAAGAAATTAAAAAGAATTGGATCAACTTAGTTTTATAACTAGAAATGTGCATAATATAAAAGATAGAATAACAAAGAACCCTTTACTCTTATATTCACAGATCTAGAAAAGGCAAAAAGTAATAAAGGTATATGTCGTCTCAAATATGTCTATTAATGTTGGTCCCAATCAAAAAGTTAAATTTGTACGGACTACAAGATGTCAATCATACAATCACAAAAACATACTACCATCGCTCATTCATGTGTTAAATGTGGAGGTGCCCATGATACTAAAACATGCAAAAAACAAAGATACGCCTGCCTCTTGCGCACTATACAGCGGTCCGCAACATGCATATTATAAGGGTTGTAAGATTTATCAAAACACACAAAAAAATTAAATCAATTAATAATCAAAATAGTATGACTTGAATCTACCAACATCCAAGATATGCCGACGCGCTCAAACCCTACACCACAAATATTAACCACAAAACCCAATTACAAACCTTGAAGCAACACTTAACAAATTCCTTGAGAAATTCAAAAATATATTTCAACAGCTGCTACAACAAAATGGCATGACCTTGTCTATGTTAACCATTAGTCATTAATAAAATAAGAACATAATGGCTAAGAAACTAAGAATATTTTTATGGAATGCTAATAGCTTGAGCTTTCTATGGGACATCCTTTGTAATAGTTTGTTTGTTTGCTACAAATAAATAAATTGCTGTTGCGTCATCTGTTGGAACATTTAAACGAAAAACTACTGAACCAACAAGGTACCGTGGAAAAATTAGAAAAAAGTTAAAATCTTGCGTAAAATCCTTGTATTAAGCTTTAAAAATATAGAAATAACTTTGCCCGATGTTGCCCTTGAAGAACTTAGTGTGGATTAACGATTTTTCTGTAAAACGTGTTCTAGAATCTCAAACGAAAACATTATTAAGCTTGTCACGATAGGATCTAGGAAAAATTAGTCGTTATAGGTGGTTAACCACAGCTAATAGAATTTCGAGATTATATGTTTTAACAAAAAATCATGGCGGAAGTTGAATGTTTTAACAGACTATGCAACGCATGCGCATGGTTTGATATTAAAACTCAATCGCTTTTTCGTTATGGGAGTCAATACTTCTACAGCATAACCAAAAATCTGGATTTTAGTCTGAAGTGTTAGAGTCTAATAGATACAACATTGGAAAGAAACTCATATTTTTGTCATTCTGATAATATTCTGTTTGTAATATTGCCAAAAATATGTGATTGAATTGGAACATAGACAAATAGTTCTTAAACTTAATATTCCTATGTTAAATTTCAAAGAAGAGGACAATGCAGATCTGATTGGCCGGCATCCATTACACTTACTAAATCACCGCTTAAAGTATCTATTTCTGATAATAACCTTAATACAACGATTGTAGGCGTTCCTGCCGAAGCTGATGATTTTCGTGCCATTCACAAGTAGTAGAGCGTGGTGTCAAATTAGTTACTCAAGCATTAGCTTCGATGTGTGGCAACAACGCACAAGATGGACTTGTAAGGCTAAGAATAGCATCCAGAATTGCATTCCCCAAATTTGAAAAGTTATATACTAAATGTTTAAAAACAAAGAGTGGGAGAGGGTGAGGGAACTCGATACAGATACCCGATCGTGGTCAGTTCTGAGCTGTTTTCACGTCTAAAACAGGCGAAGAGTTACATGAAAAATTTATAAAGCTTAAAATGTTATAGAGATATCTGTCAAAAATTGACAGCTAAAGATTGCGTGGCAGGAAGTTCAAATTTCATTTATAAGTGGCAACTTTCTCGCAGGGGAGCTAATTTTTTTTATAGTTTTTTTACTATATCTTAATGAGCTAATAAACTGAGCTATTTTTTTGGAAGATTTTTCACTCCACCCTAATGAGCAGTTATCAAAAGCAACCTTCTGTCATACAAGTATTTATAAAGTGTAAGCGAGTAACTTTCTTTTAGTTGAGCAATAGCTGAATTTAGACTTTGACAATGCTTTACTGAAGTAGCCGAAGGGTTTGGGGCTATTTTGTAACTATAACTTTTCTAAATCAAAATTACTTACATCTACACCCAAAACAAATTTCTCTTCTGTCTGTAGGTAGTTCAATATTGATGCGTTTATTAATGTACGTTTTAGATTTTCGACAGCTTTTTGACATTCTTTGTTTTACTCGAAATTTCGGCCATCATCGGTTGATCGGTTTAATGGCTTCACATATTTGGTAAATTCAAACACACGTTGCTTGTAATAAGTGTACAATTTCAAACCACTTTTAATCTCGTACTTCTCTTTGGTACTGACCATTATTTCAAACTTTTGATTTTCTTTCTATCAGTTTCTGTAGCTTTGTCACTGACTGTATGCCCATATACAAACAAACTTTGGATAAAGCATAGCGCAAAAAACTGCTATACAAAATAAGGAAAAGTTTTCTCCACGAGTTTTATCTATTATAGTTAATTCATAGGTTACTAATCCAAGTTATCATATATAGATTAGCAGTTATGTGTCCCAAACTAAATAAATAAATGTAGTCGTACCTCAAGGTAATTTATTGGACCTAATACTATACCTACTTCTCTTATTTTATCTCCCAATCCCCAATGATACAATGTTAAGAACTTTTGTCTACAATGCAGCATTTCTTGCTTTAAACGACGATCCAATACATCTGTTGCAGTCAAATCTTTTCTTTAGTTAGTCAAAGATATTCCATTTTAGTTTAAATTACCCGCTTTCTGTTGGTGCTGTTTGAAAATATATACATTAACGGGTATGCCGCCATTTTCAAATCGAGCCTGTGTTCTGCTCCCCCTCGACTTGTTCACCACTTTGCACTGGATTTACCATCCCGCTGTAAAACTGATTTTTTTTCTAACCCAGCTTACTTCCTGGATATGGCTTTGACAAAGCCGTCTTCTGTCTGCTGCCTTAGCCTAAAATCAACGCTACAGCCGAAAGGAAAAACACTTTCCACGAGTCGCTCTCCGGTCTTTCCATTGACCAGTAAAGAACGCAAGCAACAAATCTGTACCTCAACTTTTCTTTATTAGCGAGCTCGTTTGTGGGAAACTAACTGATACTATTAAGGAAAAGTTGTGTCCGGGGCGAACAAAATTGAGGAAAGTGGTGAGTGCGACTTAGTTTGCCTTTTCTCTATTTTTTCCTAGCGCATTCATCTTTTGCAACCAGCACCTATTGCCGGTTTATAGGATATGTTTTTAGTATCATTGGAAATATATTAAATCCACCTAAAGTAAGTCAAACTACAGCTAGAACGTTGGCTAATAAAAGTCAAGAAAAATAAAACTTTACACATATTTACAATTAGCCATCTACGATGCCCGCCTAGCCTACAAAAATACAATCTAACCAACAAAATAAAAGCTTAATTCCAACAATATCAAAAAATCTACAAAAACCTAATGGAACTCTTAAAATACACAGCAAAAATGCGAAATTTTTTTATTAGAAGTAAATAAATTTATTATTTAAAAGCAAGAGCTGAAATAAAATGGCGCCAATATCATTTTTTAGGAGATAAAACGTCAATTAACTAGGTAATAAATATAAACCAAATGTAAACAAATACACGACCGCAAATACTGTATTATTATTTTTAAAACAACATTTTTAAGTCATTCTCTCCATACACATAAATACATGTCATGAGACAAAAATAATCGAAAAAAGTGTTTCTTTTTAATAAACAATTTGGCTCCCATAAACGAGATTACTTAAATAAAATCAGTATCACCAAAATAGGGACTATAAAAATTTTTCAAAATCGGTTTTCTTTTTTATAGTCAGACTCGGTGGAACAAATATTTAAAATATGTGGTAAAAATAAAATATTACGTTCAAAAATTTAATAACTAATAGAACATAACAGCGATAAAACTATTATTAGACTACATGAGCAAAATCGTTAAATTGATATATTAAAAACAGGCTCTAATGTTTGTCGCCATGTTTATTCGCCATAATTTAAAATTGAGCATTTTTTAGGCAACTAAAACACTTGCATGTCAAATCAAAACGGAGAATTATCAACATAATTGTTCTAAGTTCATCTCTTAAGGTTATCTCATTCATTGCAACATTTTTCTGGAAGACGAGCGAGCGAGCCAGTAGCCCGTCATACAATCAACCGGAGGCTTCAAAGCGGATCAGAAATGATTTTCCAGATTTTTCTCGTTTGTGGCTGCTTATTGAGTGTGTCAGGAGAGAAAATTTGCTATGAGTCTGGCGTGCCTGGTTAGTGCTAATGTAATTGATTTTGATTTTATTAAGTGAAAATTGTTAGGGTATTATTGGAGGGAGTACAGAGGAAAAGTTCCACCCGATGCAGTACCAGGAGGTACTGATAGAACTGGGAAAACCACGTACATCGGAATGGCGATGATAAACGAGTATGGCATTTTACCAGCGACAATCCGAGATGGTAATATTACGGCCGTGGCGTCCAGCCACTACAAAGTGCTTTACGATGACCGGTTTCCTATGGTAATATGGCAATATAATAGTGCAATACTCTGCGTAAGCTGCGGTTTATTACCTTTGATAACTTTTAGGTTCTATGCAGTAATGACCATAGTAAATTCTTGTGGATTCCAACAAATACCAAAGAAGTTGGTCTCATTACAGAATGTTCTTTAGTCCACGGCGGGTTAAATGGCAACGAACCTAGAAATATAGGAAGAATAAATTACGATGGGCAACTTTTGATAGGGAAAGTGAGTACTACTTATGAAGCCGTAGATGGGCTGTGGATTCCTGTAGGTGATACTGAAAAGAGATTTTTGTCCTACGAAATCTTAGCATACGATTGCAAAAATGCAATTACCATTCGATAATTGTTAAAAGTGAAACAAACGTAAATAAAATATTTTACAATACAATTTCATTTATAAATGTAAAGTATTAAAATAAATTTTGAAAATATCACCATTATAAGAGTTTGCGTTTGACTTCTAAAGCGTAAAAAAAGAAGACGTAGATGGGCTGTGGGTTTGTGTCCTACGAAATCTTAGCATACGATTGCAAAAATCCCTCGCCTGGCAAATGATAGATGGTAATTGTTAAGAGTAAAAGAAACATAAATAAAATATTTTTTACATTACAATCTATGTAAGGCATTTAAATACATGTTAAAAATATTGTCATTATGAGTTCGCGTTTGACTTTTATAGACGTATGTGCCAAAACTCTGTGATTAAAGTGCAAGCGTCTACACTGCCGTGTAAAATAACAAAAAGTTGGCGGTTTTTCTCTCAAAAAAGCAGAGCCTGACACTTCTAGTAGTAAGTTATTAAATATTCTACAAATCAGCGCAAAATGTATTTTTGACAGCCCTCGACGAGTGCAGTATTTTGATGTCCCACTGGTCAAGCATTCAATTTACCCCATATATGCATTCCTGGTCTTCTTATCCACATTAACAAGTTTCATTTATATATAACCCAGACAATTTTAAATTTAGCTTAAACATTCAGAGCTGCATTTAATCAAAATTTTGCGCCTGTAAATATGTCACACACCATGCAAGCACCACAATGAATATCAAGTGGTAATAATGACAAAATAACAAGCGCACAAAAATGGAAAGTTGTTAAAAAACACCTTCGACCAAAAATATTAATATGAACTTGCACTATTTGTATTTGAGCACACACAATATATTTACTATATTCACTGAAAAAGTAACTAGAGTGCTGGCGGTAGCTAGTGTAGCATGCTGTGCATTTTCCAACAATTTTCAAGTGGAATTTCTATAAATGAGTTCCACAATCTCTCAAAATATTACTCATTAAAACAATGGCGCTCAAAAATTAAAATTTCTTCTAACTTACTATCATTGAGCACTACTTTTTCGAAGCTCAATTATACATAATGAACTATCAGTACCAAAGGCTGCAAACGACCGTAGGTAGAGAATGTACCCGCGGAACAAATATGAAAACTGGCAGAGAGCAGCAGTACCTATAAGTATTGGGGTAAGGCAAATTAATAATGAATTTGGACTGGCTTACTCACAGAATAGTATAGGCATGACCAGAAATTCTTAAAATTCTGGAAAATATAGATATGGAGTTTCAGCTGGAAATGTTTAACCAAATATACGACACAGGGATAATACCGAAAGAATGGTTGAAATTTACCTTCATAACTCTCCCAAAGAAACCTAATGCTAAAAGGTGTAAGGGATTTCGCACAACAAATTTCATGAGCCAAGTATTCAAAGTGTTCTTGAACATCATTCATGAAAGGATAAGGAAAAAGTGTGGCGAAACACTAAGTAGCAACCAATTTGTATTTTGAGCTGGTGTAAGCACAAGAGAAGCCTTATTTGCGTTACAAGTCTTAATACAGAAATGTGGAGATATGCAGAAGGACGTTATCATAAGTTTCATTGACTACGAGAAGACGTTTGACAGAGTAAGACATAAACAACTTATTCAAATACTGGAAGAAATACGCCTAGATGGAAAGGGTATACAAATAATTAAGGACTTGTACTGGAGCCAAACAGCAACTGTTAGAATTGAAAACGACAGTACAGAAGATATAGAAGTAAAACGAAGAGTAAGACAGGGATGCATTTTATCGCCAATCTTGTACGGGAGAGAGAAAGGAATTAAAGTAAATAGTGAAGTAATAAATAATATTCGATATGCCGACGACACCATTATGGTTGCATCAACTCAAGAAGATATGCAAGTCTTGTTAGACAGAGTTAATGAAGAAAGTGAAAGATTAGGCTTCAATATGAACGTCCAGAAGACGAAGTTTATGGTAGTAAGCAAGTAGAGAGTCCTAAATATGAGACTTAAGGTAGCAGGTAGCAATATAGAGCGAGTACAGAGATATAGATATTTAGGTACATGGGTAAGAGAAGAATGGGACAGTGACATGGAAGTTAAGACAAGATATAATAACCATAGACGGATTTAGAAAGATGAAAGTAATGTTATGTGATAAAGAATTAAGCATCGATCTATGACTGAGAGTAGTTAACTGTTACATATGTATGGCCAATATTAATGTACGGCTCAGAAGCACGGACTCTAGCGCAAGAATAGAAGCATTGGAAATGTGTGTCTTCCGGCGAATATTAAAAATTTTATGGCCAAGGCGGTGTACCAATAAGGAGGCCTTAAATAGAATAGGAAGAGATAGAAAACTTTTACACATAATGAAAAGAAAAAAAAGTTGAATATCTGCGACGCATACTGAGGCATGATACATACGACCTACTAGAGAAAATAATAATGGGAAATCTAGAAGGTACGAGGGTCATTCGTAATTAAAGAGACAAACTGACCTGGAGAAAAAACTGTTTATTTCTGCAAAATAAGACTTTTCCTACTTTTCAACATAATCCCCATCAACATTTATGCACTTGTCCTAATGGGTTACTAGCCTTTTTATACCGGCTGCAAAGAACTCTTTGTCTTGGTGTCGGAGCCAATTTTCCCACAAATTTCTTGACATCCTCGTTATCCTGGAACCTCGTGCCACGTAATGGCTCCTGCAGTGGACCAAACAAATGGAAATCAATTCGAGTTTCAAGCGAGGAAGTTAAAACTTTAATAGACCGGCCAGAACGGTGTTCGTCAGATACTGATTCTCGACCACTTTTGAACTGTTCTACCCACTTGTAAAAATTTCCACTGATTATACAACTTTCACCATACACTTTAGTCATTCTAGAGTATCCATTAGCTGGTTTTTCACCTTCAGCAATCAAAAAACGAATCACAGAACGTTGTTCAACCAATGTGGGCAGACCCGACATCGTTTAACTTAATTTTAAGGTTATAAACAGAGCCATGTTCATCAATCAGCTGATTAGAACTTAAGATCTTAAATGTATCAAACTTGTACTACCAACAGTCTTTTACACACTCCAATTTGTCTCTTTAATTATTGAATAACCCTCGTAGAAGAGGAGTGGGAAGATATAGCTCAAAAACATAAAAGAATGGACGGGGATCACCCTTTTTAACATAGCAAGAAACAGAAAAATTTTCAGAAATAACAACCAATCTTCACTAGTTGGAGCAGCACCTACAGAAGAAGAAGAACACATTTGCACAACATCTAACTGAAGTTTTTAAGTCGAATTCTAGAACAATAGATTAATAGGTAGAAAAGAAGCTCCACTTCAAGAGATAGCACTTCTTCAAACTTAATTTTAAATTGGCGCTTTTCGGTAGTTGCTCTAAAGTTTTCAGATGTTCTTTACATGATTCACTATTATGTTTTCCATGACAGCCCACTAAGAACCTTTCAAACGTTTTTTCAAAGTTCAAATAGCATCAATGTAAATTGCTATAATCCTAATAAAATACAAAAAGCTGTATTTTTTGTCTTTAGTATCATTTAATATCAAAAAAAGTATTTTGATCCGGCTAGGGTGTCATAAATGCATGGCAGTGAATAACCATTTTTTTAAAGTTACTAAGCCGACAATAGCCAATGCAAAATCTGTAGCAACCCGCTTCTTAACTAGCCAAATCCATAGACTTACTCTAGGTTGAATCGCACTATTCTTTTTTGTAGCTAAAATTACTTTTTAGCTCCTTCCCCTTTAGTGGCAATAGTCTGTCACTTCTGCGTTCTGGTGTTTTTTAAACCGTTGTTATATTAGAATAGGTTTTAGTTAGAATGCAACAAATTTTTAACTTTTGTATGCTGGTCAAGATTCAAACCACAACATGACATGACTATTACTGATTTCAGTTTATTACCCTGCACGACGTTGCCTGGATGCTATTGACTTGATGAACAACTGACAAATCTGATTTACAGTGCCCGAAGATTGTGCCTTCTTTGAGTGTTCCAGAATATTTATTAATATTGCTCACGTTAGTACGCTTCCAGTTTGGATCAGTATCTTTCCAAGCGTTGCCCTCTTACGGTCAATTCTTTATCATTACTTGATTCTGTCAGAACGACCCTTTTTGCTTGAAGATCATAATTTACAACTGTACCTACTACGATTTTACTGCATTATTGGGGAAAATGGTAGTTTTACTTGTGCAAGGAATCCGTCTTAATCATAAAGGACAACCTTTTTTCTATTTATGTCCAGTACCTCATGATCTAGGTCAAGTTAGCACCCATAAATTTTTAAAATCATAATAAACTACGTAAAAAAAAACAACGTATATACAATGAATTCTTACTTTAAGACTATATCATAAATAACGATAAAAACTTAGTATAAAGCACTATTATACTAAATGCAAGTAAAAAAATTCCACTATTAGTGGAACAAAAAATAAATACGTAAATCATGAAAATGACACGGTGCTTATTAAAAGCGTCTTTAAAGGTAGCTGTAAATAAAAAATTAAACAAGACTATACAGAACCTAATAGAAAAGAGACGAAAACTACAAATTTTAAGAAAATAATAACTGGAAATTTAAAGAAGCTTTAGAGATATGGGAAAGCTTCTGCGACACCACCAAGAAAATTAATTAAGGCAGATATCAGAGAGTAGATCTAATAGATGACAATAAATGGAAAATACTCTCTAAGTTAACTTACTTACTTACTCCTTGTGTTGACGGTCCTTTAAGGGCAATGGCTTCTCTTTCGAGTTTTCAGACTGCTCAACTCCTACTAGGGCGATTTAGATTTGCGCTTGGTCATCGGTCTTATTAACTTTTTTCACCTTTCTCTACTTTTTTCTATCCGCCGTTAAATGCTCTAGTTATCTACTCCCGCTTTTTCGATGTTTTTTACATTGTCTTACCACATTTTCCGGGATCAACCTTTAGGTCTTTTACTTTTTTGAAACCCTTTTGCAACACCTACATGCGCACATTCTTTCTAAATGCTTTAGCCATCCCACTCTTGTGCAACCGTTTTAATTCGAAATTGTATTTTATTCGCCACTCACCATTTTCCATCACCGTATATTCTTCCGAGGATTTTTTTTACAAGTTACTGACGCACTTTCTTGTTTTTTGTTAAGAGTCCATGCCTCTGATCCATACATTACAACCTGCCCTACAACTGTTTTATGCACTATAATGCACATAATGCATAAAATAATCTGTTTTTGGTTGCTATTCTCGCTTCTATGTCGTCTTCAATTATATTCTTTTTAGTCGCTACCGCCCTTAAGTATTTAAACGTTCCCACCTTCTCAAATGTTTTGGTTTATTAGCAGGTCTTGTTATCATGTTGTCATGAACTTGGATTTGTTTTAATTTATGCTGAGACCCACACTTTTGTGGCTTATTCCAACTGTGTAAATACTTCTTGTAATTCGGACTTGTTTCTTGATATGCTAACCATGTCATCGGCATATGCAAAGATTTGCATAGTTCTCTTCATTATAGTCCATTTTCTTACTGTTGTTACTTGCACTATTATATGCTCTAATATTAGGTTAAATATACTTGTTGATAGAAAATCTCCTTGCCTCAACCCTTTCTTTATTTCGAATTCTTCGGATAAAATCTCTTGTACTTCTACTCTCGCTTGTGAATCTTTTAGACACTTGTTAATCTTGGTTGCACTTGCAATATATTTAATATTTCATATCACTGTAGTAATTGAACCGAGTCGTATGCCTGACCAAAGTCTATAAATAAGTAGAATAAATCAAGGCCCTTTTCTTAACTTTTTCAATTTCTTGTCTTATTGTAAAAATCTGATCTAATGTGGATTTTTCTTTCCAAAATCCGCACTGATAGTCCCTTACCACTCTTTTAGGTCAACTTAATATCCAAATGTCCATTTCAAAGATTATATCACTATCAATAGCAGCTAGCAGTAAATGATGTTTATAGGTAGCGTTTTTGATGGTTGTTCGTGTTTCTATATTTTCATAAACCTTTACTGACTTTCCAGCGGCCGTTTAAAGTTTACAATTGCAATCATTTTTATCCTTCCTATATCCAATAGCAAAACATACAATTATTCATTTCTTCGATCATCGGCGTAGACACTATTAGAATTATGCTTGAGAATGGCAGCTCGCATTTTCCGGGTTGGGGCTTTAGCACTGTAGCTTCTTTCCACTAGCCCGTTTTATTTTTCCTGCTGAAGGACCTTAGAATCTTTTTATGGCTTTTTGCACCTACTTCTAATATAACACATCTTAACGAAAATTTAACAGCCCAATTATCTAGAGCTTTTTTCATATATCTTTGCAACATTTTTCGTTAAGTTTTATACAGTAATCTTATTTAGTTTATCAATTTTTATTTATTGCCATGTTTTTGGTCACTTATTTGGCAGTTTCAAATTACAGTGGGTGCGTGAGTGCGTCAATCAATGTTTTTGGTCTAACCAACCTTATTGCTTGTTGCGTTTCTCGATTGTTAACTAGGAAGTTTTTTGGGGACATTGACAAACACAGTTTGTAGCCACACAAGATAACCTATGAAGCGGAACAATTAGGACAGAAAAGTGTGATTGACTATATTACCTACACACGAAGCATGAGATACGCCATAAATGATGTGAAAGTCATAAGAGGGGCAGAACTAAGTACAAACCACAATCTAGTGGTAACGGATACTAACCCAAGGGAGAACGAAACAAAAACTACGATAAAATAAACTTATATACACCACAAAACCCACACACACAACAACAATACGAGGAAAAACTAGCAGAAAAACTAAATATACTAGAACAACAGGAACAACGAGAAGAAAATTCATCGACACTAAACAAAAGATGGAATACATTCCAAGAAACAATAATACAAGTAGCAACAGAAACATGCGACATAAGGAAGATACAGGAAAACCCAAAAAGGAAAAGAACCAAATAGTGGAACGAAAATGTAAAGATAAAGGTAAAGAAAAGAAAGAGGCATGAAAAAAACATCTAAGGGAAAAAACAGATCAAAGTAAAAGAACATACATAATAAAAAGGAATGAAGCAAAAAAAGCAGTGAAAGAATCCAAGAAAGCGGCATGGGAATACTTCGGAAAGAAAATTGAAGGAAACTATATTGAAAACCAAAAGCAATTCTGGAATATAGTCAAAAAACTAAAGGAAAACCGCTCACTAAAAATACGAAATATTAGAAATCCCGAAGTACAAATAAAAACTAACACAGAAGAAATACTACAAACCTGGAAAGAATACTATAAACAAAAATTTGGGGAAAACGACATAGAAAACTTGGTAGAAGAATAAGAAGAAGGAAACAATGAAGTAAATGAAGCAAATGAAGAAATAACAAATGAAGAAGTGAAGGAAGCACTAAAGAAAACAAAAATGGAAAATCACCGGGAGAAGACAACATATACCTCGAACTACTCTAAAGAGGAGGAGTAGCAGCAATCCAGTGGTTGAGATGTATATTCCAACAAGCATGGAAAGAAGAGGAAATACCACAAAAATGGAAAAAAATATATAATAACAGCTATCCATAAAAAAGGCGAAACTACCAATTGCGACAACTATAGGGCAATATTCCTGGCGCCAGTGCCTTTAAAAGTATACACCAGGATAACAGAGAAAAGACTTAGAAAATAAATCGAAGGCAAAATAGAAGAAGAACAAGAGGCTTTCCGCCCTGGGCGACAAATGCGAGACCACATCTACACCCTACGAGCCATAATAGAAAAGACACTAAATAAAAACAAAGAATTATATATAGCATTCCTCGATCTAAGAGCAGCATTCGACCTGGTCCCAAGAAAACATGTCTGGGAAGCCCTAAAGGAACTACAAATAAGCAAAAAATTGGAAAGAAATGTCAGAGCACTACACAGGACAGTAATGGGAAAAATAAAGTTAAACGGAAAAGTTTCAGAAGAATTCCATATGAAAAGAGGAATCAAACAAGGTGATAGCCTAAGCCCCCTTCTGTTCGTAATATATATGGATAATATTCATAAAACATGCAAAAGGGAAACAAGAAAAACGGTACTCGGATACCACAATCTAAACCCAGTGAAATTGCAAGACCTGTCATATGCAGATGATATACTGCTATTGGCAAGAAACCCGGAACAACTACAGAAAAATATCAATATATGGAAGAACCACCTAGAGGAGAAGGGAATGGAAATAAACATACAAAAAAGCAAGGTCATGCATATAACAAAAACAGAGGTAAATAGGGCAGAAATTCAATTAAACCAAAACACGTTAGAAAACGTAGACTCATACGAATACCTCGGGACGATAGTTAGCAAAGACGGAAGGGTACACCAAGAAATCAAAAACAGAATAAGCAAGAGTAATAAACTATACTACCAAATAAACAACACACTAATCAACAAAAAGGAAATAAGTAAAAAGCTAAACTACACTTATATAAAACAATCTACACGCCCACCTTACTATATGGCTCTGAAACCTGGGTAATGTTGGATAAATACAGATCTAGTATGACAGCTGCGGAAATGAAATATTAAAGGACTCTTTGTGAATGTGTTGCAAAGACTTTAGCGGCAGTGGCGAGAGTGAGGACTGGTTTTGATACTTAAAATGTCTGACGACGTGATCAAGCAAGTGGAGGAACTTGTTTTGGAGAATCGTCAAATGAATGTGGAACACATCGCCTCCAAAGTTGGCATTTTCGTGGGATCTGTGCACACAATAGTGCATGAAGACTTGAAAATGCAAAAAGTGTCCTCTAGGTGAGTGCCACGAATGCTGACAGATGATCATATGGCTGCGCGCGTGGCATGTTGCCAGGCAATGTTGGTGCGTGATGAGGTCATAAATAGGACTTTTTTATCGATTGTGACAACGGATAAGACATGGATGCCGTTTTTCAATCTTGAAACGAAGCACCAGTCATCTTAATGAAAGCAAATAGACTCATCACCTCCAAAAAAATTTCGGGTAAGAGCCAGTGCTGAAAAAATGATGGTGGTCGTGTTCTGGGACAGCGACAGCGTAATCCTTACTTATTGCTTTCCAAAGGGCATTATGGTGACATCTGTATCCTACCAAGATGGTTTAAAGAACAAATTTCTTCCAGGAATTTGTGAAAAACGGCTGGAAAAGGCTGCACGTGTGCTCTTTCACCAAGATAACGCACCAGCGCATTGGGCGAACGCGGCGCAAGAGTTTCTTCGTTACAACAACTTTGAAGTGATTTCTCATGCTCTCTACTTACCTGACCTGGCTCCTAGCAACTTTTGGCTGTTTCCATCGATGAAAGTTACTGTCCGTGGTTGCAAATTTACTAGTGGTGTCGCTATTGCATCAGCAATTTTTTAGTGGTCAAAAAGAACTCCTAAAGAAGCGTTTGCAGCGGCCATGGAATTATGGCGTCGACGTTGTGGAAAATGTATACGGCTGCAGGGAGATTACATCGAGAAGTGACACAAGTGTCACAGTTTTCGTGTGATTAGTTTGTGAGAAAAAAAATCGGAGGTGTTATAACGTAAATATACCTCGTACATTTACCATGATACACAAAGTGTTCCCGCCTGTAATAATGAACAATGAATGAAATCCTGTAGTAACAAAACATAGTACCTCGGCCTTTATCTTGATCAAAGGATCACATAGAAGAAGTACATCCAATCCAAAAGCAGACAACTTGATATGAAATTTCGACGAATGCAATGGCTTCTTTGCAGAAACTTAAACCTCTCCCAGAACGACAAATTATTGCTCTATAAAACCATACTAAAGCCCATATGGTCCTACAGCTCCAACTCGAAATCGTCATCGATCAGTAGCATCGAAAGATTTAAATCAAATGTAATACAGATAATTACACTTTATGGTACGCGAGCAATCAGGCATTATAATGACCTGAAGATTTTTTTTGTCACGAGTGAAATACTGTTTTTAGTTTCTTTTGCTAAAGTCATATCTGTTGATGATCCATGTACAGCAGCCTTTTGTAAAAAATTATTACTATAATTGGTGATTTTGATATATTCATAATCGTATAATTTAAACATCAAATGCATTTTGCTCCCTTAACTACAAATTTAGCAAAATTCGAAACAGGCGTTCTTAATCAGCTTCAATTAACTCTCGACATTCGCGAGCACGCAACTCGAGCGCCGCAGCCCCCAAGATTTGCATTACACCAATTTAAAAGTTTGCTCGGCCCGGCGCCGCCGCCGCAGACCGCCGAGTGGCCCAATCTGCAATTAAAATTTCGGCCGCAATTAACACGTATTTGCGCGAGTATTTAGAATGAATGGCCGCCATAAATCCGGGGCAGCGCGCGACCACCCAAACTGCGTGTTTGCATGCCGGCCGCCAGCTGCAGCGGCGGCGGGCGCGGGCGTAATTAAAAAATTTTAATTACGCGGCGTCCGCCAAATGCCAATTTCAGCGCCCTTTGCAGACGGCGCGGCCCCTGGGCAACGCTTGCGCTTCCGCTCAAGAAGCCCGCGAGAGGCCGCTTGCTCATTAAAATGCAGGTGGATTTGCAGCCGAGTTCGCGGGCCCGTGATTATTTTTTGAAGTAATTACAAGGGTTGCAAAAATAGCGGCGCGCTCGCTTGCGGCCAGGGGCGGCCGGCAGCGAGGCGCGCTCGAGCCCGTGTTTGGTGCCCCGCTTAAATTAATTATGAAATAATTTACGGACGCTTTAATTGCCTTTATTGTTTGCGCTTTTACCTGCAGACAGAAAATTTCGCGCAATAAAAAATAGATTAGCAACTTTGCTTTTGTTAATGGAAATTTACGAACTGATTTATGCTTCTCCATTTAATTTATTTTCATAAATGATTAATGCAACGAGTCGTACGACAACTTTCTATAAAACTAGAAATAATAATATTGCACAAGAAACTTCAATAAGTTGTTTACTGATACATAAGATTTGCAAACATAAAACAGCTTTAAGTTTAACTGTAAATAGAAAGTTATAAAAATTCTCCGAAACATATGAAATCTAAAATGAGCTATAAAAAAACTTTCTACGGAAATCGTAACATTACAAATGCATATAGAAGGATAACGTAAAAATTTCGTACTGCATCAATGGTAATAAACAAATACTATTTCGTGTGTATATAAAAGTAGATATACAATTGTTACTGCACTATAAAAGGAAAAGATTTATGTGCTAATAAAATATTTGTAAGAGGAAAGAGTAACTACAGAAGAAATAAATAAAAGGTTGGAGATAGTGCCAGTACTCACCAAATAGGAAAAAATAATCTTGTGAGTTCAGTTTTTTTTAATATTTCCAAATATTACACAATTTGTCCTATAAAATTGGGCAATAAGTATTTTATAGGCATTAAAGTGTAAAATAAGTATCACTGCTTATAACATTTACGCATGTGAAGTAGATGTCTAGCAAATCCTTCCCTTACATTATCATAGTACTATTTAACATAAAATAAATTAATTACAATTGAAAGTGAAGATAGCTATGGTGGTTTAAACCTTTTCAGTCTTTTTGGTTCCTCTTTATCATAGTCCACTAGGATGAGCACTAAGTGTGTTTCTATATCGCGTGCTGTAGTTTTCAATTTCGAATTTCACTGTGGGTACACTCAGGTCACTTAAAATCATTACATTGAGGACGTATCACGGTGTGCTGACGATCGTTCGTACCACTTTATTTTGGAATTTTTCAAGGATATCCAAGTTTGATGTAGCTGCAGTTTTCCACAAAAAATCCTATAAGTCCTTATTGGTTTGAGAGCTATTTTATAGATTATTAGCTTATTTTCAAGTAACAGTTTGGATTTTCTTTCTATTAGCCAACATAATTTACGAAGCTGTAGTCCAAGTAGTTTAGTAGTTTTCTCTTATTGAACGTGGGAGTTCTCCAAGTTAGTCTCCTACTGAAATGTAGTCCCGATATTTGACTGAGCCTTTGTGGATAAACTGGTGTCCATTTAAAGATACTGATAAACATTTATCTCTTTTTATAGTGAAAGTAACAAGGCGGGACTTGAATTTGTTCACTCTAAAACAGTGTGGAATTTTGTTGAGGGGAGCTTGGAGATACCTCGATGCAGCTTGTGGATTTACATGGCTAAAATTGCCATATCATCTGCGTGAGTAGCTTATGTTGTTAGAAAAGATGTGGATAGGTCGGGCATATATAATAAATATAATATGGGACCTAGGGCACTACCCTGTGGAACGTCCGAGGAGATCGGTTGAAGAGATGCCGATTTCATATATAAGACCTTAACAGTTCATATACCTGGTAGGGTAAGTATGTTTTTAGTTTACAGAACATTTTTCCTTCAAATCTCTTTCAAGCATCCTGTGCACCTGCTCGATAATGCCGTGCTGACTTCGAAAACCACATTGATCTTTAGGAATTAATTTTTAGTGGTCCAGGATTAGTAGTATTCTACGTAAAATACGTTTTTCAGACGGGATAGAAGCCTGTACGATGTTATTTCTGCTGGTGGTTTGCCTGGTTTCGCTAGAATCATGATTTGAGCTGTTTTCCACTGGCTTGGAAAATGCCAAGTAGTGAGAATTGCGTTGTACAGGTGTGTAAGAACTTGGTAAACGCTAGACGATAGTCCTAGTAATTAGATCGTAGCCTAAAGCTTCTTTCATGTCGACCTTATTTATTTTTTGTTCTACCTCTCTGTTGGTTAAAGGATTGAGAATGACTCATTTAGAATGGTGAGTCCAGGAATGCGAGGGTTTTTATTTCTTCATCTGGGAGTTGACGTGGGAAAGATGTAAAGACTTTGATAAAATATTTAACAAAAGCACTAGTCTTTTCTTTGTCACTGTGAACCCAGTTTATTCTTTCTTTTTAACAGAGAATATGTGCAGGGTAATTTGTTTTAATTTTTGTACTGCTCTTTATAGCGAATATTCTGTTCGTCTGAGGTTTTTTAGATAGTCCTAAATTCCTTGATTTGTATGTTGGAAAAAGAATTTTTTTAATTGTTTGTTAGTCCTATTTATGGCCTAGATCCGATCTAGTAAGTTGTCAACGTTTTCTGAGACGGCATTTTTTAGCTATTTTATCTTTTGTGATGATAACAATGCCTTTAATTTGTAAGGTGATTATCAGCCCGGGAGAAGCTTCCCATTCTATTTGTTGAATGCGTTCTGTGAGCTAGACTATTGCTCGTTGTATATCATGCTCGCTTTTTAGTGGAACATGCAGATCTACTAAGTACCCGAGTCGGTTTCGAAACTATTTCTAGTCTATGCGTTTATTATGAAGTGCGGGTTGTGGTTGGATTTTAGTTATGTGTGAATTTACAATTATTGTAATGACCGAATGATCTACTGTTGCTCAAAGCAGATTGCGATAGTATACTGATAATGATATCAATGTCTAAATGGATTCTTCGGTAATCTGTGGGCCAGTAGGTGGATTCCTCCGTAGACAAGTAAGTGAAATTGTTTTCTTGAATAGAGGCCAATAATCGTCTGTCACTACATATTGACCTATATGTTTTAACAGTACAAAAAGGCATCAAGCACCACGTCATCTTAGACAACCATCCCAACTCGCTAATGGAGCAACTCCCAAAACTAGTAATCAATAAAAGACTTATCAAGCTATGACCAAGTGGACTAATTCAAGTTATTGTATCCATGTTTATTTAAGTTTACAAAAGTGATATCATTGGATATCCTCCTTGATCGTGTTATTTGGCACTAGTCCATCTAGTAGTTGCCAGCACTTTAGCTCATAAGATTATGTATTATTCTGATTGCTAAATAAATTTTAAAAAATACTAAGCACTAGTTTCTCTCTTGATCTATCTCATTTATATCTCTATATATATATTTTAAGTTAGTAGGACTATAATGATTGTGCTCGGTTCACTTCTCGAGAATGACTGACTAACTGTGGCAGATCAAAATGCCCCAACATTGGAAAGCAGATAGCAGAGATTTCAAAGAAAGCAAAACTAACCAATCGCGCGACAGGTCTTAATTGTGCGTAATTAAGAATTTTTGACGTATGAGTGGATATTTTTTACAAAATTTTGTCATTAACATCAAAAAACTTATCACACTCAACTGAACTCTTGGGGCTAAATATCCGCAAATTTCGACGTTTCTTCTAATTACAAAAAAAATTAAAGGAACAAAGTGTATGAAAAGCTTTGACAAAATCCTTAGAAAGTTTATAACAATTTTCTAAGTGAAATATTTGTGAGTGCAATTCTTCTTCCTCTCTTAGGACACATGGAACAGATAGTTTATAATAAAAGTACTGGTGTTAGCCTCTGCTCATCTAAAGGCTTTTCTAAAAGGTTTGCATTGGTGAAATGTTGGAAACATTCTTTCTTTTCGCACCCATAGTGTTGTAAGATCCTAAGGATGTCTAGTATTTTGGTTTGTAGGTTTTTTCGGTTCAGTTATCGACGAAAGGAATAGATGTAAACCAATTATTCATTTTTAATATGCAAGACGTTCCAAAAAGATAGCTAAAGGTAAGCTTCCTCAATTTGTGATTTTGCCGAGGTACAGATCTTTATTCAACATATATTTTGTAGGCACACTGCAAATTATATATATAAAAAGAGTGCTGCTGCTGCTGCTGTCACACAGGTCAAAGGTCAAATCGTTCGTGCCTTTCCGTGCCGACCCGAGCGCCTCCGAAGGACAAATTTCGGCACGGCTGCAAGCGCGACCGAGGTAATATATTTCCGGAACCGCAAGCGATGGAAAATTTTCATTTGAGAGCGGGTAATATAGCACTTATATATAAAAAAAAATTATGAGTGCTGTCACACAGGTCAAAGGTCAAAGGTCAAAGTTCAACTCTAACTGGGTATACGTAAATGCGTTGTCATGGCAACAGCGTACGCCAATTATGTCAAACATATACTCTAATAATGAAAGTGATAGAGGTCTGGGAGACTGGAGACAAGTGTTTCCTAAACTAAATGTTGTCATTTCGGCTCACATTAATGGCCATAACTCAAGACATTTTGCTATACAGTTATAAAGAATTGGATTTCAATCGTACAATTATTTGCTAAACATTTTTGACATTTTATGAATTCTTTTTTAGGCCAAAATTTCGACCACTCGAAGCAAAGGTGCTCACAGTTTCGAGCTTACAGTGATTGATATGGGGGGAAGAACTAGTCGTTACTTAAAATTGTAATGATAGCATACTTTGTTGGATTAGTAAGTATCCCAATTACGCAAATAGTGGCAAAAGCATCAATTTTTTTTGGTTATACTCTTGTTGTTAAATCTCAAATAATCCAACAAATATTTAAATCTATACCTGCTCATTGTTGCCTCATAGATAACCCCACACCTTTGTTTGAAGTAACCGAAGAAATAACGGATAATTTAGTTTTATATTCTTATAGTTTTTTATTGTAGTATTAACAATTGCTAGTAAAAACTTTGATCATATACTCCAACGTTTTATTTGAATAAGAATTCCAGTTTCTTCCGGAGTTCTTTGGGTCGTATCTCTATTGATGACCGTATTTTCCTTTCAGACCAATTTCAGATATAGTGAATGTACTAAGTTGACTAATAAACTGATAGCCATATTCATTGCTTTTATGTATGTTTAATTTCCTACTTTTTTAATATCCTTCTGACTATCAATACGACCATTAACTCTTTTGTCTTCAAATCCAAACCTGCTTGTTTGAAGATAATTTAAAAAACTGCAATTTAATTTTTTCTTTGGTAATGCAGAATCATTTTCGTCGACAGACAATGTGGATTTAATCTCTCTATCCATATTTTTAAACTCTAAATCGCTTTCTTCCCCGCTAAAGCTTTCTTCGAGATCAAAATTTTTGTAAATATCTTCCAATTTACTTTACTTTTTTTTTAACATTATTGCCGATTTACAACTAGTCTAGGAGCTAACAAGCAAATGTGTTCTAAGACTATATATGACATGTAGGGGGAAACCGCCCAACGGCGGGCCCCGCATGCTGCTTAATGCTAGTTATTTTAGTCTACAATCTTACATCTATTTAATCTTCTAATTACATTTGTGTTATCTAATAGGTTGAGTGCTAGCACATTTGGGTGAGAATGAATTCTGGTAACATAGTTAGTTTTATATCTATCGATTTCATCTCTAATCCATGCTATCTTTAGGTTGTTGTGCAAAGTGAGGTTTGAGATGAACCATTCCGCATTGGCTATAGTGCGCTGTAAGATTGCAATATTTGAGGGTTTTGAGCATCCCCACAGTTGAATCCTGTAAGCCCACACTGGAATTATCACTGTTTTATACACTAACACTTTGTTGTTTATTGATAACTTAGATCTTCGTCCTAGGAGCCAGTACATTTTTTTAATTTTGAGGTCTAATTCTTTTCTCTTCTAGTGATGTGAACTTTCCATGTGAGCCGCTTATCCAAATGTATGCCAAGATATTTCACTTCGTCCTTGGTTGATATTTGAGAGGCTTTCAGGTAGAGCGGAGGAGTGATACCTTGTTTGGTCGTAAATGTTATGGCTGTTGATTTATTTTTATGTGCCATTTGTTTAGTCATTATTGCAAATTGTTGAGATAGCTTTGAAGTATAGACGATGCTTGCACAGGATCGGTGTCAGATACTAATAGAGCAGTATCATCCGCATACCTGGCAGTAACTTGTTCTTTTTGAGGAAGGTCAGCTGTGAAGATTAGATATAGCACAGGTCCCATGACTCTGCCCTGGGGGACACCAGCTTCAATAATGTGGAGGTTAGACAGGCTTTCTGCGTGTTTGACCTGATAGTGTCTTTTACTTAAGTAGGATTTAATGAGATGGTAATATTTGTGAGGCAGAGATTGTTTAATTTTGTAGAGTAGACCGGGATGCCAAACTCTATCAAATGCTTGACTGACATCTAGAAAAACATCTACACAGTACCTTTTTCCTTCGAAATCATGTTCTATAACGTCAACCACCCTATGTACCTGTTCTATGGTGGAATGTTGTTGTCGGAACCCGAACTGATGTTGGTGAATCAGTCTTTGTTTTTCAATTATAGGTAGCATTATTTTCAGTATTAGTTTCTTTAGTACTTTAGATAGAATAGGTAATAGAGATATTGGTCTGTATGATGTGGTTTCATGTGCAGGTTTGCCCGGTTTAGGAAAAAGGATTATTTGACCAAACTTCCATTGTATAGGAAAATATTGAAGCCTTATGACTGCATTACATATTTGAGTGAGAGCCATTATAGCCTTGTGGGGTAGTTCTTTCACGACTTTAGCGGTAATGAGATCATATCCGAGTGCTTTGCCATTTTTTAGATTTTTAATCACAATTTTTATTTCTGAGGGCGAAAATGGTTGGGCTTGGTTGGTAAGGAGTCTGTAGGTAATTTAGTATTTCACTTTCTTCTGCAGCTGTAGTAGCCATAGGATGAGGTTGAAATATCGTTGATTTGCAAATAATTCGGCCTTTTCTTCGTCTGATCTTACCCACAAGCCGTTGTTTTTACGCAATGGAGGAATAGGATTGTTTGGGCGTTTGAATTTGCGAGTGGCCTTCCACAAAATATACTCACCATGTGGGTAGGGAGAAAGGTTTCTGACATAATCATCGTATGTTTCATTTCTCCAATCCTGTAGTGTTTGTTTTAGTTCCCGTGTTAACCTATTTAATCTGTTTTTGTCTGCTGGGTGTTTAATTCATTGCCAAGTATTTCTGGCTCCCCTTTCTTTCCGCAAGCTTATTTTTGATGTGTGGTGGATAGTTATCGATGATCACGGGGTCATCACCACTAGATGGTGTAGAGTAATAGGCTGCGTGGTGTATGATGTTCGTCAATCTTTAAACCGCCGTGTCTATTTCGTTTTCTGTCGTTAAGATACCTGAATAACTAAATTACTGGTTAGATACTCTTTGAATGCTTTCCAGTTTGTGTGTTTATTGTAAAGTGAAGGTCTCTTTTGTTTAGTAATGATCGATGTACTCATTGTGACGATTATAGATGAATGGTCAGAGAAGAGATCAAAACAGGTTTCTACTTTACAGTACCTAGGACATATGGCCTTGGTGACGAAGAAGTCCATAGCATCTGGAATTTTGTTTAAATCAGATGGCCAATATGTGGTCTCACCTGTTGCTAAGTAGCCGTAGTTGTTGCCTGCATCGCCTTGATTAGTTCTCGGCCTTTAGTAGTAGTAATTCTAGATCCCCATATTGGATCTTTTGCATTGTAATCCCCACCAGCAATAAATTTATTTCCTAGCTTTTGAAAGAACATTTCATATTGATGCCGTATTGTATGTCTTTGTGGACTGTGTATGGCTGCTATCACTAGGGAGCCATTGAAGCCTTTGACATTTACGATGGTGCCTTGTATAAATTCAGTAGAAAACTCTTCCATTACGTGATGTGATATCTGATTACTAATGATGATAGCTGAACCGGCATGGGCTGTACCATCCGGGTGGTTGATACAATAAGTTGAATAGTGAGGTATTTTGAAGTAACTGTATTAGGTGAAATGGGTTTCAGAAATTAACAGGATATCAATTTTCTGCTGTTTAAGATGTTGGGTTAGCCCGTTTGCATTCCATAGACCAATGTCTAGGGTATCCATTATTTTAATTTGTTTACTAGCGTGGTTAGCAGAGTTAGCATCGTGCTGTTCTGGTTCATTAATTGACTAAACATTGTTTCGAATTTGGATAGAATTGTGATACTGATATGTCATTGGTGTTTGTATTCTGGGTTTGGTTGTTTATGAAGTGGGGTGATGTAACATGAGCATAAGATAAATTGTTTAAGTTGGAAGTATATGCTTTTTGTTCAAATATTGGCTTGTTCATATTCTTTATGGCTTGCGCAGTTGGAGGAGGTACTGTTTTGCTTCTGTTAAGTTGTATTTGTTGATAAATCCGGAAACCTTTATAGTTTGTAGGGTGCGGGCCTCGGCACAACGCGCAAGTGGCGGGACTGTCTTTAGATTTTGTGCAGACGGCAGTTTGCTGTTCATCTCCACATTTAACGTATAGGAACGTTTTAGTGAGCCTTTGCTATGTCCATAGGTTTGTCATCTTGTGCACTGAATAATTGTAGTTTTTTTTCTTGGAGGTTCTATTTTTATCTGTTGATAGTTTAGGTATTTTATTTCGTAGACTTTTTATTGTTCTGGGCAGGCTCAAGATCGACAAAGAACATAGGTAGAGGGTCCTTTGATATTCTATGTCTGATGTTAGTAATGTTACGGAAAGTGTGGCCATGCTTGAATAATTCGTCCTTGATTTCTTCAATGTCTATAGTATGATGCAAGTTTCTAATTAGCACCCTGTAGGCTCTTTCATCTTTTATCTGGTAGGTATGGTATACAATATTTATATTTTTTAGATGTGAGATTAGCGTTCTGTAGGAGTCCGGGCTGTAGTGCTGTATTGTTCTCTTTCTAGAACTCGAGTTAGATCTTCAATCATTTTATAGTAATTTGTAACTCCATATACAAAGATAGGAGGGGGTTTGTGTATTCTCTGTTCGGAACTTTCACTAGATTTTTGTGTTGTCTCATTTGTGTTCGTGTTATCCAATCCGCTAAATCTATTCTGAGTGTTTGTTAGATTTTCATTGTTTTGTTGCATTGTACGTTTTGGAGTGATTCTCTTGCGTTTTTAATTTGTTGCCACGGATGTTGTGTTTAGTCGTCGGATTCATCGATGGTTATGTTCTGTGATGTATCCGATTGTTGAGTGCTAGGTGATGGACCAGGAAGAGCTATGTTTGCATTAGGGTAGGTTTAGTGTGTAGGTAAATAATTATAATGTTGAGTTTCTGATGTAAAGGTATTATTTTGAGCATACGGCATAAATCCATACTGGTATGATTGCTGATTCCCGTATGGCGGTTGTGAATTGTAAAATACTTACGGTTGAGGTAAATACATATTTTGGCTGTTATTTTGCAAATTCTGCATAATTGCAGAATTGCAGAACTGGTAGTTAGTTACGATTAAAGATTAGAAGTAGTTTAAATGTTTTTAACTTACACTTTTGGTTTGTGTATGTCAACTGATATCAATAACAGCGGGCCAGATGTTTAAACGTGCACTGATGATAACTTGCAGCGATCGCAGTACACACATCCGCACTCACTCGCTGTTTACAGCGGAATCATCAATTTACTTTATGTGAATAGATATGCGTGTTATCTTTAGTATTGTAAAATTTCAAAAACGGATTTTCTTATAAAAACGTTTTGAATTAAAAATTATGCAAAGGCTAAGTTTATAATATTTTACCAAATAAATTTTAGTAGGTTTAGCTTTTTGGCGTTAAAGGTACTTTGGAATTCTTTAGCGACATTTTAGCAGTTATAGATGAACTGTGATTGCATGTGCAATTATAAAGTTTAAAACAGGAATTTGAAGTGCATTATAATTTGAATATTTGATAAATTGTTAAATTCCAACGAAAACAACGTAATTTGTATCATTTATGTTCTTTGAACAATATCTTTTGTTGGGAGATTAGGGCAATATTAACTGTTAGAACTAATTTTAATCATTTTGTACTGTACCATATATGTGTGATTTTTGAAATATAAACAAATAGCAAGTAAAAATAATTCCAGTAAAGATCAAAAACAGAGAACATAGAGAACATGGCTATGTAGAATGATCTTAAGTGACTTATAGTAAAATTGTTTCTCATTTATGTTGGTGTGGCGGCCTTTTCGCCCTTGAACCGCTTTATATCGCGGCGGCATGCGGACCTTTGATATCAGCTACGTTTTGCCGTCGCACACAAACGGCATGGGCTTTTGCTCAGACGAGGCTTTCACGCCCCGCAGCGCGGCCAGTTCGGTCGTGTCTTAATCCGCATAAATTCATATTCACGCACCGCAGCGCGGCCAGTTCGGTCGTGTCTTAACCCGCATAAATATACGCATCGCAGCTCGGCCAATTTGGTCGTGTCTCAACATCCCGCAGATACCAGATCCGCAACGCAGAGGTGGCCACCTTGGAATCGCCGACGAAGCCGAAGAGGAAGCCGATTCAGGTGAGCGATTTGGAAATTCATTGGTTGATATCGGTAGCCGCCCCCATCCGCTTACGCGACGGCCGTTTAAGGGACGATTTTGGCCTTATCGGTTGACCTTCCACTACGGGCCGTACTACGTTTCCACACCGCACCACGAGAGCGGCTATTTACACGCCTGCCTCTCCATTTTTTGGTCCTTACGAGCCGGATCGGTATCGTATCCCACACCGCACCACGAGAGCGGCTATTTACACGCCTGCCTCTCCATATGTCTTCTGACATATTTTTTTTAATAGATATAATTGTCATTTTAACAAATACATGTTATTCATGACATTGATATTTATAGATAAATAAACAATAACAGAAACTTATTGCTAGGACAGTAATAACAATCTTTAAAAAATTTAAATGTTTTTGTGGTTCATTTTTATTAGTTATTTACCATCGGGTTTCGAGATACACAAGTTTTGAGGAAGTTTGCGCTTGAGTTTGTGGTGTATGTTTTGTCTACCGATACTGTAGTAGTTTGTGCCATCACACTCTCGGATGTTTTAAAAGAATTTGCTTGAACTTTCTCTGATAAAATCACTGATGAACTGTAGGCATTTTAAGTTCATGGAGTAGTTCGTTCTTGATGAACCATGGAGCGTTCACTGATATTTTGAAAACTTTGTTTTAAAGACGTTAAATTTTTTTAATGTTCGACTTAGCTGTGTTGCTCCAGAGCGGTGATGCGCAGAGAATCAACAACCTTATTATAGACTTGTATATTAGGGTGGCACATTTAGGCTTAAGTAAAAATTTTCTATTTATAATAGGATAGAGTTAGACTAGTCTGGCATAGACTTGGTTGAGTTTCAGATCTATATAAACTTTCCAGATGAGTCGTGTAACAAGGAGTATCCCTAGGTACTTGACTGCAGCATCAGTGGGGTTCCATAGGATAATGTTTTGGTCGATTGTGAGGTTGGTAGAGTTTACAATACGTCTTAGAATAAAGATTTTTGCTTAGGTTGATTTGTATGTTCCATTTGTTATACCATGGGCATAGTTGGTGAATCGTATTCTGAAATTGATTGATGGCTAGGTTGAGATCGATGTGCTGGGTTAAGTCAGCTGTGCCGTCAGCAAAGGTTGCTAATGTTGCAGGCGGGACGTCAGAAGCGAAGATGGTAAATAGCAGCGGTCCTAACACGCTTCCTTGTGGAACAACAGCTTTGATTGCTTTCGATTCAAAAACAGCAAAATTTATAGTTATAGCGAAAGTTCTTTATTCAAAAAAGAGAAAACTATTGCTTTAATGTAGTTGGCTATTCGGAGATTAATGATTTTGCTTTTCAGATCTTCGATCCAGACCTCATCGAAGACCTGGGCGATGTCAAGGAAAACTGCTACTGTATAACTTTTGTTTTCGAACCCTTCTTCTATTGTTTAGAGATGCGCTGTAGCTGATGTAAAATTGAAATTTTTTTTCTACAGCCAAACTGGAACGGTGGTATTACGTTGAAAGAAATTAGTTTTTTCATTATAATTTTCTCTAGCATTTTTGATAGTGTTGGCAAGAAGCTTATTGGCCTGTAACTGTCAATTTTCTTTTTCCTGGCTTTGGGAATACTAATATGTGTGCATGCTTCCAAGTCTGGGGGAAATAGTCTAGTCGAGGGCTTGCGTTGTATACGGTTGCAAGATGGACTAGGGTTTTTTTCTTCCTTAGGTACCGTCTCCGTTGGGAAGGTTGGCAATCAGCATTGCTATTCGAATTTTTGACACTGCTGATCTAAATAACTGGCTAGTAGTACAGTTAAACCATTCTCTCAAGTTCTTCATTCACGAATGTCTTCTTCTTCTCACGCTTCTCCTCCCTTGAATTTTCCCCTGTATTATTATCTGGAACAGATGGTATCTATCGTTTTTTAATGGTGAAGGCAACTTCGGTTTCTTTTCCCATTCTTCTCATCACCTCTACGTTAGTTACATGTTCGGTCCACGATATTTTTAATGTTCTTCTATATAGCCATAACTCGAACGCCTCTAATTTTTTCAAATCTTCTTTCCTCAATGTCTAGATTTTTAATAGGAAGATTGTCAATTATAGTTTTGATTTTATGAGAAGTGGTGGAGGATATTGTCTTATTTATTACAGATTTATTGGATTCGTTGTGCTTAATTATATAAACAGAGTGGTTTCAGAGGCACGTAGTTTTGGGAGTGAAATTTTTGTAATAGTTCGCAAAGGTTACTGATTTTTCAGCGTCTATGACGTGAGGTATATTAGCTGCTGTTATTGTTGGTAATTCCTGACTCTGTTTTAATATACATTTTGTAATTCTCCATATTCCATGGTCACCTGGTTCCAAGTCCTTAATGTACTTTAGGTAGTTGAAGATTCGCAGTTTGTCCAAGAGTTGTTTAAGTCTATGAGTAAGTTTATT
Organism: Sinelater perroti; assembly: GCA_036346155.1. Lineage (NCBI taxonomy): Eukaryota > Metazoa > Arthropoda > Insecta > Coleoptera > Elateridae > Sinelater > Sinelater perroti. The sequence continues at coordinate 561,725 of JARFIY010000356.1, read as the reverse complement.
TAATAAACGGCTTGAGTTCTAATTACGACTTATGTGCCAATCACGCTTAGCTTGACTTTTTTTCTTAATTAAGTCAGTTATTTCTGTAGGAACGTGGTGGTGATTAAGTTTGTGATTTCATTTGTTAGCTTGCATTGCTTGACGAAGGCTGGCTGAAATTGTAGATGTTAATTGGTCTATTGCGTTGTCTATATCTTCATTGCTATTTAGACTGAGTGGGCACTTTAGTTGGTTGTCGAAAATGTTTTAAAGGATCTGTTATTTAATTATACCAGTTGTGAGTCGTGGTGAAGGATGTACTATTTGAGGGATGCAAGTAAATTATATAACAACAGGTATATGGTCAGAGTCAAGTTCGTCTGTTAGATTCTGATGTATTTCCTTGTCAAAGTTCTTTTGTAGCATTATATCTAGTATGACGAGTAGGTGATCGGAGCGGTAAGAGTAGTATGTGTATCTCTCAGGAGCTGTTATTTAAAAGGAATATTTTGTTGCGTACCCTTCCATTGTGATTCCTTCGGGGTTGTTTGCTCGACAGCCCCATAGTTGGTTTTTGGAATTTAAGTCTCCTATCATTAGTAGTGGATCGGTTGAGCTGAATGTGGCTTTAAAATCTTCTTCGTTTAACTTTTTATTAGGTTGACGATAAGTACTTATTACTGTGAGATACAACTAGTTGAGTTTGATTTTGATTCCTATTGCTTCAAGTGTTTGATTGGGGATAAGGTGCTGGATAATTTTCTTGTTAATAAAAATTGCTATTCTTCCGGCTGCTATACGAGATATTCTATCGTTGCGATACACGTGATATCCAGGTATTTTGGGGTTTTGAATAGGTGAGTTTCGGTTACGTAAGCAATATTGATATTATATCTGGCGCGGAATGCTATAAATATTGATATTTGGCTTAGGTTATCGTTAGCATTCCAGTTAAGGATAGATAATTTTTCTATAAGTTTGGGAGTTCTATGATCCATTGAAGAATATGGGGAGGATTGTGCAGGCAATGAAATTTTTAATCAGGTGGAAAAAAGATTTGATCAAGTTATTTATGTTAAAGGTGTCTGTCAGAGTGGTTGGTTGATTGAGAGTGTTACGATTGGTGTTAGCTGCTGTAGAGTTTCGTACTTGGTCAGCATATGTACGTAATGCTTTGGTTATCTCTATTAAGTCTTGCATAAGAGCGGCTGTTGCTATTGTTAGCTGTCATTAATTTATTCATTAGTTGTATGTGGTGTTGGCATCCGCCATAACTTGCTGGGTGCGGGCCTCCGCGTTGGTGGATCTTTGGTTTTTTTTCGTACATTGGTGATGTTGGTGATTGTCACCGCGTTATACACAACGATGATCTAAAGTACAACAATTTTAGTGTGGCCGTAGTTTTGGCAGCGATGGAATTGTGGGATGTTTGCTGGTGTTTTACGGAGTTCAACTATGACTACTGACTTGAAGAGATCTTTTAAAGCAAAAACCTTTTTAGCATCTTCATTATCGGTGAGATCCACTGTACAAACTGGTAGTGGCTGTTTATTTTTGGTCAAGAGGGGCCGCTTTGCTAAGTTTGTCGAATATTTCTTGTTCGGTTAAAGATAAAGGAACGTCTTTAATCACAACGTTAAGTGGCCTTCCATTTGGATTTTGAAAAGTGTGATATTTAATTGCGTTGTTGTTAAAATGTTTAGTTAAATTTCTGAAATCGTTTTCGTTAGATAAATTTATTCTGTGTTCGTATTTTAGAATGTTGAGAATTCGCTTTTTAATAATTTTTTGATATCTTTGGTCAGTTCCATGTGGTTTATAGCATTATGTAGCTAAATAGGAGGTATTTTCGATTTTGTTATCGGAGTTTCAGTTTTGTCGTTTGAGTGTACGTGTTGATTATCTTTATCATTTTGGTTATCATTTTTATTGCTCTCGAGGGTAGTTAGAACCCTGAATTTCTTTTGTTTTATTATATTTGGAATCCATGCATAACGTTTTTGCACTTCATTAATTGAAGGTATTAGTGAGTCCAATTTACGCTTATTTTTCGTTTGAATTTCTATCTGCATGGCATTGTTTTGTTTTTCAGTTATTTTGTTATATAATAATAAGTACTTACAGGGTAAGTTGATGCAATAGCAGTTTTGTTTATAACAGCACTAAATCTTTCACGCACTTGCAATAGCTAAGAGGCACGTCTTTATGCTTTGAAAGTACAATGCTGAATCACAATTTTTTTGTCCATTATTGTTGCAGTTTTTGAAATTCCAATAAACTACCCACAATAATATATAAAGGCTATATCTCTAAAAGTTGCACCACAAACTAATTTTGTAGATTTTTGTATTTTTTAAACAATATTGTAATAGCGATGTAAGCAGACAGTAGAGGATTATTAAAGCGTGATTAATTTTTGTATAGAATTTTTAAATGTGCGGGTCTATATCGTTAAAATTCGTTTCGATCGTACCTTGATGAAAAATGCGATAAAAGTAATGGAGCTGTCAAGTTATTTTTAAACACATAACGGGAAATGTCTCCAAATAATGGCAGAGGGAATTAATACATTTATACACGACGTGTTATTTCAGGCTGCGAGACCGAGATAAGGCTTATGTTCACTTCAAAAATTCACACCTCTCCATTCGCGGTGCACAAATATTTAGTTAATAAATTTAATTACTCTAAGATGCAGAGGTGTGAATATTCACATTAAATATAAACCTTATCTCGGCCTCTCAGCCTGAAAAGGTACAGCTTTAAAAGACATGCCCTGTATTCTTATTTATAAACTATAACAAGTTTTTTAAACTACTGCAGTAGTTCTTATAAAATGTAAAAATAGTAATTAAATTTTAAATGAACGAATGTATTACTGCATACTTTACATAATTTTTACGATGGTATTAGCAGCTTTATATGAAATTATGGCATATTTCAATGGAAATGGAACTCTAAAGTAAAATTTATTTCAATTGAACTGCTTTTCACACTACCAATGTGTACAATAATTATCTAGTCAGCAACAACCTCATATCAAATATAGATAACTAATAAACTACTCACTAAAAGGATAAAACGACTAACCTTATTTATGATTAAATATAGATGACATGCTACCAGTTCCTATATTTTAGAGTTTTAAGTTTCTATAACTATTTTTATATTATCAAAAATCTATTAAAGGTAACAAGTAGGCAATTAGTTATTTAATATACTTAAATAATGCAAAATGATATAAGAAATGTTGCACTGCATGATTGAAAATTTTTATTCAACAAATTGAAGAAAACCTAAACACTATAAAATGTATAACAACTTATAATCTAAGCAACGTATCTAGGAAGGTTAATTTTAATTTTTAACAATATGAAAAAAGTGAAATATAAAAATATTAAATTTTATTAGTTGTTTATTAACTAGACGCATAGATAGATAGCTAGACATAGAACGGTGTAAGTCCATCGGGATTCTGCACTGCGACTATTAGGGTCTATTGTGCACCCCTTTTATTTGTTAGAGCTCCCCCTATAGTTCTAGGCTTTTGACTAGCCACCTGAGTCTATAAGAAAGCTTTGACTTTTCTTTACCTAGTTGTAGAAATGTGAATCCAGTAAGGCCTTTGTAGTAGCACAAAATGTGGTCTAGTCTCTTCTTTCTGGCAAAATCTTAGGGGATTTAAATGATCTCTAAGGATACATTGTCCTGTTAAAATGCCAAATCTGATTTTATGTTTAAATCTGTTTAGTCGTAGGAGGTCTGCTGTAAATTTTTGTAAAGATCCTTGTGTAAACTTTTTTGATTTTTTCATGTGACTAGTATTGTCACACTTATCTTGAGCTTTATTAAGTATCCATTTATTAAGTGAGGTTCAGGTCCAAAGAGTCTTATTTCTGATTCTTTCTTGGCCAGTAAATCTGCCATCTCATTACCTTTGCGGTCTCTATGTTCCGGTACCTAGGAAAGAATTAGGTAAATGTTTTTTCTTATCTCTGTCAGGGCACCTATGCAGCCCCGAACAACTTTTGACTTCACCACAGGTGTGACAACAACTTTAAGTGCTGCTTGGATCTTCTTTGCACATGTTGTATAGCTATGGTTTAGCCAAAAGCATTGTAGGAAATTTTCCATACATTATTTGTCTTAATGTTCCTTTTTGGACTACAGATTTCTGCTAATGCAGTCTTGAAGCCATACTAAACAATTAAAAACCTTATTCTGCTCTATAATAATGCCCTAACCCATACACTTGTCCAAGTTTGAAAAAAATTAAGGATTAGTTTTTACATTGGAACTACATCTTTCCTACAGTCGAAAAGTTTATGCCCTTGTAATTTTCATATTTGGATTAATATCAAAAGTACTTTGGAAAAGTACTACCATGTTGTATGGGATCTGCGCGATTAGCACAATCTTCTTTATTTTACTATAGTAGTGTAAAATTACTTATCCCTTAGAGAAAAACACGTTTTTAAGTTAGAAAACTACGCAGAATGTTACATTTGTGTGATTGCATTTTAATATTTAAACAAAATATTCCCCCAATTGGTCATATAAAATATTTAAGGAAATTAAGAACAAACCTAAGCAGAAAAAACAAGAAAATCTTAAGCTGCTATATAAGCATTTTTTGGCTTATGATATAAAACTTTTGCTACTGTTTGCCTTTCACTAAACACCGTACGGAGGCGGACCATGAAATTAATTTTGCCCATTAAAAAAAATAGCTCCTGTTTCGCATCTCACCGGCACAATTATTCGTAATGCGATTAATTTACTTTAACATTTTAACTTAAAAAAATTCTTTTTCTTCTTCTTCTTCTTCTTCTTCTTATACTTATACTTCATCAGGCTGTTGCCGTCCAATGTTGGACATGGGCCTTCTCCTTATTTTTTATGTGTCTATATATTGAGCTGCTCTTGTCAATGCCAAACTTGCCTTCATCTTTAAGTCATCCTTCTATTTGGTTTGCGGGTGGTGTACGCTTCTTTTAACAGTCTACCGTCTCCATTAATGTACTTTTTTTATCTCATATTTTGTCGTTCTGCGTGGTATAACCAGATCATCTCTGTAGAGGTGCTACATATCTATAAATTTTGTTTTTTCTCTAATTTTTTCGTTCTTCATTCTGTTTTTAAATTTTACAGTCAACATTTGTTTTTTTATGGCTCGTTGAGTTCTAGCAAATTATTCTGTTAAGGCCCATGTGTGCAGCGTAAGTAAGTACTGGAAGTACACATTGGTCATATATATGTTTTCTTAGTGGTAAAGGTTTAAGTTTTTAAAGCTACAATAAATAACTTTGGCTTCATTCCGTCTTCCTGCCTTATTTTACGACCTATAGAAATATTGTTGGTGTTTTCGTTGTTGCTTGGTCACAGATGGAATAAATAATTTGAGAATATCGGTAATCTACTTTATTATTTTGTAATACTATTTCTATCGCTGACTCAAATGTTTTCTCGTCTTCGACGAAAGCTACGTATAAGGGAATATTGTACTCTGTGGCTTTTTCCGTAACTATACGGATAGAAGGATATGGTCACTAGCGATGAGGTCTTTCCTGAATCTCGCTTGTTCAATCATCTGATACAGTTCTAGTTTCGCATCTAACCTATTTATTATAGCCTTAGTTTGTACATTTGGGGCAGTTTCTGAAATTATAAAAAATTGTTTTATCTCCTTTTTGAATTTAATAACCACTAGGGAATTACTCCATTCGTGTTTCCTTCAAGCAGACATTTATTGAAGAATTTATGCAGTGCCTAATTATTACATCACCGCCTCCATTTATTAGTTTATCTATTATTGTATCGTGCCTTGGACATTTACGGTTTTTAATAATCGTTATGTTGAAGGCTATTTATTCTTCACTAATTTCCAGAATATCTTCTAAATTTAAGTTTGTTATTTTTAATTTAATTTTTTTTCTGCGTCCTACGGTATTGTTTTTCTGTTTATGGTTCTTTATAGTATGCCTCCGTAGTTCTTAATATTCTTTCTTTATCTCTTACTTATTTTCCTTCTCTATCCTTAATTGTTGTAATATTTGATTTACTTCCTGATCTTATTATCCTTTTCATATTCTTGTTCTCTCCAATTACTTTTTCATTTTTTCTAATTACCTTCTTTTATTCTCTCTTATTAATTTCTTCAACGTCTTATTGTTTATGGTGTATTTTATAGTATTTTGTTTTCCTTGTTTTAACAGTTCCTATTTGTTACTAAATAGTTCTTTTCTTTTTACAGTAGAACTTTTTTTTTTCTTGAGGCCGTAGTCACTCTATGGCTTGCGCCTAACATGGATATCTTTATAATGGTATTCATATCGTTTAAAGACACTTTCTGTAACTAAGAGATTTCTAGGTTACTATTGAATCTAATTTTCTTTTATAACTTTCATTTCTATCGTTGTCCTTGGTTTGTTTATTTGTTTCTTTCTTTTTAATGTTTGTTTATTTATATTAAAGTTTGTAGAATTCTAGTGACTTCTTGTGCCAATGTCATTTAATAGAGTTACATCTTTAACAATTTCTTTATGCGATTGTAATATGTAATCTATTTCGTATTTATATTCTCCATTAGCACTAACTCAAGCCCATTTCCTATTTGGTTCCCTTTTGAAAAAAAAAAAGAATTTGTTACATATACGTTCTATTGTTCTACAAAGTTAACGAGAGTTTGCCCACGTTTATTCTTCTAACCCGTAAGTTTGGATTTTATTTTCACTTGAATCTATTTTTGCCTACCTTGACCTTAAATCTTCGGTTATGAGTGTATATTGGCATTGACTATTATGTATGGCTGCTATAAAATGAATCAACTACTTCGTCTCTTATATTTTGTCGTTGAGCGTATACTTGCATAATCTTTATATTACAGAATTTAGAGATATTTAATATAGTATAAGCCACTTGCTTCAATATAGAGTTGTAACCTTTTACATTGTGTGCTGTTCTTTTATCTGTTATAGAACTTACGCCTCTTATGTTGTCTTCCTCGATTGTTGCTCTTCTGTAATGCACTAAATGACCAAATGTTAAGTTTAAGAGCGTTTGCGACTTCTTTTGAATTCAGCTAAACACATAATATCCTCCAATTCGTATAATTGTTTGGCTTTGTGCAGGAATCTTATGTTATATGTAGCAATTACTAACTTTGTTCTATTTTGGTGTTTATTTCGAGATTTTAAAATTGCCCCAGAATCCGCTAAACAAACTGGATATGCGAACATCAGTGTGAAATTTTGAACTAATAATCCTACTCCACTGGAGTTCCATTCTTTGTTTTAAAAATTGACGTATGAGAAATACAAGGAAGCAAATACGGAAACGTTGGACCACATGACGTTATACCGTTTAAACTGTTATGCAGGCCAACCAATCCCACATTTGTGGGTAAAGGACGCCGTTAGCGATATGTGGTAGAGGATCGCGCAAACGACCTCGACAGATGCTTGTCCAACGTGGTAGAAGAAACTCTACCGACACGAGTGGGGCTGCGTTTCACTCTACGACGCAAACTCATAAAGGTGCCTTGAGCTACCCTATCCCACATGAGTGTGGGTAACGGGCGCAAAACAGCGTCAAAGTGATGTGGAGTAGAGGCTCACGCAAGTTACTTCGACGGTGATAAAGGAAACTTTACTGACACGAGTGGGTAGTGCGCCTTACCTGATGGCGCGTGAAACTCGTAAAACTGTTAGTCGAGCTATCCAATCCCACATTTGTGGGTAACGGATGCCGCTAGACAGTTTCAGATAGGTAGAGGTATCACGTGAGTGACTTCGGCAGGTTCTAGTCAAACGTGGTAAGGGAAACCTTACCGACCAGAGGACTAAGGGGGGGATAGTTAACCGGCTTCCTGGAAGCTTAGGGGTAGTGGCACCGCTTTAGGGACAGGTGGCCTTTGTTAGCCTTTGTACGAGCATGCCCTTAAGTCGGAGGGGGGGGGGTATGTCCGGCCTTTCTGTCGAACCCGGCGGATGGGGCTGTAACACCTACGGCACTAGGATCTGGTGAAATAGGAGTCTAGTTTGGTACCTGAGCTTCCCAGCCTCGACTTGCACGATTGTCCGGGTGCACGCCTGTGTTGTATGCAGACCTTAATTTGGTCGTACTGTAAGGAAGGTAGAATCTCCCCGTTCGTGTTTGGAGACTCGGCAATAAGGGTACTCGGTACCGCATCCGGCATCAGCAGTATATGGGTGTACTGGAGGGGTTCAACGGCCCCTCCAGACCTCCATGTTGCAGTCGTAACTGTGGCTCTCTTAAGGTCTTAATCTTTCCACGCTGGACAGACGGGTTGCGAAATAAAAATTCAGCCACATAGAGTACAGTCTCTGTTCGATTACCGCTCCTAGTAGAGAATCATCGTATCCTGTACTAGTTTTGGCCCGCCCCGAGTATTTTATCTTCTCGGTGCCACCCATTTCTGGGAGGCGTTTCCTTATTTGCCACCTGGGGAGGCATCTGTTAGGGAACTGTAATAGCAATCCCGCACTATTATCTAATATTTGAAAATCCTTAATTAACTCATGTCTTTATTTACACAACAAACTGACAAATTCTTCTAACTTACAATTAGTAGATGCTTTTCTATATTTGCATCTACAAACCAGTAACTAACAAAGCAAATAAGTCTTTCTTTAAACATTTATAGCTTTTTTATATAAGATCAGGCATCTAGAATCTGCTAATAACTAAATTGTCCGTATGTAAAACTATTATTTTATTAAAGTATTCAATATTTGGTTTTTGTAATTTTTTTTTTAAACGTTTAGAGGTTATAAGGAATCAAAATGAGTAGATCAACACGAATGTGCTAAAAACACATGATCTTTAAAAGTTCGTTTACCATTGGTATAAATATAAAATTAATTGAATTGCAACTTCTCAAAGTAAACATTTCCTAGTCTATTCTTCAAATTAAGTGCGCGCCAGTACAACTAAATTAAGATAAATCGTCATTACAAGTTACTTGTGGCTTTACTTTTTTACGTGGGAACATAAAATATTAATGCAAGTTTCTTAAAAATGGGATACCAAAAAAAGTATGCGCTGTAAAACTATGGTTCTGATAGGCCCCAATTTTAAGGCTGTCGAGCATCCAACCCAAACGTTATAGTTCGTTAGGGAGTGATATCAAATAATGGGTAAAAATATTCTAATTTTATTATACAAAATTATGTTTACTGCATCACTTATTAGAGCTCTTATTCATATATTTATTTATTTATTAGTACTGTCCAAATTAAAGCATAAAACGACAAAAAAATACAAAAATTTAGATTTACATAATTATCTAATAGTCAAATGACTTAAAATATTTGCTTCTTCTTTAATTACAAAGGTATAGTTACACTTTAAATTCAATAGCTCATATAATTAATTCTATTAAAATAACTATTACGTCAGCGGACTAACAGGTGCTGTGCAAAAAAGCATTTGAATGCGTGAGATATTCCACTGAAGGTTTTAAGCAGAATATTGCTCAAGAATTTATGTATTGAATTTGAAAATTATTTGAATCCCTTTAAGCTATCTATCTATGGGCACATTTTAAACTCTCCATTCAGATGGTATCACGAGAGTATATACTTCAATCTGATAAGTCGTTGTCAATGAAATTGTTTTGGTAAAAATTAATATATTTGTAAATATACCCTACACGGTTATATTATTTTTGCGTTGCAGATGCTAAATAATTCAATGAAATAAATTTGGTGTATTCTATTGTCGATAAACTATCGCATATGGCTTTCATTTCCGGCTTGAGTTTTTAGTTGAACAATATGTAGAACACAATGAAAGTAGTTATGCTTGTGTTTGAAAAAACAATTATGTTCTATATAGATACATATCCTATTAAATATATTTGTTTACTAAAGAGCAATTGCCATTATTTGTATATGTAATAAATTGCTTACGTATCAGGGTATCTTTACGCCTATTACCAGCTGTTGTACGTAATTATCAAACATAATATAAATCAGGATATTTTTGTTAAAAATAATGGCACCATTAAGCTTAAATTTTATAACTAAGACAATAAATCGGGCTAATTTCTATTTATCTTTTTAATTGTCTACTTAGCAATTATAACTAAAATTAATTCGTTAATTAATCTAAGAATTTATATCAGTGCATGCAATTTTGATATAGAATTATTATTTTTTCTTCATAAGGTATCTCTGTAATATCGTGGCAAACCGATTAAATCTTACTCAATCAATTCTGCCGAGAATATGGCGTTGGTACCGGAAAACTGGTGGCTAAGTCCGCCGGCAAGGAGGCGGGCGTAGGCACGTGACAACGGAGAGAGACACAATTTATTTCTCGTCTCACTATCCCTCAAAAATCGACGTATAACTGGCGTTGACCTCAAGAAAAAATTAGTGCGGTCAGAGGTGTTGTCAGCGTTTGAACAGTAAGAAGAAGATTAAAAGCAGCCAACCTGACCCCAAAAAAGACAGCCACGGGTCCCAAACTGACTGAAGTTTAAAAGCAAAGACAACTAAAATTTTCTAGCAAACATTTTGATCGCGACTTCGGCTATTAAAGTCAGATATTATTCACCGACGAGTCTAGGATGTGATTACATGGCAACGACAGAAAATGTCGGGTCTATAGAAGGCCAAGGGAGCGATTTGCTCATTGCTGTATTCAAGAAACTGTCGCATATGGAGATGGCCCTTGCATGTTCTGGGCGGGCATTTCCATGCACGGAAAAACTGAGTTGGTTTTCGTGCTTAGTGGGGGACGCTAAAGAGGTTTAACAACGGACCGCTACATGAGGGGCATTCTAGAGTAACATGTTGCTCCATTTGCAAGATTTCTTATTATCAATAATTTGCGCGTAGCCCAAACTTGAATCCAATTGAGCATGCTTGGACTGAGCTTAAGCAAAGAGTCTGGCCCAGAAACCTTGCCCCACAGAGCGTCATGAAACTGAGAGCGGCGTCGATTGAAAAGTGGGAAGCAATCCCCCAAGACAGCATAAGAAAAGTCATCCGATCCGTGCATAATCGCTTTAAATTAATATCGTTGACTTCTGTGCCTTGTAGCGGAAAATATAAAAGAGGCATTGCAATTCTTTTGATTTGCAATCAGCATGCTTGATTTAGTTAATAAAGTGAATGTCATAGTTCTGATTACAATTTTATGACTTCGACTTGTGCGTCCTATAGCGGCCATATCAGTTCATGAAGCACTTTCAAACTTAGCCACAACTGACCTTTACCAGCTTTATTTCCATACTCAAAATCTAGTTGAACAATTTGGTTAAACTGCGGTCATCTAGAAGGTCAAAGCTGAGATTTTCCCATAAAGCTAATGTTAAAAAATTTCTCCTTTTTCACTTTTGGAAAAGTCAAAATGTTTTTAAAATATTTTTACGCTAGCAGTGCTAGAAGGTTAATAAGGGCCATCGATTAAGGCAATAAAACCAACTCGTTACGTTTCAAGGCCTTGAATTATAGACCCATAACATTAATATCACAAGGGTATAAACAAAAAGATTAAATAATAACGTAGAAATGCATTATTCTGATAAAAAAGTCAGCTTTTGTAAAGAATTTAGAACAGCGGATTACTTATTAACCCGTAATCTGCTAATAGAAGAAGTAAATGAATACCGTCTTCTTTTATACATAGCACTAGCGAATATGAGAAAGCATTTGATAGCATTGAAACATAATATACAACAGAGTCTACGAAATAGCAGTGTAGATATATGACGCTCATCACAGACATTTACGAAAATATAACAGTTGCTTTGTCAGAAGCAACTGATCCAATCCCGACTCAAAGAGGAGTTCGTCAAGACGATCCAATATACCCTAAATTATTCGTACTAGCTGTTGAAGGTGTTTTAAAAAGACTAAATTTGAAGGAAAAAAGTATAAATAAATAAGGTAGGTTTATGAATAAACCCTGCAAAGTTTCACTCTTGATAAAGCAAACCAAGGAACAGAAATCGCGAGAAGAACCAAACTAGAATGGGTAACTTTGGCAGATTAAATTGTATATTAAAGAGCCTAAAGTTACTCCTACACCTTAAGTCAAGAGTTTTTGATGTCTGTATACTATTTGTGGTGATCTACAGAGCACATACCTGGATTTTGACAAAAAGAAATGTAGGCAAGATCATAAAGATTAAAAGAAGAAGTGCCGAATGTTACAAATAACTCTAAAAGACAAAAAAAGGAACCCAGGGATAAGAGACAAGACAAAAATTATGGATATAAGAGAGAAAGTAGCCAGACTCAAGTGGTAATGAACAGGACACAACGCCCGCCAAACAGATATCAGGTGCAGCGCACCAGTCTTAGATTACAGACCATGGTTAGGCAAAAGAGCAAGTTGAAGATTACAGATTCGCCGGTCTCGCATGGAAAAGAATAGGAACGAATAAATTGAAGAAGGCTAAAGAAAAAAGATATGAAATTGGAAACACTAATATTTGTAATCTATATAAATAAAAATGTAAATGTTTGTTTGTTTAAATTCTTAAATCCCAACACAAGCTACGGATTATTCACTGTGGAAGGAGACAAAAAAATTCAAAAGATCTCAGACCACACTAGTACCTGTAAGAGCCGAAGATGGCAGCTGCTAAATAAGCAGCATACAAAAAGCAGCCGCGTTTGCAGACCACCTCCAACAAGTATTCCAACCGCATAGTATTGAAACCAGTTTACAAGATGAAAACGATATCAAAAAAATACTTGATGCACCATATCAAATGAGTCTATCAATTAAACCACAGAAGTCGAAAGAATAATCTATAAAGAATTAAACCCAAAAAGGTTCCAGGCTTTGACCTTATTACAGGGAAAGTCCTTAGAGAGGTCTTCGAAAAATGCATAAAAGCTATCACCTATATCTCTGATGCAATTCTAAGATTTCAACATTTTCTAAATCAGTGGAAAGTAGCTCAAATAATAATGCCCCCTAAACCGGGGAAAAATCCAACGCAATTGGAATCATATAGCCCGATAAGTCAGTTGCCCCTTCTAGCTAAAGTTTTCGAAAAACTCTTGATGAAACGACTGCAACCAATTATAGAAGATGAAAACCTAATTCCTAACTATCAGTTCGGATTCCGTGAAATGCACAGAACAACCGAACAAGTGCACCGAATCAGTAAACAAATAATGCAAGGTTTGGAAACCAAACAATACTGCTCGGCAGTGTTTCTCGACGTACAGCAAGCTTTCGACAAGATGTAGCATAAAGGACTATGTTATAAAATAAAATTACTACTACCATATCAATATTATATTATTCTAAAATCCTTTCTGCTAGGACTAGCTGCAGGCTACTAGCGGGGTCACAGGTGGCGGATAGTGAACGGCCTTTAGATATAAAGGTTAGCTACGAGATAAGCTAAGAACAGCCAGTACTTAAACGAATAAGTAGTCCCCGACCAAGCAGCAAACCGAGTGATTGCCGGTATAAGCAATCCCCCTTCTTATCGGCCAACAGCTTCGGGTGGATGAGCTGATAGGAGGTAGGGCACCTTCTTGTCCTTGGAACAAGAAATTGATCCAAAAGGCGGATGAACCAAATAGGTCAACGGCACGAAGATGCAGAAGGCAACGGGAAACCACTGCATTAAAGATCCACATGGATATCCCTAGTAATAATAAATCATCATCAATATGGCAAAGTTCAGAACCAAAATAAAGTCCGGGGTAAGTTCCCCGATCGGATCCCCGGGGGGAACAGTTGTGAACCAAGCCAAAAGAATATCAATAAATGAATTAAAAATTGGAACCTGGAATGCAAATAGTTTGTACAGGGCGGGCAAACCGAACAATATAGAATTGGAAATGAAAAGGTTAAAGATAAGCATTTTAGGTGTTAGCGATACAAGATGGCCAGGAAATGGGAAGTGCATAACAGACAACAGTACCATGTACTACTCGGGCAACAATGACCGAGAACATAGATACGGAGTTGGAATTATAGTAAATAAAACAATAGCACCGACAATTGTGAGCTTTACACCATACTCGGACAGGATTATGATGCTGCAGATGAAGACAAATATAGATACAATGAACATTATACAGATATATGCACCAACTGCAGACAAAGACAACGAAGAAATAGAAGAATTTTACTCGCAGTTAGAAGAAGTATACCAAAGCATCAAACACAAAGATATGACAATAGTAATCGGAGACTTCAATGCCAAAGTTGGCAACATTAAAGTCAAGGGATGTACGGGTAGCTTTGGCCTGGGACAACGAAATGACAGAGGAGATCGCTTAATACAGTTTTACCAAGATAAAGGGTTGGTGATTGCAAAAACGCTTTTTAAACTCCCAGAAAGACGACTATACACATGGAAGTCTCCAGCAGACAACGCAATTAAATCAACAAAAACATACCCTGGTGCTGATATATATTCTGATCATGTCCCAGTAGTAGCTAGAATAAATGTAAGATTGAAAAAGATTGTAAAACGACAAGACAATAACACAGACATAAAACTCAAAAGATTCGAAAATACAAGATAAAACACAACAAATAATAAATCAACAAATAAAAATACAGATATTCAAGCAGAAAGCAGTGCAGATGAAATATGGAAACAAATTCAAGAAGTGCTGTTAAAAACAGCTGAAACGCAACTAAAGAAAAAGCGGACAAAGAAAAAACCTTGGATGATTGAAGAGATATTAGATCTTATGGACGAAAGACGAATAAACAAGAAAAATACCAACAAATATAAAGAACTGCATAAAGTAATACAAAGAAAAATAAAGATAGCAAAAGAAGCACATCTTGAAGAACAATGTGAATAAGAAACATGACAATTTTCACATGCACGAGAAAATAAGAGAAGTAACAGGTCACAAAATGAACAAACAGGGCAATAATGTCTTAAAAGATCAAAATGGACAGGTACTGGTAGAATTAAAAAATAAACTGCATAGATGGACGACCTACATTGAGGAACTATTCAATGATCAAAAGAGCAGATAAAACTGAACTGACAGTAAATGAGGAAAACATAAAAATATTGAAATCCGAATTAAGACATGTTCTTAATAACATGAAATCTGGAAAAACTACCGGTCCAGATCAAATACCTATTGAACTCTTTAAACTTTTCAATAACGACGTAATTGATATCATACTCAATCTCTTTAACAAAATCTATGAAACAGGTATAATTCTTGAGCAATGACTAACATCCATATTCGTATTAATACCGAAGAAAACTAGTGCAAAAGAGTGTACTGATTATAGAACCATTGCACTTATGAACCATGTTCTGAAATTATTCGTAAAGATAATTCACCAAAGAATATATGCAAAATTAGAGGACGATATAAGTGATGCACAATTTGGTTTCAGAGCAGGCCTCGGAACACGAGAAGCCCTTTTCGCAGTTAATGTCCTCAGTCAACGATGCCTAGACATAAACCAAGACATGTATGTCTGTTTCATTGATTTTGAAAAGGCATTTGACAAGGTTAGACACGATACACTCCTGGAAATGCTCTTAAAGAAAAAAATGGACATGAGGGACATAAGAATTATTAACAACTTATACTGGGGACAGAGAGCCAAGATAAGGGTAGAAAATGCGCTAACTGAAGACATTATGGAGGAGGAGACAGGAGTGAGACAGGGCTGTATCCTGTCCCCACTGCTCTTTAACATATATAGTGAAGCTATATTTAACGAAGCCCTTGAAGATGAGGAAAAAGGTACGATGGTAAATGGCGAGGTAATCAATAATATTAGATATGCAGACGACACGATACTACTGGCAAGTAATTTAAATGATCTACAATATCTGTTAGAAAAGGTAAATAACAGCCGTAATGAATATGGATTAAGAATAAATCTTAACAAAACTAAATGGATGCAAATCACAAAATCCCCACCAAACCAAATGAATTTAAACATTACAAATACGGCAATAGAAAGAGTACAGGCATATAGATATCTGGGAGCCTGGATAGAACAAACAGGGGACCAGACCCCAGAAATCAGAACAAGAACTGAAATTGCCAGAGCATCGTTTGTATCACTAAAAAAATTACTATGCAGCCGAAATATAAGCATAGAGCTCAGGATGCGGATGCTCCGCTGTTATGTGTTCCCTGTATTGTTGTACGGAGTAGAGGCGTGGACAGTAAAAAAGAAACACTTAGACAAACTACAAGCTTTCGAAATGTGGGACTACCGAAGAATGTGGCGCATATCTTGGACTGATAGGATCCCCAACAGAGAAGTCCTTGGAAAAATGAATAAAGAACGTGAAGTAATAAATTCAATAAAAAGGCGAAAACTTGAATATCTAGGCCACATAACAAGAGGAACTAAATACGCCATGCTGCAAATAATAATGCAGGGAAAAATTAAAGGGAACCGGAGTGTAAGACGTAGACGAATATCTTGGTTGAAAAACTTGAGGGATTGGTTTGGCTGCAGCAGTATCGAACTATTCCGAGCAGCTGCAAATAAGGTTCGCATATCAATGATGATTTCCAGCCTCCGATAGGAGAAGGACTTTAACAAGAAGAAGAAAATCCTTTCTAACTGATAGACAGTACTACATAAAATATCAGTATACATTTTCAAACTTGTTCCCAATATCATCTGGTGTTCCAAAAGGTAGTGTGTTTCGACCAACATTCTGTCAGATTTATACCGCAGATCTACCAGTTTTACTGCCACACTTGCAAATGATACTGCTGTTTTGGCATCACATACAAATCCTACTTCTGCTACACAAAATCTGCGAGCTCATCTAAATGACATCGAAATTTAAAATTAAAGTAAACACCGGAAAATCAGTTCATGTCACGTTTAAATTGAGAAAATAAAACTGTCCTCCGGTGACGTTCAATGGTCAACAAATACCCCAAGCAGATGAGGCAAAATACCTTGGTCTTCACCTGGATAGAAGAATGACGTGGATTAATTAGTAAACGCAAGCAGCTAGTACTTAAATTTACAACAATGTACTGGATGTTGGGTAAGCAATCACGTATGTCACTAGGAAGTAAACTTCTGCTATACAAAGCCGTGTTGAAACCGATCTGGACAGCTAGCAATTCAAACTTAGAAATCATCCAAATATTCCAGAATAAGGTGCTTCGCGTTATAGCTAATGCACCATGGTACGTCCCAAATGTTCTAATTATATAGTGATCTAAAAGTGCCATCACGAAATTAAAAAATTTAGAGTAAATTAAGTGCAAAAATCCAAGTGAATCCTAATAATCTGGCAGTTACACTGTTAGACGACGACACTGAAACCAGACGCTTAAAAAGGTTCAAACTGTCGGACCTTCAAACGAGATTTGATTAAACTATATCAATGTAAAATAATTTAAATGTTGTAGAATATCATTACTTATAATGTATATGAGTTTAAGTGTTAATTACTTAATAACCTACTATGGAGAATCTTCATCGGAAGGCTCTCTACTCGTCATTAGGTTGCTGTTATTACTAGAACAATTAATCATGTTATATATAAACCCATTATCCGTAAGGATAAATTGTTTAAATATTTTAAGTCTTAATACAAAAAAATTTAAATCACCAAATGTTCTCCACCGATTTTTTTGAAATTTTGATACTACGTTACATTGGAATACGCGCGTTTTTTGTATCCCTATATTATACAGATGTCACGTCTGTGACAGGTAAAAAATACTTGAAAAATAGCGTCATTTTTTACAATATTCATATCTACACAGACAAGCATTGCGAAATGAAACATATTAGAAACGTGTGTTTTCTCTTTTTTTTGTTTTCCATTTAACCAGATTCAGCCTCAGCAACGCGTGGCGGGTACAGCTAGTAAATCTACATTTGAATTTTTCATTTTGATTTTTCTTGTTTACAATTCTTTAAGGAGTTTCTGTTTTAGTTTTTTTTGTTTCTTCTATATTTAAATGTAAAATCATAATATAATTGTCTTATCTCCCTAATTTTCTTTCTAAACTTATAATTCTATCTCCTCCTAGACCCTTCAACCGATTTCCTTGAAACTTGCATACCTGCCTTCTAACGTTAACCGTTATTGAATTATTTAAATATTTTGATTATTGTCGCAGAAACATGTGGAATGTTCTACACGACTGCCTAGCGTCTAGATCAGGCTTCGTCCACGAAGCCTGCGGGGTCCCAGCTGGTTTGGTAATAATTGTATTACATCCAAATTAGATTTTTTGAAGTTTCTTTAACATGATGTAATGTTAATTCTTTCATACATCTGATAAAATTTTGTGAATACTTTGTTTATTTTAAAAGTAAAGGCAAATTTATTTTTTACGTAATATATAATTAAATCTATAATTACATGAGTGTAGGTGACCAACGTTTACAATTGTGTTACAGAAGGACGCCCTAACCGCAGCTATTAATAATAAACAAATAAAGTACACTCTCTGTTGTCACTTCGAGCGTGTGAAAAATAAATAGGATAAAGTACGAAAAAACTCTTTTGTACCTTATGCAGCAGTATTGTAGGTGAGCGAATTCTAGAAATTGTATTTGATTTGAAATGTGCTACAATATCAAGCAATTTATACCATTATGCAAACACTACATGTGGATTAATCCTATGCTTGTAAAACTTACTAATTTAAATTAAAAGCATTGGTCTAAAGATAACACGATGGTTAGTTCAAACTTCATTTATATTCCTGGAAAATCTGCCGCAGCAGCAACTGCAAATTGCAGCGAGCGTCAGCGGGTTTACATTAAGTAATTAAATTTTAAAACACAAAGTGCCAATTTATTATTAAACTTTGGCACTGTACTGTTAATTAGCTATTGCACGGGCACGTCATAATTAAAACGCCTTTAAAATTACAATGCCCCCCGAACGTTTACTGTGTGTTAACGTTAATTACTTTTGCAGTTTATTTCGGAGAATTCATGTTTGTGATTTTTCATATAAATGGAAGTCAACTTTGACATATTACACGAAGTTTTTTAAACAACGCTTTAAAATAGTTAGAATAAAAATTAAGTCAAACTTAATCTATATACTTTATATAAAATATTTGCAGACACACCTTTTACATTTGTAACAATTATCAAGAACAAATCTGCAATGTAGTAATGATTTATAAAATTAAATATAAATAATAATCCAGAAATTACTTATTACTTTAAATCTTATCGCATTATTCAAAAAATTATTAATAGGTGAAGTAGACAACTGAGGCTTGTAATTCCTATAAGCTCTAAATTTGCTCTCCCACTTTTCTACGAAATTGCCACCCCTGTTCACACACGCACCCCAATACTGAACAAGCTTCTTTATCCCGCTGGAGAGGAAAGCAAGCATCTGCTCGTTCAAGAGAAATCCCAACAGTTTTAGCGATATCCTGTTTCAGAGAGCGACTAACAGGAATCCCTTCATGTACATGTATATCTGTTGCTTTCAAAGGTCAGCCACATTGAATTTGATTTTGTAAGAGTCTTTGTCTTTCACACTTTTTGCCTACTATTTTATAGTATTGACATTTACACAGGGCTGATAATAATGACGAGCGAATTTGCATTTAAGGAAAACTTTATAAACCACAGAATATTTTTAATGAGGTGCTATGTGTATATAATAAAAGCTGAACTTTAATGTTACAGAATGTAAGTGAAAATGTTTTATAATTTTGATACAGAGATAACATAATTTTGAAGTGCTTTGCAATTTTATTATTTAATTTTATTTATAATTAATTATTTATAATGTTCCAACAGCTTTAACAAAAGTTGTAAGAGGCTTAAATAAAAATACGTTGACGAATAGGTATTAAATAAATTGACAGGGAGCATGGGATGTAGTATAGGAACTCGGCAAGAAGAGTCTTTATTTCTTTAAGTTATGTTGTAGAATTTTCAGTAAAGTAAGAAAAATATTTTTGTATAAAATGGGATAATAAAACAAATCTGTATTATGCAGACCTAAATGCAAAATCTGAGGACTACTAGCAGCGCTTTCTATATAAATTCGTGGCGCTAGCGAATACATTTAATAAGAAAGTCTCGGGTAATAAAAATACGATAGTGATATCCAAATAATTAAGTTGGTGCAAGCTAAAAAGAAGGAAAATTAATAAAGCAAATCATAAACTTCTACTATCTGCGAGTAGGTGTAGTTAATGGCCGTGACACGTACAATAAAATAAACAATAAATAATGAGATACAAGTCCTTAGTTATTTGGGAGATGTAATATGAAACAAGCATTTTATTTGTAGGGACAGTGAACTGATAAGCATAATCTAATATAAAGTATGACCAAATATTCGTCTGACTATTCCAAAAGGAAACATAAAAGGGGTGAGGGTGGAAATATATTTTAAAGATCTACGATAACAGCAAAGACTAAGAAGCACTAGAAATCCAGCCAGCTACGCTTGGCTACTATAGAGAATGCCAGTGTTACAAACTTTCTGTAGCAATCGTTACTATTGCTGCCCTCCAACGATTGTGCCAGAAGATCCACAAACCAAAAAATAGCCTCGAAAACGGATGGAGTAGTACCAAACAAACTCGAGAAACAAAAACAAGAAGTAGAACATGCAATATAAATAGTGTAATGGAAAGGAAGTAAAAATTATAGAAGCTATTGCCAAATACAACATGAAAATGCTGATTATAAGTGAAATCAAAAATCAAAAAAGGATCAAGGACTAAGACAAGGGTGTGGGCTATCACCCACTTTATTTAATATTTATATCGACGACGTGGTTAAACTTTGGAAACCACAAGTAAACCCAGGGATAAAACTACGAGACGACAAAAACATAAGCTTACTGCTATATGCCGATGATTTAACAATAATTCAAAAGAACGAAGACGACCTGCAAAGATCAATTTACCGTCTCAAATTACTCTGCGAAAACTACAATTTGAAAATATCTAAAGACAAAACAAAGATAATGGCCTTCCAAGGAAAACAACCAGTGCGATCGAAAATAATAATAGATGGAAAGACTTTAGAACAGATATCTCATTTCAACTACTTAGGCTGCGACACCACATACGAAAATGACAAAGATGTAGAAAACAAGATTCATAAATTCCAAGCAATTTGCGGGACAATAAATAGAACGCTAAAACACAAAACAAGAAAAGAAACAAGAATGAAATTTTACAAGACCATGGCCGTCCCTGTACTCACTTATGGAAGCGAATCGCGGATAGCAAACACAAAAAACAAATCTAGCATACAAGCAGCGGAAATGAGGTTTCTCAGAAATGTTAAAGGTTGCACAAGGAATGATAGGATAAGAAATGAAGAAATAAGGGAAGAACTAGAAATTTTCAACGTTAACGACAAAATAGAAGAATACAGAAACAATTGGAGACAACACGTTAATAGGATGACAGAAGAAAGAATACCGAAACAAATCCTAAACTACCACCCAAGAGGACGCAGAGATGTAGGAAGACCGAAGAAAAGATGGTCCTAATCAAATGAAGTTCGGAACAGGCAGAATGGCCTAAGCCTTGACGACAGAAGAAGAAGAAGATCAAAAATAAAGGAAACGGAAAACAGCGGTTAGATCAAGGTTACTAACTTATATACTCAGGAACAGCAGGATGGGTTAAAGAGGGGGTACGACTAATACTAAGTGCACAGATCTCCCAACAAATAGAACAGTGGAAAGCAGCAAATGCAATAATATTATAAGTGGACTTAAAATTGCAAGAAGAAATAACCATAATACAGATCCATGTCCCTAACAGAAAACTCCACAAATGGAGAGAAACGGCATTCTAGGAGGAACTTCAAATACAAGTAGACAAAGGTAGCGAAAGAAGCAAACACGTACTAATAAATGGGGACTGGAATGCCAGGACAATAAATATACGGTATATAGGTAAGTACGGAAAAGGAATTCTCCTTAATTATAATGAAAGAAGAACGATAGATTTTTGCGTCATCAATCAAATGTTAATCGGAAATAGCCACTTTAATCACAAGATAATACATAGAATAGGCGGTAGGAAGAGAAGCAAAAAGCATTAACGACTAAAAACAGAAATAAAAATAACAGAAAAGCGAAATATGCTATATTAAATGTAAAAGTAATAAGTAGTGCATAACTCCATTGCTAATAACAAACACCGGATTTTATAGTAAATAACTCCGAAAACAAAGAAAATTTCAAAAAATTAAGAAAACCAGGAAAAGCGAAACAATCCAAGGTCGGGCTAGAAGAGACCCTAGAAAGTTGGGAAACGAAAGCAGCAGCAGAAGGAAATCATTGGCCTATAGAAAAGGAGAGGACAATATTAAAAACAGAAATAGTAAAACGAGCAGTAGAGGCTTGCGGAAAGTAGTAGTAAAGAAAAGCCAAAAAAAATCCGGTGGTAGCATGACAAACTAAAAGAGAAAGTAAAAATCGAAAATAAAGCTTGAAAAAGCTGTGTACAAAGTAAAGAATATTGCGATAAACAGCAATATCTCAATAAAAGAAACGACGCTAAAGAAGCTGTTCGAAGAGAAAACGAGAAACCTGGGAAGGATTCCGAAAAGAACTCTAGACGATATTCAATGAGGACCATGGAAGAGGATTCAGGAAAGTAATCAAAAAACTAAGACGAAATCTGGAACGCAGATATGGAGCATAAAAAATAATGAAAGCTTCGTGGAAACGGCAGCAAAGAGAATCCTAGAGATATTTAAAGAGCATTATAACAAAAGATTTTAGAAAAATGATATCAGGAGTAGAGAAAGAGAGGAACGGTCCAAGCAAAAGAAGAAGAAGGAGACATAAAATGGAAGAGGTGCTAAAAGCCATGGAACATATAAAATTATGAAAGGCAGGAGGCAGAGATGACATTACTACAGAAATGATAAAGTACGGTGGATAAGAGTACTAAAATGGTTAAAAGATATTTGTCAACAAGCCAGGAAAGCAGATAAAATACCAGATAATTGGGAAGGATATATAATAATTTCCCTACGTAAGAAAGGATAGAGGACCCTAATCTCTAGGCCATAAGGGAGAAGGAAAAGAAGAAGAAGAAAAAATAAAACGAAAAAAATACAAAAATTAAAAAACTTGAGCAAAATTATGAAACTAAAAGAAACAAATTGACATGAAAAATAAGCTACACCTATGAAAGGCGATGAAGAATTTTGTAGAAAAAACTTAGAAGTAAAAAACGATTTAAAATCGGTGAAGATGCTTATCTGTTGAAATTAAAGAGCTGTAAATCAACGGAAATAAAAGTAAATTGAGAAAACTTAAAAATACAAAAATATTTTACAAATCTATGTCCGTACAGAAGCACAACGAGAAATAGAGAAAGAGCTTTAAGAAAAAAAAGCAATAAAATCGGATTTAATAAAATTATAATATAGGAAACAAACACTATCAAAAACTACCCTGCCAGAAAACTTAACAAAATATTTGAACGGATAGATTATGTTGACAACTTGGTAAATGAAATTAATAGGAAAAATTAAAAAATGATAGTAACAAAAAGAAAGACACAAATAACAACATATATTCGGGCCAATTACCAATTCCCTTTATTTGGTTTTAAAATAGGGTCGGCCGTATCGTGGCTTCCTCTGTACGTTTTCGTTTAATTAGAAATAGTGCGCGGCGGCTTGGTGGCCTGCGTGGCGACGTCGCTATAAAAGCTCAGCTGCTACGGCCGTTTTGGTGTAGCCATGATAGTTTTGGAGACGTTCGACCGGCTTCAATTTGTCCGTGTGTACGAAATCATTTTGACCGAGGGTTCGATTGGTGGCAAGAGTTTTCACATCCCGGAGGTCGTTTGTTGTTGGCCGATTGCATGTACGGGAGTTGATATTTGTCTATGGAAAAACTCAGTCCGGTTTTTTTTGTATTTGATGAACGAAGAAAAATGAAAAACCCTGTTGTAAACCTCGGACACGACCAACTGAAGGACCCACATCAGAAAAGACACTTCCGATCGGCCCCGCAGCAAAGATTGGGGTAATGTTTTCCGCCCACACCCTTCTCTCCTCTTCCTCGATCCCCTAATTATAGTCCCGGGGAGCTGATACCTACAGCAGAGCATCCGCATCCACAGTGATTGTCTTTCATGTACCGCACACCTCTCTAGCTATATCTATCAATGTTCTCTTGTAACACTTCCATTTGATTTTAATATCTTTTCCTTGAGTGTAATTCTATGTACTTAATAGCGTTGTTTCAAGTTTTTCTATGTATTTTTGTGCTATTTCCCCGTCGGTTAACTTGTATGTTTTTATTACTTCTTGCGTGCTGCTTGCTGTATATTTTATTTGTCTTATTACTCTCTGGAATATGTGGTCTTATGTATATTTTATATTCTAGCAGTGGTCACTTCTTACTTTCACGTTCTTCACTTTCCTCCTGTTAGTTCTCTGGATTCGTAGGTAGTTTATTATTCCTTTTCTTTTACTTTTGATTTCCCTAGTGCGCTTGTGGACGTCCTTATGCTTAAAAATACATTAGTCACTAATAAATTGCTTTGAACGCAGAAATCAATTATTCTGCTTTCATTATTATTCCGGACCGTCTCTTTATACTTTCCAATAACATCTCTTGCACTATCATCCTGCATGCCCACTTTACCATTTAAGTCTCCAAGGATGGTAACTTCTTTTCAAAATTTATCTTTTTTGGCCTCTGCTTCATCTTCATTCGGGCCGTACAGTATCAATACATTATTTGCTTCCAAATTTTCTATTTTAAGTTCTAGTCTCAAAATTCTATGCGAAATATACTCCCAGCCAGTAAAGTATTTCCCCCATTTGTCTTTATTATGCATCCAACTTCTTCTGAGACTCTCTTCCTCTTTTATTTCACTCAGATTGATTAAGTTTCCGCCATCTAGTTTGATGTTCTGTCTACTTTTCTTTTTGGTTTCTGTGATCTGTGCTGTTTTCTCTTTTACCATCTTCCGGATTACTGCTTGGATCTTCTTTTTGCTTTCATCATATCGTCGTTTATGTAGACTTTCTATCGGTAATTTTGGAATTTGCATGTATTATTTCCTAATTTCCTTGATGATACTACTTTTAAGGTTACACCCAGTTACCTTTCTATAAACCCTTTTATTTTTTCTATATTTTTCGTCCTCTTTGCTTTCTAGCTTTCTACTTTCTCATTTGATAACTTTATTTCTTGTATCAGGTTGTCAATTTCATTCATGACCTCGTTGGTAAGCTTTAAACCTTTAATTTCTTTCTTGAATTTATTTTGCTCTTCTTTTAAATTTCTTGTCTCTTGCAACTTTTTGGTCTCTTCATTACTGGTGTGTTGTTCGCTTTTAATTTCTTTTATATCTTCCGCCAAAACTTTTCATTTTTTTCATTTTTAGGTTCATCATTTTCTTTGTTTATGCTTTCACTAATTTCATTCCCTTTTTTTGGATTCTGTGTGTCTTTTTGGATTTCTTAAATATCTCCGCAATATCGTCCTTTTTCCTGTTTCCTCATCTGTGAGATACTTGTCTGAGTTTATCTTTTTCTTTTAAATTGGGCACTAGTTGATCGGTATGCTTTAACTAAATTAAATGTATTCGATGTTATAGCCTGCGAAAATAAGACAACCCGAATCAACTTTTCAAAGTTGCTCTATTATCAGATCAACTATTTTACCAAATTTAAATTGATTTACTGCTGGAGTTACTTGTTCTCTATATATGCAGCTGTTTTACTATTCTGTACAATGTGTTGCCTATCCAATTTTTGGGGAAATAGAGACCACAGGTTTGAATTTGTTTATCTGTTCTTATCATTGTCTATTTTATGCAATACTACTCTTTAATGTTAGTATGTCATAACCTTTAACGGTTACTTCTTTTAAGTTATTTTACAGTTCCTCTAATCGGGTAGCTTCTCTTTCTTTCTTTAGTTCCTGCTAGGCTCCTTCTGATGCACCTTTTCCTTATAATTATAACCACCCGGTACGGTCTAAACTTGAACTTAAATATCGGAGTTGTAATTCATACATAATCCATAAGCAATACTCGAATTAGTCTTTAATATACGATTTTAGGAAGAGTAATTCTAAGTTTTCTAAAAATAAAAATTTTAAAACAAAATGGGCGTACTTCTTATTTAGTAGATCTGATATATGAAGTGCGACTTAATTGTTACGGTAATGGTAGTGCTTCAACTATTTTAGTTAGAAACATTATTTACGAAATTAATAACCCGAAAATGCCCGTTTACCATATAAAGTATGAAGACTTAAAATTAGCCACAACTTGTTTCTCAGTGTCAAGTTACAGTGCGCTCTTCTTCATTAATGACTACTTTAATCTTTAGATCTTAAACATAGCTTTGCGATCTTGGATGGCTGCCTGAGCAGCGAGCAGATAACAGGTAATAAATTTTCTTGTACAACTGCCGAATCTGCGATGTGCTATCCATGAACTAAGCGCCACCACCTTGACCTGCTTCCAGACTCTCAGTTTTACTAGACATGGAAGCCCGCAAATTTACAACTTTGAATCTTATCCAACACTTCTAATGAAATATTAATTATGTATGCGATGCTGAGAGTTGTCAGAATGTGTGATGTTGTATTAATGTGCCAATATTTGATTTTGAGAATCTTTCGAGCTTTTGCTTGAATGTTATATCGGCGGCATGCGAGCCTTTGATATCTGCCCGTTTGCCATCGCACACAAAACGGCATATTTTATGCTAGCCGACAAGTCTGCATACGCCGTCGGCGGCACCTTTGATTTGAAAGGTGCTGGCGAATCAAATTGCCCGCAAAGACCTGCCGCAACCAGGCGCGAAGCCCGGCAACATTTACCAGCTCGGCCAAGTTGGTCGTTTTAACACCGCCATTCAAGCATCCGCAGCGCGACCAATTCGGTCGTGTCTTCACGAAGAACATTCGCTACCAAAACCCGATCCGCAACGCAAGCGTACCTGGGAATCGCCGACGAAGCCGAAGCCGAAGCCGATTCAGGTGAGCGATTTGGCAATATTCGTTGGTGGATACCGGTAGCCGCCCCATCCGCTTACGCGACGGCCGTTTAAGACGATTTGGCCTTATCGGCTGACCTTCCAAACGGGCCGTACTACGTTTTCACACCGCATCACGAAGCGGCTATTTACACGCCTGCCTCTCCATTTTTGGTCCTTGAGAGCCGCATCGGTATCGTATCCAACACCGCATCCACGAGAGCGGCTATTTACACGCCTGCCTCTCCAGAATCTTTAGGAGCTGATTGCTTATGTGTATAATTAACATGGTATCATGCATTTTATAATTATTAATAAAAGTTGTATATTTTATGACACTGTGAATAACAAAAGATTTTTAACAACCAACAATAATAACTTAAAATGTGCAACTTTCGGAAACCTTGCCATAATTTTAACTTTGATTAAAGTTGCTTTTTATAGTTTTCTCTGGCCATTTACATCCAGTTAAGTAAGAGCGTGTTCGTGTTAATGTGAATAAGAAATTATCTAAAAACATCTTCATATACATAGATACGTCTTGTTCTCCATTAGAGCAAAGATGCTATTGTATCAATAATATGTCCAGTCACCACCGGCGTATTTATTTGGCAAACACCTCCAAATGCGATGAATTTCAAATGTTAACTGCTTCAAGATAGACACTTTTCGACCTCAAAACTTGTGCTTGATGTATGTCCACATTCTCAATCGAATATGCATCGGCGACTACGACGGGTAATTAAGTGTAACGATGCCAGACTGCTCTTTCCACTAAATGCAAAGCTTGTTGCGGCGTTTGGGGTTGTTGTCCTCGTTCGACAATCGGCAACAAATAATTTTTATGAATCGACCATTTTGGAGCACTTAGGTTGTATGTAAACAGATCCAACATTCCGAAACCCAGAAAAGCAACCCTAAAAATTCACTTTTATTGGGTGTTTAACGATCCGCTGTACCAACCTGGTAGTTGAAGATGACCAGGGACGATAACATATCCCCAAAACGAAGCATTATGGAAACAATGTTTAAAAAAAGTTGCGGTGCCATAAAGAACATTTGGCCAATATCATGCTTTATACGTAACTGCTAAGTCTATAATTCACACAGAAAATTTCGTGTTTTATCTAGAAAAGCCTCCCTAAGCCCAATTTGGACCACATATAAAAATGATGTATCACTGCTTCTGCTAAAATGTAGATTTGCATGCAAATTGTTTTTTAATGAGTTTCATTTAAGCTATTTATTATAACTAAATCACTTAAGTACTACCAGTTTTATTATACAAGACTGTCAAAAATTTATAGCTTCGAAACTGTTTTAACTTCTGTTTAATTAGGCATTATTTGTTTTTGTGTTATTGAGGCTCTGTATTATGCGTGGGAGTATTTCCTGCAAACTTTAATAGCAGGGCTCTCATGTTCCTCCTCACTGCCCTGTCATCGCGATCTGGCTAGCATTGCGTCTTATATGACTGCATTAATACCCCCTATTCAGGTACTAAAATAAAACTGAGTAGACCACCGGCTTTACCATTCCCGTCTTTGTTTCTGTTTCTTGCAATATTTTACGTATATTTTTCTTCTATTTATTTCGCCATGTCTCTTTAAGAGTTGCTATCTTTTTTGTAGCTTCTATTGTATTGTTTTCTATAGCTATTTCTTGGATACAAATTGGAAATCTTGTGTTTGTTAGTTGCTGTACTTAAGCTTTGGTGAGTTTTTTTCTAAATGTGGTGTTTTGCATTTTATGTTATTGTATTACTAACTGGTTTGCATGAACTAGTACTTTTATGCTTCTCAGTGTATATCCATTACCATCAAATTTGTTATTTTTTGGTTGTTTTGTAAGGGAGCGTATTTTGGCATCATTAGATTCAGATAATGTCTTTCAGTTAAATCGCAAATCAGACAAGATGGTTGAATTTTTTTCCAGTTATTTTGGCATTTATTTTTTGCAAGAATCAATTTACAATATATTCTCTATTGCTGTTTACGGCTTCTTGGCGGGTCTAGACTAAAGGAATTTATCAAATCATGTTTTTAATTTCACATCGTTGTTGAATGGAATCAAGTGACTGAAATGTGGTAACTAAACGAGAGTTGTTATGTTAAAGAAATAGCTGAGTTGCTTCTTTAAGTTGTTGCACCTGATAAGTTTAAAGTTTTCCATTGCTACTATAGCTATTTTTAAGCAATGGTAGTAACTTTTTAGTTTCACCATTTGCAGGTCATAGCAAATTAATGTCTAACTGAATTCGATACATAGTTTGCTCATTGAAAGTTACCTATACTTTTCTCAGTTTTATATTAACGTAAAAATTCAATTTCTTATCGCTGATTAGGATGCAGTATATAAATCTTTACAAGCAGCCTTGTCAAACAACCGTCGTTTACTTTGTTGGCGATATTGAGGATTCCTGAGTCTAACTGTTAATCCTCTTTTTCTTTAGTAACTTGGCGTTGATGGTAGTTGCCTAACCTACCCCGTTCCTCCTTACAAAGAAATCAAAATCTTGGAGGATACGCATATGGGATCTCCGCGACTTTCAACGGCTGAGATCTAATAATAAAACTAGCAGCGGTAGTATATCCTACGTGTTAGAGTAACTTCCTGATGGATTAACGGAAATTTTTTAAAAGTTCGTCCTTGAACTGAAAGGACTGGTCGGGAGAATTTGTAAGGTCGAATTTCGATTTTTAAAAATGTGAGAACGGTTTGTGTACGGTGCGTTCGGTATTACCACTTCCTCCATCAACTACTCTATGGTGGTAATTACAAATAGATTAAACTCAATCAAACCTTACATATAATTAAGAATACTATAAAAAAATCATAGATCTACATAATTTAACTACAATCAAGATACTATTTTGCATATTTATTTAAATAACATTTACATTAAATCTGATTATCTGCTGGCAATCTATACAGGGTCATCCGAAATTTCTTAGGTTAATTGCAGGAAATCCAAAAGTCCGACTTATGCGCATGCGAAATCGCCTTGTTAGCTTTACATAAACATCTACGATTGTCAGCAAATTGACCCGAGATTACGACTGTACAGCTTTTACATTCGAATCCCTTCGCTCTAGTAAATCACCGGCAGAAATTATCGCATGGTTTGCTACAAACGATCTAAGTATCGACGTAGCTAAGAAGCACAGAAGGAAGTAACTGCTGATCGCAGAAAAGTGTTGATTTCATCCAATAATTGAAGAAAACATCGACCAGATTATCGAGCGGGGTGCGACTGACCTGGCTAAAGAAATAAACGTGGCGAGGTCGACAGTCAGTACACAAGTTTTGCGTCTTGAGAAACCGCCAACTGCTGACTGTTAAAAGCGCTGTTCAACAACATCAAACGTGACAACGTTGGCTTCCTAAGATTCTTTTTGGGCAAAAATTTTTGGATCTACCGAGATGCCTCTCAACTGTCTACCGTCATGCATACGAAGCTTCCCGCTTCTGCGGTGGTTGCGGGTTTATAAACAGATCAGAGAATATAATGGCGTCTCAGTTCTTGAACGTGACCGCCGACAGCTATATCAACGTCCTGGGTTTTTCATCCTTGGACAGAAGAGAAGGTCACTGGGCGGGAGCAAGACTCCGCTTCACGCGACAGGGCAAAAAAAACTCAGAAATGACTTTATAACAATTTCTATTACCATTAGTAACCCGGATTGTGACCACTCTCCACCTAAAACTGCAATTCCCTTGATTACTATGTATGCGATGTTGTTGAGACAAAGATCATTAAGAGGCACTAAAACATCAAGAAAACCATGGGGTAATGGCACATATGAACAAGGAGAAAGGTCTGTAGCAGGTTTAGCTTCCGATTGCTGCTAATAAAAACTGCATTGAATAATATGACTTTAAGTATTATTTACTTTAGTTAAGCTGAGTGTGATGTACAGAAATTTAACTTTTCTTGTATTTCAATGTTATTTTCATTGTTTATTTATTTTTTGAATCTACTTTGACGACCTGGCCTTTTTATTAAGACAATGTACTTTTACAAGATTATTATGAATGAGGTACTTTGATAACCTTTTGTGGAAAGTTTGATAATGAAAATTTAGATATCACAGTTCTGACTTTTAGTCGATTAAAATACAAATCTAAATAGTATCTAAAAAGAATTGAATTTTCAAAATATATATTATCTGTCTATATTACTTTAATGAAATATATAAACCTTGAGGTTTTGTTAGAACAAACATATAAAAACAATAAAAACTCAGAGGGGCCTCATAAACTTTTAAATTTGTTTTATAATGAGACTCCCAGAAATGTATCTTCGCCGCCGTAGAGCAAATAGAATTTGCCCGCGACTTCAGTTATCTGAAAATAACTGCAGCAGAGACTGAGCAGCGAATTACGCCATCATCTTTTTTACCTGCATAAAACGCGGAAGCGTGTGCAAAGTGATTTTACATAGAATTTTCACCATCCAAAAGGAAGAGAGCCGTGTCCGCCCGGGAAGTGGATTACCTTTAAACCCGGCAGCAGCGAACGAATCGAAAAACTTCGTTACTTAGTTAGCTGTCGCGAAGTAGCAGCTTTCTTGCAGTTATTATAGATTAGTTAGCGAGCTTCGGGGGCACATTAGCCGGCAGCGCGCCTGCAAAGGCTTTCGGTAATTGAGTTTTGAATAAGTGGTGTGTGATTGCTTCTTAATGAGCACACTAATGGTTGATTATAAACTACAAGCGTCTTCAAAAGGGCTCTCGGGTGGTTATTGAGTTTTCTGACGGAGCGAGTAAACAAACTTGAATTAAGTGTACGCAGAGCTAAGCAACGCGATTTAATATGTCACATTCAATTATACCACAGAATTTAGATTCGAGCCTTAGATGCGCTTGTTTGTTTTTGTGAAAGCAGAGTACATATTACTAAGTGAAATAAAGTGTGAGTTTGTAATTCAAAGTATTTATTCCATAAGTTGTTAAAATAATGGAATCAGCCGTTTCCAAAAACAAGAGTTTATGGGTGATCTGCCTCAAAGCGACAGACCGTATACTATGCACACTTTAGAAATTAGAAAGCGGTTGCAAGAAACCTTCGAATATTATGCAGAAACTTCGCCTCAAAGAAGTTCACAAACTTGAAATTTCAAAAATATTACAAAGACGATTACAAAAGGGTTTATATATGGGCTTCCGTAAAGTTCAATTGGTCCAAGAAATAAAGCCAACAGATCTTCAACAAAGACCACCTATGCAGTTCGAATCGAATAAATAGCCAGAGCTAATAATGGACGATGGAAAACATTTTCATCTTAATAACGGTGCGGATAAAAATTCGATTTTGGGGTACCCAAAAGTATATCGACATGAGCTGAAGGCGGTGTTTGGTACAGAGTGACATCAAAAAAAGTAATCGGACCTTATTTTGTTTTTGTGGAAAACGATGAAAAAGGTGTGATCGTTACCGGAGCTCGTTATCAAAAAATGTTAGAAACTTATTTGTCCAGCTTATTGAGAACACATGCTATCTTATGATAGCAACAGGATGGAGCAACTGCTCATGCAGCTATTAGTAAATTTTGGTGAAATAATACTTTCGCGCAATAACGCTTTCGGATAACCCACATGTTCTCCTGATTTTAAAAATTAAGGAAATATATTTAGTGCAAGATTTATTGTTTAAAGAAGCACTCACCGAAATTAGGATTAGCCCTCTTTGTGTTTGTTTATTACCATCGTTTGACAACCTAGCCACTTGATTGTTACGTACAATTTACTTGTAGAGCGTTAGTATGCGCTTGCTTCAAGCTATATAATATCCGTCAAACAAACAGGTAAATAACAACAAAAAAGAAAAATTAACATTATAACATTACAATAGTTTTTTATAAAATATTAGTTCTTACATATTATTAAAGAAAGCTTTTTGTTTAAAAATTGAATGTGGGCCGGAATTTACGTCGTTCACAGAAGTCTATATACAACAAGCAAAAATTATCATAAATTGAGTAGATTTAAAGTTAAAAAAAGCGTTATTGCTTTTGGCCAATGTATTTTAAAGAGAAAGACTTTGTCTTTTAGTTGCCATAATTTTATTAATCGAAAACATGCTGTGGTGCTTTTAATTACTTTTTGCAAAGATTTATCGCTTTTAAAATACGCGTGGCCGATAAAAATGAATTTTAATGTACATTCGTAAATTAGGACGACTTTGTTTGCCCGATAACTCGGGAGTTAGACGCAGATCAGTGTGCATATGTAGTGCGTGTTTGTTGTATTTGTAATAACTAAGCAACTAAAACAGTGAGCATATACCAAACAAAGGTACGGTGCAAACAAGAATAGTTATAAGAAGAATATTGGAAAATGTTAAACGTTTACGGATTGCAATAAATAAGAAAAATGTTTATTGAAAAAACGTTGTCCATCAATAGTAACTAAAAAATGCTATCTTTATATTCTTCGCTAGAATTATGTAATATACAAGGTAGTTCAAATATGACCGCGACTAATTTGTGTGTAAACAAGTGGCACTGTAAAGCACCTGTGTGACCTTAAAAGAATAGAGCTAGAACCTCAACCCTCTCTCATACTCAAACCAGAACATGTTCAGTCCTGTTTGGGAGTTGCTAAAGTGACAAGCAAACAGAAAGTGTCGCGGAGCGTAGAACAACGCATTATAATCATATTCCTCGTTGGAGAAAGCGTCCCATCCGTTAAAATTTACCACACACTTCAACAAGCGTGTCAGGAAGAGTGTTTCTCACGAACTCATGTGTTTGAATGGTGTAAGTGCTTCAGAGAGGGCAGATAGCGCGTGGAAAATAAATTGCATGATCGTTGGCCGCGAACATCCGTCACCGAGCCAAACATTAATCTTGCAGACGTGCTTATTTGTAAGAATAGGCTTAGCGCTATCAAGAAACTTGTACTAATGCTGTCTATCAGTGTGTTGACAGTGTAAAAGACATCGTAAAAAAACCACCTGCACTATCGCACGGTGAGTACCAGGCATTTTAACGGAGGTGAATAAAATGGTCAGTTGTATCCTATAGCAGTTTGAAGACGAAATGCACAAAATGATGCATTTTTAAGTCTATAGTAACCACCGATCAAACGTGGATGCACTACTTCGTTCCTGAGTCCTAATTCATTATGATAGTGGCGACAAATCAGTTCTCCCAAACCTAAGAGAGTTCGGAGGGGTTGTTCGTTAGAAAAAGTGATAACAATGTTTTTCTGGCACTGGCAAGGGGTTATCCATATAAACTTTCTGGTAGATCAGAGCAGTCAATGCAGCTTATTACTCAGATCTGCTCCAAGCCGCCAACCAAAAGTTTTTTTGAAACGGGCATCAGAATCCTTTCATAATGTTTGATAAATGTGTTGGATTTGGAGGAGACTGATATGTGTAAGGAGGTGTTTGTCAATTTTTTTTTTGTAAAAAGATCAGTCCTGGTTATATTCGAGCCACCTTGTAAAAAAAACCAGCGTTTGGGATAATAATGATCGGTAGCTTCATAATGACAACGAGCCTTCCCAGTCGATATACCTTCTAAAAAATTTTTGTCTAAACAAAATCGCTTAGGTAGCTTCACCGTAGTTCCGATTTGCCACCCTGTGAATTCTAACGATTTGATGTTTCCACATTCTTTACAGGATATAGTACATAAGCGTCGTGTTTGAGATAAATTTCGATATTTCGATATTGACTTTGATTGCCACTGCGGACGCCATGCCTATGAAGATGTCGCAGAAAGTGCTAGTGTTGGGGAAAGACTGCTCCAGACAGGCGGTTGAGAAGTTAGTAGACGCATGCTCAACAAGTTGGAAGGAGTTGCTGAAATTGTTGGGATGGGTGAGATCAAAATGCTGCCGTTGCCAGCGGTTGAGTTAATTGTAAAGAAAGGCAGCCGCGTCAAGCATCAAACTTTGCACCAGCGCGCGACAGGGCAACATCAAGAAGCTCTTTAACAATATAAACATAACGCCTGTCTTTCTGTCAAAAAGGCGCAGCCGTCCTCTGCGATAGAGAAACCTACTACAGAACACTCTCTGCCAGCACTCAAGCAAAAAGTTGGGCAAATTTAGGGCGTTTGTAGTGCAAGCAGACAAGAAATTAAGACAGCAAAAAAAAGCGACCACCCAAACTTAAAGAACTTTAATCTAATCCAATTGAATCCTCTCCAATTTTTTAAAAAGATTTATCTTAGTCGTAAGAAAGAAGCAACTGTATACAGAAACCCATTTTGGCTTGCACATCCTGACAAAAAGAGACTTCTCTGTAGTTACTCCAGCAACGAAAAGCCCGCTTTCGATTAAAGAGTTTTTGTTGCTGACGTACAAGTGCCGCTGCTTTGCTGAAGTATTCCGCCTGATCGATACGGCCAATGTTTAAAAAACTGAAGTCGACTGTCAGACAGATGCTCAAACGCCCATTCAGTTAGAAGTACCTGAAGAACATTAAGTTCTTTTACAAAGTCGAAGGAATTTGGTAACGACACACGACGTGAGTAACACGAACTGGTTGTCTGGTTGTATGAAAGGTGTATAAACTGTGCAATATCTGTATCAACATCAAAAAGGTGTCAGATATCAAGCTGTAGTCATTGTCGCTGATTCCGTTCGAAGATAAGCTCACCTCAGGTTAGGGTTATATTTGGCTGCAACATACACATAGAAAGCTCTAGAGAAATTAAAGTAATACAAGGAAGCTCGGGCTGGCGCAAAAGTATCAGAAGGGTTGGTGCTAAAAAGCGTGTCGTGGTCGCTAGTGGAGAAGGTGCGCCAAAGGCAGTCCACAACCTGTTCGTGACAGTACGAAAGAGGTTATACCTTTGGACGTACTTTTGGGTGATCTGTGCAACAGTTACCGGGAGTTTTCCAACCAAAAAAGCATGGAAATCTATCTAATGACAATTTCTGAAAGGGTGGTTAGTGTTTGTAGAGATTAACGGGGTGATCTGCATAACCCTAACCAAAATCTTGGACTTCAGTTAATCACAAACAAATTGAATAGCCGTTTAATTTGTTTTAAGTGTGTTGATTGTAGTAAATCCCTTTATTTTTGCTAGGATAAGTCACAAAAAATTTTTGATTTACATATTAATCAAAATATAATAATGCCGAATAATCTGCTTAATAACGAAAGATGCAAGGGTTACTCAATTTTGGAAAAACAGGGCTATAATTAAAGAAGTTGGTGTTAGCGACCATGCGCCGTATTTTAGAGGACCTACGTTATAAGTCGTATACAATAAAGGTACGTCAGATACACTTTTAATCTGTTAGATTAAAGCAAATTTCTCAATGCATCCTGCTAATGTGTTCGTTAAAAAACAAAGCAGCGGAGGAATGACCGTTGGCTCGCCCACGACCCCGAGGGTGTCCCGATTATTACTAGAAAAAATATCCGCTCAGTGTCCATGTGCCAGGTGTCGTGAAGGTGACGTCTTTCCACCGCATTTTTTGTGTTATCCATACATCAAAATTAATAAACTGATTGTGATTTGCTAGAAAACTATTCTAAACAGAAAAAATGTTATAATCCACCTGCTCTGCACGTGCTTGTTAAAGCAGTGTCTCCAAAAGACAGACTTTTGGCAGAGTAAAACAGTTCAGAAAATGTCACAGTTATTTGAAGCACAATTTTAAGAGATCGTTAAGTGACCTGAAACTGGCGTAGAGAAAGAAGAGGAAACGCCAAACAAACCGCCGGAGAAAAATAAATATCGAAAGAAAATAATTAAAATGCGAATTTCTGAAGAAACGTAAGACAACTTTTAAATTAACGTCTAAAATATCAACTAAGGTCAAATTAAAAACAAAAATATGCAAAGATCTTCAAAGATCGGCTATGTATATATATATATATATATATATATATATATATATATATATATATATATATATATATATATATATATATATATATATACATTATTCTCAATAAAATTTGATAGTTCTGGATATTAATAAATTTTAAATACCCACCCCTTCGAGAAGGCGCTCTATAAAGGGCACCAAATTTAAATATTTACCAGCCACCTTATCGTGTACTTCAGCTTTTGTACTCCCACTCACAGAGTATGAATGTTGAAGAACAACGGGTTAACTGCTATAACTAACATCTCTTTGGCTAGTTTTTTGTGTGGGGATTTGTTTATTAGCCTTCATTTTAGAATATATTCTTACTGAAGGCATCCAGCTCAGATTGTGGAAAAAATGTCAATGTTTTTCAAACTCTAAAATAGATGTCAGCTCAACAGTAGACAATGTTTTATTATTTATTAATTTATTGGCCGCAAATGTCTTTGTATTTATATGATACACTTTTGAGAAACGAGGTTACAAGTCACTAAGACAATTAGAGAACTTATGTATGTAAGAAGAAATTTGAGCTTCTATCTAGCCTTGGCTTTTTTTATTTATATAAAAAGTAATTAAATGTTTGTCCACGTTTATTACAACTATAAATTGGATTTAGTAGCTCGTCAAAGGCTCTGCATGGTCAGTTTTTATGTGTCTTTAGTATTTATCAAAATTAGAATGTTTTGGAATAACTTTTTTTTTATTATCAACTTTGCATATTTACAATCTACTCCTTATGGGAGTAATAAGTAAATGTTATTATATTAATTACATGACACGAGGGGGATTCGGCCAGTGCCTTAGCCCCATATTTATTTTTAGCCTCCTGTTGACGGTAGGTTAGACGGACAGTTGTTCCACGAGTTGATTAGTATGCTCTGCCAATTTCTTGATGTATGAATTAGCTAGTCTTTTGATCTCATCCGCTACATAAGAATTTACAAGGTCGTTGTGGAGAGTTTCATTTGAGATGTACCAAGGAGCACCGGTTATGGTTCTAAGAATTTTCGATTGTCATATCTGTAATATCTTGGTATGTGATGGCTTCGTACAACCCCACAGCTGGATTCCGTATGACCAGATGGGCTTTAAAATTATTTTATATAGGAGTATTTTACTTTGAAATGTGAGCTGAGATCGTCTCCCCATCAGCCAGCTCATCTGTTTCTGGTCTAGATGTAAGTTAAGATATTTTATTCCAGTTTTCTGGGGTGTGGAGGTGTTTTTGAATAATACAGGTGGGCACACGATGCGTCTAACATGAGTATATTTATCGC
The DNA here is from genome assembly GCA_036346155.1 of Sinelater perroti. Taxonomy (NCBI): domain Eukaryota; kingdom Metazoa; phylum Arthropoda; class Insecta; order Coleoptera; family Elateridae; genus Sinelater; species Sinelater perroti. The sequence continues at coordinate 523,678 of JARFIY010000356.1, read as the reverse complement.
TGTTCACTGTTATTCTCCATTTGTCGAACCAGTCTTGAAGGGTGTTGAGGTGCTATAGCGGTTTCCGGATTTTCGCTGCTTGAAAGAATAGCCGTATAGTCGGCAAACGTTAAAATTAATGTGTTATTTGTGAAAGGAGTATCAGAGGTACCCAGTAAGTACAGCAGAGGTCCCAATACGCTGCCTTGCGGGACTCCAGAAGTAATCTTGTGATAAGTAAACATAGTGCTGTTGATCTTGACTTGAAAAGTCCTGTCGCTAAAGTATGACTTTAATAACAAGTATAATTGACTTAGGCAGTAGAGCTTAATTATAGTAGACCTGCGTGCCATACCCTCTCAAATGCCTGCTGAATATTCAAAAATACAGCAGAGCAAATTTGTTTTGTTTCGAGGCTCTCCATTATTTTAATAACGATTCGATGAGTTTGATGAATGGTCGAGTATTGTTGAGGAAATCCGAACTGGTAATTTGGTATCATGTGCTATAGATCTACGTCACTATGGATTGTCTTGAGGAGCAGCCGTTCGAAAACCTTGGATGCCAGGAGTAAAAGACTGATTGGACGGCGGGAAGAGGGTTGTGAAGGAGGTTTCCCAGGTTTCTCGATTGCAATAATTTGGGCAAACTTCCACTGCCTTGGGAAATGCCACAGTCTGGGGATGCTGCTAAAGTTTGTGATGAGGATTACTATTACTTCCTTTTCTAGGAAGATTTTGAAGGACTTCTCCCACTATCAGATCGTATCCTTGGGATTTGCCGGTATTGGTGGCTAATATTTGTTGTCGTACTTCTCTTGATGAGAATGGCTTGATTGGTAACGACAATTGGCATGGAGCCTCCAGATATGAATTACTTTCAGAATCCTCGCTATTCGGTTGGGATTGTGGTGTCGTGAATATGTTAGCGAAATGTTCAGCGAATGTGTCGGCCTTGTCTTCTTCTGATCTGGTCCAAGTGTCGTCCGGTGTCTTGGTGGGAGGTATGGTGGCAATTGGTCGTTTGAACTTTTTGGTCAGGTGAAAAATTAGTAATATAATGTTGGAAGGTATTATTCTTTGACTCTATTAACACGTTGTGTAGTTGATGTGTAAGACGGTTGAGTAAGGTTTTGTCTTACCTATCTCTGGTTCTTTGCCACTTTTCTTGTGCCTTTCGTTTCTGGGCAACAAGGACCCGAATGTGGCGAGGAATGTTGTGTATTTGTTGATGACCCATTGGATTGGGCGTAGCTTGCCAAGCAGCATCTTGAATCATTGTCGTCAGGTATTCGGTTCCTTCGTGAAGATCTTCAGCGCTTTTAATTCTCAGAGCAAGATTGAGGTTTCCTTCTAACAAATTCCTAAAGTTGGCCCAGTTGGTGAGTTTTGTACATAGTTTTGGAGTAGACTCTTTGTAGATAATTGTAGTGATTAGGGTAACAATGAACGGGGAGTGGTCGGATGAGAGATCGAAATTAGCTTCTATTTGTGTGAACGTATTAGTTATACCACGTGTTACTGCAAAATCAAGTAGGTCTGGTAGCCTCTTTGCATCGGTAGGCCAGTATGTAGGCTGGCCAGTGGAAAGATAGCTGCATCTGAGGTTTTCAATGGCTCGCAGTAGATTTCGGACTTTTGGGTTATTTAACCGGAACCCCACGCTGTGTTTTTAGCATTTGGAACAACTTAAGGAGGTTATTTTACAGTTGTATCTTTTTCAACAGCGACTCACGCCCAGCTGTTTTGTTTGAAAACACACAGAATAACGGAGTAGTTATAAGAAATCCGCTTAGATCTGTAATATTAAATTACTATATTTCATTGCTATGAATATTTACAATCTGTTAATTATATTAACAATCAGTCCATTATTTGAATTTTTACGTAACATCAGGAAGCTCTTTTGAGTATTAGTTCTTTATCTTACAATAATTATGTTTTCATTAGCTTGAAATTAACTTAAAATGAGAGCATCTAAAACTAAACTTAGGCGAATCTATCAGCTAGGTCTAGCGGGTCGAATCTTTGGAGTCATTCGTCAAATTGTCTTTCTAGAAAATCAGCAGCACTAAGTGAGCACTAAGTTTTGCTTGGTAGTTGGTGCTGGCTTCCTTAACTGAAGGAACAGGTAGATCTTGTTGAAAAAATTAGGGACGTAGCTAAGAGCATTGGCTATTAACCGTATTACATATTTTGAAATCTTTGTAAAATTTCTAGGTTGTAATTGCTGGCAAACCCCCCATAACTTGAATCCATAATCACATATTAGTTCCAAAATTGACTTATAGAATAGTACTTCGTTTTGAATTGCTAATTGAGAGTTTCGTCCTATCATTCACTAAATGTTACGGAGTTTTAGCCCGAGTTGTAATTTTTCCTTCATTATGTGGGTCTTGTAGATCAGGCGTCGGTCTAAATAAATTCCTAGGAATTTTACGTTGTCTAGTTGTGGTATGAGAGTGTTACTCAATGATACTAGCGGGCAAGTTTCTTTTTGTAGAGCAAAAGTTACTTGAACTGACTTTACTTAATTCACAAATATTCGCCATAGTTTGAGCTATTTTTTGTTTTTCTGCTGTGCTGTTTGGAAGTAGTTACATAATGTGAGAATTGCAGTATCGTTTGCGTATGTACCTACTAGCATTTGTGGCGTTGGCAAGTCCGTCTTATATGAAATATATAAAAAAGGACCTAAAATGTTGCCCTGTGGTACACCTGCTTGAATCGGCCGTATGGATGATTGCGCATCTTTAAATTTGACATGAAAAATTTGATTGTAAATTAATATATTAATATAAAAGTATATATTAAAGTTATAAATTTGGGCATTTAAAATTTAAAATATTGTTTGGGTGACTATCCCTGAAATTTTGTAGAAATATTCATAGGAAGTAAGTTAGATTATAAGTTCTATTTTATGTTTTATGTACAACCAGTCCTACGAACAGGTAACTGCGTTTACCCTTTGGGATTTACTTTTAAATATACTGTTTTTTTAAACGAATAAATAAATCCTTTCTCTGTATAGCAATAAATCCTAGACGTAACCTTGTACAATGTAACTAAACCGTGTATTTCAACAAGAATTGCAGAGTCAACCCAAAACATTAAAAACCAAATTAATTTAAAGGTAATCTTAATGAAAACGGCAGTTTTTGATTTCGATTTCAAAACCCAAACATGGATTTCTATGCAACAAAAAAGTCAGACCAATTAACGATGCTACCTGTAGTAGTCTCTACCATACATATATGAGTTAAAGCCTAAAACGCACCCGACAGTGCCTTAACTTTTAACCATAATTCCTTATATTTGTCTCCTGTAGCTATGGACGAAACATTAAGAGTACCCAAACTCCAAAAAGAGCCTACACCCAAAAAACAGGTAACATTAAATGCCCCACGTTTATAATTTATTTGTGCCACAAAAATAAATTATAAAATGTATTCAGCATTTGAAATAAATGGATCACTAACTAGTACCAGCTCCTTTAGGTTTAATTGTTTATTCTGTTATTGTAAGAGAGGGATGTGTCAGATTGGTCAGGTACTTTAGTTTTAGAGGTTATTGAATTATATTTTGCTGTGACTTAAGTCATTTAATAAGAATCAAAATTATAAGACACTCCATAGGTATTTAGTAATATTTATGTCCGTGCCGTTTAGAGATTACATGTTTGTATTATTATATAAAGGACGGTCAACATTGCACCTACATTACATTTACGACTATTTAAAAAGATGGATCGGCGATAATTCTGAGATCCTGGATGAATAGTTGGTGCTAAGAAACTTTTCAATTGATAAGTACCCAAAAAACAGTTTGTTTTTAAAGAATCCCCGATGTAGCTGCTGCCTTATTTGCATTTAAATCTAGATCTTACTCCATGCGATTTAATTACTTTTTAAAGAAACAAAGTGTTTGTGTTCATTGATTTAGAACTCTACGAAGTTCTGTAAATGCATGTATTTGAGTGATTAAACAGATAGCAAGAGATAATACGGCTATTAGCTTTAACAAATGTAGTATTACATATACAAATTGATTGGTTAGAACAACACATTGTTGTATAGAGTTGTACCCTATTATGGGAAAGTCAAAAGGCCTTTTTATGCGATCGTATAATCCCTATTAGGTAGTTTTACATATGTAATCAGAAATCGACAAAAGGAGCCAAGTATGTGTCTAGAGGACTTCTGCAATAAAACCCCTTTACGCCGGATAATTACCGAGAGAAGTTGCTGCGTAGTTTGTCTTGACAAAGATACAAGTTTACGACGTAGCCAAAAAGTACAGAAAATCTAACCACCAGGAAAAGGTCACTGCGGACAAGATAATTGACAGCAAGCGATCTGATGGCAAGAAAAGCAAAGAATTCATCCGCGAATTGAAGAACGCGGGCGTGGATAGTTCGACGGTCAGTTTAGTGGTGCACCGCGGCCTGCACTGCAAGTTTTTCGTTCTGACGAATCGCCAATTGTTGACTGAAAAAAACAAAGGCAAAAAATTAAAAGTCCTACTGCAAAAGGACAACTGAATGTCATCAAGCACAACAGCGCTGATTTCCTGAGATTATTTCCAGACAAATTACATTATTCAGGACAGAACTGTGGATATGCGAAGATGCCTCTAAAACGCCTGTGATGGTGCCGAGGCTTGTGTGCAACGAAGGGAAATGTCATGGTACTCCATTTCTTTAAGAAAATCCTAAAAGTAATTAACGATAGCTGCATTAACACTCTAGAGAGTGGAGGAGCTGATCTCTAAACAAGAGTACGTATTTCAGCTCCAGAGCACAAGGTAAAAAATATCGTAGGCATATCTGTACAACAGTTTGTATTACCACTGGTGCCTTAACGTGCCACCCTCCAGCACCGACAGCGATCACCCTGACTATTACATGTGGCGTGTGTTTGAAGAGGGCAGTGAGAGGCATCATAACACCAAGGACAGCGTAAGGGCGTCTTTTATGTAGGTAATGACACATATGTAGAAGGAGAAAGTTGTGTTGGTCTACAGCAGGTTTAGGACCGCTGATGGGGGCTACATTGAATAATGTTATTCTCAATACTATTTACTTTAATTCTGCTAAGTTTTATGTAAAAAATTGTTATTTTGTGGCTTTACCTTGACGACCTTGTAAATAAATTTTAGTGTAAGTGGTATAATTATTTTAGTGTAATAAAATATTTTAGTATTGTAATTTTCATTATCATTACTATACTTCAACTCAAGTATTTTAACACAAATCACTGGTCAGTAATAAATATACCTAAAACATATATTTTACCCTAAATATTTACTTTAGTGCAGTGCGCCTTCCAAACTTCTGCCATAAATAACCGACTGGGTCGGTGTCTAAATAAAGCCCTAGAGAAATTAATCAGCGGAACAGTTTGCCGTTCAGAATCAGCAATAGTCAAGCTAAACACGGGGAGGCTCCTTCGAAACTTCGCCCATCCGAGAGTCGGGCGGCTCTGTATGATTCTGAATGCAGCATAAACGGGTTTGGGATAAATTCCGAAGTACCGAACTTTTATTAAGAAACTATGTCAACTCGCCCGGCGGAAAAGTTCGCTCACTCGCCGGTCTTCCGTTCGCAGGTTGATAAACGAATTTAGCAACTTTTGATGACGGCAAAATAATTTTGAACTTTATCTCGGTTTTTAAATCGAGTACTAAAAGTTTGCTTTTGTTCTCAGATTTATATAGTTATGAAGATTAAATTTTGCTTCCGCTTTGCAACAAACGAATTTAAAAAGTTACATGTAAAACAAGAATAGACAAATCATAAATTAGAAGGTAATAATGTTTATTAAGAGAAGTCCGCATTTGTTAATAACAATGTAAAATAAAAACGAGCAATTTAGAAATGATTTATAAAGTAGTCCAAATGGTCACCTATGAAGCAATGCAAGAGTTTACTCTTTTACAAAATGTTCAAGAATATTTTCTAACAAAGCCGCAGTTGTAAGTAGATTATTAGTAGAGACCCAGGTCTTTAAGCACCTCTAAACAGAGCAGTTCTAGAATTAGTTTAACTTGAGACGGGTATGGTTGTGTTAGCCCAAATTAAGTTAAATTAAACGGGTAATAGTAAGTGCAGCCGCAAGTCCAAGTATTGCTAAACGAATAGTCAAAACGAAGCTGTCGGCTACCCAAACTTTAACCCGTCATTATTTTTAAGTCAGAAGCAAAACAACAGCCGTTTTTCTTACAAATATCACATAGTAATATAATTTAACTCAATTTTGATCACTTACCCAATTTACTGTTCAAGCGAGGTTTAATTACCTCAATACTTCACAACGTATCGCAGTAATTAGTTACACTGAAGAGAAGAAGAAAAAACCGACACAAATGTCAGAAATGGATATCCATAGTAAATAATTCAAAAGAAAACTTAAAAATTGTTAGGTTTCTTCAAACTGATGTGTCTCAATTAAACAAATACTCTACTCTTAGCATTAGGTGTTCCGATTAGTTCAGATCAATTTTATTACTAAAAAATCTGGTGTGAACATCACACGACTTTCCTTATCCTATTATTATATATTATACCGGGTCCATCGTCTCGGCCCTGCGCTGCTCTCGTCTAAAAATTTGTTAATTTAAAAAAGGACGAGGCGCGAGTCCAACACTCGAAATCTGATTAAAATAAACAGTACAAGACAATAATTGACTCGTACTTAAAATTTTGCTACGTCACTGAAGGTAACCGTGCGAGCTCGGCCGCACGGCCTTCGCCATTATCGCCTGCGTGATCCCTCCTAACGGCCAAGCGCTACCCCCCGTCCTCCCGCCGGCCGGGTAAATCTCCGAGCGCGCTGTGATTGGTCCGTTTAATTAATTTTTAATCGGCTATAACTTATTTATTTGAGCTTGGATCAAAAAATTTCATTATAATTTTTTGTTCACCTCTGTTTGATCTATCCGGTAGTATAAATTTCCCGAAACATTTAATGAACACCCGGTATATTAAAATCCTGAGCTTCAATTATTTTTCGAGTTCCTATTTTACCAACTTTTATTTTAAATGATAACAAATCATTTTTATTCTCAGACTTTTTTGGTGTCCTGGGGCTATATTTCGTCCAGAAATGTGAAAAACTGGGTAGGTCAAATTTCCGCCGTTTACATTACTTTCTTTATCCTATAATAAGTCTTATTACTTTACTATTGTTCCTCGTATAAGATAAATAATATTAACAATTTATTTAAAAAATATCAATAATTATAAGCAATTTTTCTCAGTAAACATTAACGACGATGACGTATTTCTTTGCCAAAATTTAGTTTTAGAAAGCTTCCTTTAATCCAATATATAGTTAGTTATACAATAAAATATAATAGTTAACTGGTCAGAAAACTTACCATTTTAGCGATGTAGATAAGATTTGCACGAATGAAGTCGGCGTTGACGCAGAATTCTTTGCAGTTCATTGGTAGTTTTTCACGTATGACCTTTCACCACACTTTTTTAGTTTACGAAATTCATGCGCGTGAACAAGAATAGTTATAAAACAATTAAGGCTGCATCTAAACGTTAGCTACCGAGAAACCGCGACTAACTAAAAATTCACTCATCAGCATATGCCACATGGCTCATGATACCATTTGTTTCCGCAGTGAAGGTGACAGACAGCACACCTGCATCGTTGCAGACTTGACACGTGCAGTCCTGATTACGAGCGATGGGCGTATCGCATCGGCTGGTTATTAAAATAGTGCAATGTGTATCTTGGCTTGTAATTTCTTCAGATTTTTTACGAATGTCTTTATGGAATTTCAAAAATATTAATAATAACTTGATTGTTTATAAAAATGGATATAATTTTTTGTACGCTTAAAGTGTATGCTATAATTTTTGTAGATAATAAAATATAAGAAAGAGTTGAAAATAAATATTAATAAGAATATTTTTGGGGGCTCTTTATATTAGGTATTACACCATCTGTTCCAAAAATAACCGAAAAGGCTTAAAAATGAAAGTAATCAAAAAATAATTCAAAAAAACATTTTATTTATTCTTCCTCAGTAGAAGTACTCAGCAGCAAATTACTTTCTGTCGTTGATTAAAACAAAAATTTATTAATGATTTTTCAGTACCGAAACTTCAAACGCGTTTTTTTGGAAACTACATTTTTCAAGTCGGACGGACTAACAACTCGAACAAATCTTGACCGATTGACTTGAAATTTTAAATGTATATTTACAATTACATTCTGCATGGAAGTGAGAAGGATTTTTTCGATATATTGTATAGTTTCTTTCTATAAATAATTTTCTGGCGATTATATTGAACTTTTCTTAAAAAACGCGCCATTTTTGCAAAAATCGATGTATCGAAAAAATCCTACGTACTTCTATAGCTACTCAGATGTATAACGAAGAAAAAATTTTTTTGGTCAAATTAAATTAAAAATTTCAGGAGCAGTTGGTTCGGCCGTACACCTTTGGAAAAAAAGGCATCATCGACAAATAGCTTTGCAGCCGTCATTTTCTTTTATATTAATTTGAAAAAATTAATTTTTATAGTTCATAACTTGTACAATAACAAACCGTTTTCAGAATTTTGATATATTTCATCGTCTTGTTGGAAAAAAATCCCAAAAATATGCTTATTTTTTCGCCACTACAGTGGTCTAAGCCTTAATACAAAATCATTTCTTTTTATCGACAAATGCAGCTTAAGGAATGGAAAATAGTGGATAGTGAGCCAAATTCGATAAACATGATTTTGGGTAAAAAAAAATGAATGACAACAAACCATGAAAAGATGCATTCTTGTGCAAGGATCGCCAACTATCTGGTCCTGATATTTAAGGCAAATACGACAAATATGACCTACCGAACGCTTCAACACAACAAAAGTATACTCGTCATTAGCCGTTGTCCCATCTGGAATGCATTTTTTGTAGATAATCCCTTAAAATCGTAAAAACCAATGAACATCATACTGACTTTTGATTGTTCTAAACGAGATTTGTTTGATATGTTTCATATAGTGATCACCATTCACTACAGAGACGCTTGGTTTTTGGATCGTATTAAAACGTCACGTTACAAACGGTTTTTAAGAAATCTTCGTCTCTTCGAATGTCTCTAATCATGTCTGCGCAATGTTGTGGTCATTCGTTAATCAATGCGGAACAAATATTAAATTTCGCTTCTTCAGACCATGTTCCTCGGTTAAAATACGAACACAAATTCCGTTTCCACAAATCTCGCTAAACATTTTTTTTAATCTTTAAGAATTCACGCAATTTTTCAACATTTTCTTCGGTCATCGTTTCATTTAATGAGCCCGAATGTTTATCATCATCCGCATTCTCTCGGCCTTTCCTGAATCGTCGATGTCACCCGAAAAAATGTGTTTGTGGTTAACATTAAACTCCATATGCGCTTTTAAACGTTTGGGGCGTTTTCATAGCCCTTTTAACCATTGTTAACACTAAATTTAATCTTGATTCTTTGTTGTCAAGTCGTATAACAATTAGTTCAACATTAAGACACGGTGGATCTATTTTGCAAATACCTTTGATTACGAATTGGGCACTACTATGACTAACACACACTTCAGCAAATATTTTGCCAACTTTCAGCCTCCGATTTCATCCTATAACTTCACTAATGCAAATAGTGTTCATCTCTATTTTAAGTTAAGGGTGCGCGCAAAAGGTAGGTGCGTTATATTTTCAGCTTAACTGCACCGCCTAGCAGAGAAATATTTAAACACTTTATTTCTCAATATTGTTTTTCTGCTAAACTCTCGGCATTGTCTAATCATAACGTTGATTTCTTTACAATTTCCTCCAATTAGAAAATGTATTAGAATGTATTGTTCAATGACATTAAATTCTATAGGTTTTTTTTTGCTGAATATAACACTTAAATTTGTTTAAACTATTTATTTGACTTATTTCCACAATTTGAATTAATTAATAATATTTCTATTTCGTTCACCACTCGACTACGGTGGCAACAACAGCGGCCACTTCTGTAGTAACCGCTAACTTCACGAGATAACAGTACCTTCAGGGCGGTCTTCAAAAATTCGTCATAATACTAACGAAATTATGAAGAAAAACTAGTACGCACGCACGTCAAAATTTTTATTCAATTGCAACGCCCCAGTATTGGTATATTAGTAGTGGGACAGAAAATCTCGTTTATATTTGACTCACCCACATACAATTTAGACAAGCTTTTGTAGTTTCTTCAATTTTCAAAAAATAAATAAAACAAAATTTGAGCTATGTGATCGTAAATGTGAAACGCAAATGAAAATAGCAAAAAAAAGTAGAAGTTCTTTAATTTAATTTTGACAGTCGCAGATTTTAGGTGCATTTCCTTAATCATGGAAAACTGGCGATTTACAAAAAAACTGCTTTGTTTTCTACCATAAGTTGATGGTGTGGTGCAGAAATGGATATCCATAGTAAATAATTCAAAAGAAAACTTAAAAATTGTTAGGTACTTGAAACTGATGTGTCTCTTGTTACTCAATTAAACAAATACTCTACTCTTAGCATTAGGTGTTCCGATTAGTTCGGATCAATTTTATTACTAAAAAATCTGGTGTGAACATCACACGACTTTCCTTATCCTATTATTATATATTATACCGGGTCCATCGTCTCGGCCCTGCGCTGCTCTCGTCTAAAAATTTGTTAATTTAAAAACGGACGAGGCGCGAGTCCAACACTCGAAATCTGATTAAAATAAACAGTACAAGACAATAATTGACTCATACTTAAAATTTTGCTACGTCACTGAAAGTAACCGTGCGAGCTCGGCTGCACAGCCTTCGCCATTATCGCCTGCGTGCTCCCTCCTAGCGGCCAAGCGCTACCCCCCCCCCCTTCCTCCCGCAGTCGGCCGGGTAGCTCTCCGAGCGCGCTGTGATTGGTCCGTTTAATTAATTTTTAATCGGCTATAACTTATTTATTTGACCTCGGATCAAAAAATTTCATTATAATTTTTTGTTCGTCTCGGTCTGATCTACCCGGTAATATAAATTTCCCGAAACATTTAATGAACACCCGGTATATTAAAATCCTGAGCTTCAATTTTTCAAATTTTCACCAGCAAAACAAATCCAAGAACCGAAACTCATAAATGGATTACTAGATTGGAACGCTTTTCAAGATATCCTTGACCAACGACTTAAGTATCCTAATAACCTTCAAACCCCAAATCAAATAGATCAAACTATCTCACACGTAACAAAAACTATCACTGACAGTGTCAACAAGGCCACTACCACCACGTACAAACGAAGAGTACACATTGATCATTATTCACCCAAACACATAGTGGATCTAATTAAGCAAAAAAGCACACTGCGGAGGGAATGGCAGAGAACTAGAAACCCCGTCACCAAAAATATGGTAAATAACTTGTCACATCGAATAAAGAAGGAGATAGATGCCCACCGAATAGACTTACGAAAAACATATTAGTAATCTTGAACCAAGAGATCCCGGACTATGGAAGACGACCAAACGTATCCTACGTCAGCCACAAGTGATGCCTCCAATTTCTTCAGGTGCGCAAACATTTAACACCGATGAAGAAAATGTGAAGCCTTCGCAGATCATTTAGAAAAACCTTCACATCTGAAAATCACGCAGATCCAACATTTAGAAATATAGCCATCAACTATGTAGAAACTCACCAGCCAATCATAGAACCAAACTTCAAATCAACTTCACCTAGAGAACTCGCATCAATAATCAAAAGTCTTCCAATAAATAAATCGCCAGGATATGACAAAATACCTAATGTCATACTTAAAAAGCTTACAAAAAGCATTGGCATACCTAGCAACCACATTTAATGCGTGCTTAAGGATTGGTTATTTTCCGAATGCATGGAAACATGCAATTATTCTACTGTTTCCCAAACCAAACAAAGTCAAGAAAGATATTACTAGCTATCGACCTATTAGTCTTCTAACTACAATCTCGAAGCTTTTCGAAAAGGTCATATATCGCCGGCTTAATGAAGAGGTAATAAAACTGAGTATTGTTCCCACCTTTCAATTTGGATTCAAAAGGCCACTCCACCTGCCATCAACTACAGCGCATGATCGAAACAATCGAACGAGGATTTGAAAGCAAACAATACGTTACTGCCTTGTTTTTAGACATAGCTCAAGCATTCGATCGAGTGTGGACCGATGGCTTAAAATATAAAATAGTACGTCTTCAACTACCTGAGTACATAAAATCCATATTGTTCTCGTTCCTAGAAAATCGTACATATGCAATCAAGATACAGGCAAGCTTATCAACTACTAGAGCTATACATGCAGGGTTCCACAAGGAGTATTCTAGGTCCCATTTTATTCAACATCTACATGCATGACTTTCCTGTTCCCAATGCAAACCTAGCAATGTTCGCAGATGACACGGTCGTGTTAACCAGAAATCAAAACTTAGAGCAAGCAATAGCCGACTTACAAACTGCCGCCAATACACTAAGCAGATGGTTCATGAAATGGAATCTATCAATTAATCATTCCAAGTGTACTACGAAAATATTCACACTTAGAATTATCAAAATCCAACGTTAATTACAATCAATGGACATACTATACAATGGAATGCCAAAGACGAGCCCGTGAAATATCTGGGTATCCATCTCGATACTCGGCTCACATGGAAATACCATATATTAAAAAGCTGAACGAAGGCCACACGCGTTTAATCCAGCTCTACCCAATCATAAATAAAAGTCCACTATGAAAATCGAATGCATGACGCTCTTGTATAAATCTCTAATACGTCCATTGATTCTGTACGGATGTGTGATATGGGCTAACACTTCCAAAACCAATCTCAACCGAATCCAGACGTTACAAAATAAAATTCTTCGAACAACAGTCAACGCCCCGTGGTTCATTACAAATCAACAACTTCATCACGAATTAAACATGCTCACAATTCAAGAACATATTGCAAAACTGACTAAAACCTTCCATGACAACCTTACCAACTGCAATGGTGCCACCTTCTATGAACTAGGCCAAAGAAGTATTCATAGACGATTAAAACGAAAGTTACCCCAAGACATATACTTGAGTGATAGTGGTGATGACTAAGTGCGGACTAATCTCCAAATAACTATTTGATCAAAATACGTAAGTGATAGTCTTGATGTCTAAGTGCAATTAATTCTCAATTAACTATGTGATCAAATGGTAAATCCAAATGACTATTAACACAGCTATTTCAAGTGGTTATTAGGTACCATTCTGTTATTTCCCTTCGTTAAGTATTAATTGTCAAACATACCTTGTATAACAATGTATATTGTTGAGCAGGTAAAAGTTCTATTAAAAAAAACAAAATTTTTTTTTTGAGTTCCTATTTTACCAACTTTTATTTTAAATGATAACAATATATATATATTATCAAGACCTTTCCTACCATACAGTGTAAAGGAAATGATAACAAATCATTTTTATTCTCATAAATTTTTTGTGTCTTCAACTGCTTAGATTTGCGACCACTTTGCGACCGATTTTGCGACCTTGCGACCAAACGGCTCGGCCGATTTTTACCAAAAGCTTCGCACTGCGTCCCCTACCTACAAGTAACTTGCATACCAAATTTCAAATCTAGTTTACGGTTCTCGAGATATCCTGTTTACTGACAGACAGACAGACAGACAGACAGACAGACAGACAGACACACACACACCACGCACGCACGCACGCACGCACGCACGCGCACGCACCACACGCACACACACACACGAGCGCGCACACACACGACGCACACACACACACCACAGCATACAGCACAGCACACACACACACACACACACACACACACACACACACACACACATTACACACACACACACACACACACACATACACACACACAGCATGCATGTACACACACACACACACAATGTACACACTACACACATACAACACACACACACACACACACACACACACACATATACATATACACATATACACATACATATACACAATAATAAAAACAATGAATTAAAATCTAAATTTCACAATTTGATATTTCTATTTTAAACTTATACTTACACAATACATACCTTCCAATCTATTTGCATGAACATTATTTATACAATAATATAAAAGAAAATATAATATAGAAAAGATATAAAATAGAGTACACATTTACTTAAACCAGGATAATTTGGAATTGAGTAATTTAAAATAAAGTAAATTTTAAAGCTTTTTATTAGACATTGTATCAGATCAGCAAATCATGGTAGTATATACAGTCGAGTCCGGTTATAGTAGACCCTGGACATAGCTGATTTTCGGTTATAGTAGACAGTTTACTAAGTCCCAGTCCCATATATACTACGCTAATGTTAAAAGAGTCCGGATATAGTTGACGTCAAGTCCGACTATAATTGACTACCAAATATTGTTAAATATGAAATATTTTAAGTAAAGTTTAAAAAAATTAATGTTATTATGGATTGTTTTCGTTAATTCCGGTCAGTAACTTGCATGTACAGATATAAAGATATTCTTGGAACAATAGAAAGGTTTGGCCATCCTTTTGTGACCCTGATTTTCAACATTTCCTTTGTTTTGTTTGTGCTAACACTTTTGTTAGAAATTTGTCTCTTATTAAACTAACGTATAATCTGTGAATCCCTCAGTTCGTGTTATTAGTTTCATTCGGTCGGTCAAAATGTCTAAAAGAAAATCTGTTGTGAACATCACACGACTTTCCTTATCCCATTATTATATATTATGCCGGGTCCATAGTCTCGGCCTTGCGCTGCTCTCGTCTAAAAATTTGTTAATTTAAAAAAGGACGAGGCGCGAGCCCAACACTCGAAAGCTAATTAAAATAAACAGTACAAGACAATAATCGACTTGTACTTAAAATTTTGCTACATCACTGAAGGTAACCGTGCGAGCTCGGCCGCACAGCCTTCGCCATTATCTCCTGCGTGCTCCCTCCTAGCGGCCAAGCGCTCCCCCCGTCCTCCCGCAGTCGGCCGGGTAGCTCTCCGAGCGCGTTTAATTAATTTTTAATCGGCTATAACTTATTTATTTGAGCTTGGATCAAAAAATTTGATTATAATTGTTTGTTCGTCTCGGTTTGATCTACCCAGTAATATAAATTTCCCGAAACATTTTATGAACACCCGGTATATTAAAATCCTGAGCCTCAATTTTTTTTTCGAGTTCCTATTTTACCAACTTTTATTTTAAATTCATGTTTATCTCATGATAACAAATCATTTTTATTCTCATAAATTTTTTGTATCTTCAACCGCTTAGATTCGCGACCGCTTTGCGACCGATTTTGCGACCTTGCGACCAAACGGCTAGGCCGATTTTTACTAAAAAATATATCGCCCCTGCGCTGCTCTCGTCCCGGAACTTGTTATTTTAAAAAAGGTCGAGGGCGAGTCCAACACTCTAAAGCTGATTAAAATAAACAGTACAAGACAATAATTGTCTCGTACTTAAAATTTTGCTACGTCACTTATTACGTCCTTATTATAGGATAAGGAAAGTAAAAAGCTCTTGTTTAACAAAAAAATAAATAAATTGACACCTTTGATACCTGGAATGTTGATTCGGTGTCAGCTGTTACAAAGTAAATTACGTGAAAAGAAATATAGACAACAAATAATATTCTAATTAAATAACAACAAGTAATATCTAGTGTAAATTAGGAAAATAAATAAAATAAATAAAGAGGAAGGTAACGTAAAGTTGGTTTGAGAGGTAGCGGTACAATCAGGAACTTCAACACAAAGAAATTCCGAAGCCCGCAAATTTTGAAATTTCGACACACAAGTGAAAGGACACAAAAATAAAAGCAAAAGGATCAAAGCTGGGCCAAACTTAGTGTACGTTATGAACAAATTGATAAGTATGGAAAATAAAATAGATAAAGCAGGCATCAACTAAAAACAAAATTACAAAAGTGAAAAGCTAGAGGAAATCATAAACAACCAGCAAGCAAGAATAGAAATATTAGAAAACGAGAGAAGGTATAAGAATACTATATTGTTCGGAATCCCCGTAGATAAAAGGAAGGTGCGTTATGCCAAAAAAAAAAATTGAAAGATGCAATAGGAACAATCACCGTCAGAGTGGTCCAGTGGTTGAGGCGTGGGCTGCGATGGGACGGACTCGGATTCAATTCCCGGTGACCTCTAAGCCTGATGGATGGCTCTACTGTCACTAAAAATAATTGAGTATCTACGTCTATTCGAACAAGGGGTAATAATGGCGGTCGTCTAAGGCGCGGTGCTTGCCATATTGCCTCGCATCCAGAGATGGTACGCGACGACCGTGTAGTGAGCTTACATATGAGAGCCTTAATCTCTCAGGTTGCAAGCCGTACTCCAACGCGGGGCGCTAGAGCCGTACCATTACCAATAGAAAAATCGAAATAACTGTCACAGATCAAGAAATAGAATTCATAAATAGAGTAGGGACGAGAACAAGATATACAAACAGACCAATCAAAATGGGACTGACAAGATTTAAAAAATAGGAATATTAAAGAATTCACTAGGTTTTAAAAGAACAAAGATTGTAGTAAATAAAGATTTGGATAAGAAAACAAGGGAAATCTAAAAAAAATTAAAACCTTATAAGATAGAGGCTAAGAGAAAAGGTATGAAAGCAATAGTAATAAGAAATAAGTTAATAAATGGAGAAAAATGGAGGGTCAAGAACTGGAATCCCTAAGGGATGAAGAGGAAGCGACCAAAAAAAAAGAAGAAAACAGAGGGGACAATAAGAAAAGAGAAAAATTGACAAACGAAAAACTAGGAAAATCCTCAAAAGAAGAATTAACAAATAAGAAAAACTGGACCCAGACGATGTTGACACCCCATAGAAGGGAAAGAAAGGAGAAAGTTAAGCAGGAGTTTAACAACACATGCGTTTTTCTGTTATGTGAGGAGAGAACATTAAACGCAACCCTGAGAAACCTAACGAAGACTACAAAGCTTCAACACAATCCAAAAAACTAGCAGAAACTCAAAGCCGGACAGAAACAAAACCAGACGGAATTAAATAAAACAAGTAAAACAATGAAAATGTATAATAAGAAAGAGAATAGTAAAAGGAACAAAACGGAGAAACGTAAAAAAGGAGGAAAACACTTAAAAGTGGAACATGTTGCCGATAAGGAAAATATAAAGTCGATATTTTGGAGCTACAAAAACTAAGATGGCAAGACAAAGAAAAGTACAAAGAAATATTATACATTGTTTTACGTTGGAGAAATAAAAGAGGACAAAATGATAGGAGACTTTAACGTTAAGATTGGAAATAAAAAGCAATACATAGATTGTGAGCACAAAAATTATACCTAAAAGAACACAAAATTACCTTGATGATATCCGATAAATTAGATATGAGCCAAATAAACCACAAATTACAAGAAAATGGGCAAGCATTGTACAAGAAGTAAGATTACACAGAGGAGGTAATAACAAAAATAAAAAGAAGACACTGAAAAATATGGAAATATCAAAAGAGGAAAAGTCTGAAATACAAAAAAAAACGAAAAGCGGAAGGAACAAGGAAAAAATTTAACATAGCAGTAGTGTGAACTGGCAACAACTCATGAAAGAAATGAAGAATCTAAACATACCAGCGAAATTAATTAGGCTAACCAAAATGACAATCAAAGGTCACAGTAAAAACAAAGAATAGAGACAAAAGAAAGATTAATATAACCACATAAGTAAGACAAGGAGATATCTACAACTCCAATATAACCTTAGTACTAATAACTTTTAAAATTAGCAAAAAACCCGAAAAGCATGGTCTAATTATCAACAAAGAAAAAACAAAATACCTTATATGTTCAAGGAAACCACCCAACATTAAAGAGTTGGAGATAAATGATTACAAATTGCAAAAAGTAAAATACTTTAAATATCTAGATGCACCAATAAATAACAAAAATGATAAAAGTATGTATATATATATATATATATATATATATATATATATATATATTTGTTTGTGTCTTCAAATATATATATTCTTCTTCTTCTTCTTCTACTCTTATATAGGCTATTAGCCTGTTTCTAACTACACATTTCGTGTAGTACTATGAGCCATGTTGGGCGTACCCCGGGCAGGTGGCTAGTCTGACCCGTTAGAAGAAGGAGAATGTTCTTTACGACCGCCAAAGGTGTTTGTATGATGGCCGGAGAGCACTCGATGTTTGCCGTTATTTTGACCTGGGAGTCGAACCCAGGGCCCGCCGCGCGTTAGTCTGGCAGGCCGAAGCCTTTACGTCGCGGCTGTAGCGCTCTCAATATATATATATATATATATATATATATATATATATATATATATATATATATATATATATATATATATTATATACAACATTTGTCCGATAGCGCGGAGCGCTGATATATAGGCCGCGATTTTCGCCGCGGGACGTGCGCCTTTGCCTTTGTGTTCGGCCCGCCTGGCTTCGTTTTTGCATTTAGTTTTGTGAGAGTTTAGAAAGTGGGTGACGGGCTTTAAATTTTCCGCAAACCGGAAGCGTTTTTAACCCAGAGTTCGCCGGCGTGTTTGAGTTGCGGCAGAAGTTTTCATTTCTGCAAGGCCGTTTCGTTGAAAGCTAATTTTGTGGCGAAATTCGATATTTTGCCGACCAGATTAAACTCTTCTCGCAGGCCCTTTTGCTTCCCGATTGCATTTCGGTGTTGAAATTTTTGTCGGAAAATCTCGGTCCATTTGTTCTTTGCTCTGGCTCGGCAAGGAACGAAGAAGGAACCTTTGCACCAGGATAGACGCTACCGATCGGCTCCGCTGTGAAGATTGGTGTAACTTGTTCTATCTTTTTACCCACACCTTTATTTCCTCTTCCTGTGTCCTCCAGAACCAACAGCACAGAGAACCAATTTCTGCGGGAAAGCGCCATTTTCACAGATTAGTGTTTTAGCTTCAGCTTTTGTTTGAAGTCGCTTTGTTTAAATTTAAAATTACTATACAGTCCACTTTTCTGCCGCACCAATCTGTCTTCACCCAAACAAGGAGTAACAATGGCAGTCGTCTAAGACGTGGTACTTATTGCCACATCGCCTCGTATCAGAGATAGTGCGCGGCGACCGGGCAGAGAGAGCGAACATATAAGAGCCTGAACCTTTCAGTTCGCAGGTCATATTCCGCGGGGCCTTACTATTAAACAAATCAGTAAAAGCACTAAGATAAAAATTTATAAAGCAGCAGTTAAGCCGTTGTATTACAAAAAGAGATGAAGAGAAACTACGCGTATTAGCGAGGAAAATACTCGGACCGAAACAGATACAAGGGGAATATATAGCGCTCATAAATCACGAAACCAGGAACCTCATGGAAGGATAAGATATTGTCAGAACTATAAAAACCTTAAGATTAAAGCGGTTTGGACACATCCAGAGAAGAGAACCCGATACCATTATATGAAGAATATTAGACTGGATACCCAGGGGAAAGAAGCCAAGAGGAAGGCAGTAGGTAAGATGGCATGATTAGGTGACCGAGGATATTAAAGCCATATAAATCAATAATTGCAGAAGTCTAGTTATGAAGAGGAGAGCAGCTGGAATAGAACAACAAATCAAGCAGACATTCAGAAACCTTTTTATAAAGAAACATGCGGGTTAAGAGCTCGAAAGAGCGGCCTATACTGATATATATATATATATATATATATATATATATATATATATATATATATATATATATACACATATATATATATATATATATATATATATATATATATATATATATATATATATATATATATTTGTGTCTACTAATGCGTGTTGCATTGATCGAAAATAGGGGGTTATATAATGGGGCTGGGCAGCACGCAAAAATTTTAATCCTAACTGAGTATTTATTATACAGGGTGATTTATACCCGGAGGTGAAAAATGAAATTTCATGCTTGAGATTCGATTATAAGCAAAACAGAAAACAATTTTTTTCGATCGGTCTTTGTTTTGGAGATATCGAAACAAAGTTTTTTAAACTTATAATTTTTGCCCTATTAATTAATTAATAAGCCATAGAAATTGCTTGGACGCAAAAGACTTATTTACTAGTTATCACATAGTATTGCTCTTAATTGTCAGTGTAAAAAATGTACACATTTTATCAAGAATGTAGTTCGGCAATGGAGAATATGCCGATATTATATTTGTTTGCAGCTTTTGCAACGATAATGCTTTAGAAAGTTGTCGGCAACATCAAAGAAGATTCCCGAACAGACCTCAGTCATCTCGCCGTGTATTTTTCGATGAATTTTAAAGAAGGGGCAATGTGGAATTGGTAATTGTCATACTTGTAGTATACGAGGCGTGGCAGAAAAGTAATAAGACTGGCAACACTGCAAGCGAACTGGCAACGCTACGTTGTTGTTCTTGATATAGCACGTGTATAAATACTCTCCCATAGTTCAGTGCGAGTTTTAACTCGTTCCGTTAACTACGTGGTTTTTGTGACTGCTATTAGTGAATTTGTATTTTGGTTGTGCGTCACGCAAAATGGAACAGCAGAATTTCAGGGAGGCCTTCAACTTCGAAAACCCACGAAAACATCGAACGTGTGAACACTCTTGTGAGATCAGACCATCATTTAACATTAAGAATGTTGAGCGAACAATTAAATTTTGACTGAACATTTGCACATGCAAAAGAGACCCCAAAAGGCATTTCTGTGGTTCCCCAGCCCCCCTGTTCACCTGACCTCAGTCCCTGTGACTTTTTCCTTTTTCCTAAACTGAAAAATGTCCTCAAAGGACGTCATTTTGGGACTTTAGGAAACATCCAAAAGAGTGTAACGGACATGCTGAAGACCATACCGGTTGAAGACTTTCAGCGCTGCTACCAACAGTGGGAAGAACGTCTCGATGGGTGTGTAGCTGCCCAAGGGAACTACTTTGAAGGGGATAACATGATGTTTGAAAAAAATAAAAACTTTGGTAAACAAAAAATCAGTCTCATTAATTTTCTGCCACACCTCGTAAATTTACGATACAATGCTGCAAGAGAAGAAAAAGTAATTGATGCAGTATTTGACAAACCAGGTATTAGTACCAAAAGAATTGCAACCCGTCTGTAATTTTTTCTAAACGTCGTTTGGAAAACTTTAAACAGGGAAATGTTGCATATTTACCGTTGGAGGTGTATTCATTACTACAACCAGGGAGAATGAAGTACAAAGATTAGCATTTTCGCGATGGCTTCTCGAACAGCACGGGCAAGATCCTAACTTTATTCGTTCCATTTTGTGGTCCGACGAAGCTACTTTTACAAGAGACGGTATCAATAACTGTCACAATGAGCATGTATGTTAGTACAAAGTCCGCACGCATGTAGAAGACATCGTTTTCAACACGTGGTGTGGAATTTTCAAGAGTAGTTTATTGCCAATATAAATTCTGCGGCATTATTTAAATGCTACGATTGTTGGATAATTACTTGCACCAGTTACTAGCAGACGTTACACTTGCATTGCGCAACGTGATGTGGTATCAACAAGATGGTGCGCCACCGCATGCTCAAGGGTTGTTGCAGAATGGCCAGACAACCATTTTAATGGAAGGTGCATGGGTAGACGCGGTCCAGTTCAGTGGCCTACTAGGTCACCAGATCTAAATCTACTGGATTTTTACTTCTGAGGCTACATAAAACATTTAGTTTATGAAGGAAAAATTCAAAATAAAGAGCAATTACGAGACAGAATTGTGAATGCTGCACTTCTAATTGAAAATGAACAAGATTTTGCTGCAGTTTGTAATTCAGTGGTTTTACGTTGCCAGGCTTGCATCGCGGCTGCCGGTAGACTTTTCGAACATGAGTTGTAAGTTAAAGTGATGGTTTTTCTTTCGGTGTTACCGTAACAGTGATTAAATCTAATTTTTATGGTCTACTATTAGTTCTTTGTAAAACTTGAGATTACATCTTTCAAAAGTTTGAATCTCGATATCTACAAAACAGGCCGATCGTAAAAAAATATTTCACATTTTTTGCTTACAATCCAATCCCAAACACGAATATTCATTTTTCGCCTCCTGGTTAAATCACGCTGTATGTAGTGGTCCTCAGTAACGGTTTCGTTTGGTCTCGGTAGTTTGTACCAGATTACGCCCTTCTGGTCCCACCATATACCGAGCACAATCTTGTGGCCATAAATATAGAACTTTGATGCTAAAATAGACGGTTGTCTAGAATTTACCCCTGATTTTTGAGCTTGAGATTATCAGAATGCATTCTTTCTCTATCCTTCGTCGCAATACAAAACAAAAAATCCTTTTTAGACTGCAAAGAAATTGCTGTATTATAACAAGAAGTAGCTAATGTCAAAAATGCATTTTAGTACGTAAACACAATAAATATCTAAATAAAATGGAAGGAAAACTGTCATACAGAAATGCTAAAGCCATCGACATTAGTTTCCACATTAATTATTTACTATAGATGGTACTGATCAGAACTAACCGGAACACCTATTAATTACAATGACGATAGGAATCAGTAAAACAATAATAACACTAAAATAACGTAAGAATTTCCAAGTCCCTAAACCGTTACCCATATTTGTTCAAGGGACAGGCAAATATTAAATATTATAAAAACTATTGCAGAAGAAAATTAATTTTTAACTAAATGTATACCAGAAAGCATTGTGCGCATTATTTGATAGAAGAGAGGCTGAACATAGCCGCAATTGTACATTTGTATACCTCTACCCCAGTAAATGATATAAAATATAAAAGAAAATGAAACAAAAACGTACTTTTTAAAATTTTTTCCTACAATCCAAAATACCTGACTAATAAAGTTATTGTGGTAGAACCTCCATAAAGAATTGCCAACTTAGTATAGTGCGCAAGATGCTAGCAGCATAACAACACAAAGAGCTGCTCCAATCGACCACACGCTTGAAAAAATGGGAAGAGATACAGCGGACACTTTGAGACTTTTAATCAATTCTTCAATAAATGCAAAGGCATGTTCTACCGATTAATTCAACAGAACGACACAACAATGTCTACGGTTATTAAGAAACTAGTGGAAAGATACCTGTATTCTAAGAAACAATTACACATAATCAGCACCACATCAAGAGTCTCAAGTTCTCAAAAACAGGGCATCTGTTAATTCAAATGAATTACCCAGGGTAAACGACGTGGACGTTACTTTGCATGTTGCCCCACCTCCGGCACACAGGCCTCATCGGTTTTAATTATTTAAATCTTTTACTTGAATTTTCTTTATCCAAATACACTAACATAGAATTTCGTGTAAACACCTTTTAAACATTGGGTAACAACTTTCCTTGCTCCGCGATACCAAACACATTCACTTCACATCTTCTGCTTTCCTTACTCATAAAAAACGTATAACTGCTCATGCCCAAGCACTGGTGCGGAGAGAAAAATCCCAACTTACCTAATGTCTGACCTTGTGACTTACTCATTGTCATTGCAAATGCCAATTTTACCGGGAATTGTCTCCGCTTCACCCGAAAAGGCAAATCTGAGTCAGAAGGAGGCACGTTAATACTATAAGTACTTTATTTCCCTCGGTAGATCAGTTTAAAACTTCAGCTTCAATACATTCCTCTGTAGTCTAGTCATGTAAAGACCGTTTCTCATATTTAAATTTCGCAGAAGCATAATAACTTTTAGTTTTAATTTATGAGATGCAAAAAAAAGAAACCATGACAATGGTCAAAAATTCAACGGGAAAGTAAGTGCTATCTATTTCTTTTTCAATCGTATTTATATATCCATCCACTCACATAAATCTCTTTATTACCGTCAATTATGCTCAATATTTCATCATTTGTTTTATCAACTATATCATTCTTTGAGCATAATATTGCCCTCTTTGACATAGACTTTACATTTTTAACTGTGATAAAAATTTTAACTATTTCTGTAACAACTGATTAAGTACAAACCATATAAGCAAGTATCCCAACGTTTATTCTTTAATTTCCCACCTCCCAGTTTCAAAATCTACTTGCTGTACTCGGGGTCTTCTGGTCCCATATTGTTCCTTAAAGAGAACATTTTAAACTCCCTCCACATAACACACATCTTTATACTACGATAGCAGTTTTTATTTCGTGAGGAATTATCACAAGATATTGACGAAAATCGCCACCCAAAAGTAATACATTTGCACCATATGGGATATCTTGTAAAAAATTTATCGATCGCTTCCAAAGCATGCACATTTATGGAGTAAAAGCACAAGAGCCATTCTTATAACATTAGCTTCAGGTGACTTTGATCGTTTGCTTGATGTGGTTGGTTGTCTAAGTAATTGGTATTCCAAATCGAAACAAAGAATGAAAAGTTCTTTCCTCGCTCATCAGATTAGCCGCGATGCCAGTTGTCACAAATGCAAAACTTTCTTATTTTTCCTCTTATATACTGTATAAGAGTTCTATACACATACGTTTTCAACTATCACCTGGACCATCGACAAAAAATATTTTTGATTCAATAGATTCACTCTCCATAGCATCTACAATTGCACCAAATTGTCATTTTCCGCTTTATTTGTTTTTTTATGTACATCAAATACATCCATTTCACCAATACTTGTAAGTCACTTGGAGGTTCTGCCAAATCTAAGTCACTATTTTGTTTATTGTGTAAATTCAAAGTTTTGTTTAAATCACTTAATTCTTGTTGCGGCAACGGTCGTGCGCGAACCGTGCCGCGGTGATATCACGTTGCGGGCGTTTTATCGGCTAGCAGCTGTTGTGAACGATAACGTGACCGCGGGGTCAGCATAATATTTTCGTGCTCAATAAACTACTTATTATCAGTGTATAATAAGTATTAAAACTTCTTAACCTCTAAATATTCACTACAGACTGCAAGTAAGCAGGTACTTAATTAATTCATTATTATAATGTTGCCGTTTGGTCATGGGATTGACCCATGCAACATAAATAATAATTAGCAAATGTACACACAATCGCATACGACAGCCATGCAGTGGCAACCATCGACGAATAATCAAGTACATACATATCAATATCCGTTACACCAACAAACTCGATATCAACAAATGCCATTCAATTATTTATCTCGTAACACGCAATTACCAACAACAACAAACAACGCGCCTGGTCAACTCTTTAGTCATAAACAAATTCAGCGAATGACATCCACTAGCGAAGAAGAAGAACAAGCAGAAGAAGATAGCAACAAAAATAAATGGCAAACTATAAGCGTGAAAAGAAAGAAATTTAAAGCTACACAAAACAATCGTCCTAACGAAACAATAGCAACAAATAACAGATTTATTGCTCTAGAGAACGTTACAGAATATAACACAAGCAAAGGAAGTACTAACACCACAAAAACCCCAAAACCTTCTCCAATTTTTGTGAATGGAGTAACAAACTATCCACAAATGATAACACAATTAAATGACATACTAGAAGCTGAACACTATTACACAAAAAGCCTTGCAAATAATGTTGTTAAAATTTATTGTGGAACGGTAGACTCATATCGCAAATTAATAAGACACTTTCAAGAAACCAATGTGTATCATCATACTTACCAAATAAAGGAGGAATGGGACTACAGAGTAATCATAAGATACCTACACCACTCAACCCCAGTAGCAGACATAAAACAAGATAGAACAAATGGGACACGAGGTTCGAAACATAATTAATGCGCAACATAGGGCCACCAAAAAACCATTAAACCTATTCTTCGTTGACTTAAAATAATAAAGAAGTCTATAAGATAAAAGGACTACAAAATAAAATAATACAAATAGAACCTCCCAGAACTATTAGAAACAACAGTTTGGACACACAAAAACGTACTGTAACAAACCATATTTATGTGTAAGTGTGGAGGGCACCACAACACTACCGAATGCACTAAAAATAGAGATACGCCAGCCAAATGTGCTCTATGTGGAGGAAACCACCCAGCAAATTACAGAGGTTGCGAATGCTATCAACGGATATTAAGGAACAAAATCCGAGGCAACAATTAGTGAAACAATCCATAACTGCTTCACCAATATATGCGAACAATATCTAGCTTTCCAACACCTATCAATCCTCAAAACGTTATGCAGAAGCAGCAAAATTTAACCCGGAACCAACGGATAACATTACTACAACGTTATCCAAATTCTTAGACGAATTCAAAAACTTATTTAATCAGTTACTTCAGCAAAATTAAGTAAAATGGCTAACTATCTACGCATAGCTCAGTGGAATGCCAATGGCCTTCCACGCCATAAAGACGTAGTTAAGTTATTCCCAAAACAAAATTTCATTGGCATTCTTTTAATCAGTGAAACACACTTTACCAGTAGAACTTATTTTGAGATACCAAATTATAAATGCTACTATACAAACCATGCTGACGAGACAGCTCATGGGGGAAAAGCCATACTCATCAAAAATTCGATAGTACATTATGAACTACTAAAATATGCAGAACATCATATACAAGCTACTTCAGTACGAGTTAAAAGCCTTCCATATGAAGTTACCCTCACAGCCGTTTATTGTCCGCCTCGACATAATTTAAAAAAGGAACACTACAAAAAATTCTTTGAGACACTTGGTCCAAAATTTATAGCCAGAGGAGACTAACAGCAAAAATATTTTATGGGGTTCGCGCCTTACAACTACCAAAGGCAGAGAAATGGCACAGGTATTGCATTATAATAACTATTGTGTCATCTCAACCGGCTCCCCGACTTACTGGCCTACTGATGTTAACAAGGTTCCAGATCTTCTGGACTTTTTTGTAACGAATGGTATCTCTCCAAATTACAATAGACATAACATCAAATTATGATTTATCCTCTGACCATAGTCCAATTATTGCAACAATAAACACAACAGTAATCTCTAAAAGTTAACACCCAGACTTCACAACATACACACAGACTGGGAAATTCTTCGTCAAACACTCCAAAACACAATCGACTTTTCAGTAAAATTACAGGAACCAAACAACATTGAAGAGGCTTACAGTAACCTAATGGACACTCTCCAACATGCTGCAAAAACTGATACGCCAACAACTGTCCAAAAACTTAAAACAGTCAATATACCTTTTGAAATAAAGCAGTTGGTGGCAAAGAAAAGAAGAGCCAGGTCGATTTGGCAGCGTACACGTAATATAGATAATAGAAGAGAATACAATAGAATTAGCAATATCTTGAAATTAAAACTCCAAGACATCAGAAACTCCTCTTTGGAAAATTATCTTACCAATCTTTCGAGATACGACAACTCCATCTGGAAGCCAATAAAACCATAGAGAAAACCAAAAGACACTTCCTCTCCTATTCGGAAAAATACAGCACCTCCAGGTCCGTGGGCATTAAGTGACAAGGAAAAGGCGAACTTATTTGCGGAACATCTTAGGGAAGTATTCACTCCTCACAACAATGATCGAGTACAAGAAGTGGATGATGAACTTTCCACGCCCATACTAACACAAGACCGAGTAAAACTCTTCACTCCAAAAGAAGTACAAGAGACAATTAAGAAACTGAATCCAAGGAAAACCCCAGGCATAGACAGGATAACTGGAAAAATGCTATATGAACTTCCCAGGAAAGGAATACTTAAGATTTTATATATCCAATATATCCAATTCTTAGGCTTAATTATTGGCCAAAATCTCTTAAAATTGCACAAATCATTGTGATACCCAAACCTGGGAAAAATTTGACTGAGGTCTCATCTTATCGACCAATAAGTCTTCTGCCAACAATATCTAAGCTCCTCGAAAGACTCGTCCTCAATTGAGTTAATCAAGAGGTAAATCAGCAGGCATGGATCCCCGATCACCAACTTGGTTTTCGCCAAGCTCATTCGACTACACAACAATGTCACCGCTTAACAAACATCATTAACAAATCAATGGAAAACCGAAATTATTGTACCGCTGCCTCTTTGGGCGTGAAACAGGCATTCGATAAAGTGCGGCATCCTGGACTTTTGTTCAAAATCAAAAGAACACTACCACTACGATATTTCACCATATTGAAATCCTATCTGGAAGATCGTTACTTTGAAACTTGAGTTAACGAAGAAATATCCAACCGTCATCCCATACTCTCTGGAGTCCCGCAGGGGAGCATTTTGGGCCCAACATTATATGTGCTATGTGTATAGCCGATCTTCCAATGACAGACGAAACAGCTGCTGGTATATTTGCCGACGATACGGCGGTTTTTACGTCACATGGTAATCCTGTTACAGCTTCATCCAATCTCCAAGCAGATATAAATCTCATTGAAACATGGCTAAATAAGTGGAAGATCAAAGTTAATGAAACTAAATCTACACATATAACCTTCACACTCAGAAAAGGTCAATGCCCACCAATAACGATGAATCAAATAGCGCTACCCCAAAGTGAAGCTGTCAAGTATCTAGGCTTACACCTAGACAGTAAACTTACTTGGGAACTACACATATCAAAAAAACGTAAACAACTAGATCTGAAAATACGAGAACTTAATTGGCTCCTTGGACGTCAATCCAAACTATCGCTTAAAAATAAAATACTAATCTACAAAGCAGTAATACGACCAATCTGGACATACGGGATAGAGTTATGGAGTTGCGCTAGCAAATCAAATACAGCTGTAATACAAAGAGCCCAATCCAAAATTCTGAGAAACATTGTGAACGCACCATGGTACGTCTCAAACCACACCATCCATATGGACCTAAAGATCTTCTACGTGAGTGTAGTTATCCAGAAGAGCAGTGCTAAATACCACAGTAGACTACTATCCCAATCCACTCATACCACCACTGCTAGAACTTTCTGAAAACAGAAGACTCAAACGTCAATGGCCGCTCGACCTGTCTATCTGAGGTGACGTCGCTGGATGTTTACTTCTTCACGTTATTTAGTGTACATATATGTTAAGTATTGTACAATATATCACATTAGCTTATAGTTTGTGTATCTTACTGATTGCTAATAAACAAATTATATAAAAAAAATCACTTAATGCACGATGTTTACAATTCCAACATCCCCATTCTCTTGACGCAGCAACTGGTAAAAATCTTCCTTTAAGTCATGCAAATTATCATACCAAAACTTTCTTGGAACTGACGGGGAGCAATATGCACACACGCATGCAAACAACTGCCTTAGTATATACGGCATTTGAGGTGCAATCCCATTATCTAACGTTTTTTGCCAATTATCGTCATTCATAAACAGGTCACTTGTCTTAGATATCTCTCTAAATGACTTATAAACAATACCATTAAATGTCTCCAAATTTCTAAGACTTGTTGCGCCTTTTACGTGCAACAAAAGCAGCCTTAAATAAAATTTTTTCGAGTCTTTGGGACTAACTGTACATTCTCTCAATTTTGTTAAAACATTTTTCTCCATTTTTTCATGTATAATGCAAAGGAATCTTATAAGAATAATATTTATGAGCATTTGGGTCCTTTTTATTCAATTCAAACCATCTTGTCAAAGTAGTATGTCTTGAGTCTGCTCTCTTTACTTGGTTTTCAATAGCTTTTTCTTTAAAACTACGTTTCTTTCATTTTGCATTTACAATTACATACTATAGAGTGTAAATGACCAGGCATGTCATTTCGCAACAGTCGCCACGCTGCCTCAGGTGCACTTACATATCTGGAATCAATATGGTCCTTATTTCATCTTGGTTAATTACATTTTAATCCTACACTTTTACGTTTGCGTAGTCGTGTCCTTTATATACGTATTTACACAAATATTTAACTTTTTTAACAGATGCACAAACTTCAAGGTTAATGTGACAGTTGTACTTTAATAACAAATGGGCATTATATGGAACAATCCGACTATTATCTGTTTGGTTGCCAGCACAACGCCAATATAAAGCGTGTCCGTCCCTTATATTTCCATTTCCAAGTGTGCGTTCTTGAAAAGCTCCGAGGAACTTTTTTGTGCACACATCTTTACTCATATATGAGCCATTGAGGTTCTTTTTCCTGCATGGTCTATGCACCATATAACTCGTAACAATTTCAAATAGCCTGGGGTTCGTATTTTTGCCAGAAATTTCAACTTTTACGGAGTTATCCATTTTTTCTTTCCTATTAAGTTTTGTATCTAAATCTAAAATTAATAAAATGCGGGCGTGAGAAAGACCCTTCTTTTAAAATTCAGTTACGTATACATGTCCAGCAACTTTTCCAAATTATCTCAACAATTAAACGATTTAATTTTAAATTAAAGGCTTTTGCAACTAAAAAATACTCTGCAAAGGCTCTAAATTCTCAGTAATTGTCTTCCACTTTGGGTTACTCATAATAGTGAAAGGTCGATGGATATTGCGTCTTGATAATTTTGGTGCATATAGCGTGGCCAACCTTGAAATGTAGAAGAATGTATGACAATATTTCCAGGTTTAATTCCTTTTATTTTAGATTCTGTAGCAAAACAGTTTTCTCAATGTATCACCTTTCCGATTTTTTTGGTTTTGTTGAATGTATATAAGTCTATTACCTTAGTTTTAATATAGGCATCAACAAAATACTGATGTGTTAGTTCCTGCATTTAGCAAAGGGTTAAATTTGTCTCTAATAGCAAGACGGTAGCAATAGTATTCTATCATGCTAATTTTAATTGTTTTTCCAGTTCTTAATTAGTATACCACCTTTGCTCACCTGTGTAAAATATCAAATATCAATTGTTTTATTTACATCAACTGAGGAACACCTTAAATAAATAAGGAGATTTCTTTCTAGTGGTAGAATTCCGCCTTTATTGCTAAATAACAGTTTATATATTGACGCGCATGATATAATGAGAGGCTTGTACATCAATATCTTGTAAGCTTGGCTGCAGAAATTGGATGTTAGATTTTCGACAAAGGACAAAATTGATCATTAAAAAATATTTTTATACAAAAAAACTTTTTAGTTTTTTGTTTATCTAGACAACCACTTAACTAAAATTCTACTCATAAGTTAATTACATTTTGTATGCACAAAAAAGTCACGCTTTTTGTATAGTGACATGCAGAGTGCTTCTATTAGTGTTCATTTTGAGAGAACGTCGACAAAATGAGATTTCCGGCTCTTCTACAACAATTCGCATGCAGCAGCTATTTTCAGCTGGACTACTACTACTAGTACATTTTCTTAACAAACACTTTCAATGTGGCGCTAATAATAAATTCAGACAGCTCAGTATACTAGGAAAAGCTGAATAAATTATACGCATCGACAAGATAAACTCTTTTATTTGATAATTACTTTCCCAACTTTAAAGGTGGTTATCTTTACAAGATTACACTTTTTATGCATATGTTGAAAACTGATATTTGATCTGTTTACATCATTTTTAATTTACTACACTTAACTTACGTGATTTACAGAATGTGTTTAAGAAAACTACAGCTTATCAAAGATACAGTCTATTCATTTACTCGACTGCATTTAAATAGAGTTAAATATTTATCCAATATTGTGCTACTATAAATTGTGCTATACTCAGCTAAGGGAACATGTTATAATAAATTACAATATGCTCGAAAACGACTTGTCGTGGCGGTGTGAACATCAAATGCGGTCTCGTTCCACAGAAACTGTACTTGTATAGATACATTAAAATTAATTAGTGGCTTTATTAACGAAAAGCAAGCGCGTTGTGGGTGCCTGGTATATATCTGATAATTGCGAAATGGGAGCTTAAAAAGCGGAGAATTCAGTTTTACGTTCAAGCGTCCTAGGTCGAGAACTAAGTAACGAAAAAGTAACCGACTTAAGGTTAACAATTTACTGCAAATCTTGATACAATAAATAATAAAAAGAACCAATTGTATGTCGCAAATGCAGATGTCGATAAAGTATTAAACGTTATAGGAACTGAAACATCAAGGAAGGTGAACTGGATGCATTTAGAGAAAATAAAACAGTTATTAGATTACCAATTAAAGAATAAGAAGAGATAAGTGATAGAGGAGTTGACATAGACAAACTAAACCAAACTACAGTTTTAATGCAGACGATGATGAAAAAATAATAAAAATTAACGAAGAAATCAAAAATTAAGAGAATAAATGTTCAAAGAAGTAGAAAGTGGGACCACTGGAAAGAAAATTTAAATAAAAGAATATCTCATTTTAATATAATTTGGGAACGCAAAAAAAGAAAACAATTAAGAAACTGAATAATTAGTCAAAAAATCATATTGTTAAATTAATTCTAAAGATAAACTACAAATCGATGTAGAGGTAAATAAAGTGACGTCTTTTAGCGGAAAAACTGGAAAAACAATCCTACAAATTTGTGATTGGGAAGCTAAGCAGCTAGTAATGACTAATCAAACTAAATGAAATGATTCTGAAATTTATAAAAAATGCAATTTAACATAAAATGAGAAGGCGATACAGGCAGAAATTAAAAAAGTAATCGAAGAAACTACAAAAATATCGATATATGAAATAAGAAGTGGTAGGGTGATGAAGTAGCCCAAAAAACAAATATATAAATTGAAAGAAACAGGTAATTATCAAGGCAACGACTTATCGAAAATTAGAGGATTGTGCGGTAAAAAAGTTAAAATAGCAAACGAATTAGAATAGGTTTGCGTAATAATAATAAGAATTACTAAAGCTAAAAAAGCTTGGCAACCTCATTATAAAAATGGCACACTGTATAGAATAGTTGGGAAATTGGACAGAGCTCAGGGGAGAACATGTAATTAGAAAAAAATCGTAGAAAAGTATGAGAATGAAAGTTTATTTATGAAATTATTTTAAAAATAATGTAATTAAACAAAACTAAGAGAATTTAACAGTTTAAATATCTAGTAAAAACAACACAATGACATTAAAAGTTAATTTTTAATAAACTTACAAAGTATGTTTACTGATGAGCACACTAAATAGAAAGGGGTAATCAAAACAACGAAACGTTTTATTGAATATAGACGCTACTATAACCACCCAATGCAGAGCAATCGGTGTCTCTTCTTTATCAATACTTCAATAAATACAAAGCGATTAATTCAACAAAATAATATGATGCATAACTACTGTTACCAAGAAATTAATTCTAAATTTACTATCAGATTTATGAAAAGCTTCAGTAAAATACGAAGTGAGAATTTCTCTAAAAATACAATGTTATTCTAGTATCAGAAACTCATTTAATCTTTAGCTAGTCACGTAGGCTCTATTGCATAAGCGACTGTACATTCCAGCAGCTTCCTATCTCACCCGCTTCTTTCTCCTCGGTGCACCGCTAGTCGCGGCTTCAATCACAGGCGTTACGCGGAGCTGCTCGGGGTCCAACAAACCCCGCGCGTCTAATAGTGTACTAATTATTGGAGAGCATAATATTTTTTTTCGTAATTTCTTTATTTTTTTTTTATTATTGTTTTATTGATCGTTATAGGTAAAACATGACAATGGGTAGCCGTCACCACTTGATTCAAGAGGAAATAAATTCTATTATCAACAAAGGTAAAGTAGATTTTTTCGACAAAAGTGACGACGAGTTTGGCGCGGAAGAAGTGTGTATTGATCAAGAAGATTCTGATACTTAGCGGAGTGGAGTAGAATCAGAAGATGAACCAGTGCCACTGGCTTCAGTGTACTGTTAGGTAAGGACAAGAAAACAAAATGGCCCAAAAATGCCTCAAGCCAAAGAATAAGACAAAGAGCTCACAATATTGTTTTACATTTACCTAGGCCAAAAGGAGAAGCTTGAAGTGTTAAGAGTAAGAATTATTGTTCTTAATTATTTTTTGATAAGAACATAATAGATTTGATTCTAAGATATGCAAACCAATATATTCAAAATATACGCGCGCGTTTCCGTAGAGAGCGTGACGCAAAATAATTGAGCGTTGAAGAATTACAAGCATTTTTTGGTTTACTAATGATGTCCGGTGTACTTAGATTTTCACATTTAAATTTTTCTGACTTACGGGCGACAGACAAAACTGGAATAGAATTTTTTTCTAATGTAATGTCTTCTCGCCGTTTTCCCTTTATTCTTTGTTGTCTGCGATTGGATGATGCACATAGATTACAGTACCTATTTGGGAATTTTGTGATGTGTTTGGTGGTTCCTTCAAAAAACATTACGCAATTTAGGAATAGGTAACTATAGATGAACAGCTTCCAGCACTTAGAGACAGATTTTCTGGTTTAGCCTACACTTCAAGCAAACCAAATAAAGTTGGGATTAAACTTTATGCTACGGTTGACACCAAAACAGTTTATCTACAAACAACCAGATGGTCTATATTAAAAATCAAACGACACAATAATCATCGTGAAACAACTTTCTGATCCAATAATAGATACGGGGCGTAATACTACTCTTAACAACTGGTACACATGTGTTCCTCTAGCCGAACATTTGTTGGACCAAAAGCTTACTTTGGTCAGTACTCTGCAAAAAAAAACAAAAAGGAAATTCCTGTTCAGTTAATTTATCAAAGTTTGGTTTTTGTACTTAACTAAACTCTCTAATAGTGTAATTATTTTGAAGCGACTACCTAAAGGTTAAAACAATACCTAATTACGTAATATATTGATCATCCTAATAATAATGCGTTTGGTGAATAGCCATCATCCTTCGAAAAACCATCATAGATCACAAACTACCGGAATTTGAAAAGAACTTTCTTTAGGCAAAACAAATCAACAATATGATACATCATTTAATTGCAATATTATCTATACACCGCTCGTCAAAACACCGACTTACCGACGATTCCTTTAAAGAGTACTTTGAATTACTAGGACATAAGTTTATAGTTTGAGGCAACTTCAATGCCTAACACATCAGTTGAAGTTTAAAAATATAGCCGACAAGAAAATGTGCATTCTGTTCAATTTTATAAAACTAGTAAGAACTACTCTACTCTCTCTACATGTTAACCGATTTACTAATCGACAGGTTTAAATAAAATCCTAGAACTTTTGGACTTCTGTATTGCAAATTGCACTTTATTTAATTTTGTTGATATTTATGTGGAAATAAATAAACGATTTATCTGAAAGATGCAACGAACGTGTATTTCTAACTTATAGGTTAAAAGCGTACAAGTCAATCATGGATAAAGACAGAGTACCTTATTTAATATAGGTGTTGCCAACTTATAATAAATGTGGTTGCGTTCTCATTTGCCAACACTCCCCACAGAACGCAGACCCATTTTACTGATACAGAACAAATGTTTTTCAAAGGTAGTACCTTTAGTCTAGTTATCAGCTACCATGTTGCAACCATTTACAAATTTAAATTTAACTTTAGAATTAACAATGTTTTCCCTAAGAAAATGTAAACGAATATCTATATGTTTAGTTTTTGGTTTATAACAGTCTGTTGATGCCAGTCTTATTGCACTTTGATTGTCACAGTGGATGAGTAGGGCGCCGTCTCCACCTTGACCGAGCTCGGCCATCAGCTGCCGCAGCCACAGGGCCTCCTGGGTTGCCGCATCCATCGCCATGTATTCGGCCTCCGCTGTAGAGAGTGCCACGGTTTGCTGTTTACACGAATTCCAAGATAAACAAGCATTCTGAAACAGAAAAGTATAACCCGTGCACGATCGTCTATCCACTGGGTCGCTTGCCCAGTCAGCATCACAATATCCAGTTATTTCCTTTGAGTCATCTTTGACATAGCATAACTTTAGGTTCCTGGTTCCTTGAAGATACCTCATAATCCTTTTTATTCCAAACCAGTGTTGATTTCCTGGACTATTACAGTACTGACTCAACTTGTTAACTGCATAGGTGATATCAGGTCTCGTGACATGTGCCAGATATATCAGACATCCCACCGCTTCTCTGTATGGGATATTTTTGTTCCCATCTTCAGGATTTTTTTCAAATTTTGCATTCACCTCTATCGGGGTACAAACTGGTTTGCATTGTTCAATTTAAGATTCCACTGCCGGCTAGCCTGTTTGAGTCCATAAATTGATTTATGTAAAATACATACTTGATCATTTTCTTTGTAGTATTCTGATTGTGACATGTATATCTCAGTATATATGTCACCCTGAAAAAAGCACTTATGGCATCCATCTGAAACATTTCTAAATCTACTTGAGCCAGTGAAAGTAAGAATCGAACAGATGTATATCTTACAACAGGAGCATATGTCTCATCATAGTCACTTCTTTTCTCTGAGTACACTTTGATGACCAATCTTGCTTTAAATCGGATAATCTTACCTTTTTCATTTGTTTTAGTTTTATAGACACATTTACATGGTAAGACTCTTTTCCCAGATGGTGCATCAATCAGTGACCAAGTTTTGTTTTTGATCAGAAAGTCATACTCTTCTTTCCATTGGTCAGCACGAGATGATGATAATGCTTCGTCTGCTGCATGTGGATCATTTAAATTAAGTATTGGACAGAAGTAACTTACATCATGGTCATTTGTTTCTGCATACTGAACAGTTCTCCGTGGACGTAAATTTATGTTTCTTATTGGTGACTCGAGATCAATCGATTGCTGTGGTATGTAAGATGAATTGTCATTCTCGCCAGACTGGTAGTCCTCGCTTGACTCACCAGTAAAATGGTCTGTGCTGTCCTCTAATTCTTCCTTACAGATTTCTTTGAGTGGCTGTATCTCTGGACTGCTGCTGTTGGATGTACAAGGTAAGTATATATTTTTATCATATTTTTCCATATTTTCTAGAAATGCTAGATCTCTACTTTTTATGATTTTATTGGTATCTGGATCAAGTATTTGGTAGCCTTTGGTAGACTCACAATAACCAACAAACAGTAACTTTCTGGATTTGGAGTCCCATTTTTGGCGTTTTTATTTTGGAACTTGTGTCATTACTTCACAGCCAAATACTTTTAAATTAGACAAGTTGGGTTTCTTACCAGTCCACATCTCCATAGGAGTTTTACCATTAATTGATTTTGTAGGTGATCTGTTAATTATATATGCTGCCGTTGCAAGGACCTCTGACCAGAACTGTTTTGCAAGCTGAGCATCAAACAACATACATTTTGCTCTTTCCACCAGAGTCCTGTTCATCCGTTCAGCAAGACCATTCTGCTGAGGTGAGTACGGTGCACTTGTTTGATGTTCAATCCCATGTTTGTTCAAGAAATTTTCAAATTCTCTATTTCAGTATTCTTTTCCATTATCAGAACGAATTACCTTTATTTTTCTTTCATGCTCATTTTCTACTTTGTTTTTGTAATCTTTGAAATTCCGCAATATTCAATTTATTTTTCAAAAAATAGACATGAACTCGTCTTGTGTAATCATCGATAAAACTAATAAAATATTTCATACCTCCCAAAGATTCTTGCTCCATTGGTCCACATAAATCATTGTGGACCAGCTACAAGGGTTGTGAAGATCTTGAACCAATGTTGTTAAAGGGCAATCTGGTTTGTTTCCCCGAGAGACAGGTAGTACAAGTAATAGAACCTTTATTTTTGTCTGAGAATGGCTGAACTCCCTCAGCACACTCCGGTTGTTAACATCTGAAAAATTCAGGTGTCCCATGCGTCTATGCCACAGAACCAAAC
The DNA here is from genome assembly GCA_036346155.1 of Sinelater perroti. Classification (NCBI taxonomy): domain Eukaryota; kingdom Metazoa; phylum Arthropoda; class Insecta; order Coleoptera; family Elateridae; genus Sinelater; species Sinelater perroti. Next base: position 486,115 of record JARFIY010000356.1, on the reverse strand, counting down.
CATTTAAGTTATCTGAACAAGACAGGTTGGAAAATACCTCTCTGTGTGTGTTTAACAAATATAAATCGTTTACTAGTGTGGCCGAACACAGGAGCTTTCCATTTTTATCATAGATATCACAACCTTCATCTTTAAAATTTACATTACAGCCATTTTTCACCATAGCACAGACTGACAGGAGGTTTGCAGCAAGTTTAGGTATGTATAAAACTTGTCTTACCTGAATTTTGCTTTCTTTATTACCATTTAGCAATAAATTGACCTTTCCCATACTTTCCACAGGTAGCGGTGTCTTACTGGCAACAGTTATGGTGGGTATCGGTGGACTTGTAACATCATACATCCAGTCACGTCTATATGTCATGTACATGGAGACACCCGAATCCACATACCACAGGTGCGGATTCATTGTCTGAGGATATGCTGAAAAAGCTGCAACAAAACCTTTATTTCCTTTTGTATTTTCTACATTTTTCTTTTTCGGAGCACGACAATTCTTAGCAAAGTGTCCATCCTTGTTACAATTATAACATCGCTGTCCTTTGTAGGCCTTTGTTGAATTATATTGATTTCTTTGAATGACCTTTTTCCTTGTGAAGAATGCTGAATTATCGGAGCATTGAACTTCCTGCAGGAGTTTAGATTTAATAGAATCAGCACTTATCTTGATGCCAGAGCTCTCCAGTCCCATGATCATGGGCTTATAAGCTTCAGGGAGGCCGGCTAACATCAGTGTACCGAGCCATTCATCATCAATGTCAAACTTAATATTCCTGAGCTTGTGGGCGGTCGACATTATTTTATTGCCACCAACTTGTCAATATATAAAGCCTTAGAACAAAAAAGTTTTGCTTGGGTTTTTAGACTTGAAATAAGCATTTAAAATATTATTTATGGATTAAAGGTTTTCTACACAAAATCAATGCAATTACTAAGACCTTTCTTATTATCTCATGCGAAGTCAAGTACAACGAATAATTATTAAGAATATACTCTATTGTCCCAGGTTATTCAAAGTAGTGCGTTAAACAATCGCAGATGCAGAATTTAAGTAAACAACAGCACACGTGTCCTTTACACTAAGAAGACAAATACATTGAAATACTACGTGTTACAGAAGTTCGTTACTTTGCACTACACGCAGACAGCAAGTTATCATAAAAACGCATATAATCAAGAAAAAAATAAGTGGATTTTAGACTAGGCAAAATGAGTTGAGTAGCTGGAAGAACATCCCCCCTTCCTTCGTAAAACAACGCCGTCACTTATAAAACTAATCATTAGACCACTTTGGAAGTGCGGCTTGGAATTGTGAAGCTGTTCTAAAATCTTCAATGTAGAAAGTGTTCCAGAGTTTTAGTTTAAAATAGAGTCCACAAAATATCAGACGCACCATGGTATATAATAAATTAAATAATTCATACCAACCTAAAAAGCCCTTTAGTAAAAGAGGTGATTTATCAACAAACAACAAATCATTGTGATCGTTTGAAAACACATCTAACGTTATCTCTAGAAACTCTAGTCGAAGAATCAACTCTCAAACGACTCATAAAGAAATTGTCTCAGGACCTGCTAACTAATTGAGGTTTCCAAGGTAATGCCACTAAAATAACACAGAATAGCTCAAAACTGTTAGATGCTACGATCTAAGGGACTACTCACGATTGGTATTAAATGTTTATTGAACTTTTTTACACAGTCCATGCATGGTTAAAGTCAGAAGTTGGTATCTTGTAAGTGTGGCCACAGAAATTAGATGTTTTTGAGGGAGGAACAAATTTTGTCATTACACAATCATCTTCCTCATCTTCAAAAAAGTGGAAGCCAATGCTTCCTTCGCACCATAAAGAACACCAGAGGTGATCACTTTAAAAATATAAATATTATTTTTCCACAAATTTAACAACTCTTTTATTCATCGCTAAAGGTAGTTCTGTTGAATAGTTAACGTTTGCACGCCTTATTTCTAACTAATGAACATTCGATGCTTACTAGTCAGTCCAATTTTACCCTTGCGTTGATTAAATTTTGTAGGCATGCAAATGCAGCGCTTTTGTATAGTGCCACGCAGAGCGCTTCTATTGGTGTTCATTTACGGAGAACGCGTCGACAAAATGAAATATCCGGCTCTTCTGCAACAGCTCACATGCAGGAGGCTTATTTGCAGCTTAACAAACACTACCAACGCTCTGAATGTAGTGCTTGATTTGTTAATAGTGGATTCAGAAAACATAATATCAGGAGTAAAAGCTGAATAAATTATACGCATCGACAAGATAAACTCTTCTATTTAATAGTGTTCGGGAAAAGTTCGGTTAAATTAAGTGCTTTATCGCGGCAACGGGCAGCTTTTATATAGTTTTTGCCAATAAACCCACTGCTTACTTACTCGTTGGTTCTTATATAGTATTCAACTTGAGTTAAACATTTATCTAATATTATATTACTATTACTATAAAAACTCCGACTGCAGTAACTGCTGGGTGGATTGAGTAGCCCAGTAAGTACTGTTGCCGGTCCCAAGGCCAGATAAAGGAGGAGGGTTGGGCGTAGGGTTAACACCCTATCATGTAAAAAGCAATGTTGTGAAGACCCATATTGAGCCTCGGAACTACGGACGGATGTCAATTGATTTTGTAGGTGATCTGTTAATTATATATGCTGCTGCAAGGGCCTCTGCCCAGAACTGTTTTACAAGCTGAGCATCAAACAACATACATTTTGCTCTTTCCACCAGAATCCTGTTCATCCGTTCAGCAAGACCATTCTGCTGGGTGAGTACGCACTTGTTTGATGTTCAATCCCATGTTTGTTCAAGAAATTTTCAAATTCTCTATTGCAGTATTCTTTTCCATTATCAGAACGAATTACCTTTATTTTTCTCTCATGTTCATTCTATACTTTGTTTTTGTAATCTTTGAAAACTTCCGCAATATTCAATTTATTTTCAAAAATAGACATGAACTCGTGTTGTGTAATCATCGATAAAAGTAATAAAATATTTCATACCTCCCAAAGATTCTTGCTCCATTGGTCCACATAAATCATTGTGGACCAGCTGCAAGGGTTGTGAAGATCTTGAACCAATGTTGTTAAAGGGCAATCTGGTTTGTTTCCCCGAGAGACAGGTAGTACAAGTAATAGAACCTTTATTTTTGTCTGAGAATGGCTGAACTCCCTCACCACACTCCGGCAGCTTATTAACATCTGAAAAATTCAGGTGTCCCATGCGTCTATGCCACAGAACCAAACCATTTAAGTTATCTGAACAAGACAGATTAGAAAATACCTCTCTGTGTGTGTTTAACAAATATAAATCGTTTACTAGTGTGGCCGAACACAGGAGCTTTCCATTTTTATCATAGATATCACAACCTTCATATCTAAAATTTACATTACAGCCATTTTTCACCATAGCACTGACTGACAGGTGATTTGCGGTAAGTTTAGGTATGTATAAAACTTGTCTTACCTGAATTTTGCTTTCTTTATTACCATTTAGCAATAAATTGACCTTTCCCATACATTCCACAGGTAGTGGTGTCTTACTGGCAACAGTTATGGTGGGTATCGGTGGACTTGTAACATCATACATCCAGTCACGTCTATATGTCATGTGCATGGAGGCACCCGAGTCCACATACCACAGGTCCGGATTCATTGTCTGAGGATATGCTGAAAAAGCTGCAACAAAACCTTTATTTTTCGGAGCACGACAATTCTTAGCAAAGTGTCCATCCTTGTTACAATTATAACATCGCTGTCCTTTGTAGGCCTTTGTTGAATCATGTTGATTTCTTTGAATGACCTTTTTCCTTGTGAAGAATGCTAAATTATCAGAACATTGAACTTCCTGCAGGAGTTTAGATTTAATAGAATCAGCACTTATCTTGATGCCCGAGCTCTCCAGTCCCATAATGATCATGGGCTTATAAGCTTCAGGGAGGCCGGCTAACATCAGTGTACCGAGCCATTCATCATCAATGTCAAACTTAATATTCCTGAGCTTGTGGGCGGTGGACATTATTTTATTCACATAATCATCTACGCTTCGAGAAGAATCCAATGTAGTTGTTATCAGGTCCCTCAACAAGGCTACTCTCCTGTACAACCCGCTGTCATCAAAAGCCTGTTCCAAACTCTCTCAGACTTCTTTACAAGTAGTTGCATTCTGAACATGTACGTAAATGATAGGATCCAGTAATAAAATCAACTTAGATTTCGCCTTGGTCTCTTTACTTTGGTTTGTATTGGTACCGGTGACAACTCCATAAATCGTCGAGTTCGAAATATGCCTGGACTGCAAACTTCCAACTGGCATAGTTATCTCTTCCAACTAGTCTGTCGATATGAAATGGATTGTAACCTGAATTCGACATCTTCTTTACGTAATTATGATTTACACGTGATTTCTGACCGAGCACGCCGCCCCGGTTAACCTCAAAATGTATATCGGACAAAAAACACGCCGGCCGGTTTTCTTAGTTTTTACTGCGTTTACTTTTTCTTCTGTTTCTACAAGTAGCAATCAACCACGCTCTGCTACCATGTTGATATTTCTAACTTATAGGTTAAAAGCGTACAAGTCAATCATGGATAAAGACAGAGTACCTTATTTAATACAGGTGTTGCCAACTTATAATAAATGTGGTTGCGTTCTCATTTGCCAACAAATTTCACAAACGTAAAATCAAAGTTTGATGTAGCTCCAGTTTTATATGCCACCATCAATAGCATTATAACAAAGAAAGACAAACCTGTACTGTGCAACATATTCATCAATTATAACTTATTTAAAGAGTACGCACACAAAAAAAACCAATATTAGAAAAAGGTATAAATTGCGACTTGAAAAGCAACACCACTATATAAATAAGAAGGACAATCACGAAACATCTCCGTAGAAATAATAAAGATGATAGCTGAGAAGAGAAGAACAAGAACTAGGTGGCTACAAAAACGACATTTAATAGATAAAAATTAAATGAAAGTTACGCGAGGTCCAAAATGAAACTCTTGCTAGACACCTAGGTAACCCATCAAATAAAAATTATTTAATATAGAAACATGCAAAATGATTTAGATGATCTACTCTTGTTTCTTGAATTTGCAATTTTGATAATAGTTGAGTACATCATTCTAACTTTTGAAACAGAGGACATCACTAACAGGCACACCCGTTATCAGTAAAATTTAAACTTTTGGAAAGCTGATAAAAAATTAAAAAATAAAAAGAAATAATTTAATAGAAGAATGACTGCCAAATTATCAGTTTGGTTTTAGACACAGCAGTCCAGCAATGCCACCAACTTGTCAATATAATATATAAAGCCTTAGAACAAAAAAGTTTTGCTTGGGTTTTTAGACTTGAAATAAGCATTTAAAATATTATTTATGGATTAAAGGTTTTCTACATAAAATCAATGCAATTACTAAGACCTTTCTTATTATCTCATGCGAAGTCAAATACAACGAATAATTATTAAGAATATACTCTATTGTCCCAGGTTATTCAAAGTAGTGCGTTAAACAATCGCAGATGCAGAATTTAAGTAAACAACAGCACACGTGTCCTTTACACTAAGAAGACAAATACATTGAAATACCACGTGTTACAGAAGTTCGTTACTTTGCACTACACGCAGACAGCAAGTTAACATAAGAATGCATATAATCAAGAAAAAAATAAGTGGATTTTAGACTAGGCAAAATGAGTTGAGTAGCTGGAAGAACATCCCCCCTTCCTTCGTAAAACAACGCCGTCACTTATAAAACTAATCATTAGACCACTTTGGAAGTGCGGCTTGGAATTGTGAAGCTGTTCTAAAATCTTCAATGTAGAAAGTGTTCCAGAGTTTTAGTTTAAAATAGAGTCCACAAAATATCAGACGCACCATGGTATATAATAAATTAAATAATTCATACCAACCTAAAAAGCCCTTTAGTAAAAGAGGTGATTTATCAACAAACAACAAATCATTGCGATCGTTTAAAAGCACATCTAACGTTATCTCTAGAAAGTCTAGTCGAAGAATCAAGTCTCAAACGACTCATAAAGAAATTGTCTCAGGACCTGCTAACTAATTGAGGTTTCCAAGGTAATGCCACTAAAATAACACAGAATAGCTCAAAACTGTTAGATGCTACGATCTAAGGGACTACTCACGATTGGTATTAAATGTTTATTGAACTTTTTTACACAGTCCATGCATGGTTAAAGTCAGAAGTTGGTATCTTGTAAGTGTGGCCACAGAAATTAGATGTTTTTGAGGGAGGAACAAATTTTGTCATTACACAATCATCTTCCTCATCTTCAAAAAAGTGGAAGCCAATGCTTCCTTCGCACCATAAAGAACACCAGAGGTGATCACTTTAAAAATATAAATATTATTTTTCCACAAATTTAACAACTCTTTTATTCATCGCTAAAGGTAGTTCTGTTGAATAGTTAACGTTTGCACGCCTTGTTTATAACTAATGAACATTCGATGCTTACTAGTCAGTCCAATTTTACCCTTGCGTTGATTAAATTTTGTAGGCATGCAAATGCAGCGCTTTTGTATAGTGCCACGCAGAGCGCTTCTATTGGTGTTCATTTACGGAGAACGCGTCGACAAAATGAAATATCCGGCTCTTTTGCAACAGCTCACATGCAGCAGGCTTATTTGCAGCTTAACAAACACTACCAACGCTCTGAATGTAGCGCTTGATTTGCTAATAGTGGATTCAGAAAACATAATATCAGGAGTAAAAGCTGAATAAATTATACGCATCGACAAGATAAACTCTTCTATTTAATAGTGTTCGGGAAAAGTTCGGTTAAATTAAGTACTTTATCGCGGCATCGGGCAGCTTTTATATAGTTTTTGCCAAACCCACTGCAACTAGTTTAGAATACCAACTGCTTACTTACTCGTTGGTTCTTATATAGTATTCAACTTGAGTTAAACGTTTATCTAATATTATATTACTATAAATTACCTGGAGGTACCATCTTCATCTTAAAACTAATCTATACACAACTAGGAGCATACGGTACAATAAATTGCATTACGTTTGAAAATGTCTTGTCGTGGCGCTGTCAACATCGCATGCGGTCGCGTTTCACATAAACTGTGTCTCTATAAGCACATGTAAATTATTTAGTGGTTTCATTAACAAAAGTAAGTGCTGTGAGTGCCTATTGTAGATCTCGTGTTGTACAGCGTAAGTTTAAAAATGTCGCGGAGTTCGATACAAACGTTCTAGCTGAGTAGTCGCATGTGCTATCGGCCAACAGATATTTACAATTTCGCAATAACGTTATACCAGGTAATTTTTATAAGTTCAAAATAATTAAGCTTATATTTACTGCCTCCTTGAGGGTAGAACAATGTTATTAAGTAAGAGGAACGCTGATCATCCTTTACCAGCAATATGCAAAAAAAGTATTTATGGAAACCAACATCTTTACTAGAACAAAATAAATCTACCGACACATCTTGACCCGTCCGTAAATAACTCAACAACAAATGATAACAAAAAGGGTCCTAATATTTATACGCGGGCCAGTTAACCACAAACAAGTAATCTCTGATATCAAAAAACATGTTAAGGAAAATGTCACTACTAACTTCAGTAGAAAATCGCTAATAATCAATATCTTGTTCCAGAACGTTAGCCAAATTTACGTATCGAAAATATAGCATTCCACACTTATCAACACCCAAACGAAAAACTTCTATAAGTAGTCATTAAAAACGTACCACTTTCCTTATCGGAGCAGGAACTAAATGAAAAAATAGCTGCGTACAATTTCCCAATAACATTACCCAACAATGGAGATGCTTCAGGCTCAAAAATAGGTTATTCTTATATATTTCCATCTGTTGAATACAAAAATCATCATAAAAATTACCGATTAGCTCTTGTTTTAAAGATACAGCGACATTTTATATTCTCTATAGCCTACATTTTCAGATAGGGAAAAATTTGTTTTTGGATGTTGGCACACCCATCAACCGTCAAAAGACAACACTAATCTAACTGTGGGTAGGTCATCAATTTAAACACCATTGCTGTGAGGGCAAATTTCATATTATTTCTGTTGTCATTATTTTGATTGTTTTAGAATGTTTTTAAAAAGTCAAATTTGTTCAGGCCACGAAAATGTGTAAATTTAGTGAACAATTTTTGTTACATTTGTAAATTTAGAACAACGTTTTCGTCACAGAAACCTCTTGTGAAAACTGCCTACTAGCATTATTTTGGTAAGAAGGTAGGGGACCAGGGTAAGTCATGGGCTCCACATATATGTTGCAACTCATGTTCAGTTTTATTACGAGAACGGTTTAAAAATAAAAAACGATCAATGGCTTTTGCTGTGCCTATGGTTTTATAGAAGCCTACAAACCATACAGATGATTGCTATTCTTGCTTGACTGCGCCTATAAAGGCAGGATTGTCAATGACAAAAAAGTAGAACAGTTCAATACCCGAATTTTCCACCTGCTATTCGAACTATTTCACATTCAGACAGTTTACCAACCCAAAATTATGAGTTTAAAGTAGAAAATGAAGACCGTGTGGAAGAAGAAGTACCCAACAAGCTTTTAAGATTCCACGACCCTGATTTTGATGAAAAAATGATCAATTACACAGATTGAAAAATCGAAGTTGAGTGATCTTATTTGAGATCTTGACTTGTCACAGGAGAAGGCGAAACTTCTAGGATCAAGGTTACAGCAGTTGAATTTTTCAATATGATGTTAGGATCTCCAAGTACAGACAACGTCAATCTCATGAAGCTACCAAGATTCAATCACCTGGTAATTGTTCTGTCGTCATTTTAGGATGTAACTGCCATTAAAAAACAGAACGATTATACTTTTAATATTGTTAGTATATGTTATTAATATTTACCGTTTTCTCTTAATTCCTTAAAATGAATAACTTTCACCTATTGTATATCACAGAAACTAGAGCTAATAAAACTTTTGCTTTGCAAATTCGTTTTTTTCAACCCAAAATTAGTGAGAATTGACTCATGAAGCGAAGAAACCATTACACATTATTTTTGTTGGGCCGTGTAATTAATATTACAACAGTCAATGAGAAAGTAAACGAAATCTTTAAAATCGACATCTACTACTCTTTAGTCAATATTGAACCACGCAAAACAACATGGTATGCGCCTCAGCGCAGTAAGTGCCAACGCTACGGTCACACTAAGAACTATTGTCGCCTGTAGCAAAGATGTGTAAAGTGCTTAGGCAGTCATATGTATAACTACTGGGATAAAGATAAATTTTCGTCAACCATAGAGCTGACAATCCAGCGAACTTCAGACTGCAAACACTTTCAATAATTAAAATTTCTAAAAAAATATAGCGAGCCGCAATAACCTACAAAAAAACTAACCAAGCATTGCTAGTAAGCTAACTCTAGCAATTTTTCCATCTTATCAAAAATTCCAATAGTTCATCCTACCCTAATGAATCCTGAAAGCGGACTCCAACAGTCCAAATAATCCTAACTTCAATTCTTAACCTACTACAATTCTACCTAGCTCAAATCGAACATTTATTATTAAATAACTTGTTACCTCTTCTCCTACATGAATTATAATCTCAACAAAACTCTTATCCATTTAAATATCCTAAAATAGAATGCTAATGGCATTGAGTCCTAATAAACCTTATTTATAACTTTTTTACAAGACACGTCATAGATCTAGCATGTATCACGGAAACACACTTAATTCCAATCAAAAATTCAAAGCATCAGATTACCACTGTTACCTAGCTGACAGAGTAGCAAGATTTTCTTCCGGGAAAGTGGCTACTTTGTAAAGCAGAAAATTATACAACATGAAGTGCCAAAAATGAATATGACTAATCTAGAAACAGTCGCACTCAAAATTAAAGCTCACTATGGCACCTACGTCAAAATTATTAGTGTCTACCGATAACCTAACACACTCAGCAGAACTCACTGTACTGATTGCTAACCCAAATTCTAAAAATACCCTATGGGGCTGTAGAACTAACAATCCAGATGGGGTCAAGCTTGATATCATTATAACAGCGCACGCTATCTAAATAATGGCCCGGAAAAGTCCCACAGACCAAGCGAACCTAGGTCAGGGGTCGGCAACATTTTGAAACGGAAGAGCCAAAAGTTACAATTTTCGAAATTTCTTAGTTTTTAAAGAGCCAGTTAAAATTTTCGTTTTAATATTATAGTATTTGCTTACATATATTTGATTTTTGATTTAAAATAAACGGCTTTAAATACGAAATAATATAATATAAATAATATAATATACAAAACAATATAATAACACAAATGTACACATCAATGGGAGCATTGGCTTTGCATGTCTTTTGAAAGTTCTATTAAATCTGGCTTATAACTTGTTGTTTTAAGTTTCAAGCAGGTCTCTAGATTTAGATTTGTTAGTTGACTTTTAACTTTACTTTTTATTATATTCATGCAAGAGAACGCTTGCTCGCACGAATATGTCGACCCGAAGATCGTGAGCACTCCATATGCCAACTTCTTCACCTTCACATGCGCCGAATATGAGGGCCTCAACTCGCTGCATTTCTTTTAAAGCTGCCCACTTGTGCTGCGCGATGTGCATGCATTTCTGGACCTCCAACTCTTCCAACTTGCTCTTGAGTTCTGTGAACTTGCCACTCCACAAGTCTTTGGTTTTCAAATCCAGCAATTGCATTTGAAGTGATCCAGCATCAATTTGAAATGGCTCAATGTTGATTTCATTTGTATTTGTATTGAGAGGATTTACTATGAACGCGAGAGTATTTTTGTTTGTTTTGAATTGCTCGAATCTTTCAGCGAATCAATCCTTCATTTTTTTTACAGCATGCTGAAGTAATTCGTGTCAATAGATGCATTGGTCTCATCGCGATATTGCTTAAAATGTTTAAAATGAAGTAATTTACCACTCTCGATGTCTTCAACAAAAAGAAGTAATTTCTTTTCGAAACAAACTACTTCTTCAAGCAAGGCGTAGGCTGGGTTGCCCTTTCCTTGCAGTTTTAGATTTAGTTCATTTAGTTTCATTGTGGTATCTACCATGAAGTAGAATTTTTGCAGCCATTTGTCTTCTTCCAGTTCGGGATGGTAAATACTTTTTTCATTGACTAATGTTTTTATACCACTCAAGCACAAAGCAAAACGTTGCAATACGTTAACTTTGGACAGCCATCGAACTTTATTGTGCAGAAGTAGGTCAGAATACTGGCTATCTAGTTCTGCAAGGAAATCCTTGAACTGGCGATGGTAGAGTGCTTTTGCCAAGATGCTGTTAATAATCTTAATTACCAAGTTCATGACCTCAACTATTTCGGCCGTAAATGTTTGGGCACAAAGCGCTTCTTGATGAATTATGCAGTGAAATGTTAGAATTTCGTGGTTTATTTTTTTCTGAAGAATTGATGTTACCCCTCTATGTATTCCTGTCATACTTCTGGCTCCATTAGTTGCTATAGAAACGATTTTATTTATATCGATTCCATTGTCTTCCAATCGTTTTTGCACAACATTTGCTATATCTTCTCCAAGAGTCTGCCCTGAGAGCGGTAGCAATCCTAGCAGTTCTTCTTTTGGACCTTGGAACGACATATACCTGACAAAAAGGGTAACTTGTACCGTGTCTTTTATGTCGCAAGACTCATCTATAGCAAGTGATAAGGCAGAAGCCAGTTGAATGTCTTCCACTTGCATATATGTTACATTTGAAGACATTTTAGAAGTTCTATCTTGTACTGTTTTAGCAGATAATGGCAAATCAGTTATTTTTTCATGATTTCTGCTTTATTTTTACAATCCCGAAACAGTTCTTCAGATGCACGTATAAAACAATCTTTCACGTACTCACCATCTGTAAATGGTTTTCCTCTTTCCGCAATTTCTAATGATACTGCAAAGCTTGCCAGATTTACATTATTGGAAGATTGTGAGCACTTCCTTAACATGGAACTTGACTGTGTTTGATTTTTTTGGAGCTCTTCAACAGCTTTTTTTCGTGCGTCACCGGCTGGATATTTACCAACAAACTGGGTATGTTTTTTAGTGAAGTGTCTCTCCAAATTTGGCCTTTTTCGTGGCAAATGAGACAAGTCGGAAGGCCACCTGTGTTGAATATGAACGCAAACGACTCCGTCCAAACCTGATTGAATTCTCGGTTTTCTTCTTCAGTTCTTCTCTTTTTTTTATCAGATGTCATGCTGGCAGCGGAGCTGAAAAAACGATTTTTTTAAATTTTACTTAACTACCTAAAACGGCCAATTTATTAACCATTATTACTACGTTAACACAATCTTCAGATATATAATTCAATTCTGTTACTGACTTACATACCTTTGAGAAGATAATACGCTTCTAAATCGAATTCTTCTTGAAACAACAAGCGAATAAACCTGCAAAAACCGCAAGCGATTAAATTAACACACATGCAACGCAGTGGCGGATTTAGGTCAGTTGAGGCCCCTGAAGCAGAAAAAATATTGGACCCCCAATAAAACGAGAAAGAGAAGGAAAATAAAAATACGTGTTAACCATATTATTAAATAAATAAAAAATATTAAGTACTATTAATGTTAAGTGTAAAGTCAGGTTTTTGCGGAGCTCCGTAGAGGTCGGGTCCCCGGGCGCGCGCCCGCTGAGCCCGCTCTTACATCCGCCTCTGAGTATTTCGATGTGGCGGAAACCGTCCTCTGTGCCAGCGTTCCAAAATTCTCTTTTCCAATATATTTCTATTCCTTATCAAAACTCAAGGTCTTAAAACTTTAAAACGTGAAAATGGGATAATATTTACAGTATAGAATGTGTAATGTGTGGACGTTGTCATGTCATTCTGCGTGTTTACTCGTGCAGTTTTACTTAAACGACATACACAAACGATAAAACACTATGATACAGACTACCCTTACAGTTTACAATTTGTACTAATACTGATTCTATCGGCGACGTACTTGAATATTAACACAAAGTGGCCAATTCTAGGAAAAACATTATAATAGAGCTACCAGAGAAATTTCATTAACCCTATTAAAAGAATTTAATTTATAAATGGGGGGCAATAAATGTGTCAAAATGTATGACTGACCAGCCAAACGAACAAAAGACAGACCAGACCCACCCTGATGAATAGAAGAAAAGAATGAATGAACAATCCAGTACTAACACGACGCCAGCCTGTCTTAAAAATATATTTTCTTATTTTTTAAGGGTTTTTATAATAAACTATTAATTTATTGCGTATGGAACTGGAGAGCTGCAACTTTCTATTAAAAGAGCCGCATGCGCATGACCTAGGTTAATTAATATAATAGTTAACTGAAATAACTTTTAGGAAACCCTGGTCAAAAATCTTTGATATCCTAATGGTCTTCAAACCACAGGTGAAACAGAAGGAACAATAACTGAATTAACAAGTATAAGAAAAAGAGTCCAAATAGCTACTCTGCCAAAAATCAAAAAAACATTTTCGAATCCTAGAACTCTATCTTTACCCGTAATTAATTTAATAAAACAAAAGAGTCAACTCCGTAGAGAATAGTAACACACCAGCAATCAGATAACTAAAAACTTGGTTAGCAATTTATCTCACCGCATTGAACAGGAACTAAATAACTACACCATTCAGACTTACCAAAAGTTTATTAATTTCCTCGAGGTAGGCGATCCAGAACTATGGAGAACCGCAAGGAAAAATTAAAATAAGAAATACCTTTTATATCACATAGCATGATAGATAATACAGATGAAGGAAAATGTTCACCTCTTTTAACCATTATAATCCTTGCTTTGTAAATATTACTGTCAGACACATTGAAACCGACTAACCATTAGTTGCAAAATAAATAAATTCAACCCCACCTAAAAAAATACCTACAATAATCAAGACTCTTCATTAAACAAGTCCCAAAGGGAGAATGAAATCGCTAATATTGTTCCCATAAATCTGACACCCGAAGTCTTAGCATACCTAGCAACCCTCTTTAATGCTAATGGTTATTTTCCAAATCAATGGAAATATGCTTTAATTCTACTTTTTCACAAACCTGTTAAAAACAAGAAAGATATTTCTAGTTTCCGGTCTATTAGTCTTCTAACAGCACTGCTGAAAGTGCTGGGTAAAGTTATTTACACCTGACTCTATGATAAACTCGTAAAACTAGAGCTACTACCAAAATTCAGTTAAAATTCAAAAGGGGACATTCTACATACCATCGTCTAGACAACTGGAACAGATTATGAAAACAAATAATTTATAATAACGCTTTTCGTGGACTAAGCACAAGCTTTTGACCGTATGTGGACAAGTCTCATGTACAAAATCTCTAAACTGCAAATCCCAGAATATGTAAAAGCAACCCTGTTTTCACTTTTTGACAACAGAACTTTTGCAATTAAAATTCACGCTGCAGTATTGACAACCCGTCATATTAGAGCATCCTAGGACCAATACTCTTCAATATCCTTCTCAGTGATATTCCCAACATCACTGCGGGTCTACCATTATATGCAGATGTTACCGTATTGCGAAAACGAAAATCTACTGATTTTTGAACTGGTAAATGCATAATAAAAAATGTGGGTAATTAATGGATTTTACTAATTCAGTTTTACGTTCAATACAGGCAGAGAGCTAGATAACTAAAAACATTGACAATATAAATGTTGTAATAACAAATGATAATACGAATCCACTTTTAAGTTTCAATTACGTATGTTTGCCAGTTTTAAACGAGACAAAGGAAGTAAACTGGATAAATTTACATAAAACATCTGTTAGATTACCAACCAAAAAGAGCTAATGTAGTCGATGATAAAAAATAATGAAAATAACGAAAAAAAAACGAAATCAAAAATTGAAATGTTGAAAGTAGAAGACAAATGGGACACAGGAAAAACCAGTTAAAAGAAAGAATATCGCATTTGAATATAAAAAATATGAAAGTCCCTAAAACATTTTTAAAGGTAAACTACAGGTCTATGTAGACTTAAGTCGGATGATATCTTTTAACAGAAATAGCGAACAAACATCGTAAACATTTTGTAATTTAGGAAGCTAAACGGCAAGTAATGAATAATAAAGCTAAGCTTAGGGAAACTAACACCTATATGGAACACAATTTAATATATAATAAAAGAACAATACAGACACTAATTAGAAAGCAAAAGACAGAACTAGTAGAGGATATAAAGTTAAAATTGACTATAAAAGTATCGCCATCGCAGGCGAAGTATATCAGAAATAAGTAGTAAGGAGTGGTAAAATAACTTAGAACAACAAATATCCAAATTAAATTGAGACAGATAGTGAATAAAGTCACGAAATACTTTTCCATAAAGTAGAACTCTTAATATTAGATGACTGTACGCAAAGAAGTTGAGATAGCAAAGAAATTAGAAACGTTTTATCTAATAATAATAGAAATTACTGAAGTTAAAAAAGCCTGATAACTTCGTTATAGAAAATGGCACACTGTATGGAGAAGTCCAAAAATCTTCAAGAGTTCAAGCAAGAGTAGCATGCGTAATTAGAAAAGAAATTATAGAAAAAGTGAGAAAACAGAAGTTTAGTTACGAATTAATTTTAAAAATAATGTTAGCCACAAACAAAACTGCAATAATTACAGTGATAGTAGTTTACGGACCTGGTCAAAAAAAAATTTAATGAACTTGCAAAGTATTGTGGTGGTGCGAGATTTTAATTCAAAAATTGGCAATGGACACACTAATTAGAAAGGGCTCATCTTATAGACAAGGAACAAGAAGTAACGGCACAAGACTAGTGGAATTTCGTCATTCTGCATAGCAGCCTCACGATTCTATGGTAAAATTAATATTAATGTAGATTTGGTTTAGATGTGAAAGAAATTAAAAAAAGTTATTTTGTTTACGAAGCAAGATAACAAGGTATCACCGACACATCTTATTCAGAAGGTGATGTGATCTGACCCACGTGTTTTGAAAGCTAAATTTTTCTTTACATTATTCTGCCTATTTTTTATTTTATTTTTCTGCACTTTATTTATAGAAATTGTTGGTATTACATTTTAACAACTTACTCTTTGTAATTGCTATATTTGTTTGGTATGTTTTGTATTATTTTTAAATTTATCTCGTTTTATGCAAAAATATGGTCTTCTAACTTTATTTTAAAATTTTGTATTTAATTTTGAAAAACTTTTCATTTCTAATAATTCTCTTTTTTTAATATTTCTTTCTTCATTTCTTTCACATCATATTTATCTTTCGTTTTAAATAGAAGACGAGTCAATATTTTACCTTCCTTATTACATCACAAGACATTTTATCGTCGGTCCCTTCTTTGTCCCTTCTTCATATACAAAAATTTAAGAAACGTCTGTTGCTTTCTTTTATCCATTTATCGCACTGTATTTTATTTTGCTTTTATCTTTTTTATGTTCCCATATACAGCTTTTAATTCACTTAAGACTTATTTCTCCAAGCAAAATCATGTTTATACCTATCGTCCGTCTTATTACACGTAATAAGGACTCTTAGTTTATTACAATTAATTTCTGTCCTTTCTTGATATATCCTTCATGTGTATTCGATGACACACTAATTAAGTTTTCCGGTACTAGAATCTTGATATTAACTAGCTTGTAACTCTATTGTACTTCATTTGACTGATAATAAACTTCTCAATTTCAGTAATAAATATTTTGCACGTTATAAGAATATGTGTATTTGAACACTAACCAAATATTTAGTAAGTGTTGTGTCGTAAGTTAATAATGTTCATATTGTATTTGCCGATTTTTTGTTTACAGCCCTTGGTGAGGGATATTGCTAGACGTGTTGTTGTCATTTTTAAGGGCACTAAGGTTACTTCGTTTACAACGTGCAGTCTGTTAAGCCTTGCATTAAAGTCTTCGAAATTTACCTCTTTTAGCACCCTATCACCTTGTTTAACTTTCTTCACTCAATATCGCAGCTAAAACGGTCGAAGATTCAACATTTTAAAGTATAGTGCTTTGATTCTTTGTATGTCAGCACGTTAATCATTTATTTTTCTTCGTCCTTATATTTTATAATTTGGCGTCACACAATTTACCTCAAAACTATTTATATTTAAGGTGAGCGATAGATTACGACATTATTTTTTGTCTGTGACGCTAAACATCACTTAATTTTTTATCAAAAATCTCAATTGGCACCATTTTTATAAAATAAGTGTGGTCGAAACATACTTCACGGCAGTCCACACATTATTAAAGTAAAAGTTTTGGATGCCTAGATTACGTTAATTAATATAAATGGTCATTTTGAAGTGTTTAACTTATAGATTTAACATATATAACACATTCCTAATAACTAACGTAGCTACAGCTAAGCTTAATGAGTTGAGAGTATTTGGTGTGGGTTTCTCTTCTTTGAGAAAAAGTGAGACGAACAAAGAAGACGGGAGAGAAATGAGAAAAAATTGTCTATCCTTATCTACGTATTGAATATATTCATTATAAGCTTTCATCTTTGTACTTATGTTTACAATAATTGTATTAGAAGATATTTAGAGACATCTGATATAATTAAAGGAATCAATGTTTCTGAAAACCTAAAAAAGTGACAACCTTGTCCAATAACACTGTTCGCGCCAGTCTTCAATTACTTTTATTTTTAATTTTAAATTAGGGCCGCCCGTAATTTGGTTTCTTCCTGTGTATTTTGTATTTGAGTTATTGGCGGTGAATTTGCACGACCACGCGGAGCGCTGATATAGAGGCCGCGGTTTGGGCCGCGGGACGGGCTTGCTTTTTGCCTAGCTCTCGGCCCTGCCTGGTCTTGCGCGTCTCGGCTCTCGCGCCTCTTTTCGTTGGTTTCGTTTTGAATTTAGTTTTGTGATAGTTTAGAATGCGGGCGACCGGCTTTAAATTTTCCGTAAGCCGAGAGCGTTTTGACCGAGAGTTCGCCGGCGTGTTTGATTGACGGCTGAAGTTTTTATTTCTGTGAGGCCGTTTTGTTGAAAACTAATTTTATGGTAAATTCGAAATTTTGCCGACCAGGTGAACCCCTTCCCGAAATCGTTTTTGTTTTGCGATTGCATTTTGGAGTTGAAATTTTGCCGGTAAAACTCGGCTCCGCTGTGAAGATTGGGGTAACTCTTCATCCTTACTCTTATATCCTTTCCTGGATCCCCCAGAACTAACAGCACAGGGTATTGATTTCTGCGGGAAAGCGCAGTTCCCACAAGTTAATGTTTTATCTTTACCTTTTGTTTGAAATTCCTTTGTTTAAATTTAAGTTTACTATAAAGTCCACTTTGCGGCCGCAACAAATACATTATCTAGCATTTAATCTTCCAGCAAATTTTAGAAAGTCTTGGAAATCCGGAATTAAATTTGCGAATTATCATTTAACCTTTATGTTAGGAGACTGGTTGATAAGAATCCATTTAACAATTGCCACTTTTGTGATATATTTGATATGATTTACGATGAATGTGCTTATTTAAGGTCAGAGTACTTTTTGTTACTTGTTGCACAGTTGCAGTTAAGATAATTCTGTCAAGAAAATTGAGTCCGAAGAATTTCCAAATCTTTATGAGAAAACTGAAACGGATTCCTGAGACGTTATGACTATCCACTATCAAAACAACACCCTTGCAACTTCCTATTAAAAGGGTTGAACGATTCTCAGCGCAGCCAAAACAAAAATGTTGAAGTGGAGCAAATTCAAACTTTGAACGAGGTCTTCCTTCGTTGACTTTTCTCTTCTATTCACTACAGATTTCTCTATTGATCTCTACCAGGCAATGTTACACCACTAATGAGATATAGTAACTGAGTTTTAGTATATTTGGCACAACTAGTAATTATTCTCCAACTTCGATTACACAAAAGATCTACATTTAAACAATAAGTTGAACGATAGTTTTCTGGGCAAGCACAGAAACAATAGGCAAGGGCTAAAAATTTTATAATTTTGCTCCAACTTTAATTTTACTCAAAATGTAGTTTTAGCGTTAACTTTCCATTCAAGATTTTTATGAGTTCCCGACCTGCTTGACTTCGCAGTTACCAGAGATATTCCTGATGTGTACAGCAAAATTGAAAGCAACTTTGATTTATTTTCAGACCACAGTGCAATAATAATTACTTTGAGTACAAATATTATTTATAAAGCCCCAATACCAAAACTTTGTACAGCTAAAACTGATTGGGAGCAATTCCAACACCACATCAACTGTAATATAAGCTTAGCCCACAAAATGCGTACTCCAAACGAAATTGATGAAACCGTGGAGTACCTCACAAACCTAATCCAAAAGGCATCCTGGGAAGCTACACTGACTGAACACAAAAACGATTCAGTAACATATAACATACTCCTACATATCAGGCAGCTCGTCATAGAAAAACGCAGAGCTCGTGGAAAATGGCAAAGGATCAGAAACCCTCGAGGCAAGACCATCTTAAATAATTTAACCCACCGTATTCACGAAGTTCTACATGAAAACAGAAATGCAACATTCGGACATTACATCTCTAGCCTATCTCCAGTAGATTATTCTATCTAGAAAGCTACAAAAAGATTCAAGAGACCTACTACTCTAGTTCCACCACTAAGAGAACCTGACCATAGCTGGGTTAGATCAAACGAAGAAAAAGCACACACCTTCGGAGTACACCTTGCCCAAGTCTTCACACCACTGACATCTAATGACCAAAACTTTGATGCAGAAATAGAAGAATATCTATGCGCGCCTGCCTGATTATCCCTACCCGTGAGTCCCTTTTCACCAGCAGAAGTATATAGGGAAATTAAATTAACCAGCTCGTATAAAGCCCCGGGCTACGACCTTGTAGTAGGGGAAGTACTAAAACACCTTCCAAAAAAAACCACTAATACTCATCACAACGATTTTTAATCGCATGCTTGCCATTTCTCACTTCCCTACTCAGTGGAAATACGCTGAAATAATCATGATTGCTAAACCTGGAAAACCTCCACATGAAACCACCTCATATCGGCCGATAAGTCTGTTGCCACTATTATCAAAATTATTTGAAAGGTTACTGCTATACAGAATCAAGGAAGTAACACAATCAGATGAACTAATACCGTCCCATCAGTTTGGCTTCCGTGAGGGGCATTCAACCATTCAACAATACCATAGGATAGTTAACTACATCAAAGAAAATCTGGAAGGGAAGAATATGTGTGCGTCAGTGATTTTAGATGTGCAGCAGGCTTTCGAAAAGGTATGGCACACATGACTGCTATATAAAATAAAAAGAAAGTTATCTCATCAAATTTATCTTCTCTTAAAATTCTACTTAAATTAACGACACTTCCAGGTTCAAGTTGACAATTCACTATCATCCTACCACTCCCTTAACTCTGGAGTTCCACAAGGCAGTGTCCTTGGACCTTTTTTGTACCTCCTGTATACCGAAGATATTCCCACTACAGACACTACCTTAATTGGCATCTTTGCAGGTGATACTTCCATATTGTCATCTGATACTAATCCTAACCGGGCATCCGAGAAGCTGCAACTACACCTAAACCTCCTACAAACTTGGCTAGATCGCTGGAGAATCAAAGTAAATAGTGAAAAATCGACCCAAATCACATTCACTACAAAACGCTCCACTTCTCCACAAGTTACTATTTATAATCACCCCATTCCCATAAAAACTGAGATTAAATACCTAGGACTCCACCTTGACCAAAAGCTGACATGGAAACACCATATAAAAGCCAAACGGCAGCAACTAAATTTGAAAACAAAAAATTTATATTGGCTCATCGGGCGTAAATTGCAACTAATCATCGAAAATAAAATTTTACTGTATAAAACCATCTTAATGCCTGTATGGACCTACGGTATCGAGCTCTGGGGATGTAGCAAACCCTCCAATACCAAGAATCTACAGTCCTTTCAGTCGAAGACTATACGTACTCTGGCAAACGCTCATTGGTACATCAGTAACCAAACTCTGCACCACGATCTCAGAATTCCCTTCATCAAAGATGTCATCAAAACTTCAGGTCGCATTAGTCTTGTTGATATGGTAAAGTGCGTGAGGAACCTTCCTGTCGCTAGATTGAGAGATGTGTTAGGCAGTATTTAATAATTTGTAGCTGGTCTGAGTTCAACTGGTACTGAGTTCACCGCAGCTTTTTCTTCGTCGTCCATACGTGGGCAGTCTGAAAAGTTCTAAATCTTAACACAAATATGGCTCTGCTTGTCAAAACCATTCTGCTACTACAATCGTACATGGTTTGGAAGATACCCATAGAAATTACAGCAGTTTTGGACGCTTATTTGTTGTTTGTCGGTCGTTTGTATCAGTCAATGTCAGTGCTTTTGTAAAAATGGAAAAATCGAATACTGTGCCGTAATTAAGTACTTGTATTTAAAAGGCAATTCGCCTACGTAAATTAAAGACAAGTTAAATGCTGTCTACGGGAAACCTGCTCCATCATTTGGAGTTGAACTTAAACGTGATCGTACCAGCTTGGCTGATGATGAGCATTCGGAACGGCCAACAAATGCGACCTCTACGAAAAAGTTTACAAAATGGTACTGGACGACTATCAAATCAAGGTTAGAGGGCTAACAAAGGCTATGGGCACATACTGCTCGCTCACGTTGAATCAAAAATTCACTGGAATGAACATTTCCAAGGCCCTGCTTAAGCGACTTCAGCAAAACGAGTCGAACTTTTTGAGTCGATTTGTCACTGTCGATAAATTGGGTCTACTATTACACTTTTCTGGAGAAGGAACAGTCAAAAAAGTGGATTGCGAAAGGCGAATCTGCTGCAACAAAGGCGAAGACGGCTTCGTCGGCTGGAAAGTGGGATAGTTAGGAAATTCTGTTTATCGACTACCTAGAAAAAGGAAAAGCAATAATGGGGTCGTGAACGCATCGTTGTTGGCAGCAGTTACTAAAAAAACGCCTCCGTTTGGAAAGAAAATGCTTTTCTATCAAGACAACAAACTGGGTCACACTTCGGCAGTCGCCACTGCTAAGATTCATAAAATGCAATTTGAATTTATTGACTAGCCAGCATATTTAGTAAATCAGGCCCCCAGCGACTATTTACTGTTCGCTAAGCCCAAATTTTGGCTCAAACAACAAAGATTTTCATTAAACTAGGAGGTCATCGCTATCGTAGGCGTCTATTTTGCACAACAAGACTATTTTAACTGGTTAAAGAGGTTGTAGTACCACTGAAAAAATAAAACTATGCTGAAATACAAAATTGAATTTGACAGAAAAATACTTGTGTCAATGTTATACTCAAAACTGTTTAGACTGTCCACATAGGTATTACATAAGGTGCTTCTTTTACCGACCTCTACAAACAAATGTCTCTAAGTATGAGATCAGGAGATTTTAATCACCATAATAGAAATGCCAAGTCTTCATTTCACATGAGACCTACCCATTGGTGAGGTGTAGATTTATTCAGAAAACGTCAAACACCCGGTGCCAATTGAGTGGAGTTCCGTCTTGTCAGAAAATTTTTTTGAAGTTTTTTGAATCTTTGTTCATTTCAAAAAACCAATTTTGCAATATTGTTAAATGCATTACCTTAGTAATCGTAATGCCGTCACAAAAAAAATATATTCATTTACCTCTGGTCTTGATATGACATAGAATACATAAACTTAATGTTCTAATGTTAAATGGGGATTTTATGACCCCCATATTCGGACATTGCGTCCGCCCTTTCTTACTTAAGTGGAACGTTGCTTCATCACTAAAATTAAATCATCTTCCTTCTTTTTGAGCATGTTATTAGAAAATTCTACACGATTGAGCTTTTAGCTTGCGTCTCAACACACGCTCAATAATTTTCTGTAGCAGTTTAAGTCTTCTGCTTCTTGTATGAATTGACTTCACTAAGATACTCTCTAGGTTTTTAAATTTCTCCTACATTCTCTTCCGGTGCACGTTATCGGCCTGTGCTTTTGCTTTTATACACAAATTGATTCCAACGACAAATGCTCTTTCTCGCTGGAGGTTTAGTGGTGTAATGATGACAAAACGCACATAGCACTACAGTAATTAACCGTATTTTATTAAACTCACAAATGCAAAAAGCTTTGTGCTGTACTATAGCCATCTCGCTCATAACTAACGCTGCATGACTGTGCGCTAAGCGCGAGTGCTCAGTTATTTGGAATAGCTCTGTATAACACCACAAATTTTATTTACTCTAGAAATGTATTTCACACTTTATACTTATATATTGCTCTTAAAAATAAAATTAGAGAATTACGTACCTTTCTTGCTGGCGTGAAAGCTGTCATCTCTCGGCACGTACCGAATGTCGTACTCCAGAGACGTGTAGGGCAGAATCGGTTTTGTCCCTGTTGATCTTATAGACAGCATACTTGAAAGCCAGTTCGGTAATGCTATCCCTTTGGTCTTCCGTGAATATGGCCCCTGGAACAGGACGCTCAACTTACTGATTTGCGTTTAAAACCGACACCTACAAGTTGAATTTGTAGCTGAATTAATCCAAATCCACTTATCTGGCCCTGCAAATCGATACATTCTAGCAGCAAGTCTTTCTGCGTTTCGAGCAGAAGCAACTGTATTGTTTATTACATATCCGAACAAAAGGCAACCAACTGCGAGTTATAAAGAGCTGTTTCAGCAGCTGGCGTGACAATTAGAAGAATTATTGGCGGGATATATCTTAAAAATACGACCCACTTAAGGAAAGTAGGTTATACTTCCTCTATTCCTAACTAAAGTCTATAATGTGCCGTTATGATATATTTATTAATAAGCTAAATATACTTAGATAATTTATTATCTAATTGTATCATAACTTACTAACGTGTAGAAAATTCAATTGGTAGCGTGTAAAATTGTGAAAGAGATACCTTTTAGGGCGGCAATGTTCAGGTTTCCAAAAATTATATTTTTTAATGCAATTTGTAATATAAATTTAGGCCTGTTATTTATTTAGTTTGATAATTAGAAGCATAGTTTTGCTTTAAAATAATGTTGCTTTATATATTTGCTATAATTGTTACTTAATAAGTTTAGTATATTTACAAGGAAGTTGCAGCAGGTGCAGCTAAGTCCTAATGCACGGACTGACTCTGCATTTAAATTGAGAACTAAAGGGTTTAATTTAGTTTCAGTTCGAAAATGTTTGTAAAGTTAATTAACACTAAAAGTCAAACGTTGGCTTGAGTGACAATACTCTTGTAATCACATGACAAAGTCCTTTTTTAGCAATGAGATCTCTAGCCTCCTCTCAGTTCTGCTAGCCAATATTCCTATTCTATCATAAAGTTTTGTGCCTCTGGCTTGGATGACGTACTTACAAGGGGGCTCGTATATTTTCTTCGAGAGTTTGGTTGGATGCATATAAAGATACATTTGTCAACATCCGAAAAATTTTAGATTGACCTTTTTGTATTATGGCTACAATTTTATTAATTCTATTCCTTGAAGCAAAATCTGCCTATGACTGTCTTGTACAACAAAAGTTTTAATTCTAGGGATTTTTTACCTAACAACCAGTACATGCATTTAATCATTTTTCTTGACTATTTAGGTGATTTTCTAAGATGACAGGAGTGGCCGTGTTATCAGCGAAGGTTCTAATAACAGTGCCTTTATTAGTTAGTATATCAGATGTATTTAGCATTGGTCCTAATACGCTCCTTGTGAAATACTAAATCTGATAAGAGAAGCTTCCAAACATTGCCCCGTTTAGTTTAGTTTTAAATTAAATTAATAAAAGACGATAGTAGTTAGTAGTTAGTAGGAACTCTTGGATTTTATAAAGCAGTTTGGTTTGACTAACATCTAGAAAAACTAAAGTAAAATAATTTTTTATTTATGTGCTTGGTGTATTACATGAAATATACAGTGATTTTGTTGTTTTGTTGAGCGAAAAGCATCTAAATATCCATTAATGAATAAAAACCTATTCCTTTACAGGTAGATTATAATTAATCTGCATTAGTAAAATACCTTTGATATGAAAAGTAAAATACTTATAATCGGATAATTTCCAACCTTTGGAATCAATATGGCTGCAACAGTGTTTAGTTGTTTGGGCCAATACTTCAGACAAAGTGTCATATTCGAGTATTTATTTTATAGGTAGTCGATATAACATTTTTGCTATTACTTCATTTATGACTAAACCGTGCTTAGTGTTTAGAAAATTTTTTTATGAACTTTGTTTGGAGTAAAATCTTTAAATGGAGGTACTTCTAGAGAATGTTGTATTTTGTGTTGCAGTTACCTTTTGGATGGTTGGTATAAAGATTTCCACAAGATATTCGAAAAAGAGACTTGTATTTTTTATCTCTTCTGGTTCATTTTGTGGCAGGAATACTTAGGTTGCCTTTAGTAAAAATTGGAAATTTGGGTTTGTTCATAGATTTTAGCGGTTTTCGTTAAATTTAGAGGCTCAAAGGAGTAGAATTCGAAACATACGGCGAGTTTCCAGCTATCATAAACTTGACCTCTCCCACTCTACTCAGTTCCAACTCTCACCTACCCGTTGGTGAGCTGTAGAAAGCCGAGCAACCTTGTGAAAGATTAAGTAACCAACCTTAGTGGGGAACGAAGTCGGAAACAAACGAGAGCGGAATACTTGGAAAGAGTGATCTCTACTCCAGGGAACAAAAAAACACACTTACACTATGACTTTGGCTAATGAAATGGACATCAACTTGGAATAATGGAAATACCTTTATCACAAATTACAAACAAGAATAATGGATAGGGCGGAACTTACAGATGACAACAGCAGACGAATTAAGGACAAGAAATATGGAATGTACGTAGATTAAATAACAAACTAAAGAAATTACAAGAAAAACTAGCATATAAAAATAGATATATCTCTAATCATAGAGTCAAAAAGAAACTAAAAGGCACCCAAGACTTAAACAAATGTACGCTAATATACAGCTAAGCAAAACAAGACGAGAACCGCAGCGGCGGTGGTAATTATGATCAATAAAAAATGGAAAGAAAAAATAAAATCATACGAATTAATAAACGAAAGAATCGTAAGCATAAGATGCGGAATAGAACGAGGATTCTTGTTTATTGTATGTGAAGAAGGAAAAAGAGAAGCAACCGCAGCATTTTTCGAAAAGTTACAACAATATCTTAATCGACAAACAAGAATGACCACATAGTAATTGGCAAAGACTTTCACGCTTGCATTTGAAAATATTCATTGGAACAAATGACGAAACCCATCTTAACCAAATGGATTTTTCCATTTTGATTAGAGATTTTTCCTGCTATAACAATATAACAATTATAAATACCTTTTTCAAACATAAACCAACACACACACACTGGAAGTCGGTAATCAACTACTTTCTAGCAAATGAAAAAAATACCGCAATATTTAATAACACCCGAGTATATAGAAAAATAAACGTATATGCAGACTCCTGCCTCTTAGGAGCTAAAATAAGCTGCGCGCAAAATGGGCAAAAATAATAAACGAACATTGTTATAACAAAAATAAAAAGTAGAATTGCTCTAAGAAAAATCGGTTAGAATAATTTATCAAAAAAGGCTAACAGAACAGAGGGGACGATTTTCAGAATCTGACAACGTAGAAGAAGAATAGACAAACGCAAAAAATAAAATTGAAAAAGTAACAATAGAAGCTCTTAGAAAGCGCAACATGAATTATAATAACAAAAAGAGATATCCTAGTCATGAGAAGAACAAAAGGCAGTTGAAAATAAAAACGAGGCTTACCACCTATGGCTACAAAGTGGAACAGAAAGAAACAAAATGACGCAAATTGTAAGAAGCCTAAACCTCCAAGCACGGGAAAATATATGGGATACCTTCATATCAAGAATAGAGAACGAAATACGTGGGCGACAACAGATGGCGTATAAAATCATGAGACACCTCAGCAGCGAAGAAAAAGACAGCACAAATAAACATAATAACACCCACCGAATGGTTAAAGTAATATAAAAACCTATGCTTCCTAGAAGAACTGACAGAAGAGGACAAAAAAATGAAAATTAAAAGATAAAAGTAAATGCAATAGAAACTGAAGAACTAAATGACGCGCTGCGATGAATTAAAAATCGAAAAGCTTACGGACTAGATGTAATTAATAGCTAACTTCTTAAATACGCTTCGGAAGAACTAGCTGCTTATAAACTAAAAGAAATAATGGAAACTTGTAACTTAAAAATATCCACCGATAAAACTAAAGTAACGACTTTTTGCGGCTATCAACCGGTCCGGTCAAAGATATTACTAGATGAAAAAATAATAGAACAGGTGAACTGTTTTAAATTTCTGGGCTGTTCAATATTTTTCGTCAGAGAGGTGGACATCCGAAAAATCGAAAAATGTAACTACTAGAATCACACAATAAAAAGAACACGCAAGAAGGAAACAATAATGAAGTTCTGTAAAGTAGTAGCTGTCCCAAGCCTAACATACAGTAGTGAATGCTGGACCATTATTAAAACAACGAACGCAAAACAACTACATCGGAAATGCAATTCCTGCGACCAACCGCCAGATACAATCTCAAAGATAGAAAAAGAAACGAAGAAATTAGAAAAGAAATAAAAATATTTAACATATGGATAAAATAAATGATTACAGACTGCAATGGAAAGAACATTTAGAACGAATGGAAAACGACAGACTACCCAAAATATACTATCGATATAGCGTAGAAGAAAGACGAAGCTTGAAAACCGAAAAGAGATGAAATGAGCAAATATAAAAATACAGAGTCGTAGTGTCTCAGCGGATTATATCCAAAGCACGATGGAAAAGAAGAAAAAGAAGTATAATATTTAGATTTTTCCACTATTTACGATAACTTTTACTGTTAGTGTGCTTATTGTGTATCCTGAGGACAGAAAGTTGTTTCAATTGTTAAAAAGTGCTCTAAAGACAAATCATGACTGAATAAAAAATTCTCATTAGGACAAGAGTCTACAAAATTAAGTAACTTTGGGGAATTGAAAATCTAATAAGTCTAATAAATTAGTAGATCTTTTCTACCTTCTGCTGTTGGAATTACTCTTTATAATAAACTCTGTTTCTGAAGTTTGCAAAAATCTCCTGTGTTCTTTTTTAAATTATGTTGAGGAGGCTATTGTTAGCTCTTAAGGCATCAGTTTAACTTCAAGTATTATAGCATATAAAAAGTGTGTCATATTTAGACAGAGTACAGTCAACTAAATGAACCACGTCTTAATATCATACAAATATCAATCTAGCACACAAGAACAATGAGAGGAGCGGTGAGCAAATCTGATCAAATGCTGGTCAAGGTAGTGTAGGGATAATATAGATAATATGCGAGCTATATCCAAACAGAGGAATAAGAAAACTAAAACTAAAACATAAACTGCAAGATAAAATACCAACAAAACCTAGAAAAAAAGCAAATTTAAGAAAATCTGGTACCGATAGTGCCTGTAGGAGAAAAGTGCAAGAAGATAGAAAATATTATTGCAATAGTTATAAAGAAGCTAGGAACAACATGGTGAAATACAGAATGTTAAAAAGCAGTAGATAAATTAAATTAAAGAAAGGAGAAACGGATACAAAGACCCACCAGAAGTAAAAACAAAAAGAAGAAGTTAAAAAATGACGAAAAGCGAAAGGAAATTCTTTAATAAGCAAATTAATAAAGTAAAGCAAGCCAGACAAGATTATAAGATATACCAAACCGGACGCCAAACCCATAAAGTGCAAGAGCAAAGAAGAAAATATAAAACAAAAAACGGAAGCAATGAAACAATAGACACAACATTTTGCAGAACTGTTAAAACAAGGAGAGTTATACAAAAGACCACCAAAGATAAGAAGAGATACAGTACAACCAAAATTAAAGAACCCAAAATAGAAGAAATGGTGTCCGCTATACAAAAACTGAAAAATGATAAATCGAGTTAATAAAATACCGTGAAGACACACTCATTTAGAAGAAATAAATGCCAGAAATATGGATAAACAGCAATAATATATCCAATCTATAAAAAAGGACAAGCACAACTATAGTAACTTCCGCAATATATCCTTACTGTGTGTTACGTATAAAATATTTACAAATATCATACAACAAAAATAAAAGTATACCGAATAACATAATTGGGGAGTAGCAGACCGGTTTCCAACAGGAAAGATATGTGGACCAAATTTTCATAGTGTAACAAATACTGGAAAACTATTATAGAAGAAGTAGACATCCCAAACAAATTAATTAATAAATAATTTCCAGAATTGCGGTGAGGATACAGAATAGAATCTTCCGACGATCACAACACCCAAAAGGATAAAACAGGAAGATAAACTTGTCCCAGTAATGTTTAATCTAGTACTGAAAAAAATAATTAGAGAAGCAAGAGACAATATTTATGTTACCATTACTAAAAGTCATAAGTGACTAGATATTCAGATGATATCAATCTGGCAGCCAAATCGAAAAGAGAAATTAACATCTACAGGAAAACATTATTGGCCCACACATCAAAAACAGAAGACAAATGTTAACAGTAAAACCCCTAACAAGAATAGATCAATATTTTAGAAATTTTCAAGAAGTACAACAAATCAGATACTTAGGAACCCAAATAAATAGTGAAAATAAAATAATCTTTTTTTTAATTATTATTATAGATTAGTTGGATCTGCAAACAAAATGCAATACACGGCTTTGGTACAAGGACAACTTATAACTAGGAGTACATTAATTTTTGAGAGAGGATTAACTGAGCGTATTCACACCTCTGACTTACAACATTTGGTTTATAATATTACTTAGGGTTAGTTAATCTATAGTAGGTCTTGTGGTAGCTTACGCTTAATCCTTGAGTGCATGTCCTTTTGACCGAGGTTTAATTTAGTTGCACTTGAGCACATCACTAATTTTTTAAAAAAGTTACTAGTTAATTTGTGAATGTAGACTGTAATTAGTGGAACACTTAACTCTTGGTGTATTTGGCTGTTGCGTATGAACCAAGGGCAGTTAATTGCAAGACGTAGCACTTTGTTCTGCATAGTTTGAAGTTTCTTCAATGAGGATTTGGTTGCGTTACTCCAAACTGGGCATGCATAAGTTAATATAGGACGGAGGATCGCCTTATAAATTAATAATGAGCATTCATATCTAAGATGCGGTTTTCGGTTGATCAAAGGGTACAATAGAATGAGTCTTGTGTGGCACTCATTAATTTTTATTTAGTGATAACCCCAGTTGAGTTTTGTATGTAAGTGGACTCCTAGGTACTTTACTGCAGCATCTTTTGGGTTCCATGGTACATCATCGTTGTTTAGTCTGATTGTTGGGAGATGGAGGTAACGTCTGAGTGTAAACATCTATGCTTGCGATTTGGTAGGATTGATTTTTACTTTCCACTTTCGATACCAGTCACACGTTACGTTTACTGCGTTTTGTAGTCGTTCTGTTATTGTTTCAATTGTAGTGCCCTGCGTTAGAATCGCCGTATCGTCGACAAACATGGCTAGCGTTGAATTGTTTACTGTGGGCAAGTCATGTACATAAAGATTAAATAAGGTTGGTCTCAAAAGGCTGAGGGACTCCTGCTTTTGTTGTTTTGATGCTAGAAAGTGTTGCGTTGATTCTTACCCTGAACGTTCTATTGTTCAGAAAGGAGTTTATAATTTTTATTATATAAGCTGGGATGCGTAGCTTTATCATTTTGTACAAGAGTCCTTCAAGCCAGACTTTATCAAAGGCTCTTTCCAAATCTAGGAAGATTGCTGCGGTGTACTTTTCTTCAAACCCCTTCTCAATTAGTTCTGTTAATCTAATAAGTTGGTGAGCTGTTGAGTGCGACCGTCTGAACCCAAACTGGTGAGGCGGAATGATTTCGTTTTCGAGTATAAAATCCTGCAGGCGAGTGAGTATCACCTTTTCCAGGAGTTTGGCTAAGGTAGATAATAAGCTAATAGGTCGGTAGCTATCATAGTTGTGCTTGTCTTTTCCAGTTTTGTAAATTGGTAGTACGTTCGCAGTTCGTCAAGGTAGTGGAAAATATCCTAGCCTCATACAGCCATTACAAATTGAGGTTAAGTAAGCTACAGCTTTTTTGTATAAGTGTTTTAATATTTCGTTGTTTATCAAATCTGGTCCGGGGGACTTGAGCTTAGGAAGGCGCTGTATGTGTAGCCGGAGTTCTTGAGCAGACACAGGGGTTATTTCAGTAGTCTCCCGCATATGGAAGTCAGCTATGGTGTTTGCTATTTGGGTCGCAAGAGGGTCATGTTTGTCTGCATTTGGCGTAAAACTTTCTAGGTGCGTCAATTTCTGATTTTTTCTTCGGATGAGGTTGTGCTGTTATTCTAAAGGGTAAATAACATTTGGTTGTCTTAACAGCCTTTTAGTTGCCTTCCACATATTGGAGTCACCAGGATGGACATCTTCAAGGTAATTATTGTATCTTATTATGCGAAGGTTATCTAGCTCTTGTTTTACTAAATGATTTAATTTGTTAAGTAACGTTTTGTAGTAGGGTAGTCGTGTTCTTTGCCAGTCTCTTCTGTATCTGTTTTTTGATCTTATAAGTTTTATTATGTAATCAGGTGTTATGTTGTGCGAAGCAACACTTCTTTGTTTCCGTGGTGCTGTAGCTTCTTGTGCGCTTTCTTGTATTGCAGCCGTGTATTGTGTTATTGCTATATCGATGCACATAGGGAATTGTAACGGTCCCCTCCAATTTAGTTTTTGATCTAGCTTTTTTTGAAAGGTGTTCCAGTCAGTTATTCCATCAACAAGTTTAGGAGCAGCTGCCTTTATTTAAGGCATGTCAAAGAAGAACATGATTACGGAGAGATGATCTGAATCTAGTTCATTAGTTACTGTTTGTTGGATTGATTTTTGAAGATTGTTGTGTAGCACAACGTCTAAGATGTCAGGCTGATGGTCAGCCCTGTACGGGTAATAAGTATACTCATTTGGTGCTTATATAAGTATGCAATGTTGTGTAGCTTTATACCCTCAGGGTTGCTAGTTCGGCATCCCCAGGTGGTGTTTTTTCGTTTAGATCGCCTTGTAACATCGTAGGCTCTGTATTGTTGAATAATTTATCTATGTCAGAGTCTAATAGTCGTTTATTGGGTTTGTATGCAGCGATTAATTTTTGGGGGCGGTTACTGCGCATGTGTACTTATATGGCTATAGCTTCTAAGTTTTCAATATCAACGAGATGCAGTAGGTGATGTTTTAGTTTTTTCTTTACTATGATCGCTACTCCCCCGGAGGCCTTATCAGCTACTCTATCTTTTCGGTGCACTGAATATCCTGGGATGCGGAACGCTTCAGTATTAATAAAGTGAGTTTCTGTTACACAAGCGATATCTATGTTATAACGAGTCATAAAATCAGTAAAAATGGAGTAAAATTTAGACTATTGGCATTCCAATTAGTTAAGGTTAATTTAGTAACTACTTGATGTTTAATTGGGTCCATTAGTTAGCAAGGTAGGAAGTATAGATGCTATTAATGGCATTAGTTTTTCTAAGTGTGAAATGAGTAACTCAACGAATTTTGTTAATATAGTTGTGACAAGTTCAGTTGTGTTTTGAGATTCTCCCGCCTGGTTGGCATTAACTTGAGGTGCACGTCCTTGGCGTTGACCAGGTGAGGGCGTCTGGTTTACTAGGCTCTCCTGCTTAGTTAAGGTTGCTTGTGCAAATGTCTTATTCGGTGTTCTGTAGTTGTTATTTGTCGACTGCTTTAACTTAAGGAAGTAACTGAATCCTCTATAGTTTGCGGGGTGTTTTTCCAATCAGTTAACACATTGTGGGTCCTCACTTGGTTTTTTGGGACAGTTATCATATAGGTGGTTACCTGTGCATTTCACACATCGTGGCAGAGATTCGCAGTAGTTTCGCGTATGACCATATAGTTGACATTTTTTACCCTGCGGGATTTCTGAAGATTTTCTTCGTAGCTCAACCTCGATTACGCAACAATTAACTCTTGTTAAGCTAAAGATTTTCCTACCTTCCTGTGTATTTTCAAGATCCACTGCACATAGGGGAATTGGATGTCTATTCTTGTTATATGAAAGTTCAGTTTCGGTTTTATCTTTTAGTTCCTGTAGTATTTCTTGGTAATTGGGTTTATCAGCATTGTGCAAATATAAAGGTGGAATTTTTATTTTCTTTTCAACGGGCACTGGTGTGGATTGTGGTGGATTACCGGTATCCATTGCATTGACTGCCGCAGCGTGCTTGCCTTTGTAAATAATTTTGCCTGCATTTTCTATTTGTTTTTCATTTAAATAGAATTTGTTTTTTAAGATTTAATTTTTTGGTTCGAACAAATTCTTTTTATTGGGCTCATATTCCGACGGCGAAATATTGCCACTGCTTCTTTTATTATCATTAGCGCTCATAACGGTCAGGAACCCCTCCGCAGGGGTTCCATTATAGTGAATTTAGTACTTACTACTATTAAGTGTTGTAGGAAATGCACTATCACTAGTAACACGCGATAGTCGTTGACAATTGTACTTTCGAGCGAGCGGAGCGGAACACCGGTCTTAACGCCAAGAAAGTTAAATCGCAACTCTTAAAGTAATCTAAGAAATTTAAATACGTATTATAGCAGGAAATGTAACATATCTCTCATTAATGTCATTCTTTAAAGTATCATATGTACAAAGATTAAACAAATTAGAGATTTATAAAATTATAATCAAACAGGTGGTTATATATGGATGTCAGACGTGGGCAATGACCAAAGAGGCAAAAGAAACACTACTGAAATTTCAAAGACGAATATTACGAAGAATTTTTGGCCTAGTACATGAAGATGTATAATTTTGAAATGAGGCAACTATATAAAGAGGCAAACAGTAGAATTTGCAAAACTGCTACGACTAAAATAAACTGGGCATGTAGAACGAATGGACGCTCTTAGAATACCCAAGAAAATATTTGGTGTTACACTAAGGAGAAATTGGACGTAGATAAAAATGGTCCGATAACATAAAAGAGGACGCATGGCAAATACTTAACACCCAGAATTCAAGAATTAGTGTAAGCAAAAAATACGGAACCGTAGGGTCACAGAAGGAGAGAGAGAGGAAAAAAGGGACAGAGAGTTATATTTTGGGCATTTCTTACTGGCTAATTATGTTTTTATATGCATTTCTGTATTAACGTTAGGTATTTTGTTATGTAACTGTGGGATCTGCCCTTAAAGTGAGTTTCACCACTAATAAGTAGATCTATAAAGTTGTGATAAAGATGTTCTTCTAATTCTTGATTACGTTGCAGAAGGCCACTGGAATCCGTAGGGTTATTCTAATATATTTACCGTTAATGGTTTTTTGTTGGACTGGCTTTTGAAACATCCTCTTGAATTATTCTAGAATTCTTCTGCCTTAAGTGGCAAAATTGTCTTCTTTTCTTCGTCAATTGGTTCTGTTTCTTTTCATTGCATTTGCGTAGGTGATGTTTTGTCGTACGTGAGCTGTTGTTTGTATTCTACGGTAGGTAGGGTAGGAGTTAATAAAATTATTTGAATGCTGCTGAATATTGTCTTTACCTTTAGAAGGTTGCGGTAGAATTTGCAATCTGTAATTTATTGAATGCGTGTCTCTTGAAAGAATATCTTTACTTTTTAAGCAGCTCGATGTGCTATGTGTTCCTTTGCGTTTTACACATACATAACACTTATTGCAATACACCCTTGTATGTCTATAATGTTAATGCATGTCTTCTGACATATTATTGTTCTATTTCGGAGATTCTACGTATACAATTTTGTGAAGGTGAAGGCGAAGATTAGGGCCCGGACGAACGCAAGCTGAAGCGACAGGTGGCAAGCGGCTACTACAGGAGCCTTGTCTAGAGCGTTCATTCCTACACCGGCAGCAAGTGAGTCCGCTGATGAATTTATAAACAGAAACACCGCGCAATTTATTACGGAACACGGGAACGTCCGATTCTATCTCGTAAGGATAAGCAAACTGCAAGAAGATACGATATTGAGCGAGTGCGGAGAACATGAGGACGCTTAACACGTGGTTCTGGACTGCCCCTTGGAAGAGCAGCACCGAGACGAGCTCATCAAAGACGGACTAGTGTGGCCGCGGACATTATAAGACATTACAAACCTAGCGGGGCAGAGAACCTGGTGGTGACGTTCTCTGAGTTTGCAGCAGCGGTGGACGTTTGCGTATCTAAGAGACTTAGGCGAGGGATTTTACATTGCGTGCTCGAATAAGCGCGGTGCGAAATATCTGATATATAAAAGGTGTCCCAAAATTAACGCAAGATTTGAATTAAATAGAAAACACAGTTTTTAGTCTTTTGATTGTAATTTTTTTATTGAATCATAAAGTACATAAGATAGGGTTATTTATGGAATAACACATCGGGCAAATGGCCTCCACGGCTTTGCATACACATACGCACTCGTTGGTCGAAATTTTCGTTGATGCAACGTTGAATCTCCTCCTTTAATGCACGCGTGGTTGTGGGCTTGCTGACATAGACCTGTGATTTTAAATAACCCCATAAAAAGAAATCTAATGGTGTTAAATCACACGATCTAGGGGAAACGAGAGAGTACACGACCTGGAAATGTCTCATGCAGTAATTGAAGTGTTTCACGGGCTGTATGGCATGTGGCACCGTCTTGTTGAAACCACATAATGGCCACATCAATATCATCCAATTTCGGGAAAAAGAACTGTGTTATCATGTCGCGATATCGAGCACCAGTAACATTCACTGCTTGACCAGCCTCATTTTCAAAAAAGTATGGTCCAGTTATGCCTCCAGCCCAAAATCCACACCAAACAGTGACAGGTTGTGGATGCATTTGTTTTTCGACAATCACATGTGAGTTCTCAGAACCCCAAAAGCGGCAATTTTGGCTATTAACAAACCCATCAAGGTGAAAATGTGCTTCGTCACTTAGGATGATTTTGCTCGAAAAATCAGCATCCATTTGTTGATCCTCAATAATCCATTCAACAAACTCTCTTCGCTGTGCATGGTCATTAGGCTTCAGTTGTTGTGTTAATTGAATTTTGTAAGCATGGAGACACAGATCTTTAGTGAGTATACGCTGTAGAGAGTTTCTTGAAATTTGCAATTCTTGTCCACGACGCCGAATTGAGGTTCCTGGATTGTCACCGACACTCTCACGCACTGCTTCGATGTTGACATTTGAACGGCTTGTTTTTGGGCGACCAGTGTGTTTGGCGTCTCCAACGGATCCTGTATCTCGGAATTTTTCAATTAATCTCTTCACAGCTGACGAAATTAAAACACTATTCCGACCATATTTTGTATGAAATTTTCGAACAGAGGCCGCCAAGCTTTCATTATTTTTAAAATATTGTTCAATAATGAAGACACGTTGTTCTATCGTGTAACTCTCCATTTTTACTAACCCTAAACTGTCAGCTGTCGATTTGTTTTTGTTTTAGGGTTGTCAACACTTTACTGCATAAATGGCGGCAAATTTAAATCTTGCGTTAATTCTGGGACACCCTTTAGGTGGCATAGCCTTAAGATAATAAGATAGCGTGTTTTAATGCGAGGTATGTTAAAGTTTATCAATTGGCTGTGTGTCCAATAGAGCGGTTTCATATTGTGAATTTGGGGAGATTCGGTCGCCTCAAATAATCCATCATGACTCGGGTTTTCCGTGGTTTTTCCGAGTCCTGCATAAAAGCGAATGCCGGGGCGGGGCGATCACCCACGGTTAGGTTAGCTTGTAATTAGAATTGACTAAACCCATAGAA
Source organism: Sinelater perroti (assembly GCA_036346155.1). Taxonomy (NCBI): domain Eukaryota; kingdom Metazoa; phylum Arthropoda; class Insecta; order Coleoptera; family Elateridae; genus Sinelater; species Sinelater perroti. The sequence continues at coordinate 449,326 of JARFIY010000356.1, read as the reverse complement.
GTTGTCAACCAAATAGGGCCAATGTTGGAGTAGTGCCGCAACGCATAAATATCATAAAAGATCTACCGAATAAATAGTACGAACGCCTCCTTGCCGGCAGACGTAGTCACCGATTTTCCGGTACCAACGCCAGACTCTCGACATAGACTTAGATCTAGCTGATTTGCTACGGTCCTCTGACTAAGGCCCTCTCTCAACAATAGAACTGCCTAAGCACTACATCACTTACTTACATCAACTTCGAATAAGTGAGTGAGATAAATTATCGAATTGCAAGCGAATTATCAAGATTATCAAGATTTGTAAAACCCCGTTCGTGATGCATATATTTTTTGCATGGGTTATCAAATTTGTGCAATACCAACAGTTTTTTAAAGCTCAATGATAAAGATATTTCTTGCACGTTAATGTTTCTATTCTATAATATCTATAATGTTCTTCTTAGACTGAAACAAGAGGTGAAAATGCGCGTGCAGCTAGTGATCCTATTATTTTACTCTCAAAATCCTACATAAGTGATTGGAGATACACACGGCAATATCCTAGGACAATTATTATACATATTATGTACTTTTGAGATATCAACCACACCAAACGTTGCAATAGGCACATGAGTTGATGATGCCGCAATATCAAATAGCAATACCAGTATTCAACAGACTCATTTGGAATAACAGGAATAGCTGTGTTTTTAAGGGCCTATGAAAATTTAGAAGTCATTATAAATTAATCAAAATCGAAGCATGTAAGTCAAAAAAAGATAGATGTCCACCCCTCCACATAAACTACGTAGTGATACCACAAGAAACTTTAGTGACATATCTGAGTTTATTTAGAAAGCAAACTTAACTGAAAAACAAGAAACCGTAAGAAAAGAAACAAATATATTTAAAGATCAAAGAACTTAATTGCCTAATTGGCAGGAGATTTCACTTAACAATAGATAAAATAAAAAAGTACTTAATTTATAAAGCTGTTATCAAACCTACATAGACTTATGCGTAGAGCTTTGTAAATGTCCCAGCTACTCGAATATCACAGTCATCAACAGATGTCAATCTAAAATATTAAGAACCTTTGTTGTTGTCCAAAGTACGTCACTAATACAACGTTACGCATCAACTTAAGAATCCCGAAAGTGAAAGAAGTTATTCACAATGCAAGTATAAATTACCTCAAATAATTGGATTAATTACGATCCATTAAGAAGATTAAAATAATGATGGCCAACAGACTTGTAATTGTTTAAGAGACTGCTTCATTGGAAGAGATCTTATCATGCTAGCTGGTCCACCTACAGAGCAGACCTTAAGTCATCCTATTAGCTTAAAGAATATCTCCGTCCCTTGCTAAATAAATAAAAGACAAATAAAGTTTGGAAGTATGGTTCCAAAGCATTTTGTAAGTGTAACAATAGGACGATTGAATCATTTCAAAGCGTTAGAAGTACTTAAGATTTTTATTTTTATTTTCCGGCCTGTCGCTTGCAGCAAGAAGTTCCCGGAAATAAGCCAGACTTATTTCAGCTCCGCGTTTCTAGGACACGTGATGAAAGGGCCGCAAATACTTGCAAGTTCTCTAATTCGGAATTAGCCCATTTGTTGTGGAGGCGCGCTCCGGAGAGGCCGCAGAAAAACGAAGATCTGTTTGGCAGTCTCATTCGAAGCGATGGGAATAGTCCGACCGGATAGAAATAAGTTATTTTCTCCGACGCTAACTGCGCGCCCTCCTCCCGAAACCCAAGACTCGCCGGCGAAAGGTTCGCTCCGGCGATCCCGCTGGGCCGCCAATTGGAGACATTTTATTCGATTTTCTATCTCAATTTCCGATTTCAAATCGCGCTCCATTTTTAGCTGCGTCGCCATATAAAGCGCTCTCTTATAATCGCCCCGTTTTGGAGGCGGCTTAATTTGCTATCGCTAAACAGAACCATCTTTCTTGTCACAATAACTCCAGAAACAAAATGCACTATACGCACTTAAAGTTCATTAAAAATCGCATTATTCTTTTCAATTACAAGGCGAATTTTTATTTTGAAAAACCTAGATTTATGCCTTTTCAGTTTTCCTTTTACAAGTTATTCAAAGCAAATTATGTTTACTTTGCATGTAAGCTAATGACGTACTCAAATTCCTGTTGTGTTAAATTGCCTCTCCACTTATTTTATTCCAGCGTAAGGATCAGGGTGTATTCATCATATCGAGTTGCGGGCTAATCATTTCCAAATTTATTTCCAAGTTCTAAGGTCTTCGAATTAATTACTTAACTGCAAAAGTTGAAACTTTTGCTAGTTCTCAACGTAGTCTTCGTCTAGACGTACTCATTTTTACAACGTCGTCGCCATGATTCCATGGCTGCTGAGGACACTTCTTTAGGGGTGTGTTTTGCCTACTGAATTGCTGATGAATTAGCGGCTCGCTTGGAAAATAGGCGGACACGGAGAGTGTTCTTCATGGTCGAAAATTTATGGCGGCACTACGTGTCAACATAACGTGAAACATTGCCACCCTTGCAGCCTTGTGTTCATCGGTCAGCATTCGTGGATTTCACCTCGAAGAAACTTTCTGCATTTTCAAGTCATCGTGCAAAATGGATTTTACGAAAATGCCAAATTGAAAGGCGATATCACGCACACCTAATCGACGGCCTTCTACAACAGTTTGCTTCACTCGCGCAATCATGGTTTCAGTCCGGCTGGTTCAGTACATTGTTACACAACTCTCGACTTTCTTTAAACTTCATCACCTACGAACACACATTTTTAACATCCATAACACCATCGTATGTCTCACTCAATTGGCAATGAATTTTGATAGGCGGTTAAATAACACTCACTGCAATGGCGGTAATTTGACCTGTGTACAATGTATGGTGCTGCCATCTATATTACAAATTCAGAAATATTTTCCGTGCCTTTTAAAATTAATCGCATCTTTCTACTTACTTTCTACCGCCGAGAAAAAAATTTGGATACCTTAGAACTTAAAGGCACCTTGTATAAATACACAAATTTTATATTATTTACATAATTAAAGTTACAAAATAAAATATGGCCCTAGCTAATGAGTGATACCGAGCGAAATTGTATCAAAGTCTCCCAGTCTCTGGCCGGAGCGACGTGACGCAGACGTAATTAAGTAAATACTGAAAATCAAGCGTCAAGTATTTTAGATTAAGGGGCTATATACCAGTGTGATACTTTTGGCTAATTCGACAGTTTATACTTTCACGAATATCCTGTAAAAATTTCAAGGTCGTATCTATAATACACAGGTATAAAATGCTCCATCTGCTCAGGCGTCGCTCGAGCGGCTCACAACGTCTGTTGTTGTTACCTGAATCTTTCGGCACGTAAGGTTAAGAAACACTAGTATAGCGTCAAGTATTTTATTAGGGCTATTTGAAAACAGTGTTGTCGTTGAAAGGATCTAGAGTGTTCGACAGTTATTCGAAGTCTGTTACGTTTACTCGCAGCTGTACACTATACTACGGAGCAAAAATGAGAGAAATTAGTTCGAGAGTGAATCAAAAGGCTTTCACTATACTCCTAGCCATAGGTCTAGCAGCAAGAAAAGGAAATTTTCGGGAAATCGACACACGTTTGAGGAGGCCGCCAAACATACCAGTACAGCTGCTGAAAAATTGTTACGCACCGGAGATGATGAAAAAGTAATTGATCACACGCATGGATATCGTTTCATTCAGTTTTTCTCTGTTTTAGTCCAATTAGCCCTTTAGTTATGTGTAAAAATTGCAAGAAAGATATCAACTTTAACGAAGCCAGTTCACGTGGTTAGGATTCAAAATTGCTGTGTCATGTGAGTGCGGTGTTTCATATGTAAATTCTGGACAAATGATTGGTAACGCTTATGAGATAAATCGTCGAATAGTTTTCGTAATGCGACTTCTTGGCATCGGTATCAATAGATCGAATCTTTTTTGTTGCTTCATGGAGCTTCTTAGAAAATTTCACAATAATACTTTCGCTGGATGTTTTGAAAATATAACTAAAGCTGCTAGTACCATATACGAATGAAGTTTACACAAAGCCGTAGCTGAGGAAAAAGTTAAAACATTAGACAATGAAGGTTCCGATATTCATTTAACGGTTTCCGGAGATGGCACGTGGAAAAAACGCAGCCACACCTCACGTTGCGGTGTTACAACTCTTGCAGGTAAATTCAGCAATAAAATCATCGACTCAATCGTAAAATCGACTATTGTAAGAAGTTGTGAGGTATGAGAAAAGAATAAAATACTCATCCCGTAGAATACGTAGAATGGCTTATAGGACACGACGATTACGTTGTAAATTATATTGGATCAGCTGGAAAAATGGAGGTTGACAGTATAAAATAAATGTTTTGTCGCTCAATCGAAACATACGGTGTAAAATATACACGCTATATTGGCGACGGTGATAGTGCTACATACAAAGGTTTGTTGAATGTAATTCCATACGATGTGCCTGTCGAAAAACTAGAATGCCATTTACACGTAAAAAAATGGAAACGCGGTACCGCAATCTTAAAAAAATGACGAAAGGTTTAGGAGGAAAAAGCAAAAATACTGTAAAGTCAACTGATAATGTTATTAATAAACTCCAAAAATACTATGGATTAGCTATTACTAAGCATAAAGATAACGTTGATGAAATGTGTAAAGAAATTTGGGCTACTTTACATCATTTGTCTTCGACAGACAAAAATTTGAACCACGAAAATTGCCCTACAGGCCCAGAGAGCTGGTGCGCATGTCGCCGCGCGGAAGCTGAAGGACTGGACGTATCAAAGTTTAAGCATGATCATCTACCTCTTGACAAGGATGCTACGAAAGCTTTGGAACCGATTTATACTGATTTGCGTTCAAGGCAATTACTAGAGCGATGCAAAGGAGGAAACATGCAGAATAACAATGAAAGTTATAACGGCTTCCTCTGGCACTTTGCTCCAAAACACCTTCATAATGGATTGAAAACCATCGAGCTCGCAAATTTTCTGGCAGTTTCAATATTCAACGATGGTTTTTACGCACTTTTAAAGATGCTGCAAGTAATGAACATCACCATCGGTCCTGTTGCAAACGAATATGCCACGGAGAGAGACAATAGCCGAATCAACCTGGCGTCACGAAGAGTCCTCAAAAGAAGGACGAACAGCTCGGACAAGAGCTTTAGCCTTTCAGCAGGAATTATTCGAAGAAGGGGAGGGTCCATGGTATGGGCCAGGTATAACTGATTACCAGTAAATATAATTTTATCTTGCAAAAATCGATAGTTAAATTTTTAAACGTGTTTTCCTCGAAATGAGATTTTTCCGATTGATTTGAAATTTTAACTGAGTACTCTAAACTATATTTGCAATGCAGTGAACTAGGATATTTTGACTGGATGAAAATTGACAATTTGGCAATGAAAAAACCGACCATTTTGTAGGCAAAAAAATAGACTGTTTATTCATGACTACGCCATTTTGTTACTTTCGATATTTTTCAAAAATCCTAGTTTGCCGTATAGGAAATACCTTCTAGTTTAACGCCTTTTTTATTTCAGTTGCTCAATTGACCGGAATTGTGGCGGCAGTGGGGGAACTTTTTTTGCGCTTCCGAAGACAGCGCATAAGTCGCTTACGTCTCAATATTTTTTAACAAAAAAATTATGTAATATTGGTCAAACATACATAAGTACATTCTCAATTTTCCAAAATCACCTAAATTTAAGCCCTCACACTGGTACAGCCCCTTAAATGTGAGATATATCATACCTAGGTTGCCAGCTGAGGGCTAGTTCAACAAAATCAAATAAAGGCGTTTCATAGAAGGTGCCGAACTAGATCATTCAATAAATCTATTAAATGTTTATATAGGTGGTTCTATTAAATATATTTATAATTAATAAAATGTTTCATTTACGTATGAAACGCGATATCAGACATAAGTTCACCCGCTCTGAGTCTGCAAATTACTGATAAGCCTTTCGCAGACGTCTAGCTGGATGTCTACAATCGCTCGTATGATTTTTGCTTTTGGTTACAACCTGTGATTTTACAAAACCCCATAACAAAAATTACAAGACATAAAATCACCGTGCAAAGGAATTATTCGTTAGAGAAAGTTTTGGTATCGCACCAAATGTAACAAGTAGCTCGATTTTCTTAAAACCAGAGATTTTCAATCTCCATATCTTTAAAGGTAGGCCACAGACAATTAAATATCATACTTTAACCTTTTTTATTGACGATAACTACAGTCCTCTCATTATCTTCAAAGAAAAACGGCGATATCACTCCACTTGCCCGAAAAACATACCACAAAGTCCTTTTCCAAAATCCGACAGTTCTATTTGTTGACAAACCTACTCAAGTGAAAGTGGGCTTCGTCTTTCCACAACCCATTCAACAAATTGCCTTCATTTTCTATAATCGGCAGGCTTAAGTTGTTACGTCAGTTGGATTTTACACGCACGGATATACAGATTTTTAAACAAAATTCCATGTAACGAAGTTGTCAGAATGTCTAACTGCTGTGAAGGTCGGCAAATCGATTTTTTATGGCTAACAGGGGCACTGGCTTTCATAACAGCGATTTGTTGTCCGACGAGATCAATTTAGCTCAGACGGTTTCAGAATTTCTACTAAATCAATCGTCTCCAACTTCTCCATTAGTCTTCAAACTGCAGATGCATTGGGTGTTTTATTTCTCCAGAGATTCGCGTGATCACCTCTTTGGTAAAATGTTTTAACAATAACAACACGTTGCTCCATTGTAAACTGTTCCATGACAAAGCGAACCGAAAAATACTAATGCATTGTCAAAAAAGGCAATTGGAGCGATAATAGACAACAAAAGTAATAAAAACCGATCTACCAATTTCAAAAACAGAAATTGCTGTCCGATTAAATATCGTCACCCTTTATAAATAAACGAAAAAGAGAGAAAATCAACGAGATGCATCAAAGTATTGGCCAAGAAATTACACCCAACGTGTACTTCTAAGGGGTTTATATATAATTTAAATCGTTAAGGTTATAAAATACTGGCAGCAACTAACATTGTAGGAAGAAAGATGAAACACCACTTCCGTTGTTCTTTTTAATTTTTAGACATGATGAAGACAGAAAATATATGAGGTAAAAGAAATGTTAGGAGTGTAAGTAAAAATACAACCATCAAGAAAATCTAAAAAACGTCACTAATCCGAGATGCTAGAGAAGTTGTGAGATGCCCAACAAATACGAAATCACCCAAATAAACCAAAAGGGTCAACAAGAAAAAATAAAGCAAATCACAATGCAGTTGAGATTAAAAGTATTTCCAGCGTTGCCAAAGACTGAAGAAAGTGAGAAATTTGCAGAAAGAAAAGTCGACAAAAATGTACTATAAAGCCTGATGACCAAACTAGGACAACAGTGAAAAGGTTAAGCAACATGAAAATATGTTTAAAAATATCTCAGAAAGATTAAAAAAACTATAAAAAACAGCAATAAGAATGCAGCTTCTAAGAAGAAGGCATCACAAAATAATTATATTTGAATTCCAGGACAGCAGAGTGGAATAATGCAATTGCAGCAATCCATTGCCCACCAAGATGTAATCTAAAAACAGATGATTATTTATGTCTGTTGAAAGTTTGCCGGAAAGATTTATAATTAGAAAGAACTTTAATACAAAAAATTTATTATAAAATCCAAAGTTGACATATACGAAGCCGCAAATGAGCTAATTGCATCTACTACTGGAAACCAACCTACTAGCTTACAGAAAAAAGTAAAACACTGAAGATGACTTTTTTCTACTCAATAATTTCATTTGTTTGTTTGCTTCTCTGTAATTTTCCTATTTGATTTTTACGCAATTATTATTTTTACTTATTTTACTTATTAGTACAACTCGGTCTTCGGTAAAGATGCATGGATTAAGTAGTGCATTTAATACCGCTACTGGTTTTAAGCCGGGGAAAAAGAGGAGGTTTGGTGGGCACTCTATTCATCGTAAAATAAACAATGCCTAGAAAACCCAATAACACCTGCAAGAAAAGAGCTATAAATACAAAAATAATTGTACTAAAAGAACGCACTGGAACAAACACTATAAATATTAATTATAGATTACAACAGACAAAATAGCTTCGGAACCCAGACTTCTCGAATGGCAATGATCCGGCGAGAAAATGGACAGAGACAAAAGGTAAATAAGAAGTTAAATAAGTTAATAATCAAGATGTAAATCAAAAATAGACAATAAAGAGCAAATAATACAAAAGTAGCCACCTGGAACATAAAAGGATGAAATACAAAGATCATATAGTTATCATGCGAATTAAAAGAAATAAAATTGACATATGCGCATTAACAAAAACGAAAAAGAAAGGACAAGGCACACGAAAATACAATTTATACATTCTGATCTACATCGGTGTTAACAAAGAAGAAAGAGGCAAAGAAGGAAATGTTGATACATAAAGAATATCTAAACAACATTTAAGAAATTAAATATGTGTGATCAAGACTACTAAAAGTTACCCTACAAATCGAAAAAGGAAAGCTATTTATAGTTGTGGCGTATGCACCTAAGAACGTAAACCTAAGTAAGAAAGAGAAGCTTTCTTGGAGGAATTAAGCAAAGAAACGTCACATGTAACAGAAAATAAATAATGATCTTAATGGGGGATTTAAACGCCCGAGTCAAATAATAAATGGGATTGGTACCACACAACAAAGTTAAAGTCTATAATCGATTACATAGTATGTAATAGACCAATAAAACCAGAACAAGTATTAAACTCAAAATAGCGGACGTAAGCAGTAGACAGAAGCTATTGTTAGGAAAATTAAGGATGCAACTACCAAAAAATAAATTAACTATATAAAACCAAGAAGATGAGGAAGAGAAACTAAAGATAAAGCTGTTACAAGACGATACAATTCTAAATGCGCATCAAAATCTTCTGTCGAGCAACATTGAAAATAACAACATATTAACAGTTATATTGATACGGCCTGGTATAAGTTAGTAACAAATATATTAAAGAGTGTGAAAAAGGCACTGGTAAAAAAAATAAAAACATCATGGTTTATAAGAAAAGTCAAGAGGTGGAATGAAGAAAAAAGAAAAGCATTCATAGACTACAATATCAATTCCAGAAAACTACAATAAATATAAGGCGGTAAGAAATAAAGTCAACAGCGACATTAGAAAAATTAAGAAAGACTGTTGGGAAAAATTGTCAAAGAAATTGAAAAGTAATTTTTATAGCACTCAAAAGCAGATATGGAGAGTGATGAGGAGCAGTAATATTGACTCGGCAGTAAATTACATAAAGGACCAGACACGATAGAGATAGAGAAGAAGAACAAGAGATAATAACTATAAATAAAAAACGATATAAGCTTAGAAGCAATAAACCACAAATAAATAAAATTAAAACAGTAAATCTCTAGGACACAACAAAATACACAATAACTTCTAAAATGCGGACCTAGGGCGCCTGAAAATAAATTATTGCAACTTTTACAAAATATATTTCACGAAGAGAAGATACTTGAAGCATAGAGAAAAAGGCATAACTATATCAATATTCAAGGTATATATACCGGAAGACTTCCCAGAGAAAATACAACAAGAAAGAAAAATTCTAATCCAACACATGAAAAAAGCAAGAGAAAGTGGAAATAGAGCGTTTGTAGTTTACAACAAGCTGGTAGCAAATGGGGAAAGCTACAAAGTAAAACAATTAACAGAAGAACAAAATGATGGAATACTAAAAAAAGGTGCTAGAACAGTGGAAGAGAGATCGCCGCAAGAAACGTCAAGCAAATAAGATAGACGTATAAAATTGTCAAGACAACAACCAAAAAACTAATAACTAAATAGAACGGGATACAAAGAGGACGACAATAGCAATAGAAAAAGGAACATGACTAGGCAAATGGATTTAATACCAAATAAGAAAGTACCGAAACTAAATAAGAACAGAATATGGAAATTGGTCACCTGGAACATTAGAAGTTTATCCGGAAAGGACGAGTTAGTAAGTGAATTTACAACGGAAAAACTAGATATATTAACTATAACGGAGACTAACAAGGAAAGCAAAGGAATAATGAATCTGGTAGACGATCACATACTCATTTACAGTGGAGTGTCGGAGAATAAAAGAGCAGCAACAGGAGTTGGTTGTATAATCAAAGAGAATTAAGCTGTAATTATCCAAAACTGGAAGAACTGGTACAAAAGAGTGAAGATAGAACTTAAAGAAACAAATGGAAAGATAATGACAATAATAGTAGCATATGGACCGGACGAGAACGATTCAAAAGTGAACAAGGATAAATTCTGGGACGAGTTAACAGAAGCAACAGAAACCAGAAAATGAAGGATATTTGTAACAGGAGATTTAAACAGCAGAGTGGGAATAAATGAAAATAAAGATATAAAAGTATTAGGAAAATTTGGCAAAATAACAAAAAACAACAATGGAGAACGGTTAATAGACTATTGCACGTTAAATAATTTAGTAATAGCGAACACATTCTATAACCACAAAGCCATACATAAGTTTACAAGAAAAGTGCCAAGCAGGAAGGAAAGATCTATAATAAATTATATATTAGTCGAGATAAACAACAGAAAAACAGTGAAAGATGTTAAAGTTAGAAGAGGAGCAGAAATATTTAGTGACCACTATCTACTAGTGGCAAAAGTAAAAAGAGAAGAACAGATAACCAAGAAAGTAGAATTTCAAATAATAAAAACTTACAAATTAAATAATGAAGAAACAAGGAACAGATACAAAGAAAGCGTTAGTGGGAAAATAAGTGAACTGCAAGGAAGTGTAGAAAAAATAAATCTAGAACAATTACGGCGAATGTTTAGAAATGTAATACTAGAAGCAACAACGGAAGTGTGTGGAAAAACTAGAATAACAAATACAAAAAGCAAACAGCATGGTGGAACGACGACATTAAGATGCAGGTTAAGATCAAAAAGGAAATGTGGAAGAAATACTTAAATAACAGAAAGGAAGAGACTTACAAAAATATAAGGAGCAAAGAATAAGAGTTAAAGATTTAGTACTACAAGCTAAGCAAGATACATGGAAAGAATTTGGAGAAACACTGGAGAGAAACAGCAAGGAGAATCAGAAATTATTTTATAAAATACTAAAATCAGTACGAAACGGTAAACAAATGTACGAGGGTAAGATAAAAAGTAAGCGAGGTGAAATCTTAGTAGGTGAACAGGAAACAATGGAGAGATGGAGAGAGTATTTTGAAGAACTGCTGAACCCGACAGGGATAGAGAATAAAAAGGATAAAGAAGAGGAAAGAAGAAAAGAGGATAAATTAAGGGAAATATACATTAAGAGTTCAGAAAATGAAGACGCTGAAAAAATAGAGTTGCAAGAAATGAGAGAAGCAATACAAGGAATTAAAATTGGAAAAGCAGCCGATGCATGACCAAATTAAGGCAGAGATGATAAAATATATGAGGAAGACGGAGAAATGTTATTACTAACGATATATAACAAAGTCTGGAGGGAAAAGGCAATATCTAAAGAGTGGAAAATAGGAAAAATTCTCCCAATCCACAAAAAAGGAGAGAGAACTGACTGTGACAACTACAGAGGAATCACCCTATTAAGCATACCCATGAAGATCTATGAACGTATATTGGAGAGAAGATTAAAAGGAAACATCGAGAAAACATTATCATTGTATATTCTATTTTCTATATTCTATATTGACTCCATCCTTATAATATAACAATTCATAGAAAAATCATTGAAATACAATAGACCAGCATTTATCTGCAGAAGGCTTTTTACACAACACGATTAAAAGACGTTTTACAAATATTGAAACAAAGCCAAGTGGCAATGAAATTACAAACATATATGCCAACAATGAGGTAACAATTAAGGTAAATGGAAAGTTTTTGGGATCTATGCAAGCTACGGCTAGAATTCGACAAGAGGATTCGCTAAGTCCGCTACTGCCTAACATAGTGATAGATGAGGTAATAAAAGAGATGAAAACATTAAAAGAGCTCAAAATGCAGGACAGAGACATAACAATTGTAGGTAGCAGAAAGCGAAAACCAACTCCAGGAAAGCTAGTAGGAAAATTGAGAAACGAGGACATAAGGAACTAATGAAACATACAACCAATAAATGAATGGATTTCGGTTAAAAGGAGAGTGGAACTCCCACATTCAAAGAATAAATGACAACCAATTAGGCCGAATGGCCAGCGATAAATTGCCAATAGGAAAACGACCACGTGGAAGAGCAGCAAGTCAGTGAAAAGAGTTACTACAATAGTGGGGAAGAACAGGAATAATATAATATTTAATAAAAGAAAGAAGAAGACTTATTAATACTTTATAATGCTCTAAAATTCTAGACTTGTGTGATCCTCTATTACGTATATATTGAGGTGGCCTTTATGTTTTGTTTAGCGTGTTTTCCATTATTAATCTTAATTAACCATTTCAATTTTTCTTTATTTATTTATTGCACTTCTAGCACTCAACTTGATTTATAAAAATTGTGTGTGAGGTGGAGCCGCGTTTACGCTTATTGCGCTGTCTGGCAAAGCCAGCAAGGAAAATAATTATAATTTTTTAACTGAAATAGACTAGGAACTGTTTTTAAGGAAAATAATCTATAAAAGACACTGACAAATATTTTAAAGCTACAAATGAGAGATTAAGTTATGTAAGATTGTAAGAAACTTGCAGAAAAATTTGTGTGATTAAAGAAACAGACAGTAAACTGAAATTTTAAGTGTATCTTCAACAATTATATTTTAATATTCCGATTATTCACTTAAACATGGTAATGGGTGACATGAACGCCTAGGTGGGTAAAGTCGCGTTTGTAACTAACGAAGGGTTTCTCGCAAAAAAGTATTTTTGGTATCCTAGGTTGATAACTTTTTACCTGCCATTTCTCAAATTTTCACAAGGTGAAAACGTGGAACAATCTTCTACTATACATTTAAACAGAAAGTAAACAACGACAACTAATATAAAATGTGGCATGGCTGAGCTCTGAGCGTTTGGTTGCCGATCTTCAGGATCATTTTGCTTATCTTACTTTTGTAAGGTCATCCCACTGTGATGATTTGTAAATAAATTGTTCCACGTTTGCAGCTTGCAAAAATGAACAGTCTAGGACGCCAAAAGTACCTTTTTGTGGACATCTCCTCGTTTATTTACAAACAAGATCAGGGGGCGAAACGGTAATATATACAGAAATGTTGAAACTCATAAACACCTTGGAAACTCAAACTTAGACCAACCAATCAACTATGAAGGTCTCAGCACTCTATATATTATCGTTCATGAGATATGTCACTTTAAAATAAAAAAGCGGGAAAACCCCCCTTAGGGGTGTTTCAATGGGTCGGGTTTATGAGACATTCCTATTCTACTTTTTAATGAGGAGTTCAAAAAAGGTGGTCAGAAGTTTCGACCTAATTGTACAATTGTCACTATACTCAATTGTATATATTACCTCTAATGATAACAGTGGGATAAGTTGGTGCGGTAATCTTACGAAAGTAAGATATACAATACGATCCTGAAGATAGGCAGCCAAACGTACGCTGAGAGCTTAGCCATGCCACATTTTATATCAGCTGTCTTTGTTTGCTTTCTGTTCAAATGTATAGTAGATTATTAGGCATTATTTTTCGACATTGTCTTTGATATCGTTTTTATATTTTTAATATAAACATTTATTATTTACCTATTTCTTAACATATTACATAGCTATGTTGCTTATTTTGAGAAAATATTTAATTTTAATAATTATTGTGAATCAGTATCATATTTAACAATTTGCAAGTATTTTTGCTATAACTTAATCTTATTTTTTTTAATTCTATTCGCAACAACTAAGGCCATATAATGTAATTAAAAATCTATTTGGCGTGAATAAACTACAAGTAATCATAATTAGTTTTAAGTAATTTAAGTACGATCCAACAGAAAACTTTTTAGTCTTAACGTTTATTGTGCCGATGTGCTAAAAGGTCTTAGGCTTCGAACATTTCGGTGCTGCCAGCAGAAACTTTTATTGGAGCGCCTAAGAAAGGGCTGGGGCGTATATCGCTTAATCGAAAAAAGAAATCAATCTATTTATAAGCAGCCCGCAAAAATGGGCTTGTCAGCTTAAAATATTTCTGCTACTTTCAGGCGCTCCTCAGAATTTATGGTTGAGCAAACAACAATTTATTGGGATTTTTAAGTTAGCACTAAAGCTTCAGTAGACAGCGAAGGGTGTTCGCTGATGACTTGAAAAATGCGTTTCTTTTAAGAACAAGAGGTAACAATGCAAAAATTATGCATTCCGTTAATAAAAATTAAAAATGAGAACACACGTTATGTCAGCAAGGTTATGTAAATTAATTTCCTACGCAGATCGGAATTCTTTAAAGTACCAAAAGACCGTTATGTCCGGGTGCAATACTCAAATAGGTAATACAATAAGTTAGCTTCCCACAATCAACCCACTACTTGAGAGATGCTATACTCAAGTTTCTCGCCTTTATCATGGCGCTGGGATTTGTAAACAACGGAAGGAATGTCATGGTGTTACACTTCTTTAAGAAAAGCCTAAAGTTGATTGCAGATAGTTATATTAACATACCGGAGAGAGATGTCAAACCCTGAACAGAAAAAGTGACCGCTGGGTGGAAGTATGTGGTTTAACAACACTCCGCTCCAGCTTTTGTATTACCGTTGGTTCCCCGACTTGTAGCCACCCTTCAGTCCAGACTGCGCTTCCTTTAACTACTAAGCATTATAACACCAAGGACCAAGGGCTGCTTAAAGACCTCCAGTATGTAGATTAATCACAGATATTGACAAGAAGTCGTTATATTGGTCTGAAACGCGCTTAGGGCCTATGTTTCAATTTTTTATTCATTTTATATATTTACCTCGATGATTTTGTATAATGTTTAAATTATAATGGTAACACGGAACATTTTAGCTTGATAAGGCTCGTGATTGCACTTTCAGTTAAAAAGGGGGGGACGTAATAATGTTTTTATTTTTTAAATACTTTGCATATTTGAACACGACAAGAAAAGAAATCAAGAGACAATTAGAGATAGCACAAGCAGACTTCCTAAAAAAATATATTGTTTTTTTTTATTTAACACGCACTAAACGTATACATTGCAACTAGTAAATACTATCTAGCAATTTGTTCTTAATAAATTCTCACTTAAATTCAAGTTTAAAGTCTTAAATCTAGGTAAGTCTTAGCAGTTGGTGGATATACTCCCATTGGCGCACTCCACATATGTTAAAAACACTTCGTTCACATGTTTTAATTGCTCATCATTCACTTAACTTAACTACACTAGTTCAAAAGGTTTTGCCTTTTAGCCTACGTATAAGTCCACTGTTGTCGAGTAATTGTAGCACTTCGACATTCACATGTTCATGTAGTCTTGTTTCGTGTTTTTTCGCAAACGGTTTAATTTCCTCACTGACCATAAGCACTTTTAGGTCCCTGTGGATGTCTTCATTTCTAATGTACCATGGAGCGTTGACGATGCTGCGCAGTGCTTTGTTTTGAAAGGTTTGAATAATTTTTACATTAGATTTCTTTGTGCATCCCCACAGCTGCACACCGTAAGTCCAAATTTGTTTTAGAATTTGTTTATACAACAATAGTTTGTTATGCAGAGACAGCTCGGAATGTCGTCCAAGCAACCACCACATTTTTCTGAATCTAATGCAAAGTTCTTCGCGTTTTTTCTTTATATGTGCTTTCCACCTGAGCTTGGCATCTAGTGTCATACCCAGGTATTTAGCTGTGTTAGCGTAAGGAATTGTTTGCTGATTGATCACTACAGGCAAGTAATCAATTCTTTTATATGGGTAGACTTCGCCTCGTTTAGTTTAATTCGCCACTTCTTGGTCCACCTGGTGACGTTGTTGACGGCTAATTGTAGTTTATTAGTAGCTACTTCTATTTCGTTGCATGTGGCCAGTAATGCAGTGTCGTCAGCAAATGTGGCTGTCGTCACTCCATCACTCATGGGGATGTCACTAGTATAAAGCAAGTGTAGAACTGGCCCAAGGACGCTTCCTTGTGGTACACCTGCGGCAATAGCTTTTAGTTCGGAGTATTCTTCGCCATATCTCGCTCTGAACTGTCGGCCAGAGATGTATGATATCAGAATGTGGCTCATCTGCCTAGGCAGATTTTTAGTTATTTTGTATTCGAGGCCCTCGTGCCATACTTTGTCAAAAGCTTGGGCCACGTCAAGAAATATCGCTGCGCATATTTCTTTTTCTTCTAGGGTTCTGTCAATTACATCAGTGATTCAATGGTCGAATGTTTATTCCGAAATCCAAACTGGTGAGTTGGAATGAGCTGCTTTTCTTCAATAATTGGCTTGAGGCGTTTCAGAAGCAGTTTTTCGAACAGTTTGGATATGTTTGGTAATAGTGAAATCGGGCGGTAAGGTGCTTTCTCATTGGGTGGCTTCCCTGGTTTGGGGATCATAATAACTTCCGCAACTTTCCACTGCAGCGGTACGTACTGTAGTCGTAACGCAGCATTGAATAGATGCGTAAGATTCATTATACCCTTTTCTGGTAGTTCTTTCAGCAGTTGTCCACTTATTAAGACATAGCCGGGGGCTTTTTTGGCACTGAGATTCTTTTGTATCTCATTGTAATTTTCTTTTGGAGTTACTGGCAATATGGCCCTGTCCTCCCTGTTGTTTATCTCTGGTAGGTTCTCATTGTCATCACCTGGATGTGGTTGGAATGTATTCGCTAAGTGTTCAGCAAATATTTCTGCTTTTTCCTCGTCTTTTCTAGCCCATCCGCCATCATTTTTACGAATGGGTGGATTATGATTATGAGGCCGCTTTAATCTCCTTGTGGCTTTCCAGAGGGAGTATTCAGTATCTTTATCGTCTGTTAGTCCCTTTAGGAATTCAGTGAACGTTTCATTCTTAACAGAACGGATCTCTTCTTTGAGTTATTGGCTTAGCCGGTTTAGCAGTTGTTTGTCTTCCGGAGCTCTGGTTTGTTGCCATTTCTTCCGTGCTTTTCGTTTCGCTGAGACAAGTTCTCTGATCTCCCTAGGGTAGTTCACGCCAATTGTTTTTCTTTTTGGCTCAGGGCTATTGCTCCATGCGGCTTGCTGCAGGTCGATTACAAACCGCTCTGCTTGTTCATCTAGCTGCTCAATTGATCTTAGTGGAACATTTAGTTTGATACGCTGTTCTACTTCTGCTCTAAATCCATCCCAGTCAGTCCATTTGTTTGTTAGTGATGGTGAAGATGATTTATTGATTATTGTTTCGCTTAGTGTCAGGATAATGGAGGAGTGGTCTGATGACATGTTGTAGTTATCTTCGATACCAATGTAGTTGGAAGATACGCTTTTCAGTATGAGGAAGTCTATCAGATCTGGTATTTTGTTGCTATCTGACGGCCAGTATGTTGGTTTGCCAGTTGAATGACATACGCATTTAGCTTGCTTGATCGCTTCATATAGCTGTTTTCCTTTAGTAGTGACAAGTCTGGATCCCCAGTGGGTATGTTTGGCGTTGAAGTCACCTCCTAATAAGAAGTGATCTCCTAGCTCTTGGGAAAGCCTTATAAAGTCATCTTTTCTAGTGCGTACCTTGGTGGACAGTATATTGCAGCAACTGTATAATCCTTGGACTTTGTGAGGATTTTTACCGCTGTTGCTTGTATTTCGCGAGTGTTGTAGTTTACTTCTTCATAATGTTTTACGTTATCTTTTAATAATAGCGCCGATCCACCCCTTGCTGTATTATCTGGATGGGGGGTGTGGTATAGTTTGTACCCTTTTATATTTAGGTACTTTTCCTTAGTAAAATGGGTTTCAGAAATTAAGCAGATGTCTATTTTTTGATCCCAGAAGAATAGTTCTAATTCATGGGCGTGCTGGAGAAGCCCATTTGCATTCCATGCTGCTATTCTAATTGACATAGCCATTTTCATTTCCTAGTTATGGGCGCGACCCTATTGCTATTTTCTAGTTTCGTCACTCTAGTTAAGATAGACTTTATGGAATCTTCTTGCTTTTCGAGTTTTCCAAGAATTGCTTGCAATGTTTTGTTGATTACATCCATATTAGCTTCTTCGATCTTGCCTTGTTGAGTTTTACCTTTTGCCATTCGTGCGTATCTGGTACCTGCTGAGCTATTTTGCACAGCCGTACTGGCCTTAGGTAAGGTTGGAAAATTTTGCAGCGTTTTCTTTATTGGTGCCGTTTCTTGGGCATTAGTTGTTCTTCGGTTGTTTCGTTTGTTTTCTTGTAGGGTTTTTTTCCTACGTTTTTGAAGTTCCTTTGCGACTACGTACCAGCGATAGTTTGCCGGGTGAGCTTCTCCACAATTGACGCATTTAGCTTTTGCAGGTTTAGTTAACTTGCAGTCCTTAGTAGTGTGAGGTCCTGCACACTTTACGCACCTTGCCTCTTTGTGGCAGAAGGATTGGGTGTGTCCATACGCCTGGCACTTTTTGCATTGGGGATAAGGGTTGTTTTCACGTAGAGGTTCAATTTTACCCTCAATCCTGCAATCATACTAATTTTGTGCATATCTTTAATATCTTCTGATTTGTCAAAATCTAACATGTATAGAGGCAGTGGCTTAGTGATGATGCCATTCTTGGTTTTCGTTTTTTTCATAATGTTAGTAACATTTACGATTTTAAATCCTCTTTCTTTTAAGTCTTCTGTGATCATTTTATTGAACACGTCGGGTGTATACCTCTGGTCATAACTTTTATGGGTCGGTTTTGTTCGTCTTCATAGGTGTAATATTCGACATCGTAATTGCGTAGAGTTGGATCAGACTACGGTATTGCGTTTCATCTGAGACGTTGATCTTAAATACATCATTATTCATAGCGGTTACTCTATAACTAACCTTTGCTGCTTGCAATATGTCATGTACAGTTTCGTATTCTTTTATATTCACCAGATTTATTGGTGGAGTAGGGTGTTTTCTTCTTTCGACTTATTGTCTGATTGTTTAGCGGTTGTTGATTGCTGCTGTGGAGAGATCTCCGGGGACGCAATTGCTTTCCGTTTTTTATGTCTTGATTTCTGAACTATCCAGTTTGTTTCTCTAGCTAATTCTTCTTCGTCGGTGTGATATTCGACTTTTTCATCAGTTACTTGCTCTGCTTTGAGTGCCGCCACTGGATTCTCGAGGCTTTTTACCCTTTGCATTAGCTTGTTGATATTATCCTGTAGAGTTTCGATGGTTGCGAGGTATTGTTGCCAAGCATTCCATAAATTAAGCTCATTTTGAGTTTTTAATTGATTCTCTTGTACAATAATCTGGTTTTGCTGAGATAATAAAGCCTCAGCTGGTGTTGGAGGTCGTTGTATTAGCGGGAGTTTATTCATTCTGTTGCTGTGTGCATATTTGCACTGCTGCAAAATGATTAGCTTGTTATCTTACCGAGCAGAGTACAATCACATTTTCAGGCAGTTGCACTTTCTAGGCAGGATCCTTATCACACTTCACTTCGCCTTTGACACGTTTTACTCGCAATCTCGTATTAGATATCACTGCTAGAGCGGCATCCAACACGTCTTCACTCTTCAAAAGTAAAACGAGTACTTAAATATATTGTGCAACTTGAAATTAAGCATCCAAGTTAGACTAACAATATAACAGTGTTATATGTTGCCATTATTAATATACAATTGCAAGACACGGACAAAAAAGAAAGATTCAAAGAAGAGGATGCAATATTCTAAAATGTTGAAAAAACTGCCCGAGCAACCGACGAAGAAGCACTACATAAGATTAACATAGACAGTTATACTTGTTAAATATTATAAAAAATGCAAAATACGGTTTTTTAGCTATATTAGAAAGCATACACATAATAAAACCATAAAAACCTAGATCGAAGAGAAAATAAAAGGGAAAAGAGGTCTAAGAAAAATGTATACAAAGATATAGAATGGTCTAAACACTCAAACGTTGTTTTATTCTGCTCAAAGCAAATAAAATTCCGCCATGATAGTTGGAAAACTTGTTTGAGGTGGCACCGAAAAAGGGAAAAAGAATAAGACATACTATTGGGCATATCAACCATCATCTTTTGGTAATAGATGCATTTATTTTAAATCTTTATTCACACAGCTAATTCATGTCCTAGCTTTCAAATTACTATAAGCCTACAATTATTTATTTTTTATTACTTTTATTATATTATATAATCCATACTCCATTCAGATAAGCCATAATATAGATTTTGGACATTAAGTTTCTTCTCAAGATTTTGAAAGAATATCGATGTTTTCGGTTTGATATCGCAACAGTACAATTTGTGTCGTGAAAGGATTTGTTACAATTTAGCCGGAACACCCATTTAATGGTAGCCTAAAAAGATCTTAGCTCAGATTATGTAAGTGTTTCCTTCTAAGTAAAGTTTTTGAATTTATTGTGGTGTCATTGTCTAACTTGTTCAATCAAATTAACTAAATTTCTAGTATCTTAGTCTTTGTCATTGCTGCTAATGGCTATACCAGTGTCCTAAGCCTGGGGTTTCACTACAAAGTAGACCTGTAAGGGCCTCTTATTTAGTGTAATAGATAAAGACCACAACGGCAGTGAAGGTGGAGAAAAAAGGATTTCTATACGACGAACCTGGCGAACGTAACAGCCCTGCATTGGGGTTTATACAAAAGCAAAAGCAGAGTCTGTCTCATATTTAGCGGTTGAAATAAGCTTAACGATGAGTTTGCAACTCATCACGAGATACTTACATAAAATATAATGGAAAGTTCTTCAGAGTTTGAAAGAGGGTGCCCCAATGGATGCGCGGGTAAAGAGACTTCTGTTAATGCTAAACATCTCAATCAATTTAATAATTTAAAAACGAAAAACTAACTGCGCAACTTAGAATGTACAGGGTATCTCAACAAAAAAAAAGCGAAATCTCAGAACGACTCAAAAAGTACAACATTGACCTAGCAACCCCCACTAAAACCAAGGAGAAAAGCAAAGGCAACGAAGAGTTGGTGACTATATATTATTATACAACGAAGTGCTAAAGTATAACAGAGCACGATGAATTACGTAAATACTTGGGAGGAGATAGATGAAAGAGTGCTAAAGATAGAAGTAAACATATGGGGGCAGGAGCAGTATACGCACCCACAAATGACTCAAATATCAAAATAAGGAACACATTTCAAAATAAACTGTTAGAAACGCTAAGCAACTTTGGTACAAAAAAGAAATCAATAATGTTAAGTGACGTTAACGCTAGAACTGAAAAGAAGCCTAATAATTTAATCATCGGTAATCACGGCGAGCCTACGGTAAATGACAATGGGCAGCGGCTTGTAAGGATACCAATCAACTATGAAGGTCTCAGCACTCTATATATTATCGTTCATGAGATATGTCACTTTAAAATAAAAAAAGCGGGAAAACCCCCCTTAGGGGTGTTTCAATGGGTCAGGTTTATGAGACATTCCTATTCTACTTTTTAATGAGGAGTTCAAAAAAGGTGGTCCGAAGTTTCGACCTAATTGTACAATTGATCACTATACTCAATTGTATATATTACCTCTAATAACAGGTGCAGCAACACAACTAGGCGAAAAGTTGAAAAACGCAGTTTAAGTGGTCGCATACGAATCCTTAGGAAACAAAACTAAACACACACAAAAGGTGGAAGACCGTTGGTGGAATGAGGGACTAGAGAAGTTGGCCATGAAAAAAGAAACTTATATAATACATGGATGACTACAAATGACTCCCAAGATGATATGACACACGAAATAAAACAAAATGAAGTGAAACAAGAAATACAAAAAGCAAAAAACGACAAATTTTTTGCATCTGAAGCTCACTTTTCCCTCTTATTAAGATATACTTCAATTCTTGAGCTCCATCAGTAAAATAAAGTGATAAACATATATTAACGATAATGAGTAGCCCAAAATGCAATCTTTTTTATAGTCATTTTTTTTATCAATGCACAATAGCTTGCAGCATATGGACTTCAACCACTTTTTATCATTCAGTAATATAAGGCGTATTTATCATGAAATTTGGCAGCTGTAATTTATAACCAATTTTTAAAATTTTGTATCTGTAAGAACATAGTAGCCCGTTAAAGCAACCATAATAAAACTATCAGGAAGTGTACAAAAAGATGTGCATGAATGTGGCAACTTCTAAAACGTTTTATTGTAAATGTGTGTTAGTGAAACAATAAGGACACGACTACCACATAAAACACAAGACTCGTTTGCATTAATAATATTTTAATGATTATTTATGGCTATTTGTTGCTATTATTCCTTATAAGCTAAAATATTGAAATAGACTAAATGCACTTTAGAGAAATCGTTTGGAATTTGAATAAGTTTTTTTATGGAAGCCATTTTAAAACATTTTCTATTATGTTAAGTTAGAAAAAGAGCAGTGGCCAGTCGAAACTATTTATGTGTTCTTAAACCAGTGTTTGACGTTGCCTTGTTGAAAAAGAAAAAGTTGACCTGCTTAGAGCACCGCTTCTAGAAGCTGTGTGTACATTTCGGAGTTTTGCCTGTCTGTCAGTATTACTGATACTGGTAATACCCAAATACCGATAATACAGATAATATGAATAATACCGATAATACTGATATTACATGAAGATATAATTTCCCATACTATGTGGTGTGGCGGCCTTTTCGCCCTTGAACCGCTTGTGTATCGTGGCGGCATGCTGGTGGCTTTGATATCTGCCGCCACGTTTTGCGATCGCACACAAAACGGCATATGGGCTTTTTTCGCTCGGCCTGCGAGCCTGCATACGCCGTCGGCGGCACCTTTTGAAAAGCAAAGTGCTGTGGAATCAAAATTTCCGGCATATGATCCACCACTAAGCCAGGCGCGAAGTCCGGAGACATACTCGAATCGCAATGTGGCCAGTGCGGTCGTGTTTATTCTTCCCGCATTTAACTACCCCGCAAGATATTCGAACCGCAACGCGGCCACTTTCGCATCGCATCCCAGCCAGTGCCGAAGTCGATTACAGGTGAGCGATTTGGCAATACTCGTCGGTTGGTATCGGTAGCCGCCCCTCATCCGCTTCCGCGCCGGCCGTTTAAGGGTCGATTTAGGCCTCAGCGTCTTACTTTCGGGACGGGCCATACTTAGTTCCTCACACCGCTCTTCGAGGGGTACGGCTATTTACTCGCCTGCCTCTCCACTATAAATGCACCAAAGTCACCTAACTGTCGTAATAAAATCACATAACCTGTAGGTAAAACCGTGTCAATAATAGAAAAACGTATAAATTCCGTGTCAACTAATTGTTTGTTACTAAAAATAATATTTTGCTATTCTTGTGTCTAATTAAATTGTGCATAAGCAAACATGGGGGACTTGCAATGGAACGTAACGCTTTTAAAGCAGGTAGTCGTTGAATTTTTCAAAGTTTCAATAATGGATAACCCTTAAGTAATATCTGAACAATTGTTGCTAATATACTTGTTCCTATGTTCTTTTCGATTTGTCCAGGTGTTAATGCCTGATTCAATGCTTTGTGCGGATGAAAAATCCTTGGAAGCAAATACATATCTAAATAAAATCAATTAAAAAGCCTGAAATAATTATAATAACAGGTAATTTCAACTCTACGATTGGTAAAGGCGAAATCTTGGACATGGGGGGTGGTAAATATGGGATATGAAGAAATAATTCTGCTAAGAAGGAAAGCTACCTATACCAGAGCTGTACAGGTAGACGTCTCCGTAGCACACGTCACAAAGTCAGACATCAAATAGATTTTATAATATTAAACAAACGCTTCAAAATGGCGTTAAAAAGATAAAGGTACCATGGAATGGAAAATAACACTATATTAGTAGCAAAAGTCACGTTTAAGTTAAAAAAAGGGAAGAAAAGCAATCCCAAGTTTCAACGGATGTAACAAGGCTTAAAAACAGAAAAAGAAAATGAATAAGCTGCAGCCCAAGGCACCAGAATTTTGAGGAACACAAAGTTTTGAAACGAACCAGAATAATTTTAAATAGGTGAAACTGAATAAGTTGACATACATTTTTAAAAATATTTGTATTGTATTATAAGAGAAATACAATATCACAAAAAATATTCCTAAACATTCCATAATTAGTTATTCCCAGAGGTGCCTTTGAGTTCACATTCAAGAACATTCTAATTTGTTCTAGACTCGCGCGCTTGAATATAAGATGGGACAAATGAGGAATTACGGAAGTCAAATAGGGGAAGTCACACAACGAACAGTAGTGGTGCAAATAAATTAGTGTTATCATAGTAACCGTTGGCCGTTGCCCTAATATTATTATAATTCATAATTATAATGGAACCCTTGTGAAGAAAATTTGAATTAAATCCTCGTTTAATTCACATTTCATTTGGGCGAAGAATGAGTAGCAAAGATGGCCGAGATTTGCTAAATAAAAAAAAGTGGAACAAAATTTAGAAAATGTTCCAAAAAGCGTCTTTAAGGGCAGGGTGCTGAGATCAAAACCAATTAATACCAAAACTAGACACCATCGTATCATGTGTGCAGCAACCACAATTGTCGCCATCGTCAGTTCAAGCCCAAATTATGCTGCATCAAATGTATAGCTGCAAAAGACTTCTAGCTCACATTTTTTGAAAACACTCTTAAAAAGTGGACCCAATTATATCACTCAATAACCCGGAATTGTAGTCCGGATATGACAAACTCCCTACGTTAGTGCGTTAGAATATGTAGCAAAATTTGAAAATTATAAAAGAAATGTTTTCTAATGCTTATGAAATAGTGTAAAAAAATTCTTTATATAGTCATAGGGCCAAGTCAAAACAGAGTTTGTTCAAGTATTAATCCATAATTGTGGACTCAATGGCAGATGTGTCACATATACTCTTAACTATTTAGTACGCCATGTGCTACCTACGGGAACTGCCACTAAAAGATTTTTGATATTTTTTAGTAACTGTGGCCACAAAGGTGAAGAGGTAGTAAATACTGTATTTTCTACCGTAGATTTGGTGGTTTTATCGAAAGAACTGTAGATAACAGAGCTACGTCAATACCAGCAACATGTTTTGAGTGTTACAAAGGTGTACAGATTAAAATAAAAGAAGTAAATTCTTTGACCGTATACACTTATTGCACGGGTCACTATTTACAACCAGTTGTCTCTGAAGCTGCAGAGAGCAGTAAGTACTATGCTGAATTTTTCTATAGATCAACCAATCTGTAACTTTCTAGTTCTTTAACCGAAATATGAGATATCTTACAATTTCATCTTAAAAATGACTCTTGATCTTTAAAAATTTAGTCCAGTGCTGTTGGCAGTAAAGGATTATACAAATTATGTCAAAAAGTCCTTGATATATATTACCCATGACAGTGATCAGAATAAGGCCGCATAGTATAAAGGAAATGTGATGTTAAGAAAACTTAAGAGTTTTAAATGTCACGAGAAGTAAATGAATTCTATCAAACAGAAAGTTCATATAAAACAAGGCTGATTACTCTACACAGTACTTTAGAAGCTTTTACAAACACTCTCTAAAACGAAGAAGAGCTGTAGAGGCTAGAACACAAAGCAGAATTGATGAGTGAAACTGACGTTTACAAAACAGGCATCATAAGAAAAAGGAAACCAAAAGTTCCGTTAGGTGAAAACAAAGACGGAAATTGACTTTTCTTGTCGACAGTCTTTTGCAATAGAAACATATTATGCGCCAATTGATTATATAAAGATCAACTTAATATAAAAGAGAACAGCCTTTACAAAAATACTCAAAGATTTTGGAGCTATCGGAAAATTCTGATTTAGATAAAGCATACCCATGTATGCATAATTTTTAAAGGCCAAACAAACTGACAAAATAGATAAGAATAGCAAACTAAAAACTGTACCACGTGAGAGAACTAAAGAAACTAAAATTATAAATAATATAAAGTACGCAGACAATGTTGTTAAACCTGTTGAAAGCTTTGAAGATATGCAGTTTGTAGTGAACATTCTAAATAGAAAAGTGAAGACACGAGACTAAAACTAACTCTAAATGCGGATAACTGAATACATGGTTACTAGTAATCATCTAATAAATATTTTTTTTTAAATTTTAAAATAGTGCTATAATCTAGTCTTGTACTAATAAGTAACTTGTTTCTAGCCTACAATACCAAAAGCCTTGGTAACTAAGAGTCACCCATTAATGTCTTCTTAACTAACCCGAAACTCTAAATCATTTTTTTCGAGCACTTTACACAGCTTACTCTTCTTTAACACTAACAAATTACTATATTAGCTCGTGGGGTTTAATTCTGTTAAGTCTTCTTAATTGATTTGCAATCTCAAGTATGCATGGCATTCTAGAAGTCGTGCTTCGTGGCTTCTTGCATATTTATAGATTTCTTTTTCGACATATTCTACTCCGAGGTCCCTATGGTAATCTTCGCTTCTAATATATCAAGGTGCATTTACTATGCTTCCTGAATTTTGAAACTTTTTTATAATTTTGAAGTTTTATTTTGCGGTACAACCCCACAACTGTAACCCATACGTTCACGCGGTTTTAACATTTGCTTGTACAGAAGTTATGTATTGACCCAGTTGTTTCTTCCCAGTAATCAGTACATTTTCTGTTATATTTGATGTTTAATTATTTTTTTTTCTTCACATGGTCTTCGTATCTAGCGTTAAGCTAAGATCTTTTATGTATTGGCATATGAGACCATCTGTCCATTTATATTTCGTTGGTAAAATCTATATAAACTAATTGTCTTTCGTTTAATTTGAATTTCCACTTCTTAGTCCGTTTTTGGAATTATTAGTCGTATTTTGGAATTTGTTGGCTTTTGTTTATCCCACTGTTAGTAATGCAGTGTCATCTACAAAAGAAGCCACAGTGTCGTTTTCTGATTCTAGAAGATCACTAGTATAGAGGAAAAAGATTAGCGGCCTCAGGACACTGCCTTGCGATATGCCAACTTTAATTTCTTTAAAAGCAGAATAGGCATCATTTTCTTGATCTTGAAAAATCTGTTTGATAGGATTGTAAGACATCCGAATATTGTTTAGATAGAATAGATTTTAATATTCAGTGCCTTCGTCCCACACCTTATCGAAGACTTGCGCTACATCCAAAAAGACTGCAAAGGACACTTTTTCCTTTTAGCGCTTTTTTTGTAATATGCACCTAATCCACCGCTAAATGTTTACATCTAAACCAAAACTGGTGGTCTGGGATTAACTTTCTTCTCTTTATAATTGGCTTCATTCTCTTAAGAAGCAATCTCTTGAATAGTTTAGATATAACCGCTAATAATGATATCGGGCTATAAGAGGAGGCTGTATGTGGAGGCTCTTCGGGTTTTGAAACCATAACTATTTCCGCTACCTTCCATAATGTAGGTACTTATTGAAGCCTAAATGCGGCATTGACGAGATGGCTCAACTTCCATGGAAGATCCTTTAGGGTTTCGCCTCTGATTAGGTCAAATCCAGAGGCTTTTTTAAATTTATGATATATTTAATTTCTTTAATAACTTCGCCTGGCGACACCAATAATATATTTTCTTCCTGAGGGACAGTTTTTTCGAATATCTCTTCTTGTTGTAGGCCGTAGTGTTGGAAAATGCTTTCCAGGTGAGCAGAAAAACATTCCGCTTTTTATTCAATGCTCTTAGCTCAGTTTTTATCTTTTTGTTTGACTTTTTTAATTAACACTGTGCTTTTTCCTCTAACATCATTGTTGGGATAAATTGTATAATAGATTTTATAGCCATTAAATTTAGCAAAAGAATGTTTAGTAAAATGAGCTTCTGTAATGAGCGCTATATCAATGTTTTCTGTCTGAAGTACTAATTGGAATTTTCTGTAGGTAATTGAGGAGTCCATTAGAATTCTCCGTAGCTCTATTTTTGGTGTTTTGTAACTTCACGACTACTTAACATCCGCAATAGTTAATTTGGTGTTCTTCACCACAATGTACACATTTTGGTTTGGCAGTTTTTGGTTTAGGGCAAATTTTTTTGTAATGTTTACCTACACATTTAACGTATCTCGCCTCTTTATTAGTATATTTTTCCGTATGCCCATATGTCTGGCGCTTCTTACATTATGGTATTATTTTGGAAGTTCAGTAGGATTTGATCTCTAACTTACATTGCTGAATATGCTTAACAGCATAAATCTTATTTACATCTTCTCTGAGGTTCAGCGTTGGGAATATCATCAAGAGTTATATACATAACTATTAAGATAACTAATTGGTATTACATAAAAATTGTTCAAGCGTACACACCAACATTTAAATACACTGATGAAGAGATGGAACAGTTCTATAAAAACATAGAGAAGTATGTGGGTGAAAGCAAAACCTATTATACACTTCTATTCGGAGATTTTAATACGAAAATTGAAAAAACTAAAGAGGAAAGACATTTATAGGTATGCATGGAGTGGAAACACGTAATGACAGAGGGAAAGTGTCAGTGAACTTCCTTGAGGCACATCAATTGAAAGCGATGAATACATTTTTTTTAATAAAGAGCACTGAAAATGGGCGTGAAAACGCCATAATGGGATCCCGAAATACGAGATAGGTTTTATCATCTCGCATTATACAAGATGTATCCGTCCTCAACCTTATAAATATCAGCAACCATAGAATGGTAAAAACACAAGTAGAAATAAATACAAGATTAGAGAGAAGAAAATTAATTAAAGGAGGAGCTAAAAACGTAGATCATACAGAGGTGTGGAACAAAGAAGATACCTACAGAAGACATTTTCAAACGACCCGATTAGAGAAATCATAAATGTTGAAGACCTTTATAATTACATCGTCAGTAACGAAGCCGCAAGCGGCGTACTTAAAAAGATGAACAAAACCAAAAGAAACCAAAAAACTAATAGACCGAAGAAACAAAGAAAAACTAAATATGTCAGAAGAAGATATAAAAGAAATTAACAAAGACATCAGAAAGCGAGTAAGACAATACACATCAGAGTATAACAAAAAACTGTTAGAAAAACCATTGAAAGATGCAAAGGACCAAAAGGGTTCAGGAGGAGAATATAAGAAGGGAAAAAATAGTAAATATAATAGATGGCAAAGGGAATGCACTGTGTAATCGCAAAAAGATTCTAGAATATATTGAAAAATTTTACGAGAAGCTGTACTCGTCGAAGGCTCAAGAACTACCAACTACCCCAAACGAAAAACGAGCACCATTGATCAGACACTATACAGAGGGCATATACACAATTAGTAAACATAAAATAAAACAGGCACTAAAGCACATAAAAAATAATAAAGTTGTAGGGCCGAATAGAATAGTATTTATTTATTTATTTATTTAAACTAAAATCCTTGTACCGTTAGGTGTCGGATTGTAAATATATATATACATTTCATTTTACATTTTCATGAATTTTATCTTTCCATATCCTCCTGTCTTGGGCTATTCCATGAATGTCACACCACTGGATTCCCCGTTTAACCGCTGCTTGTCTTACTTGTTCTTCCCATCTAATCCTAGGTCTTCCTACTTTGTTTTTCCCCTGGGTTCTAGCTTCGTAGACTTGTCTTGATATTCTGTTTTCATCCATTCGGAGCAGATGTCCTAACCATCTCAGTTGTCTTTCTTCTATAATAGTTCCTATTGATTTTATATTCCTTTGTTCTAATATTTTTTCATTTCTGACTCTGTCTATTCTAGTAATTCCTTCAATTTTCCTGAGGAATCTCATTTCCATTGCCGTAATCCTACTTCTATTACTACTTGACATTGTCCAGGATTCGCTGCCATAAATCAATGACGGTCTTATTACTTTTTTATATATTTCAGTTTTTACTCGTTTTGAAATCTCCCTTTTACCAAAGAATGAGTTTTTGAGCATATTATAAGATCTTCCAACCTTTCCTAACCTCTCCGTTATCTCTTTATCTATTTTACCTCTGTCCTCTATTGTTGTACCTAAATAGTTGTAGCTACTAACTTGTTCTAGCTCTTTCGCTTCTAGATTTATTCTGTGTTTTATTTCATGTGTCGATATTACCATGGTTTTTGTTTTGTTTATGTTTATTTTCATATTTATCTTCTTAAGTTCTTCTTGATAACAGTTCAGGTTCTTTTGTAGGTTTTTCTCTGAGTCTGCCAACAGTATCATGTCATCAGCAAATAGTAATTCTTGGAGAGTTACTTGTTTCATTTTCCAGTTTCCTATTTTCATCTTTACACATTTTTGTTTACATATTTTTACCACATCATCAACTAGTATAGAAAACAATAGGGGGCTGAGAAGACATCCTTGTTTTAGACCGATTTTTGTTTCGAACTCAGTTGATTCATCGTTGTGTGTCCTAACTATATTTATACTGTTACTATATAACATTTTTAGCACCTCAATCATATCACTGCTTACCCCTCGCTCTTTTAAACTTTTCCATATATCTTTTCGTCTCACTCTGTCAAAAGCTTTTTGAAGGTCTATGAAACAGATATGCACTTCCTCGTTCTTTTTTAGTAATTTTTCTCCCAATTGCCTAACAACAAATATTAAGTCTTGAGCGCTCCTTCCTTTTCTGAAACCATGTTGTTGATCTTCTAATGTTGGTTCTAGCGTTTCTCTCAGTCTTCTCTCTAGTATTCTTGTAAATACTTTCGCAGGTGTGCTTGTCAATGAAATACCTCTATAGTTTGAGCATTCTTTCATCTCACCTTTCTTGTACAATGGTAGAATTACACTCATATTCCAGTCCTTTGGCATTTCCTTTTCTTCATAATTTCATTTAGCAGGTTACGGAACTCTTCTTTGCTCTCTCTCCCATATGCTTTAGCATTTCTGATGTAATTTGGTCCTGACCCGGTGCTTTGCCATTTTTTAATTTCTTTATAGCTTCAGCGATTTCCTCTTTTGTAACTGGTTGCTCCTTATTTTCTTCCTCTTCTTCTATTATTATGTCCTCTTCTGTTTCCACTATTCCTTCTTCTTCTTCTTTTATCTCCATTAGCTGTTCAAAATACTCTTTCCATCTTTGTAATATTTCTTTTGCTTTCGTCAATACATTTCCGTTTTTGTCTTTTATATTCTTTAGCCTTGAAGTTTTTTGTTTTCTCAGATACTTTAACGTACTATAGAAGAGTTTCTAGTTTTCTGTATAATTTTCATTCATTTTATGTCCGAATTCTTCCCATGCATCTTTTTTTGCATCTTTGACCAGTTTATTTACTTCTATTCTTGCTACCTTGTATATGTTATGATCTTCTTCTGATCCACTTTGCATGAATTTCTTCCATTTTCTCTTTTTATCCTTTACTTTTTGTTGAATATTTGTTGTCCACCACCTGCTTTTTTTAATAGATGTATTTGTACGCTTGGTTACACCACAGCTAGTTTTTGATGCGTCCAGTAAGGTCTCCTTGAATATTTTCCATTTACGTTCTATGCCGGTAGTAGTTAAAGTTTGCGCAAGTTTTTTGTCCACACTTTCTTGGTACTTTTGCCTAATGTCTATTTCTTTCAACCTATAGCATTTAATTTTCTCTTTTGTTATCTTTTGTCTTTTTCTGCTTGGTTACTTGTTATATTTATCTTAAGTTCCATTTTCAGTAGGTAATGGTCGCTGCCTATTTCTGCATGTCTTTTACTTTGACATCTTTCACCTTTTCCAAATTTTCAGTATTTACTATAAAGTAATCAATGATCGATCTTTCATTTCTGGATTTTATTTCTCTGGTATACTTATGTATCTCTTTGTGTGTAAACTTTGTGTTTGTTATAACAAAGTCATTTTCTATACACAGTCCTATTAATCTATTTCCGTTGTCATTTCTTGTTACCTCGCCGTTTTTCCCCATATATCTTTCAATTCCCCTATTGTCTCTTCCTACTCTCCCATTTATGTCGCCCATTATTATTATATTTCTTTCCTCTTTATCAATTTCGGACTGCAATGTTTCGTAGAACGTATCTTTTTCTTCTTTTCTTGCATTTTCATTTGGCGCATATGCCACTAGTATTGATCATGTATTACTTCCATCCATCTTTATTTTTACGGCCATTAATCTTTCGTTTATAAATCTTTCCTCAATAATCGTTTTCACTTTGTCTGGTTTGACTACTAATCCCACTCCTTCCGCTGCTCTTTCCTTTTGTTCTACTCCTGACCAAAACAGCCAGTATCTTTCTCTCAATTCTTTCATTCCTCGTCCTTTTCTTTTTGTCTCTGTTACTCCTAGATAGTCCACATTTTGCATTTTCATTTCTTCAATTATTTCGTCTTCCTTTCCTGTCATACTCCTCACATTCCATGTACCAAAATTTATTATACCTTTCTTTTGTTGTACCTTTGCCTCTTTTATATTATATATTTTTGCTTTTCCATTATGTTCATTTTCCTTATCCATAGCTTGAGTTGTTTCCTTTATCCGTCCTTTATTAAGTACTATTAGTTTTTTGTATTCCTTGCAGTTTTAGTTATCTTCAGCATCTTTTCTCTTAGCAGTTCATCCGAATTGTTTTCCGGTGATCTTTGGCTTAGAGTTCTCCCTTTCTTCGAGTACTCCCCCTTCTGTATCCCATCCCCCTTTTGTGAACTTTCTATATCTTCTGTTGTCCTGCTTGTTGTATTTTTCGATACGTTTTTATACAATTTTTGTGTTGGAACTCCAGTTATATCTTTCTCCATCTATAGTTATTTTTCCGTATCCCATTTTAACTTCTTTTCCTTTTCTCTTTCTTCTCTCATAATTTTACTTATTTGGGCCTGCATTTTCTCTCTTCATATGTTAGGTCGTTTTCGATGTAAATACTTGTTCCTTCAGCAGCTTCTTTTTGACATGAGTTCTCTTTTATCCTCCCACGAGTTCAATTCCACAATCACTATTTTTTATTTTCTCCTACTGCAATATTATATCCTTTCTTGACTTTGAGTTCAATGTTTAGCTTGTTCTGTATTAAATTTTCTACTTCCTCTTTAATCAAGTTATTATCTACTGTTACACCTTTTATGACCACATTATTCCTTCTTTTTTCTCTCTCCTGTTTCTCAATCGTTGCTTCTAATTTCTTAATTCTATTTCCAAAATCTTCTTTTTCTGCTTTCCACTCTTCAGCTTTCTTCTCCCATTCCATTTTGACCTTATTGAACTCTTTGTTTATTTTCGTAAGCTCCGCCTTCAATTCACTGTGTTTCTCATTGAATTCTGCTTTTATCTCGGTCTTTAATTCATCTAACTTCTGTATTATTACCTCCATATCTGTAACTTGTATTTCTGTTGTAAGTTTTTCTTCTTTATGATACCTCTTCTGTATTGTGTCTTCTTTTTTTTGGCGATCTTTGTATTTTTACACTCTTTTGGAATGCTATCTGATCTGCTTCCCACTTATCGAACTCCTCCGGATCTTCCAGACTACTTTCCCGGTTATTACACTTCTTTCTTATTATTCATGTATTTGCGTTTTTCTACACTCTCTGATCCTACACACCGCCGTGATTACTTTATACTGGCCGCGATACTCTCTGTACGACACGCCCTTCTTTACGGTAGCGCGTCCCACACACTGTAATGACCTTCTAGTCTTTTGTTTATTTTTATTTGTTGTGTATACAGTTCTTATCGTTCACCAGTTTATCACGGAGTTCAGCCGCGGCGCCTGACCTCGACCGCTTACCCGCGATTTGCCGCGCGATGCATCGTTTCACGCCGCTCAATTTGTTAACACCTAGTATACTCGAGGAAATTACTATATTGTTTTTTAGTTTTTTGCCTTAGATATCCACGCACTTTTGTTCCCTATTTTTCTACTAGTAATTACACTGCTTGCACTTGTCACTGCTTCGTGAAAAATATTTATATGTGGGATAGAGCCCGTAAAACGAGTAAATTTATCGCCACTAAACACTTTCACGTCCATTTCCCGTGGTCACTTTGAATAGAATAGTAATAGAACTAATTCAAGCAAAAAAGGAGTTCTTCTAGGTCATCTAGAAACACCATTTAACCAGTGCCTAGATATGAGCGCAATATTCGAATAATAGAAAAAGGCTAATGCTGTGTAATTTATAAGAAAGAAAATAAAAAGGACCTAAAAACTATCAATCGATCTCGTTGTTATGACACATGCATAATCTAAACGAATTTCAAACTTCGGAACAGGCAGGTTTTAGTGGGGGGTATAGCATCTTGGGTCACATACACACTATAAGAGAAGCTATGGAACAAGCTCACAAATATATCAAACCCTTCTACCTAGCCTTCATCAAGTTTGAAAGAGCGTTTAACACGGTGCAAACGTGGGCGCTGGTCAATGCATTAAAAAATGCAGGATCGATTGCAGATATATAAGATAGATATAAGATAGATTTAATCAAGAAAATATACGAAAACACAACAGTGACATTCCAAATATTCGAAAAGATGAATCCGATAAAAGTAATAAGGGAATTAGACAAGGGGATAGCATCTCTCTAAAGCACTTTACTAATTTATTAGAAGATGTCTTAAAGCCTTGAAAAGGAATAAATTAGAAATTAATACCAATGGAAAATAGCTGTCTAACTTACGATTCGCTGACGATATCGTTTTATTAGCAAATAACATAGATAAGGCGAAAAAACTGTAAGTTACGCAAAGAAGAAGGGAAAAATCGATGTTGGGTGTGCGACTGCAGGATAGAAAATAAATCGAATGGATTGGAGATAAAACCAAAGGTAAGGATGTGGCACGACGCATTGCAAACTTGAAATGGCAATGGGCAAGTTATCTTATGGGGCGAGAAGACGAGAGGTGGAGCAAACAGGCAAACAAAGTGGAACCAAGGAAAAGAAGAAGTGAACGAGGAAGAGCAAGTACCAGATGGAGAGACGACATCAATAAGGTTGCAGGAATACAACGGATGGGAGCGCCGGCGGATCGAATGGCATGGAGACAGCTTGGGGAGGCGTATGTCTAGAGATGAAGTTTTCCATTGAATTTTGATTATAGCATTCAAAGCTTTAAATCTTCTGTTTTCTAGTTCACCGATTATACTATCTAGCTGAGAGAAATTGTTCAACATTTGGCAGTTTCCTTCATTGGTCTTTTCCTTTTATCTTTGTATGTATGCCATAAACATATAGTTTTTTCTCTTAGTGTTATGGCTACACTACGATAGGTATTATTATCTACTGTATTATTTTTAATATTTGCTTTGTTGACTCTTTTTGTAGTAAATTTATCTTTTTGTACTTCTTCTATGAGAAGTTTAAAGAACTTCTTATGTTCTTTAACCCCTTCCACTATTATTAGAGGTGGCGGTTGTATCTTTTTAACTTTATCTGCAATTGTGACCCGTTGAGAACTACTCTTTTAGTAGTACTCACCTTTAATAGTTTTCCGCTTAGCTGATTAACTTGTGATTCAAGCTTACTTATATGTGTAAGCGTATTATTTAATTGTATTTTTTTTGTTGCTTTTCTGCCAGTCGGTGTATAATAATTAATAATTTTGTAAACGTTTAAAGTTTTTCTGGGACAGTTTATTATTTTGACGCTCTAAGAATGGTTTATTTAATGTAGTCGGCTGTATTCCACTAGACATTGCTATAATATTTAAATTGTATTTTCTATTTAAATCCCAATATCACAGTACCCCACTCGTGGTCACAGCCACAGTCACCCTCTGATATGTGAAGTTTGAACATTATTATCACACACACTTGTTTGGAAGGCGAAGTGAATAGTAGAATAAGTGCGGCAACTAGACTAATTGGGGCTCGAACCTGTCCGTTCAGAATGAAAAAGAAAGTATGCAAGAAAACTAAAATTAAAGTGTTTAATGCAGTGTTCGTACTTACATTAATTCACGGCTGTAAATTCTGGGTTCGACAAAATGGCAAGATTCAAGACTGCGAAATGCAATGTTTAAGGAAAGTGGCTGGAGTTAAGAGATTAAACAAAATACGAAACGACAAGATAAGAAACAGCTTAGAGGTAGAACAGACACAAACAAAAATCGAAAAACAGCAACTTAGATGGTTCAGACACCATGTAAGAATAGCAACAGATAGGGAAATGGGTTCGGATAAAAAGCGAACAAAAGGGAGACAAAAGAAAACATGGAACGGAGTGGTAGCAGAAATAGTGCAGAAAAAAGAAGTGGCTGGAGATACACTCTGACATCAGCAAAGGAGAGGAAGAGGTGGAAGATGTTCTGCAAGTAAGACCCACCCAACAACCTTCGATACCCACCGGGTAAAGAGGGAACAGATGAAGTAAGTGAGTGTCGCACCCACTTACATCCGTCCTCGACATCACAGATTAAATTACAAAAAAAAAACTACAAAAAATATTTGGACCGGGTAAATTGCTATTTATTAATTAGATAAAGAACTAAATAATAATATTTTTACAATGTCTTTCTTCGCCCTTGATCATGACTTCCAGACGTTTCAAACGTGATCAATAAGTTTGTGTCCTTTTTCCTTTTCTATTGAGTTAATGGCAACTTTAATGAGCATTTTAAGGCTGCAGATGTTTTTTATTATTCCTTGACGTGGATGATAAGCATTTTTTTGGCTAAACCACACAGTGAATAGTCACAGGTGTTGAAATCGGGAGAATATGGTGGCCAATTAATTTCGCCGGCTGTCTTAGTCTTTGCATCCAAGGCAATGGTATACGCGCCAGACACGTGATCTAGTACCATATCTTTTCAACGAACTTAAAAAGTTCGTTACTGAATTCTATATGTCTGTCGGTCTGTCTGTCTGTCTGTCGCTGTCACAAAATTATGGATTTTTTAAAATTTTAAAATGGATTCTTATAGGAATATTCGAGATATTCGACTTCGAATTTCGGGAAATTTTTCGACATTACGATTTTAAATGTGATTCTTATAGGAAATTTTACGCTGAATTCGAAAATGAAGTCGAAAAAATTCTATGTCGAGTAATTTTCGAGGTATTCGATTTCGAATTTTTAAGTTCGTTCTGGGATTGCTTACAGAGCAATCTCTTCGCCGGTCTCATGTTTTTAATCAATTTCGTTTGATTTGCTCATTTGCTTAAAGTTGTCGCAAAAGTAAGTACCTAAATTATTGCTTTATCGCTGAATAGTTGAGGTACTTAAATTTTGCAAGCGTAAAGGCCCAAGTCTTCGTTCATTAGTTTTTGAAAAAACCTTCTCTTAAATTCAGTATACTTCGAAGCGTATTTCTGCGATAAACACCGTTGCTTCTACGAGTTTTCAAACTCCTTCAATATTATTACCAGTTCTTATTGATATTGATCGATCGGCTTTTTATTTTCTGTCATTTTGGACACCACCCATGTTAACGATTTTTCGGCCAGTCCATGAAATTTAGTAAAAAATTTTATTTATTCTATAATGTTAAAAATTAAAAAAATTCAACATAGATGACAAATATTGTAAATACCTTTTTACTGTTCTCGAGTCCAATGTTGACTTTTGGTCTACTTCTCGTTTCCACTTTCTGACAATTTCACTCGCATCCTTTCCACAGCTATAACAGTATGCAATACACAGTAAATGCCGATGCAATTTTGAAATTGATTCCATACGGCTTACATCAAGCAGACTATAAACAACAACTTATTATTATTTGATTGACGATTCGGTGGCATTGGTGTATCGTTGACTGGGCTTTACGAAAGCCGAACTGACAGGGTGGGATTATCTGGTTAAGATTTAGTGTTTGTTTTATTCTTTTCAGTAGGAGTCTATCAAAAACCTTAGACATTAAGGGTAAAAGGCTTATAGGTCTATAGGAACATGGATGGTTAGATGGTTTGCCAGGCCTTGCAATCATAGTAATCCGAGCATACATCCATAGTAATGGAAAGTAGCTTAACCTCATTATACTATTAAATATGGTGGTAAGAAGAACCAGTGCTTTCCTTGGAAGATGCTGCAGAAATTCTCCTCCAATCATATCATAGCCAGGGGCTTTTTTGGTTTTCGTAAATTTAATTTTCTGAAGGACTTTTGATGGAAAGAAGGGTTTTGTTAGCAGCGAAAGCTGGTATTGATAAGTCTAGAACCCCAGGTTGTATTTTTCGCATTCCAGTCCCCTCCTACCATAAATTTGTTGCCTAGGGATCTGAGAAAATTTTCATATTCATCAGACAAAATGGCATGCCTTAGCGTTCTGTATACGGCTGATATAACAAATGAGTAGGGAAAGGCTTTAACTTTTATGGCTGCATCTTGTATTTTTTTTGTTAGATAAGGATGTATTTCATTGTGGATAATCGTATTTTTAATTATCACAGTTGATCCGCTATGAGCCTTCCTTTCAGGGTCATGATATAATATACAGTATAATACGGTATTTTAATTACTGTCCTTCTTGTTGCGTGAGTTTCTGATATAAGTAGTATATCAATTTGTTGTAATTGTAGAAAAGTTATCATTTCAAGAATATGATTAGAGATACCATTGTCGTTCCACAAAGCGATGTGCAGTGAAGTAGCCATTTTTACGCTACTTTGTTAATCACGGTGGAAAGCATGTTAAATATCATGATTTTCTGACTTATTAGTTAGGAAACATATTTTTGAATTTGTAAGTACTTCGTTCGTGTTAAGTTGCTGTTGGTCTTGAGCATTGTTAACTACCTTTTGTGTAAGTCTTTGGTTAGGAGGAGCTTGTTGGAGGCGAGGTGTATTTGCTATTCCTCTAAACGGTGCGTTCCTGGATCTTTGAAGGTCTTGGTAAACTGTACAGCCTTTATAATTGGCAGGATGATCTCCACCACATAGGGCGCACTTAGCTGGAATACTGCGGCCTTTTGTGCAAATTGTCGTTTTGTGTATACCGCCACATTTTACACAGACAAAAGGTTTATTGCAGTAAGACTTTGTGTGCCCATAGTCTTAGCATCTTAGACATTGAAGGATAATGTTCTTCTTTTTAACAGGTTTTACCGATACAACCATATTCCCGATGTGCTTTATATCAAAGACATTTTTATTTTCATTTGGTTCAAGATCAATCATGAATAGGGGGAGAAGTTGTTTGGTTACCCTATGGCGCATATTTATTATATTGCGCACTGTATGAGCTAGTTTAGCTAGCTCATTCTTTATGATTTCTACTTGTACAGAATGGTGCAGCTTCCGAATAGCAACTCTGTAAGTTCTTTCTTCTTTTAATTGAAGTGTGGTATATTATATTTTCCTCTTTTAGATGCCTTGACAGCTTTCTGTAGGGTTCAGCGGTAAAAGTATTGATTTTGATCGTATTATTTAATGTTGCTGACGTATAATATTGTCCTTTCTCGATGGTTTTAGTGACATTTTTAATAATTTTATCATAATTAGTCACTCCATGGATAAATATTGGTAGAGGTTTTGTAATTTTGATTTATTGATTATCATTATTGTGTTTGTTTTTCGTTTGTGCAAGAATTCCGTATCTGTTCTCGTTTTTTAGCGTCTTCTATTCGTGTTTGAGGTGGACGGACTGATTTTGCCTTTGTCAGTAGCTGTTTCATCTGCAGTCGATTCCTCTTTGTCGTTCATATCCGTATCTGTTAGTGTCATTGCCTGTTTTATTGTATTGGTCACTTTCGTTGGTTTTCATTGCCGGAATGGGTAGGGTTGTATTTGGGTTCATTGCAAAAGGGGGTGTCATTATTGTTTAGTTATGGGTTATATGGGGGTATTGATGGTTAAGATAACTTTGCGGTTGAGAAGTAGGGTATCCTTGAAGACCAGGGATATTGAAAGTAAAGCCTTAATTTTCAGGAGCGAATTGATTATTTACGGTTGTTGTTCCTGGTGGGCCAAGGCCATAATTGTTTCCTACTGGAAACATAGTTATGTTGTATTTACACGCAATAAATAAACTAAACTAATAAAATAAGTGAAAGTTGTTTGTACGTACAATTTTGTCAAGCGTGTCGCATTGTTATCGGATTCACCGCTCGTACTCGACTTTAGATCCAGATAAATAAATAAAATAGCTAGTTGGAAATAAGAACAAGCTCTTTCACTAAATGTTTTCTATAATCAATATTGTTGTAAGGTATGAAAGTCTTAAAAATAAAAAAAAACTAATAAAATTAAAGCTTTTGCAATGTTAATATACCTCAGAATTCTAAAGATTACATGAATAGCCGAAATATGTAATAATGATGTACTGAGAGGAACAAACACAGAAAAAAACTAATAAAATACCTCAAAAGGAGAAGAACCCTATTTTGAATGTATTTTTAAAAACTTTTGCAAAACTATTGGACAAGACGTGAATGTCAAATCTGCATAATATTTGCAATCAGACAAAACTAATTGTAAGCCAATCATGTGGAATAGTCGAAAACAGAGATCAATTTAGTCAAGTGGTGATCAATCACCAAAGACAAAAGAGCACACAAAAATAATAAGTAGGCAATCGATTAACAAGAATCTGCTGA
Source organism: Sinelater perroti (assembly GCA_036346155.1). Taxonomy (NCBI): domain Eukaryota; kingdom Metazoa; phylum Arthropoda; class Insecta; order Coleoptera; family Elateridae; genus Sinelater; species Sinelater perroti. The sequence continues at coordinate 408,877 of JARFIY010000356.1, read as the reverse complement.
GCATATTTATGTTGTGCGAAGTATACATCTACCCCTACTTTCCTTAATTTAAACTTTTTATATTTGTTAATAAATAAGTTAAGTAAATGCATCTACTTTGAAGAAATATTTTGTTTTAATTATAGATAATTATTGAACTGTAAATTTCGCAAATAATCTGACGTCCTAATAAAGAATTTTGAAGAAGCAGTACAAAAACCTGTACCTGAAAGATATTCAATAAATTTTGAAATAACACTAAATTTTCCATGCAAGAATTAAAATTATTTGTATGTTTGATATTCAAACAATTATACATCATTATCTAACTACATATAGATTAGATTAAACCTTCCCGACCAGGTACTCACTTCAACACAACTTTAATTAAAACGCCTAACAATGAACAACCATGTTGACATTTGTTCAGTGTCAGATTACAATATTAAAATAAAACTCAGTCAGCCTCTATAAGCAACCCTTGCTTTGTTAGCCGCAACGCAGTTTTTGCTAATTAAAAGGGATTTCATAATTCGTAAGTGCTGCGCAGAGCCGAAATTCGTATTACTTTCGGTCCCCGCTCATTCCCCCGAATTGCCTTGAGGCAAGCTTTCGCCCGCTACATTTTTATAATCCACTCAAAATCCGTCCTTACCTTGAAATGAAATTGCTCCCGCCCGGCTAGAGGAGCGCGGTCTCCTAGGCTGCATTAAGCACAACAGGAATTAATTTCCGCAACAATCGGAAAGAGCGAGGACCTGCAGCGTCTTCCAGGCGCAGTTTAATCTCAAATGATTCCATTATACTGGAGATAGGGTCCCCGGGGGATTCAAAATGTATCTCGATGTGCAGTGCAGGTAGGGCAGCATGAAGCGCGTTTTGGGGCATTTGGAACAAGCAGAATAAATGTTGCAAATCATGTTATGGTTGCCAATACAAACAGGGCTTTTGAATCTGAAAGCGGGTCGATGTCTCTCTAAGGAAAGGGATGGTGAGCGGATCAGCCGCTTTGTAAAAGGAACCCTTAAATCAATTTTTTTTTGTGCTATAGCGATCCAGCGCTTTCTGGAATTTATAAAATGACAATAATTTATTACGGGGGATTTTTTCTAAGGAGGATTTTAACCTAAGTATATATACGTATATATTTATATATATATATATATATATATATATATATATATATATATATATATATATATATATATATATTCAACATCAAACGCATATATATTCTTAGATAGGAATTTGCTCTTCCTTTTGTAATTCTTCTTGACTGGGTAGTTGTAAAATTTCAGTTTAATTAAGTATTTACATGTCGTTTAATTACATTACTCTAAATGATTTTATTTCTGTGATTTGACATAAACACAATTTAAATATTATATATGTAACAGGCCTTTGTAGCCGTTACGGGGACAAGATTGTAAAATACAATTTATTTAATTAAAACAGTCTATTGTGTCTATTAGCCTTTATATTCTATAGTGACATATCGGACAGAGTCTACTCTTTTTAAGTACGCAATGTGACCTTAAAAAATAAGAGTATATTGATCTCAAATTAGGACTATGGAGAATTCAATTCATCGACCCCCCGCTGTTGATCTATCAGATAGGAAATTAATGTGCTGTACTAAAATAACCTTAATAGACAATTTGTAGCATTATAGTATGTTGCTTATAATAATAAAGTAATATTCACTTTTTTTACTCGACAAGAGAATGCTCCACAATTTAATTCACGCAATTTTACAACGCCTGATATCTACATGTTCACTTGATTGTTACTGACCGGCATTATTTTGTAAATTTATTTTGTTTATATTAAATTTTATATATAACATAATATAAATAAATAAATTAAATTAAATCTTATAAAACTACCGAAAAAGCAATAACAATATTAACTACTATTTACAATAGTATGATAGACTCACCTATTTCCCCATTTCTTAAAAATTTGCCCAGATCACATTAGTACCTAAATCTGGTAAACCACCTAATTCAACTTCTTCACACCGTCCTATAAGCCTGCTTCCCCTGCTATCTAAAATATTTGAAAGATTACTACCTAAGAGACTGGAAATTGATATTAACCTAAACATCAATTCGGATTCAGAGAACGACACTCCACAATTCACCAGTGTTACAGAATCGTTAACGAGATCATAAGAAGTCTGGAAGAAAAAAAAAGGTTTGCGTCGCACCATTTTTAGATATTCCTCAAGCTTTTGACAGTGTATAGCATAAAGGTCTTTTATTTAAGCTAAAACAAGTCCTTCCCATCTACTATTATTTCATCCTAAAGTCCTATCTCAGGGATCGCTTTTTCCAAATTAAATTAAATAATGATGTTTTTACAATCCACCCAATTGAGTCATGAGTACCACAGGGTAGTGTTCTAGGACCATTCTTGTACCTTGTACTTACGGCGGACATACCAACTACTGATAGCACAACCTTTGCCACTTTTGCAGACGGTACTGCGATCCTGTCAGTCAACAATGATCCTCAACTAGTTGCCGATTGTGTGCAAACTCATCTAGACCGACTTGAAGAATGGTTTAGGTTCTGGTGTATCAAAGTAAATGCGGCTAAGTCAACACAGATATATTTGAAAACCAGACAAATCGACTGCCCAAATGTCTCCATTAACAATACCCAGCTACCTGTCCAAAACGAGGTCGAATACCTAGGACTAATACTAGACTCTAAACTCATATGGCGGCCACACTTAATATCTAGAATCATATAAACAGCAAGATTCGACAAATGTATTGATTACTTGGTCGTAAATCTAAATTGAAAATAGAGGCAGTAAATAGCCTTCTATATAAATGTATTATACGATACCCATAGCTAAGGACCAAAGATGGGATTCAGCTGTAAATAGCGCTCTCGTGTGCATGACACGTACGGCCCGCTTCAAATGGTCCGTAAACCGATAAGGCTCACAATCGTCCCTTCAATCGGCCAGCGCATGATTCTAAGCGATGGGGCTACCGATATCCACCGCAATAAAACCAATCGCTCACCTGAATCGGACTTCGGCTTCGGCTTCGTGGCGATGGTTTCACGATGGCGACCAATGATGCAGCTGTCTTCACTGTATGTTCCGTTAAATGCTCCGTACGAGTCATGCGGTACATATAAGGGGTTAACCGACCATAATGGCAATGAACGTATATGCGGGGTACCTAGCAAGACCGAATTGGCGACGCTGCGGAGCGTGAATTTGCGTGTTACAGACACGACTGAAGCGAGCAGATTAGCTTGAGTATCGAAAGCCCCAAAATACTTCTATATAAATGTATTAAAACCCATCTGGACATAGGGATTCAGCTTGGTGCATGAAGGCCTCAAATTCAAAATTATACAACAACTGGTTCAAAATCCTACGCATGATTCTAAATGCGTTTGGTATATAAGCAAAAAACCATTCACGATGACAGCATTCTACAGTTGATGAAGGAAAAAGATTCAGCACTTATTTTCGCAATTCCCAGAGCATCACAATGAGAGGTTAACCACCTAATGAATGAACTAGCGTCTACAGACTGAAGAGGAAACCCACTGATCTACAAAATGTAAGTTACTTGAGTATCTACTTATATTACCTTTGTCATACATAAATCATATACGAGAGTCGCTGGATCACTCTCATGTTACCTATTAATTATCCTATTTACTAAGTATTCTCATAGAACAGATTGTAAATTTCTAAATAAACAAAAAAATTTATATTAAATTTGTATTTATGTTAACAACAAAGGCCTATTACTTAACAGGAAACTTCCATGCATCAACCATAATTAATATACGTAAACAAACCAATAATTTTATGCATTAATTTATGTATACAACAAACATAGTCAAACATTACTCACCGTATTCATTTTATGCAAATAACAGCTTACAAGCTATGCTTCTAATACCGTGAAATTAAAATGCAAGAAATACATAATAGCAAATCCAAAACAAGTTTGCCTTAATGGCAAGTATTAAAATATAAAGAGAGGGAGAGAGGTGTTTGACCTTTAAAAGCACATTTAAAACACAATATAGTTCTAAAACACTAGCAAAAATAATGTTACAACAAACAACAATGCCTGTAAGGTATACCGCAAACTGCCTATTAAAATAAAGAAAAGGCTATTTCAGAGTTGTCACAGAGGCCTTCATTTAACAGTAGATTCTAAATTAATAAAAAAAAACTGAAAGAAAAAGGGCATATTGCATGTAATCTAATAAATGTCAGACATATAGTAAACAAATCATCTTTTTATAGCTTTGTGAATCTTGAGCATAAGAGAAATAATAAGGCGATATATGAACGAAAATCTTTATTGGATATGATAACTACTCCCAAACTACCAAATAAAAAACACATTAATAAATATACTTGTTACCAAAAAGAAAACACGTGCTTGCGATAAATGCGGTGGTGACTACAATACAACGAAATATAATAACTCCAAAAACAGGCCGCTTAGAGTGCATTAGTGCGGTAGTCCCTAAGTTTACAAAAGATGCTGAAATGACTAACAATAGTAGTCTTTAAGAGAAAATATTAACACTACAACTAGAATGAAAGTGCGAATAACTCACTACAATGCCAGACTCATACAATATTATTCATAATTAAAATTATAAAGGAAATAACATCACTGTTCTGATTCTTAAAAAAAATCGAAACTATGTCCATCCAGTTAATACAGAGGAATTATAATGCTCAACCTTCTTACAAATCTGATAAATAAATTGTTAATAAAAGATATAATAAGAGTAACTGCATGCAACGCAAACATCGCCTGAAAAAAAGCTTTCTTCAATACCAAAAATTGATATATTTTTTTATATTCCAAGCTTCAGTAATTATAATTTTAGAATTTACTATTCCTGTCACCTTGATAATACAGTTCACGCCAAAACAGCAGTAAAGATTATAAATAAAATATTAGATTAGGCAATCATGCAAGTGTGACATTCCATTTTAGTTTACTCCGATAAATAAGTTTATTGAGTAGATAAATTATAAAAAATAGAAATATTGATTAGAGAGTTGCTACAACGAGCAGAAAAAGGAAGAGAAAGCTCATAATCTCCACATATTTAAGGTTATGAGGACTAGCAATAAAGCAATGAAAGGATAATTTCATGCAATAACAGAGATAAAAGCAGCTAAATAAATTTCAAGGCTCTGGAATTCTTATTTAGTCGACTTTGAGAGAGCCGCATAAATATAAAATAAGAAATTTACAATATAAAGAAAAAATACGGACGAGGGAAAAAGAAAGATGAATTACTTAATAAGTCCAAAAGAATTGGATACCAAGGACAATGTAAGAGATAAAATAAAAATGATGATAGATTTAATGATAGGCGGGTCAAAAAAATGAAATTAAGAACAGCACAATAATAACAAAGAGACAAGAAGATTACAAGAAGAGATTAGAAAACTTAGGGTTGAACAAAGAGGTTTAAAAAGGAGATAAATGAACTAAAGTGTACCAATGAAAAGGCTAAAAACAATTGATGGAGTAAAACAGGAAGTGGCAATAGCAAATGCGAGAATAGAAAAATTAGAAGGAGAAAAGAGGAGAAAAACATAGTTATCCAAAGAATAAAAATGAAATCAACTAATCCAAAAATGTTACAAAAAGAAATAAAAGGTTTATGGAAAGGGAATTGGGTGTAACACTAAAAGAGAAACTGCAAGAAAACTTGGAGAAAAACTTGTTTGGTAGAATTAAATAGTAAAGGGGATAAGAGTACGGTGATAAAGAGTAAACTGCAAAACTCCGGAAGAAAAGTGTATATAAACGACAATCTCACATTAAGTGATAGAAAGACATAAGCAATAATACGGAAACTAGCTAAAGAAGAATCAGCAAAAGAAAAACCAGTTAAAATAAAATACCAGAAATTTATAAGCGACGTTGAAATCTGGACTTGGAACAAAGAATACCAAACACTGAAGAAGTGCTACAATGAACAAAGTAAACCAGTCGAAGAAACACTAAAAAACGATTGGAAGAAAAATTTATAGGACGGAATAATAGGAAAACGCAATAAAAATGGGGGGGAAATGAGAGTAAATGACAGAGTATAAGAACATAGCATATCAAGAGCCCAAATGGCAAGAAAAAGGAACTAATTCGAGAAATTAAGAATTATAAAATGAAAATACCAGTAATTACAAATACGAAAAAGAAAGAGACAGAAGAAATGACTGTGGAAGAATATGGTTTATTTTATAGTAGAGTAGAAATGAATAAACAACCTGAAGCAGTGGTAAGCTAAGTGTGATAAGCCCGAAGTACATGAAAAAACTAGGTGAGCGGAAAGCAGTGAGTAAAAAAATTAGGAAAGTAACATCTGCACAAAGTAACACTAAGAAAATGGATGTAATAGTGATATATGGACCGGGTGAAAATTATAGTGGACAATCTTATTATAATTATCGGTGATTTCAATGGCATACTAGCGAATGACACTAGAAAAACAGAGTGTTTGCCAGTTATGGAGAGGAAACAATAAACCTAAATAGCAATAAACTAACAGATTTTTTTATTCAGAACGGGTTGGTGATACAAAACTTCTACTTCAACTTAAAGACTACTAAAACACACTAGGGAAGAACCAGAGAGGGACGAAAGATCTATTATAAATTATGTTATTACAAAGAAAGCAAACAGAAAGATCATACAGGATGTAAGAGTATATAGGGGTACCGAATTATCGACAGATCACTACCTGCTAGCAGCAATAATGGAAAATAACGAGAAAAGAGAGTCTGAGAGGGTAGCACGTAAACTCAACAAATATAAGATAAAAACTATCAAAATATATAAACTGCAAGAACACTAGATAAGAGAGGTGTATGTAAAATGGATATTAAAGGAGACACAAGGTCCGGTTACGGTAGTGGGGACACATGAAAAGAGTACCTGAAGTAAGGCGAGTTAGACCAGTATAAAAAGTAAAGACTACTAGCAGAAGAAAGAGAGACAGACCAGGCATGACGTGGAATAAAGATGTAGAAACTTACTGAAAAGCAATAGAATTCTTTAGATTGCCAGAGATAAGTTGCCTGTAGGAAGACGAAGAATGGGAAGACCTAGGAAGAGGTGTGATAACCTCAAAGCAGAATAACAGAAAGACCCAATCGAAGAAGTAACAGGCGTTAGCCTATAATAGAAGAATGAAGAAGAAGAAGAAGTATTTATGCGATCGTCAGTTTAGAACCAAAGTGAATGCTAAAGTCTCAGGTTTGTTCCTAATAAAATCTGAATTACCACAATGTAGCATTTGGGGTCCCTCGCTTGATCTGTTGTACACAGCTAACGTACCTACACCAGATGCCCTAATCTGAACTTTGCTGGCGAAACAGCAATCTTTGATGCTCATGAAAATCCTGTAACCCTATTTTCCTACCTTCATACTTTCAGGATAATTTGAATATTCTGCACGACCGAACTAAAAGTTTTAGAATTAACATTAATGACTACTGCTACTTTTTTGTATATTTGTTCTCTTAGCTCTTTTGGTATTTTTTTATTTCTAAAAAAGTTATATTTAATACTGATATATAGTTTTCATGCCGCTCTTTTCTTTCCTTTATTTTCTTGTCTATTCTCTCATCTTGTGTAATTACGAATTCTAGGTATTTGTATCTATCTATTCACTTATTCCAATTCTCCTACTTCCAATCGTATTGTGTATTTTATTTATTCTCTATTTATAACCAATTTTTTTGGTGCTGTTCATTTCTATTTTAATATTTCTTAGCTACCTTTGTCTTCTTCTTCATGTGCGTTATCCGTTCCGGGTGTTCGCGATCAATATGGCAATCTTAACTTTGCTGACGGCTGTTCGAAAGAGGTCTGCCGTTGTCATTAAGAACCAAGATCTTAAATTCCTTAGCCAGGAGATGCGCCTGCGTCCGGGTCTTTTTCCTAGCACTTTACCTTGTAGTATCCGTTGGAGCATCCCATAACGTTGTTCATTCCTCATAATATGTCCGAAATACTGTAACTTTCTGATTTTTATAGTTTTTACGATTTCAGTTGTTTTATTCATTCTTAGTAGTACTTCAGCATTCGTCACATGGTCGACCCAAGATATTCTCAATATTCTCCTGTACGTCCACATCTCAAAGGCCTCAAGTTTCTTCATTGATGCTTCCGTCAGCGTCCAAGTCTCAGCTCCATATAACAGGACAGAGAACACATAACATTTTAATAGTCAAATTTTTGTATTCAAGTTTAGATCTCGAGACTTAAACACTTTCTGCACGTTTACAAATGGTGATCTGACTTTCTCAATCCTGCACTTTATTTCTTTAGAGTTGTCCCATTGACTATTTATCGGTGTACCTAGGTAATTTATTGATGTTACTTTTTCAATTGGTTGAGAGTTAACTATTAAGGGTTCGGGTGGAATTGTATTCTTACTGATAACCATGTATTTTGTTTTTTGTATATTCATTTCAAGTCCGTATCGTCGACTGACCATTTCAATGTTTGACATGAGTTCTTTTAAACCTTCGAAGCTGTCCGCAAATGTAATCGCATCGTCCGCATATCTAATGTTATTCATTCTAGTTCCGTTTAATAATATACCAGCATCTATACCTTGCAGAGATTCGTTAAATATTTGCTCAGAATAAATGTTGAATAACACATCCCTGTCGCACGCCTCGTCTTATCTCTATCTCGTCTGAATTATTTCCATCTATTGTAATGTATGCAGATTGATTCCAATAGAGGTTAGTTATGATTTGAAGATCTTTGTCATCTATCCCAATTTTTTCCAAAACATTAATAAGTTTATCATGCTCAACTCTATCAAATGCAACGTTGAAACATAACTTGTACAGAAAAGAGAGCTTCCCTAGTGCTCAAGGCGTTACGGAATCCGAATTGAGTTTTACTTAGTTGTTCTTCACAGAGCTTATATATTCGTCTATGTATTATTTTTAAAAAGATTTTAAGAAGGTGTGACAATGCTAATCGTACGGTAATCGGCACAGTATTTCGCGCTTGGTTTTTTTGGTATGGCAATGAAAGTTGATTTGAGCCATTCTCTGGGTATTTTTCCTGAGTCATATATTTGATTAAAGATGCTTGTTACCATGTTATAGCATCATCGTCAAAAAGTTTTAAAATTTTCGATTGGATTCCATCCGGGCCTGCCATTTTTCCATCTTTCATAATATTTATTGTTGCACGTACTTCGTCCTTTGTTATATATGGTCCAGTTACACATGCTATTTGTTTCGGATCACCCCTCTGTTCGTCCTCGAAAAGTTTTGTAATATAGTATTTCCATTGTTCTATTTTTGCTTCTTTGTCTATAATGATATTTCCTTCCTCGTCTATCAATTGTCCAACTGATTTGCGTTTGACCATACCTGCCGCTTCTTTTACCTTACGATGCGTGTTAAAATGGTTGTGTTTCTTTTCTAATTCCTCAATTTCCTTACATTGTTCCTCTAACCACTTTCTTTTAACTATTCTTATTTCTTTCCAGATATTTTTTTGTATTTATCTATATTTTTCTATGTTGGTTCTCTTATATCTTCTGCTCTCGTCCATCATATACAGAATCTCGTCGGTCATCCATTGATGTTTTTTAGGCTTAGTCGGTTTCAAATGGTCTTTGTAAATTTTTTCTATTGTTGTTCTGAATTCTGCCAGCTTTACTTCAAAATTGTTACTGGTATCTATATTCGCAATCTCTTTCTTCAATGTAGCTGCTACTTGGATTTTGATGTTGTTGTCTTTTAATTTCGTCGTGTCGTATTGTTGTTTACGATTGTTTTTCTCTACTTTCTTCAGTCTTACGTTTATTTTGGCTACCAGGGTGTTATGGTCAGATCCTATGTCAGCACTTGGGTAAGTTTTCACTGATTGTATGATATTCCTGAATAGCTACATTTGTAATATTTTTAAATTTTTGTTAATCCTTTGTTGACCTCACTATTATTATTTTATGTTCCCTATTTCCAGCTTACTACTTGGTATCTTGTTGGTATCTTTTTTTACTTTTTTATAGCTTTTTAATTAATAAAGAGAATAGTCCTGTAGCCTTTTTAAACATTTTCGATTCTTCATGTCATGCTCATGGTATAGGCATTGTACACTTATGACTGTCTTTGGTTGTACTTCTCGTTCTATTAGTACTTTCAAGTGTCTCTCCTGATGACTCTGTCAAAAGATTTCTTTAGGTCTATGAAGCACAGATGTAGGTTACCTCCTTTTTTAATTGTTTTTTTCACTTAGTTATCTTATTATATAGGTGGCGTCCTGCACCCCTCTATTTGGTCTAAAACCATATTGACGATTTACCAGCGTTTTTTCTGCTTGCGTCTTAACTGTCTCTTTCCATAATTATGGCAAATATATTTTCAATAGTTTAATTTCCGCGTATTTCTAACAATTCTCTATATCACCTATCTTGTATATTGGGATTATTATCTCTATTCGTCAATGTTCTGTTGCTCGTTCACTTCTCACTACTTTATTAAATAGATCTCTTATAAAATCTCTGGCTTCTTTTGATGTTGGTTTTATTATCTCTGTGGTTATTTGATCATACCGCGAGGCTTTTTATACTTTTGCCTTTAGTACTGCTTCTTTTATTTCCTCTTTCTTGCGTCTGGTTTTGGTCCTGTTTATCCTTAATTATTTTTTTGTATTTCTGTTCCTTGCTATCTTTTTCTTCCAATAGTTTCTTATAATATTGATGCTATTTTCAATTATTTATTCCTCTTTTATTATTATATTTTTATTTTTGTCCTTGATATTAATTAGTGCCATTGTTGTTCCTTTCCACTAATGAAACCATGCAAGGAAATACTCTGTGAAAGGAAACAAATAATAAAACACGAGTGGATGACAACAGAAATACTTCACCTCATGGATACAAGAAGGAGTCATAAAAATAACAACACGGAATATAAGAAAATTTAAAAACAAATACGTACAGAGATAAGGGAAGCAAAAGGAAAATGGTATAAAAGTAAATGCGAGGAAATAGAACAATTACAATTAAAATACGATAACTTCAATATACACAAGACAATAAAAGAGCTCGCAGGAATACAGAAACATAAGAAAGCAAGTGTGTTAATGAACAAACATGGAAGAATAATTACAAATACCGAAGAAAAATTAGACGAGTGGAAAGATTATATCGAAGAATTATTTACAGACGACAGGCATAGAAATATAGTAGAAAATCAACAAGACCACAACGGGCTAGAAATAACCAAAGAAGAAACAAAGTACGCCATTAAAGAAATAAAATCTGGAAAAGCACCAGGCCCAGACGAATTGACATCATAAATAATTAAATTGGTCGAGGAAACAAACCTTAACATCATACAAGAATTATTCAACACCATATATTCAACAGGTGTAATACCGAATGACTGGCTAGTATCGACCTTCGTAACCTTCACCAAAAAACCGAATACAAAATTGTGTACAGACCATCGTACAATCAGTCTTATTAGTCATACTCTGAAAATCTTTTTGAAAATTATACATCGCAGAATATACAAAAAGTTGGAACAAGATATCAGTGAAACACAGTTTGGTTTCAGAGACGGACTTGGAACAAGAGAAGCCTTGTTTGCAATAAACATTTTAATACAACGTTGTCTGGATATGAATAAAGACCTATCTATTTGTTTTATTGATTTCAACAAAGCCTTCGACAAAGTAAGCCACGAACAACTAATTAAATTACTGCAAGAAAAGAATATAGACATTCAAGACATCAGAATCATTAGTAACTTATACTAAGATCAAAAAGCAGTTATAAAAATAGACGGAAATAGCATTGAACACATAGAAATAAAAAGAGGCGTTAGGCAGGGTTGTGTCCTGTCACCAACACTTTTTAATATGTACGCAGAAGAGATAATGAAGAAAGCGCTTGGTGTGGCGGCCTTTTCGCCCTTGAACCGCTTTATATCGCGGCGGCATGCGGGCCTTTGATATCTGCCACGTTTTGCCATCGCACACAGAACGGCATGGGCTTTTGCTCAGCCGACATATACACGCATCGCAGCTCGGCCAATTTGGTCGTGTCTCAACACCCCGCAAATATTCACGCACCGCGGCTCGGCCAGTTCGGTCGTGTCTTAATACCCCGCATATATACGTTCCGCAGCGCGGCCAATTTGGTCGTGCTTATCATCCCGCAAATACCAGATCCGCAGCGCGGCAAGGTGGCCACCGAGGAACCATCGCCTACGAAGCAGAAGCCGATTCAGGTGAGCGATTTGGCATTACTCGTTGGTTGATATCGGTAGCCGCCCCCATCCGCTTACGCGACGGCCGTTTAAGGGACGATTTTGGCCTTATCGGCTGACCTTCCAATACGGGCCGTACTACGTTTCCACACCGCACCACGAGAGCGGCTATTTACACGCCTGCCTCTCCAGCGCTATTATACGAAACAATAAGCGTAAAAGTGAACGAAATACCAATTAACAATCTAAGATGCTGACGACACAATCCTGATAGCAACTATCCTAGAAGACCTACAGATAATACTTGATAAAGTAGTAGTAACAAGTGAAGAATACGAACTTTCGCTAAATGCAAAAAAGACTAAGTATATGGTAGTACATAAAACACCGAGAATTTTATATGGAAATCTTTACATAAGCAACGAGCCCATAGAGAAAGTGGAAAAATACGTATATCTGGGTACTATAATCAGTAAAGACAACAATTGCCCAGAAGAAATAAAATCAAGAATAGAGAAAGCAAGAGCAATTTTTATTAAAATGAAAAGGGTATTCTGTGCAAGAGACCTTAGTCTAGAGACAAAACAAGACTACTAAAGTGCTACGTCCTATCTGTACTATCTTACGGGATGGAAACATGAACACTGAAGAAAGCAGATATGAAAAAATTAGAGCTTTTGAGTTATGACTATACAGAAGAACATTAAAAATATCGTGGACCGAACATGTAACTAACGTAGAGGTGATGAGAAGAATGGGAAAAGAAACCGAAGTTGTCTTCACCATTAAAAAACGAAAACTACAATATCTTGGACATGTTATGAGAGGAGATAGATACCATCTGCTCCAGATAATAATACAGGGGAAAATTCAAGGGAGGAGAAGCGTGGGAAGAAGAAGACATTCGTGGATGAAGAACTTGAGAGAATGGTTTAACTGTACTACCAGCCAGTTATTTAGATCAGCAGTGTCAAAAATTCGAATAGCGATGATGATTGCCAACCTTCGCAACGGAGACGGCACCTAAAGAAGAAATTGTTCCTTTTCTCAAACTTTGAATCTTCCCACAAATCGTCCCATTATATCGTAATCATTTTGTTTCTCTGCACTTAAATATTTTTTTCATTTCTATTTTTTTACTGGTGCTTTTGCTCTGTCTGTCCACCAATTTGTTCTTGTTGTTTCTATATTCATTATTTTTGCAACTGCGCAACTTTCCTTGGTCGCTTGTAATACCGCGTTCTTAAGATTTCTTCATATTTCTTCTACTTCTCCTTCTTTATCTGTTATTCTTATCGTTTCTTCTAATTCTCCTTGAAATTTTTTTTTACTTCCTTTTAGTTCAGTTAGTTTTTCATTTTTTGTTTCTGTTTCTTTTTAATTCTTGTATTTTTTACTGTCATCTCTACCAGGTTGTGTTTCTTAGTTTTTTTGGTAGTTTTTGTACTCCTTTGCCCTTCTTTCTTGTTTCTATTACTCCCATGTAATCTATTTTTTTCTTTATTAGTTCCTGTATTATTTTTTCTTTTGTTTGTTTGACTTTGAAAAAGGATGTGACTAGGTCACATCCCACGTTGCTATTTTAATTACGTCATCATTTTTGCCTGCTCCCGTTTTAATTACTTTTCTACTATTAACTTCCTTTTTATTCTTCTATTCTTTTACTCGTGCCCTTCTTCATTGCCTTGATATTTGTATTTATTCCCCTAACATTGCGTGCATCAAATTTTATTTCCCCTTGATTTCTTTTATATTTTTTGTTTCTATTTATAGCCTTTTCCTTTGCCTAGTTTGCTGTCATATTATTTGTGTGATGTAGTATGTTGCGTTCTCCGGTTTTCCCTGTATCCAATTATTTGAAAAATTGCTAATGCTGTGGTTTTAATAATCTAACTTGCTTCATATCTTATACCCATTTTTTCCATTCTCCTTCTAAACTGTTATATTTTATTTTCACTATTTTACCACATTTTTCTCTTTGGGTTGTTTTCTTATGGCCTACTAAATTTGTAGCTCTTGCTTAATTAAATTATTATTTATCTAAATTTTGATATTTGGTTTCTTAATTTATTTTTATTGTCCATGATGTTGCGTTTATTTTTTTTTGTTATTAACTCTAACCAAGCGTGCTTTCAGGTTTATTTTTCATACTATTTTCATATCTGTTTTCAGGTTTTGATAATGAGATTAGTGATTACTTAATCGCTTGCTCTTCTGTATTTATTTTCATTCGCATGCTTGGGGTTAGTACCTGAGACTTTTATTTATTTTCTTTTTCTTTCTGCTGTTTATCGGCTTATCTGTTGTTTAAAATATTTTCTTGTTCGCACTTTCCAAACTCTTTGGGTGTTTCCTTCTATCTCTTCCTCTTTAATGTTTTTTTAAGGTTGTTACACTGCTAGTTTTCTCCATAATACTATTTATAACATCTGTTTTATTTACTAGAAGAGCTTAATAGTTCCTTCTCAATAAACGCGTCACTTAGTTTCAACTCCACGTGTAATAGTTCTTTTGTGCTCGCGGCTTCTAGCCTTCTGAGGCTATTTTCGACCGTATGTTATCATGAACTGAAGTTTTAGTCCTTGTTTTCTAATTTACTCCAACACTTTCTTTTAATTTTAGGTTTCACCGATCTTCTATTCTTTATTTATGCTTTCACTCTTCACTTATTTTGTTTTTATTAAAATCCTAGAGAAAATACTTGTACTCTTAGACCGATTTTACTTGTAGGTTATCAAGTCGTACGCCACTCACAGACGAACCAATGCAAATAATAGACAATAATGCCCAAACGCAACAATTTGCTATCACAACTGAACCTCGAAAGTTAATTCCTCTCACTAAATAGTAATGTTTCAGAACAAGACTAATCTGTAGGTGTAAACGAGCGTAGATGTGTATGTATCCGTATGTTTATTATAAATATTTTGCTATAAGGAATATCTTCACTTCAAGCCACAGAACTAAAAAAAATAATTCTGCGGCAAAAGTAACTCAAAGCTGATAATTAAATGCAACTCCTTAACATTTTATTTAACAAGAGACAAGCGTGCATTCTAAGTTTTAAATTTAAAAGTCAGTATTGCATTCGCAAATCGCGCATTTTCCTGTCTTCAATTACGTGATAAACAAACACAAATTCCGGAAATGATAAAGCCCTCCAAACTCGTTAAAGTCGCATTCAGATCGGAGACATCAAAAGCCACTCGCTTCGGGGGCCGCGGAAGCGATAAAGGATTTAAACTTCAGCGGAACGGATACCAATCCAATTTTTCGGAATAACTGAGACAAATTCAAATCCGCTCCACTCCGGCACTAATGGCGTTCCCGCAGACTTCGCAGCAGCTAACTTAACTCCGCTTTGGCCGCCGAATTCGCCCTTCCTTGTCGATGCGCAAGAAAGCCGGCGAGGCGGGTCAAGAAAGGCGAGGCTCGACCTCATCATAAATAAATTTCAGCAAATTATGCCGGAGTGTCAAGCAAATAACCATGAGAGGGGAAATAAGGTTGCGGCCTGGCATATTTCAGAACGCGAAATCGGGGGTCTCCGGCTCCAACTTGCGGGTTTGCGATGAGAGCACGCGCTAGGGCCGGGAGCCACGCGCCTCACCCTCAGACGGGGTCGTAACGTTTTAATTTGGGCCCCCGGAGCTGCAAAATCGTCTCGCAGATTCCTCCCTAATTGGCTGCCAGCCCGCCAACGCTGTCCGTAAATTTAGTTACCGCCGAATATTACCGAACTTCCGCAAGTTTCTGCAGCTTCTTCGATAAGCTGTCAGTGTCTCCTACTTTTTCAGATTAAAATTGCTGGCAAGTCAGCAATCAATAAATTAGAAAAAAATTGGGAAGGGCGCGTTTTACTGCTTTTAAAATAATTGTGTAATTTGCTGGTAGTTTTCAGGTTGAATTTACAAAAGTTGCTGTAAAACTAACTGCGTATTTTATTTTACATATTTGTTACCATATAATCATTTAGTAACAAACCAAAGCCTCGATATAATAGCTATCATAAGAGCCTCATTAACTTCAAATTGCATTTTGCTATGAAAATTTATTACTAAGTTTGTAGAATATTGTTATATTATTTTTATTTTAAACATTGCTAAATGTCTATATTACACTGTTCAACAATAAAAATTTTACAGAAATGAAAATAGCCGTTCTTTATAGATTTCGGGTGGCTGGACATAAAAATTGCATTTAAAATTGCCTCCTGGCTCAGGTATTTGAGTAATTACATTTTACATATAACGCTATGTGTTTGGCGGTCATCTCTAAATCCTTGTTCCGAATCCCATCTCTACCTGTAACCTTGACTGTCCGCCAACCTACCCTAGTCGCAACTAAACGGGATTTTTACCGCCGCTCGGCTTTCCGGTTCGAACCCTCGTGAGCGACGAAGCCGCCGGCCAGCCGACCCAGGTGCTCTATTTCGCTGTGCTGGCACGCTGTCGTTGCCTATTGTACGTTCCGCCCCGTCCGTGGTGCACCAGGATTGAAGCCGCCAACGAAGAGCACGCCGAAACCTGCCGTTCAGGTTACCAGAGACCATTACTTGCGGTAAGTCTCGTTTTAGTTGTTCTGTCGTGCATTTGTCCCAACAGCACTTTTTTCTCGCAGTCTGGAGAGTGCACAACTGACCTGCCGCCCACCATATTTGAAGTTATTCAAGCATAGTTGTATTGTTTTTTCCTCAGTTTCTTGTTTGCTTAATTGTTACTTTGTGGTTAATTTAGTTTTGCCCAATATATAGTTTACACAGCTCGGTTTTGTTTTGTTTCCTATTTTCCTTATCGAGTTACTTTAATTGTGCTTAATTATCAAACCCCATGGGAGTACAATGGTATAAGTAATAGTTAACAAACTTTTCTTTTTATACACGCCGTATTTTTGCTTGTCTTTTCACTCTCCATTTTTACACGTTCTAGAATTCTTTGAAGATCTTGTTCGTTTGTAGTTATCAAAGCCACGTCGTCAGGATATCTGATGTTATTTACTAAGACTCCGTTAATTTTTACACCTTCTGAGCTATCTTTAAGAGCACCTATAATCATTTTTTCAGAATAAATGTTAAAAAGCAGGGTAAAGAGGACACACCCTTGTCTAGCTCCTTTTCACATTGTCTACTATGACACTTGCTGTTTGTGCCAAGTACAAATTTTTAATTATTTGTACATCCTTGTCGTCTATTTCTAGATCCTGCAGTATCTTAATCAGTTTATGATGTCGAATACTATCAAATGCTTTAGAAAAGTCAATATAACATATATACAAATCTTGTCTCACATCCAAACATTTTTTAGCCAAGACAGTCAAACTAAGTATAGCCTCTCTAGTGCTCTATTGTTCACACTTATTTTTTATCCTTTGATCTATTATGCGTAGGAATATTATGAGGGAATGGCTCATTAGACTAATTGTTCTACAGTCGTGACACTTTCAGCATTTCTTATTTTCGGAATTGGTACAAAGATGGACTGAAGCCAGTAATTTGGTATTTGACCTTGATTGTATACCATATTATATAGTGTTGTCAAAGTTTTAATGTCTTTAGGCAAAATTACTTGTAAAATTTCTGATTTTAAATTGTTCGGTCCAGGTGATTTTCCAGATTTTATCATTTTTAGGGCTTTCTCTACCTCGGCTACTAAAATTTCAGGACCTTCTTCTGCATTATCCGAGTCATCAGCGTTTTCGTCGTCTCTGTCGTCATTGAAGAATTTCTCAATGTATGCCTTTGATATTGAGAACTGGTATGTTTACATCATCTACTAAATTAGTTGAACATTTTTTGGTAATTTTATCGGTTACTTCTTTAATATTTTTGTAGAGTTGGAGCAAATCATGGTTCTTTTCTAATTGTTCTACTTTCTCATTTTCCTCTTAGTCATTTCCCCTTTGCTTCTTTTATTTTTGCTTTCATATGTTTGTGTATATTCTGGTATTTTTCTTGGTTAATATGTTTAAATTTTCTTCTTTCTTCCATCAAATCCAGTATCTTTTTTGTCATCCACTCTTTCCTCCTATCCCTGTATCTATCTTTCTGAAATATCTTTTGTGCCAACGCTGATATTTCTTCTTTCATCTTATTCCACATACTTTCCACGTCATGCATTTCTTTAAACTTATTTATTTCAAGTTTGTTTTCGATTTTCTTTTCATCTCTAAATTGTCTCGTATCCATCCACACGTTCTTAGTTTGTTGTACTCTTTTCAACTTGAGCATTATATTTGCTATTACTGGGTTGTAATCAAAGTTGATGTCACTTCCTGGATATGTCGTCACACATTTAATACTATTCCAGAATCTACGGTTAATACTAATGTAGTCAATCAGGTTTATTATAATATTTTCTTTAGTATGTTGCGGGGAAGTCCAAGTGTATATTCGACTTGGTGGTAATGCAAACCATGTATTCGTTACTATCATTTCCCGTTCCGAACGAAATTTTAATAGTTTATTTCCCCGTTCATTCCTGTCACCCAGAACATAGTCACCTACAATTTTATCAACTCGGTCTTTTCGAACTTTAGAGTTGAAATCTCCCCAAATTATAGTAGTCATGTCTTTTCAGCTGTTTTATAATAGTTCTTAACTGATCATACATTTCTTCAATTCCAATGTTTATACGTGATCCTTTAATTTGCAGCATTATGAATTTATCTGACACAAGTATAAAATTCTTCACGCATCTTTTTACATTTTGTGTTATCAGTATTGCGACTCCATATTGATTATCATTGTATTTTAATTTGTTGATTTTTACTCGGGGATTTCCATTTAAGGGATGTCGGGAACTGGAGGCCTTTCTATTAATTGTGTCTGCCATGTTAATTTTCTTGGGAAAGTTAATGTGTTGGTTTCCGCTTGCCCTACACATGGCGGTATTATAGCAGGTTTTAGTTGTTCCGATCTCCACCCTCATTTCATAATAAAAGAACCGCTGCCTTCTTCTATCTGTTGGTTTTGGTCCACCCCGGGTAATTTATTTCCCCGGTACTTACTATATCTAGTGAGCGTTCCCCTATCCGTCACCTGGGGAGGCGCCCATTAGTGGACCGACAGCTAACCCCCGCGTATCTAGAAATCTATAAATATTCCGTTTTACTCTTTCCATACATGGAAACTTTTGGCATAAGTATTTAAATGCAGGATTATTTTTGATAACGGCCTTTGCAAATTCCTTCATAAATCTTAATTATTATTAATTAATATTATTAATTAATATGTGCAACGGTGATAGAATAATGCTTCAGGTTTTTTTTTAAAGTGTATATACATAGTCTCCAATTGTTAGCTTTAAATCTTTAATCTAATTGCAAAATATTGTCTTCTGCTGAAAAACATTGACAATTCTTTCTGACGATTGCAAAAAAAACTGTATTTGCCAAGAGGTTTCAGTAATGCAATCTAGATACAAAGAGTTCAGCTTCATTCTTCGGCAATTGTAAATCCCTAACCAGTTTATGAAGTTTATATTGTGTGATTCTGTATACGTTACAGGGTGTACTTGTCTGTTGAAATGTTGGATCTGCATCACTGGTTTTTTGAAACACTTTCTAACTCAGCAAGTTTACTTTCTTTACCGTCCATATTACTGTCTGTCGGTATGTTAGTGGGTCATTGGGCAAATGACAGATGGTACCGCAGGGTATTCAGTCTTCCTTTTCTTCTTCGCAATAATTCTTTTCTTTATACCATGCCAAAATAGCAGTCGCTAATTGGTTTGTTGATTCACGCCAAACGGCGGACACATCAAAACGCATGCAAACTTTTTTCCCAATCATCCAGCTAAAACAACGGCGATTACTGAGTACTACTCTAAAGTGCTTGAACACTTATGGGAACACGTCAGAAGAAAACTGAGTAACATTAAAAACACTTGGGTTCTGTATCAGAACAATACCCGTTCCACATTGCAAACGCTACATCCGAGTAAAAGTAGAAAATCCGAGTAATGCCGCATAACCTTGCCACTTTTGATTATTCTCTAAGCGTAAAATGGACTTGTGAAGCCGAAGAATCAACTCAGATGACGCGGTAAAGATTGCCATTCAAAAACACTGAAGCAGAGAAATGTTAGAAAACGATTCTCGTTAAATGGGTTGAAGGGATGCGTCGATACGTAGATAGTAACGGAAAATATATTAAAAAGGGCCCAAAGATTGGTGATGATGGCGATTTGCAAGGGTACAGTTGACAATAATATATGTTTTATAAAAATGGTAGGGTGTTGTGCACTTTGTTTTTTTTTTAACATTTGTACAGAGAATACCTGAAACGAGGGCTACCCCCCTCCCCTTAGTCCTCGTGTCGGTAAGGTTTCCCTTACCACGTTTGACGAGTGATACCTCTACCCCTCTGTTACTGACTAGCGGCATCCGTTGCCCACAGTTGTGGGATTGGATAGCTCCACTAGCATGGGGTAAGGCGCACTACCCACTCGTGTCGGTAAAGTTTCCTTTGCCACGTTGGACGAGCGGCCGTCGAGGTCACTTGCGTGAGCCTCTGCTCTACATCTGTTGATACTTGTTGCGCCCGTTACCCACACTATTGTGGGATAGGGTGGCTCGAAGCACCTTTACGAGTCTGCGTCGTAGAGTGAAACGCAGCCCCACTTGTGTCGGTAGAGTTTCCTCCACCACGTTGGACGAGCAGCCGTCGAGGTCGCTTGAGCAAACCTTCTACCACATATCGCTATTGCTACCGGCGTCCTTTGCCCACAAGTGTGGGATCGGATGGCCTGCATAACAGTTTTAATGAGATGACGTCATGTCGTCTAACGTCTCCGTAGGCCTTGGGCCTAATCAATGCAGCAAAAACTCCAGTCGATAGTATCCGTGTTGGCAGGATTTCTCCCGCCTCGTTTGACGAGTTGCCGGCGAGGTCACTTGCGTGAACCTCTGCCCCACGTCATTACTACAGGCGGCATCTGTTACCCACGGATATGGGATAGGGTAGCTCCGCCCGCAGTTTTATGGGTAAACGGTGTGGGGTCTCCCGTTTACCCTGATTAGCTAAACCGTTGTTTAGCTTTGGTCTCACGCCGATAGAAGCATTAATTGCTCTCCAAAGTGTTGCGAAGACCTATGTATTATCTAAAGTATTAAAAATGTCAGCCCTAAAGAAATTGGAATCCATCTCAGAAAATCAAGAATTGATTCCTCAATTCGGTTCAATAGCAATACTCCATAATAGAGCAAGTCTACAAAGTAGTTGATGTGATATTGCAGCTAGACTTTGACAGAGTCTGGCATCCTAGTTTATTGTAAAAATTTAAATAGTTATCGCCTTACTATTGTTATTATTTCTTTTTTTTTAAGTACAAAATACTATTAGATCAAACATGCAGGAAGTTTGTCTAGTCTTCCCCTAATGAATGCAGGTGTTTCTTAGGGTAACGTCATGAGCCCCACTTTATACCTAATTTTCACAGCTAAACTTTCATGTGATGAACCACATGATACGGATGACACTACTGTAGTACCATCTTACTATGATTACCTTGAGAACATGCAAATACGGTTCCACAAGTCAAACATTAAAATAAACCAAATTACAGTGCCGCTTTTCCGGTCTTTTTGAGTGACTTATAGATTCTAATTATGGACAAAGCTGAATATTTTGGTATACAGCTAAGTAGGCGTCTGACATGGAAAACCCACATTACAAAGAACTAGACCTCACAATAAAGACAATGCGTTGATGTCTGGGATGAAGATGTAAACTGTTGCTAAATAATAAATTTATAATTTTATTATAAGTGTATGGGACACAACACAACAAATTTTGTAGATCAAGGACTAAATTAACAGATACACAACTAATTGTGTAAACAAATTACATCATCACCTAACTTACTAGGCTATACAAATATCACAAAACGTTTAAATAGATATAAAACTTTAAACATTACTAATTAGTTTTAATTAGTATCTGAGAATCGCCAGTGGGATCTCATTCCAATGTGTAATATAAGATCACATAAATTACTTGATAGCCCTTTGGCTAGCTGTAAACATGCAACTATTAAAAATTAAGTGTTATTGACGGACATGTTCCTCTTATTGTAAACATAACATGTAATGCTTTAGAGTTAATAACTTAAATATTTCAGTTTTTGAACTATTTCTTAAATAGACTTAAATTAAATTGGTTGTTGTGGTCGTTTACTTTTTAAAGTAGCCTTTTACAATGAGCAGTTCTATTAGAGTGAGGCCTTACCTGCCAAGAGCGTTTTTTTATAACCTTTGTTATCTTACTGACTGCATTATTTGCATTATCTTTACGTTTTAAAAATCTTTTTTCAAACCTGTCTGTAAGTTTTTTTACTGATATTGTTCAAGTTTATGTTCTTGTTAATAACTGCTGTTGTTTAATGAGCTTTGCCTGTAGAGCGTATTGTATAATAAATACAATAGTTAGCTATTTTAATTTGAGTTCTATTAGAAATTCATGCTTCTGACATTAGCATAACATTGCTTTTAATCAACTGCAAAAAGTAAGATATTTTCTGCACATGGTGGCTGAAGTAGTTAAGCTATAAAGCCAGTTTTGTAACGACTTTTGTTCCATTATTTACTTAAAAATTATTTGCTTCTTGTTTCGTTGTCGTCATGGAACAGTTTCCAACGAAGCAACGTATTATTATTGCTAAAATATTTTACCAAAGTGGTGAAAGTGTCACGCAACAGTGTGAAAACTCTATGCGACTCTCGGGGGAAATAAAGCACCCAACAAATCCGTTGAGAACCAATGAGAGAATTTAAGACGACTAGTTTAGTGGGCAATCGTCTGGGTGAAATTGGTATTGTCCAGACAGTGTCACTGTGAGTCCTAAAAAATCGTTTCGCTAACATTTGCAGTAGTTAGTCATTCCCACAACTTTATTACACTGAATATTACAAAAATATCTTCATATCCACACATTAAAACCCAACTGACACAACAACTTATGTCCACTAATCATGGAAAACGGAGGGGATTTGCTGAATGGGCTGTATAGAGACCGGCACCGGACGAAAGTTTCCCAAAAAATAATTTAAGTGGTTCGTCAACAAATCAAATTGCCGGATTTGAGGAAATAAAAATCCTCCAATAATCCAGGAGCGTAAAATGCATCCGCTAAGAACGACTATGTGGTGTAATTTTTGGGGAAGTGGAATGATAAAGCCATTTTTCTTTGAAGATGATGAGAGGATTGCAATTACGTCCACTGAAGAACGTCACCGTAACATGATGTCCAATCGCTTGTGGCCTACCTTTGAATATATGAAAATTGGCGATCTCCACGCAAGTTGCCTTATTCTACAAAAACTTTCCATAACGAATGGCCTGCAAGGTCCTGTAACCTTACATCCTCTGATCTCTTCTTATATGAATTTGTAAAATTAAAGGCGGGAATTATATGCGTGGTTGGAAGCATCAATGTTATGTATGCAGATTCAGCGTGGGTAGATATATGTCTGACATCGTGTTTTTTAAATAAATAGGCGATTTCACTGATTACAAGTATATTAAATATAATTACTTTCATCATACTGTGAATTGTATGGTGGTTTGCATTACAATTTATATACTTAACTTCGACGTTTTTTTATTTTTCTTGACTAGTCTTTTATTGTGTGGCCGCCCTATACGGTAACCATAATTTTTGGTGAGTCCGTATCTCTTTATTTTCTCTAATCTGGACACCAGGAAAAGTATGGGAAAAGGTTTTTTTATAACGCAGTATTTAATATTCCATACGTTAGTTATGTTATTTCTAAATACTTGTAATTCCTTTTTTTAATGCTTGGATGTCTGATGTTAGATGTAGATATTTAAGTATAATGCAAAAATTTAAACGTGTGAAATTAATTTACATACTTCTCGGGCTTTAATTATGGATCTGTACGTTTCTTGAGATTTTGCTTGAATTTTAATCTGATTGTTGCTAATTATTTCGCTAAGCTTACAAGTATTTTAAACAAGGGTTTGATGTCTTTAAGTCGTGATACCAAGGTCGGCGCTAGTTTATATTTATTTTCAATTAACAATAGGGAATTTAGGGCCAGAAACAGATGACAGAAACACTTAGCAATAATGATAAATTTATTTGCAGTAGATTGATGTGCAATCTAGAAATAATGTTAAAACTACTAATCTGAAAGAGTGATTGCTATATGTGGAATGTAAAAAAAAACTTAAACAACCGCTTTCCAAAAAAAATAAATGGGAATTGGGCGCAGTAAAAAGGAAGGCAAACATATTCGCCAAGCATCTTTAAGAATTTTTCATATTCTTCAAACTGGATGCAAATAATTATGATAAGAAAATTAGAATTTTCTTAGACATATCCTACCATATGCGCTTAAATAAAAAACTTTATTTGAATAATTATGATTTCCAAGCTTGAAGAATTATCAATCTAAGTCACTGTTTATAACTAAATAGATTTACTGACACAAGATCATCTATTTATTATTCTAGAGACCAAGTAAGCGGCAAACGTTTCGTCGATAGTGTCCACTCCGCATTTGATTACGTTGTAGTTTCGGATAATCTGGGTGTTTCGGGTGTCGGGGTCCATTTTGTCGTCTACATGTAATGTTGAAAGCAGTATTACAGATTTACTTTTTAAGACACATAGATAACTAGTGTTTTATTCTTTTGGAATCCAAAAAGACAGGACCCCGCCTCCCTGTTTTCCCCCGATAAGAATCCTTTAAGGATTTCAGCTTTGTATTTCTTCATTGAGCCCAGAACCGTTATTTTTTTCCTTAGAAAATATTTACCGAGTGGTGCACTAGTGTATCGATTGTCGATGGTCAAAGTCCGGTTTGAACTTTCTATCAGAATGACTAGACGCTTCAAATATCTGTTGGAGAATAGTCTCTCTAGATGTTTTTCAAAGTATATTTCTAGATCGGACTAGTTTGATAGGAATATATTTAATAAGCCCGCAGTAACCTCTAAATGGATGCAGTATCTTACCAATTGGAATATATTCGCTCAAATCGAACGTCGGACTGCAGTTGTTGACAAAAGCTTGGGAAAGCATGAATCGCTGCCTGTTTGTCAACTTTCTTTCTTTTAACTCTTGTGTTGTTGTCATCAAATCTCAAACAACGGGTGATGAGGAGAAAGCTCTTGTAACTCATAACAGCTCTTGTAATATGAATTCCGCCGCTGTCGTTTTCAAAAATCTCTTTTACATTTACGTGGTGAGATTTTTTTATAACGATCAAATATACATAAACCTGTTAACATTTTTACAATCTATAGAATATTGGTGGGATGTCGATAATTTGGAGAAAGATTTTGTTCATATGCAATACGACTGATCTTAGAAAAGGTGGGCGCTCAGCGCTCGCAGCTGTGTGATAAGTGTAGAGGGAGTGATGTGGCACAATTATCGTAAATTTTACAACAGGTTAATTTCAAGCTCCGCCAACTATATTGTTTGGTGTGGAAAAATCGAAGCTTGCACAGAAAGTAGTCTTTATTTACAAACTGATACAGATTTGCGGTATAGAGCTGTATACAAATGCACCAATTCGACAAATTCAAAATCATCCATCAGTTTCAGTAGTAGATATTACAAATAATATTGGACGCACTCTGGCATGTTTTGATTCGCACACCATATACAAACTGGAGGATTCCTCTTATAGTAGAAGAAATTTAGAGTTTTTCCAACAAAAACTAGTAGACCAAGAAAACGGATACATCACCGAACTGGTCAATTCTTCAAATGTAGTGCGAAGGTTAAGCAGATGGTAACCAAACGACTTAGCACAATTATATGATAACGTAAACTTTCACTATCACCCCAATATCCAAATAGGAAGATCAGTGATGAATTGTTTCCCGGATAAGTGTATCACTTATATCACTTAATAACTGTACAGGTCAGTAGATTATAAATTAAGATTTAAATATGTTAACTTAAAATCAAATAAAAAATTAATTTAAATAATTATAAGTAAAATATTTTAAGAATGGAAAATAAGCGTCGTGATTATTTTTAATAATAATTTTAAAAATATTTAAAAAACTTTTTCAAGTACAACACTTAAATAGACAGTGGAGAGATCTAATATTTACTTGCTTAAGCTTCTCTTGTCGATGTTTTTTTGACTTTTAACAACAATAATTAAGTAGCAATTCTTCCTCCATCTCTCCACCTATCTTTAGCATTTTATTTCTTTAACTGTTTATCAGCATTTAATATTTTGTTTAATTATATAATTTGTTTTATATATATATATATATATATATATATATATATATATATATATATATATATATATATATTATCATATATATTATCATACTTTTGAATGTTATTGATAATTTACTAATGCTCCTTTCCAGTTCTATTAAAAAACCTTCATTAAAAAAGTTATGATAACTTTAAGTAAAATTTCAAGTTAATTCCATATCTTTCCATTTCTTAATTAAAAGGATTTAAAGGATTGCTAATTTTCGAGGGACAAATTTGACACTCTTCTTATCAAGCAATTTAGATAATTAATATTAATGGCAATATCTTTATATTACTCTTGATGCAAAGTATGCATGAATGCGCTCTGTGTGATTACAAATGATAAGTGAACGTGTGCGCCGAAAGACGATTAAACATTGAACTGCTGACCTCGAGCAATTGATTTCTTTTTTTTTTAAATTTATTATTACACTACAATCTGTCTTTAAACATTCAGTAGTTGATATGACATATATGGTTAAAGAACATAATAAACATGAAGGAAGTGTACCCACTGATGACACTCCTCTATTACTCTTAAACTAGTTTATCCTATACACTGTTGGAACTGTTGATTAACCGACACATTACTGCACGAATCTGACAATTAGGTCTGCGGGTTTGAATCTTTTTAAACGTGGTTGCACTTCGTCGTCATTGTCTAGTAAGCATTCCACTAAAATGTTTGGATGATCACTGATACGATCGTAATAGCGCTCACTAAACTTTTGTATCTCTTGGTTAACCGTTGAAACTCCAAGATCGCGTCTTATGGTTTCGTTGGGAATGTACCACGATGCATTAACTAATGATCTTTACATTTTGGATTGAAATCTTCGCTGTATTTCAATATTTGAAGTTTTAACAGTGCCCCATAACTGAATTCCATAACACCATATGGGTTTAACCATGGCTTTATAGAGGAGTATTTTGCTTTCCAGAGAAAATTGCGATTTACGCCTGATTAGCCAATACATTTTTTGTAGCTTAAGCCCTAGTTGTTTACGCTTTGCCCATATATGTGGTCTCCAGGTTAGTTTCCTGTCTAGGTGGATGCCTAGGTATTTAGCGCTATCTGCTTGAGGGATCAGGTGGTTGTTTAGCTGCACTGGCGGACAGTTGCCTCTTCTGAGTGTGAAGGTTACCTGAACCGATTTGCTATCATTTATTTTTATGCGACACTTATTACACCTATTTTGTATTTTATCTAGGTGAGCTTGAAGCTTTTGAGATGCTTAATTTGAATCTGTGTGCGATGTAAGGATAACCGAATATAGCATTTTCTCAAAAACCCAGGTTGGTCACTAGGTTTACCTGGCTTTTGTATTAAAATAACTGTAGCATTCTTCCATTGGTCAGGAAAATGCCGTAGTTTTAAGACTGGGTTGAATAGATAAGTTATGAACTGATATCCTTTGTCTGGTAGTTCTTTTAGTATTTTTCCAGTGATTAAATCTTGACCTGGAGCTTTATTGTAGTTTACTTTTTTAAGTATAGTAGTCTCTACCTGGTAGGCGTTGAACTTTTTAATCGGCAGGCTCATCTGGTACGGCGTTTCTAAAGATCTGTGGACTTCTTCTTCGTTGTTTACTATCGGCGAGAATGGTTCGAAAACTTTTTCTAGATGTTTTGCGAAGGCTTCCGCCTTTTCTCGGTCACTTTTTGTACAGGTATTGTTTTTGGCGCGAATTGGTGCTTTGTGTTGTTTCGGATGTTTTAAGTGTTTTGTAGCTCGCCAGAGAGAACAATCATTTGTTTCTGTTGGAGATAAATGTTTCAGGTAGTTTTGTACGTGTTGATTTTTAATGTTGCGCAGAAGGTCTTTGAGCTCGGAGGTAGCATGATTGAGCGCTCTTTTATTGTTTGGATATCTTGTAGTGTGGCAAATTCTTCTTAGTCTGCGTTTCTCTGCAACTTTCTTCTTCACTATGATAGGACAATTTTCCGATTGGATGTGCCTGACGGGCCGCATCTTGGACAACCTAATTGAAATGTTCTGTTGCTTCTTCAAGGTCTTTTACTGTTTTTAAAGGTATTTGCATTTGCAAGGATTCATTGACTAGTTCTTGGAAGAGATTCCAGTTTGTGGCTTTATTGGTGAGGGATGGTGATCTGACATTGACCTTTACGTTCGCGCCTAATGTCACTATTACTGGGGAATGGTCCGTCGAGAGGTCGAGACAGGAATTTGCTTTTAGTAAATTCGGGTTAATGTTTCTCACGAAACACAGATCTAGTAAATCAGGTTGTTTTCTGAGGTCAGATGGCCAATAGGTAGGCTGATCTGTGGACAGAGGTCGTAACCCTAAGTTGTCTACTGCTTTCATCATTCCTCTTCCTTTGGTGGTGCTTAGTCCAGAACCCCAGTATTCGTGTTTGGCGTTAAAGTCTCCACCCGAGATGAATCTAGGGACTAGTGTATGGAAGAAGTGCTCGTATGTTTCCTGCTTATTGTTATGTCGTGGTGGACAATAGACTGCTGATACTGTAATTGGACCTAGCCAATCT
This sequence comes from Sinelater perroti, assembly GCA_036346155.1. NCBI lineage: Eukaryota > Metazoa > Arthropoda > Insecta > Coleoptera > Elateridae > Sinelater > Sinelater perroti. The sequence continues at coordinate 379,874 of JARFIY010000356.1, read as the reverse complement.
TCAATTACTATTGTTGTAGCTTCTGGTTGTGGTTGACTGTATTTTAGTAGTGCATGGTGCTTGATTGAACTTCGTATTATTATTGCTGTACCAGCATGGGCGGTGCCGTCTGGGTGTTGTGTTACATACACGTCATACCTTGGAATGTTGAAGTAGCTTCGTTCTGTAAAATGTGATTCTGCGATTAAAACGATGTCTATACAGTGATTTGTGATGAAGGTTGTAAGTTCTTCTTTGTGGTGTAATAGCCCGTTGGCGTTCCATATCGCTATTTTAAAAATATTATACATTATGTGTTTCAGTGACGAACATGGTTAATAGGTTTAACATAGTGCTCCTCTGTTCCATTGGTTGTTTTATCATTAGCTTTAATTCTGTCATATAGTTTGTCTGGTTTGCCGTTTCGGTATTTTGGTGTTGAGTTTTTTGGATGGTTTGTTGTGGGTTGTTTGTTAATACTTGTGCATGGGTGAGGCCTAGTTGATAGTTTCTTGTGCTTGGGAGAGTTTTCGCTCTTAGCGGAGGAAATATTCTTTGGTGTAGTTCCTTGTACGCTGGGCATCCCTTATAATTTGCAGGATGATACCCATTGCAGTTTACACATGTAACGTTGGGATATCTGTCTTTGTGTTCACATTCCGAAGTTTTATGTGAGTCAGTGCACTTAACACAGCGAGGGGTTCTGTTGCAAAAATTTTTAGTGTGTCCATGTTTCTGACACCTGAAGCATTGTGGTATTGTTCGTTTGACGCGTAGTGACTCAAATTTAACCACAAAGTGCATAAGTCTGTCTACTTTGTATATCTCTTTATTGTTGTCACCTGGTTTTAGTTCTACCACAAAAAGGGGCAGTTCTTTTTTTGTGACGGCTTATTTAACATTCCATATATTGACTACTTTGTGTCTAAGTATTTCTAATTCTTTTTTAATTCCGTCCGTACTAGTTGACTTATGTAGGTTCCTTAGGAATACTCGAAACCTTTTCTCCTCCTTAATTTTGTAGGTATGGAATTCTGTTTGCTTTTCTGCTAATCCTTTAGTTATTATTGTGTATTTTTCCGATGTATTTGGTTGAATTTTTATTTCGTCGTTAGGTAGAGCCTTTAATGTATATTTCCTATGGTTTCCAAGTATTTAATTAACGGTTCGGTAGTTTTAACACCCGAGATGAATATTGGGGAAGGTTTCGATACGTTTTGTTTTGAATTGCAGGGAGTTTGTTGTTGTGGATTAACCTCATCAGCAAGGGGGTCGAAGCGATTTGTAGGATTTAGCCAGTAGCATGCGGATTTGGATTGCTTATTTTGTTCGGCTTGTTTATCTGTGATGTCTTGGCGGCCACGTTTTCTATTAACTAGTTGCCAGTCTGAATTATCAGTTGTTAGCGGACCTTGATGGTATTGAGAGGCAATTTGAGACGGATACGGCGCGGTGTAATGGAATTGTCGTGTATTCATAGCGGGAAACTGCGTGTATGTGTTGTTTATATTTGGAATTTGAGTGTATTTGTTATTGATTTCTTGAAAACGCCGAATCGGTATGTTACCTCAATTTAATTATCAAAGGGACAAATGGTCTATTTTATAATGAAATAAAAATGTTTTTGCAACCGCAAGTAAATTATTATGTAGTGGGCTCGACCCCAATTTTAAGGGCAAAACAAATAACACAACTAACGTGGGAGTACCAATGTTACAACAACAAGTGATGCAACAATCAACAACAAATCTAAACCAATAAACCTATTTTAATACGATGGATATGCGCAACAACCCTATCATAATGAAAACGCAACGAATTATTAAGTCTGTCTAAGAACAACACAAACAACCAATAATTTAACAAGAGACAGAAATTACACAGACAAAACAAAAGAGGAAACCGAATTAAAAAGTAAATTTACATGGCAAACAATCAAGAAAAGAAAGTTATCCAAGTTATGTCCCTAGACAAAAATTGAGAAGGAACCGCCCTCTTTTGGTACTCAAAACAGATATGACGAATTATTGGACTAACTGATAATGATGAAGATACGAATATTAAAGAAGACAACAATGCGGCTCTATAATATAGAAATCCAGGACCAAACAAAATAAAACACCAATATTCTTTTACGATGTGAATAACTGTAACCAAATGGTCAACTGCCTAAATAACATTCTAAAAAAAGAACAATACACCAGTATATTCAATCAAACAGTACAATTAAAATCAATGTCAACACGCCTGATTCTGACCGAAAACTAATCAGTCAATTAAAATTCTATAGTCTATCATACATACGAAATCAGACAAGAGAGAGCGTACAGGATAGTAATTAGACACTTGCATCACGATACCGGAGCAAGAGATAAAAGAAAAACTAGAACAAAAAGTTCGTAACACATTAAACATCAAACACCGCAAAGCTAATGTTTCACTATTATTATGAATAAGAATAAAAGAATTTATGTCAAAATAATACGAGAATAACAGTCGAAGACCCAAAAAAGAGAAACACAATAGCGCAGTGCACCAGATGTCAATTGTATGAGCATACAAAATCTTATTATACAAACCATAGCCATACACATGTCATAAATATGGAAACAATCACAATATAAAAGGTTGTAAAGAAATAGCAAATACATCCGTTAGATGTGCCCTTTTTCTAATTACACGTAATAGATATCGCTTTAATTTTAGAAACACAGTTTACATTGAGAACAATGTTTCAAATGGCACTATATAAGGTGCAGATAGTTCATCAATAGCAAACAAAATACAATCGGCTAATGTTAAGGTAGATACCAAATCAGGACCCTTAATAACCTCATCCATCTACTGCCCACCTAGACATGGCATATCTAAAAAAGAATATGCTGAGTTTCTTGCATAACTTGGATTTATATTTCTTATAGGAGGAGATTAGAATGCTAAAAATATAATTTGGAGAGCAAAGTTAGTAACAGCTAAAGACAGAAATCTACTACAGCCTATACATTTTTTTTATCGCAATTATATTTTAACCGGCGAATCAACTTATCGGCAAACAGGCCCCAGTAAGATACCCAACCTCTTAAATTTCTTTGTAAACGAAATTATTACAATAAACTATCTACACGTTGAATCCAATCACCAAATATCCTCAGATCATACCCTAGTGATTTAAATAATAAGTACGTATATTACAAATAAAGAACATATACCAACACTAATTAATGCAACAAATTGGGTTAACTTCCAAAACCCTATCGGCAATCACATTAAATTAAAAGTTCAAATTAAAGAGGCCGACAAATTTGATGAGGCTATTAACTAGCTAATCACACTAATCTAAGAGACTAGTACTCTACTTCAAAACAACTTCGGGAAGGAAAAAAAGTATAATAACATACTTCTCTACATTTAAAAATTGGTTTATCAAAAACGAAGAGAACGAAGCAGATGGCAGAGATCCCGAAACAATTGTGACTAATCAATTATATTCAACAGATTAAGACGAAAATTGCACAAAACTTTTATAAAGCCAAAAAACGCAATATTTGACTATTATATAAACTCACTCTCCAAAGATGATCATACGAAATGGAAAGCTACAAAAAAATTCAAAAGACAGACAATCGCAGTACCTACAATCAAAAACCGGACAGAAGCTGGGCTATAACAACGCAGAAAAGGCAGAAGCGTTCGCAGCACATCTCACACAAGTTTTTATATTACCCGGATTCAACAATAACAACGATGATAATGTTATTAATGATTTTTTAACATACCCTGCCACTGTCATTTTTAATTAAACTTTTCACTCCAAGAAATGCTTAAAGAAATAAAAATATAAATTACCTAATTCCAGGTAAAAGTCTTAAAAGTCTACTAAGAAAGGCAGTAGTACATAAACAATCGTATCTAGTAGTATACGTTGGAAATTTGCCCAAATTATTATTGTGCCCAAACCAGGAAAACCTGCTAATGAAACAAGTTTATATCTCTCAATTATCCTTCTTCCCATTTTATCTAAGGTTTTCGAAAAACTTCTGATAAAAAAAATAAAAGTGACTTGGAACTATCAGCAATCATACCAGACTATCAATTTGGTTTTAGGGAACGCCGCTAAACTGTACAGCAAACACATAGATTTGTCAATAGAATCATCAAATCTTTGAGGAAAAAAATGGACTGCTATTTTTCTAGACGTCATCTAGGCGTTTCACAATGTCTGGCACATTGGTCTTTTATAATATATAATCATATATAAATATACACTCACCCACATAGAAATCCGCCCAGAATCACTGCAGACATCCGGCGATTCATTTTATAGACCACTCCCGAACATCTTCTTGAGCGATCTGATCCCATTCTTCGAGTAAAGCAATTTGGAGTTCGTTGAGGTGATTTGAAGCAGCAGCTCCGGCTCTGAAGCGTCGTTCTAACATGTCCCAAACATGTTCTGTAGGATTTAAATCGGGACTATTTGCCGGCCAATCCTTACGAGAATCTGAACTTCATTTAAGAAGACAATTACGATTCTTGCAGAATGTGGTCAGGCACTATCATGCGCAAACAAAACATCTTTGCCAACGAAGGAGCAAAAGAAACCACACGAGGTAATAGAATCTCTTCTATATACCTGCTGTTAATGAACCTGCTTCGTACATACAACCTTCGTTCGTACATCAGCAGAAATCCCTGCTCACACCATAATTGAACCTCCACGAAATCGCATTCTTTCCGAAAAATTACAAGGAGCAAATCTTTCTCTCCTTCTTTTCCATGCTCGTTTACAACCACCTGAGCCACGAAGATTAAATCTGGACTCATCAGAAAAGATAAGGGCCCTCCACTTTTAGATTCCCCAGTTTGCATGATTACGCTTAAACGCCAGACGTGCTACTCGATGTCGCCGTAGCAATCTTGGACCTCGTGCTGGTCTTGTTGCACACAAATTTGTCCGTTGAGTTCCCATCTAACTGTTATTTCAGAAATATCGACATTTCTTACATGCTGAAGGGCATTTCGAGTCTGCACTGCAGTAGTATGTCGATTTCTTAACATAGACAAGATGATAAAACAGTCGTCACGAGTGCATGTCTTACGTTTAGCTCTTGTTCCCGATCTGCGACTTCAGCTACTGGTTTCTCTAAATCTTCTATGAACATCTTTTAGCGTTGAACAAGGAATACCTAGCCGATTAGAGACATAACGTTGACTGCGTCCGTCTTTAAGTAGTGCAACTGCTTTAGCAACACAGTTTATATTGGCAAATGCATAATTTGAATCCACAGTAAACCAAAAACAATAGCAACAAGGTAATTAAACAGAACGTCACAAAAAATTAACAGCGATTTAAAAAGAACATAAGAATAAACACAAAACTTTAAGCAGCTCAAATTTAGAACGTAAATGACTTCAACAGAATTTGTTTTAAACGCTTGTCAGTAAACATTAAGTTAGTGCCTACAACGCAAAAATCTATAGAATCGCCTGGATCTGACAAAAACTGCCAAAAACTGACTTGGAAGAAATATGTCAAAACGAAATTCAGGGAAATGTCATGGTTAATGCGTCAAAGGTCCAACTTATCAATAGATAATAAATTATTATTATATAAATGTATCCTTAAGCCCATATGGACTTATAAATACAATTATGGGGGTGTACAAAACCTTTAAACCAAAAAATAATTCAAAGAATCCAGTCTAAAATCTTATGCTTTATCACCAACGTATCAAACCTTCCCTTACACAATGACTTAAAAATTTAAATTCTCACCGAAGAAATTGAGAGACACGAAAATGACAAAAACTAATTAATCCCTTAGAAGCAGAGAGGACTGTGGTTTACGGACCTAAGGCAACAGATGCATCGAGTGAATTAGTTAAATCTAATCTATTAGTGGTATTCTTGAGAATGGTCGATGGACTCTACTCATGTTATTATATTCTTGTACACAATTTACTTATTACTCTATATTTAGGAATAGATTGTAAATGTGCAGTAAATAAAAAAAACTCTTTATACAAGCCGTATGCTTCTTAAATAAGCACGTTCTTAATGCTGATATCATATAAATAATTGCTAATTATGTGCTTATATAGTACACATCTATGTTAAGAATGTTAACAATTTGTTTACTTTTGTTTTGTAAAATTTGAAAGTTCTGATTTAAATAATTTCGTCTATGGAAATTAAAACCAAAATTTTTATAATATAAAAATAATTTAAGGTCGCAATAAAAAATATGTGATCTGATTATTTGTTTATAATAATTATCACCTATATATAAATATAAAGCTTCACAAGTTGCTTACGGTAAATTGAGAATGATTAAATAAGTTATGTTTTTGCAAATTTCTTGAAATTATTATTTGCCCACTATGAAAGACTCACGTTACTGTTGTATACCTACATACATAATCAATAGAATAGTAAACTATTTTATAAATCATTAGTCCAAGCTTGAGAAGTCAAATAAGATAAAATTTATGCAAAAGTCGGTTGCAATGTTTAGAATCTTAATTTTTTTTGTAATAATTACGCTTTATTATCGATTCTATAGCATACAGACACTTTTCATATAGTTCAACCAACTCATCTTCATTTAGCACCTCTGTACATAAGTGTACCGTCTTTAAATTTCCATTTACGAAAACAACCCTAAGTATACAGCTAAATGGGATGTTTAGTTAAGCGCCGAAATAGTTTCCCACTTACAGGCCAAAGCTGCTTCAAAGGAAAAGGGCAAACTGTCATTAAATATGACAATGCTTTAATCTTTCATTAAATTTTCCTTTGCTCACAATTGTGGTTTTTCTAGGTAATTTTGAGTAAGCAATGGTTTTGTAGCCGAGGTCTGAATTATAGTGGACTTTTACTCGCAAATGTAGCTTCAACTATCTTTGCAAAAATAGCGCTCATAGTAAGACTATACCGCTTGCTTTGTCTGCATAAAATTAATCGAACTGTAACTGGCGTACTAGTGTGTATTTCAAAGATTTTATTTCTTTGCGCTATACAAGTATACCATCAAATCTTGTGGGACTAACCTTATGTAAGATTAGCACCGTTTCTGTTCGGAACATTGTTTTCAAAATTACTTACAGAAGTGCGTTGAAAAAGTTACGAAAGAAAAGCTAATCTCTATCTTCTTTTGTATTATTGTAGTGTTACTTCCTCTACTTAGGTCAAGCGCTAACACGATGTTGCATACTTGACATACCTTTTATCATTTATCACCCTCAATTGCACTTATATTAAGGTCGCTTTAAATATCTATTTTGGTTAGGTAATACTGGCGATAATTCAGAGCATCTTAGCTTAAATTTTTAAAAAATAGCTGTTTGAGGCCATGTCGATCTCCATAAGTAATGCCATACACCTAAGCTGGCTTAATATTACTTTATATAGACGCAATTTTTTGTCAAGTGAAAGGGTAGAATTTTTTTAACAGCCAGTAAGGTTAAATTTTAAGTTTAGCCCTACTTTTTTTTAATATATGGGTTCTTTATATTAAGTCCTTGTCCAGATGCATTCATATGTATCCATAGTAGTCCGTTTTGTTTATTAAAATTTTATTTAATGTGGTATGTATAAATGGTATAGGTGGATAAAACCCAAGACTGGTACGTGATGAATAACCGCATTCTGTACGAAAGGTCCTTATTAAAACAGAATGCAAAGAAAGTAAACCAGAAAAAAATTATTGGTTCGTACTTTTTGAGAACGAAACTGGCAACGTTGTTACTGTTAAAGGTGTATGCTATCAGAAGGTCCATAAACAGCTTTTGTTTGTAATAATACCAAAGGTTCGAATCTAAATGACATGTAGTTTCAACAAGATGGAGACAAATGTCCCAAGGTACATGGAACACTTACTTTATTTCAAACTAAACATAGATTAATCACGGCATCCTTGATATCTAACCCCATTAGACCCTTTTCTCTGACAACATTTGAAAGAAAGGATTGTTACGTAGACAATCTTGCCACAATATCTGGGCTAAAATAGAACATCGGTGTTAAATAGAGTCGCATTTATTGATGGCGTTTAGCCGGTACCATATATATGCTACTTCTGTATCTGTACTTTATACTGGTTAGCAATTTATAAATATTTTTTCTATTTTATTGTGAAATATTATCCTAAAATTTATTTTAAGTTATATTACATGTAGCAAAACAATTATCAAAGCAATCCAAACAATGAGTTAAGCTGAGTTTAGAAAAAAATAGGACGATCATTCAGCTACGTTGCTTTTACATTACAACATAAAATTAAATTATATAATATAACTTAATGATTTATGTAAAAGTTTTTGCTCACATAGAACTCAGTACACTATCGAGGATTCGTACGACTACGACTCGCAGCTATAGTATTATTCGCACACAGCAACACGGGGCACATTCCGACGGCGCATGATAGCACATAAGCACATTATGCTGCCCGAGAAATGTAAGCTGATATGAAATCGGTGCACATACAAGCGATGCTAAATATATTGTGTGCTCGCATCAGCTGCAAGGTTTAGTGATCTACGTAGCAGCAAAGTTTACTGAAGTTAACAGTAATTACCAGAAGTTTACATAATAGAAAATAATAAAGGCCAGGCAAAGAGAAAGATATGCTAAAAAAAAATAATAAAGAGGAGTTTAGTAAGTTATGAAAAGGTTCGGTTGATGATATGGAATTTGCTGAATATTTCCGAATATACAGCATTAAAGACAAAACAATGACATTATAAATTTAACTCTTATTTTTCTGTTTCCCTTTCTATAAAAGATAGATACAATTGGACTCTTACTGTCGCCGTGCAGGAACGAAAATTGTGCGGACTGAAAAACTCTGCCCTTTTAGGCGAAAATCTGGTTTGACTGTGTTTTTAACAAATTTGTGGAGTATCCAGGGAGGCAGTTTTACGGTTTTAAAAAATCAAAGAAAGTTACTCTTGATGAGTCCCTGAATATGGTTTTGCAATAACTTTTCTAGCATATGCGTGGGGTTTGAAGTGTGTGCAAAGGCTATGATAAGTATCGCCGTTTCATTAAAGCAAATTTGCTTTCTAACACAAAGAAATAGACCTCTAAGATTACATCGCAAGTGAATGTGCTCTTCAGAAGTCTCACGTTCTTTTCTAGTGTTGGAGTAAAGACTTTGTTGAACTGCACTTTGTCTGGACTGCAGTTTTTACAAACTCAATACTTACTGAAACAATATGAGCAATGATTTGTACCGTTGTTCGTAAATATTCATGAATTACATGGCCAAACGTTCAATATTGATTTTATTTGTAGTGGTGGAAGTAGAAGCAGAGACTGATTAATCTATAAAACGTAAGTTCAACCAGAGAAACTTTAAATAAGTTATAACTGTAACATTAAAATTGTACATCCATTCAGTCGAATAGGAAACCTCGTACAGAGAATAACAGCGGAGCAAATAAATCATTTCTTTAATAATATAAATTATAATTATGGTGCAGCAGTGTAGACATTGTAAATAAAGATTAGTTTTGAATAAAATCGTCGTTAAATTTAAATTTATCATAAAGGCTGAATAACAAGTGGCAGACAGTCAAAGTCGTTAAAAAAACAAGTGGACAGGAGCAAAATTCAGGAAACGTACCAAAGAGCCTTAAGCGACAGGATACTGTGATCATTCAGTACTAAAACTAGACACTCTTCTCGTACGTAGTATGTAGCAGTCGCAATCGTTGCCATAGACTTCGATCCTTCAAGCCCAAGTTGTAGTACATCAAATGCAGGGCTACAAGACGCTTCAAGTTAAAGATACATTTAATTGTATCAATTGATGGGTGAGAATTGTGGTGCGTAAATGATGAGATTTGTGAACCTATAACTCTAAGAAGTTTTATACCAATCAGTTGTTTCATAAAATTTGACAAAAATTCGATCCTTTCGTGGTCGAATGTGCAGCAAAATTTAGAGGTAAGGAAGAGGTATTTTCTCAACTCATTAATTACATCCGTCAATGAATGTATTATATATTTAAAAAATCAAGTTGAAGCAAAGATTGCCCAAGAAATTGCAAATACCAAGTGTTATTCCAAAATTGTGAACTCCACCCCAGATTCGTCGCACCCAGATCAACTAGCTTTCGTGGTGCGCTATGTGCTACCCACGGAAATTTCTGTTGAAAGATGTTATGCCTTTATTCCTAATTGTGATTATAAAAGTAAAAAATGACGTCTTTGTTTAATTAGGTAAGAAATACAACAATGCTAGCAACGTATCTAGGTACTACAATAATCTTTAAACAAAAATAAAAGAAGTAAATCCTCTAGTTACTTACATCCCTTGAGGGCTACTGTTTACAAGTGATTGGTCTAGAAGCTGTTGAGAGTAGCAAATACTCTGTTACATTCCTCTTTTGAACAACAAAACTTTTTTTAGCCAAAAGGTGGGATATTTTGCAGTGTAACAGTTAAAAGGGCTCCTTATCTTTAAGAAATTTGTCGACAATCTGATGGAGTGCTAATACTGATGTCAATAAACCATTATACAAATCGTGCGAGAGCGTCTTTGAATCTCTGATTACCCATGATAGTGGTTAAAACAAGGACCCACAGTATGATGCAAATGTGATATTGAAAAAAATGTAAGTTTTAAAATGAAATTAATGGTAGGGTTTCTAGAAAAATGTTTTTGTAAAGTCTGGAGAAATAAATGAAAGACTTAAAAGAAAAGTAAAGACAAACTACACAACAGAGATTATTACTATATTCAGTAACTTTATTAACACTCTTTAAAACTAAAATGAGTTTTCAAGGATAGAAAACAAAGAAAAATTGATGTGCGAAACCGACGTCTGCATTACAAGAAAAAAGATGGTGAGAATTCCTCTTGGTGAAAACAAAAATGAAAATTATGAGTTTTCTGGACGATAGTCTTTTGTGCTAGAAACATATTATGCTGCAATTTATTTTCTAAAGCTTAACTTACTACAAAAAATTATATATACAGAGATATATAAATATTTTAGATTTATTCTAAAATTTCCAAGCCACCGCCGGTCATAGTACGTGAAAAGTACCGTGGAAGATTTAACTGCAAAAACAATTTTATAAGAAATCATTAAAGTTAATCAGCTCTCATGACGAGTATAGAAATCTAATTAATTAATTAATGAGGGTGACCTCGAGTAACGCAATTAAGAAAACAAAATTGTTAGACCTATTAGAGTAATAGTCAGGAATCTGCATCCATCAGTTAGCACAGAAGAAATTAGCATAGAAGTAAAAGAAAAAAAATTTATGATTTAAAAAATAGTACAAAGACAAAAAAATACAGTCAATAAGAGAGTTGAATACACTCGTCTACCATTATATATATGTTAGTGTTTCAAAATACCAAGATGCACTAAAACTACAAGTACACCTTCAAAGTGCATTAATTGTAATAAAAAACACCCTACTAATTATGAGAAAAAGAGATAAGTCAAGAAAACCGTTGCTCAACTAAGAACTGTAGCACTAAGTACTATCAAAACTCGAATATCATACTCAAAAGCAGCCCAAAAGAATTCAGAAAAACCGTTACATATTTCAGTGTCAACAGATCCACCTATGATGTAGATAATACAAAGTATGATGAAAACCCTTGAGCGGATCCATGTAAGACTCGACAAATTGGAAACTAGAAATACTGGATCAATATCTAACAACAAATAATTGTTATACATTTAAAAGATCTAAGAATTGCTATCTTATATAAGAAGTTAATACTCAACACATGGATATATGTCGGATTACATATATGACTACCCAGTCATGCATTAAGTTAAAAAGCTACAAAGTACACTTTACCATTCATCTAGACAACTAATCTAAGAAGGGTAGTGCAATAATAATTAAGCCATCTACAACGAGTAGACATACAAAATACAATAGCAGAGATCAAATCTACCAAACAACTACTGCGAATAGGTGCCATGTATTCTCCATCCAGGAACAATTAAAAGAAAAGAAAGATATCCGACTCTCCTGCAACATCCAGGTAAAAGATTCATCATTGGGGTGACTTTGTTGCCAAGAATGTTGTTTATCAATCTAGACTAACTACGCCAAAATCATCAACAAGGCCCACATGCAGACCATAGAAACTTTAACAAAATACCAGACGAACTTAATTATTTCATTTCAAAAAAAGTTTCTTCTAAATTTATTGATGTTGAGAAAACCTTGATTCAGATTCCGATCACTCAGTAGTCTGAAGGAAACAATAATTTGAAAAGCAGGCCGACCTACCGATGTCAACAAAACTACTTCGGATTGAGCTTTACAATAGCATCAACTTGAATACACAACTAAGAGCAAATAAGAATCTTAAGCTAAAAGCTAAAAATTTTATGACACTACCAAAGAATTTACTTATCTAACCAGATGTTAAATTTTTCTGCTGAAGTAAGAGAACTCGCCAAAAAAAAAGAAAAGCAAGGAGAAGATCGCAGCAGTCCTGAGATCCTGTACCTAAAACTATATTGGACAACAAGACCCAAAAACTAAGAAGAGAAATACAAAATTTAAAAAATATTCTATTATTTCAGACAGATTATTTATAATGAAACAGATGAATACTCAAATCTAAAATAAATAAAAGCAGACGTATTCTAGGGTAACGTACTTGGTTCCATTTTATATTTACTTTATATTAGTGATCTGCAGTTTTGCAATAAATAACGGTGGCGACATTCGCAGATGATACTGCACTTTTATCAGTAGATAATAATTAAGAGAAAATTGAAAAACTACAAGAAGCAAGCAATTTAGTTTTACGTTGGATCAGAAGATGGGGAATTAAACTAAACGAACTTAAATTAATCCATATGAGTTTCACCAACAAGAAACCAACATAACCTTATCTTTAAACATTAATGGTATTACAGTGCCTTATGAACTGAACGCAAAGTACCTTGGTGCTAAGCTAAGACGAAAAGAACACGTGAAGGAGGAAAGGGTTGAGTTAGATCTGAAAGGTAAACAACACTATTGCCTTATTGGCAAGCTGTCAACAAACAATAAAATTTTAATGAACAACCAAGTCCTAAAACCGACATAGCTTTAGAACATTCTAATTATGGGGATACATTAGTAGTAGTAACATTAAGATCATTTAAACTTTTTAAAATAAACTACTGTGCCTTTTAGTATATGCACAGTGCAGATCTTCAACCAGATTTGGGTATTCACATCATTGAAGAAGTCATAAAAAGATTTGTTGGCAAGCATGCCTTGTAGTTCTTGTAGTTCTACAACTGCTGTATAATCTAACCCATGCCAAAAAGGCGAAGAGAACTAAACCGCTTTAACTTGTGTAGTGTATTGTGTACAATAGCAGAACATAGTGTGCGAGTGACGTGTATATAGTTAACCGAATCATCTAAAGGGTATCATTGAAATGATTTTAGTAGATAAGTACGTAATTTTAAGCCGTTATTAGAGTAAAATTGATAGTTCGTCTTTTCGACTAGTTTTACTAGTTAGGCCCTAATAGGTGTTAGAAAATAAAAAAAAATCAATGGGAAGTCACTCAAATGAAAAATGACAATACGACAGAGAGTAAACCTTCCCTGTAGAATGTGCGTATTTAGCAACATTTTTAAAAATTAATGGAAGTATTGACAAACAACCTACTAGAGGGCTAAAATCCATCATAGATTACTTCACTGTTAGACAACTAACAAAATGACGAATTCAAGATGTCAGAGTATTCCGAGGCGCAGAATGAGGTTCAGACCACTATTTAGTTAAGATGACAACGTACCTGACACATAGAGCGGTTAAACAAAATATTAATCAAGACAAAGACAATACGCGAGAATTCAAACAGAGAAAATACAACATAATGCCCCTAAAGAATGAATCTATAGATTTCTTGTACAAACTGCGATTACCTGCAAAACTACAAAATAACATCACAGGTTCTGCTCAACCAGAATACAAAACACTAAGCAATGCTATCGGCTATATGATGCGGCATTCGAGGCCTTGGGAGAACAAGAACGTCATTCAAAAAGAAAACGATGGAGTTGACAAACTAATAACCGAGAAGAACAACGTTGCTTATAATAGATGGCTAGTAACGAATGACACTGATGACCGAAGAACTTATTAACAAAAAAGAAACAAAGTAAATTAGAAAATTAAAGTAGCAAAAAACAAACCATGGGAAGAAAACTTTGCAAGAATTGAACAGCACATAGGTGGAACAAAAACCAAAGAAGTATGCAATGCTATTAAAAATCCTAGGAACGACCATACGGGCAATAATATCAACATAATCAACGGGTGATGAATACGACATAAAATATATGATGGAAAAGCTTGTGGACACCTGTGAAGCAAATGGTCTAAAAATCAATTATAAGAAAACCAAATATCTAACAACAAAAGACCATGGAAACGATCTGAAAATATATTGAAATGTAATGGTAAAATGTGATGACTTTAAATACTTGGAAGCATAATATCATCAGAAGAAAATTTAAAAAAAGATATCACAAGTAAGATGGGGCAGGCTAGACAAGCTATACAAAGACTAAATTTGTTACTGTGGTCAAAAAGCATGTATAATAACACGAAAGTTAGAATCTATAATAGTATAGTGCAAAGAATACCAATATACTGCTCGAAGACTTGGGAATTGTCCAAAGGACATAGGCAACAAATAAATGTAGTCGAAATAGATTTCCTTAGAAGAGGATGTAGAGTGTCGAGACTAGAACACGTAATAAATGCAGAAATAAGAAACAGAATGCAGAAGAAGTCAACATCCATAGATGACATAGAAAAAACAAGACTCTTATAGTATGGACGGATACAAAGAATAAACGCAAGCAGATGGCCAAATCGAATACTAAAGTGGAACCCGCCAGGACGACGAAGGCGAGCCACACCTCCTGATACGTGGACAAAATAAATGCAAGAGGACATGAGAGACAGAAACCTTGAAGAAGGATCATGGAATGACAAAGACTACTGGAATTTGGGATATGGGAAACGACACAGACCGTGAAATACTCGTTATAAAAAAATTTGACAAAAACACAATTAGAACCGCAAAGACTCTTAGCGTTATTAAAGTCATGGGACGTAGAGTCTACTTTTCCCAATATTGCCACCGTTCCAAGAATTTTTCTAAGTATGGCAATTACTAACTGCACTGGAGAATGATCCTTATTTTTTGAGATCGACGTTGAAACAAAAGATAGCAACGAGCATTGTATTTTCATTTACTGAAAGTGAGTTTCCTTCTTTTGATGACTTAGTCCAAAAGTTTGTTAATTCCAAACAAAAAAAAAAATTGAAAAATAAAAATAAAGTCTAAACCATCAACTTCTTTGTAATTTGTTGATACAATCTCAAAGATACAAAATTTTAATAGAAGGCGGGTGAAAAATTGTTAGCCTAGTGCGCCAAAACCCGCAATCGGACCCTAAATGCAAATAATACGTAGCACGTTAGTTACGCCCCTTGGTTTCGAAAATTTTGGTTTTACCTATCGACTAAAGGAAAAGTTTAGTATTATTTATTTAGAGCGGAATTTCTAACGTCTTTCTTTGCCACATTAATAATTTTATTAATAAATTAATAGGGGAAGGTACGGTGAGTGATAAGTCGGCCCCGCCTACGCGAGCGCAGGTTTTTAAGAAAATTGCAGAGAGTGTTTAGTTTTAAGTGATTAATGAAGCCACAGGTGGACACTTTAAGATATACAGAAGCACATATAATAAAGAACAAGATGTAGGGCAAGTATAAATCGAGAAATCTTGTAATAAACAAGTGTAAACACCAGCTGATAAGCACAGCGAGCAGCGGCCTTGGAAGAGCACAAGAGCGGCAATTTCAAATTTCAAGGTACAGCGCGATCACGGTAAGTGATCTTGCGAACATAAAGGAGTGCACGAAGTACAGCGCGATCACGAGACGGGTGCAGGTTTAAAAAGAAAAGTCAGTGCGACGAGTACGGGAGTGAGATAACAGAGTGTCGGCCATTTGTACCGGTAACGAGCCAAGTGAATTCCGGCACATATACAGACGGGCGATCGCTAACGAACGGTTAACAGAGCAGCACAGCGCGTACGGCAAGTGAAGTACGTCACGTAAAGCGACCGGAACAAGTAAGCATAAAATAAAGTAAATGAACGGCAACACAACCAAAGGTAGATCGTCTAGTACCGGATCATTAAGAGAGTACCTACAAAAAAGGAAAAGAGAAATAGAAGCCAATCAAGAGGAAAAGCCAGCACAAGAAGATACAGCAAAGCTAAAACGCAACAAAGGAATGCTGAGAACCCCCCCCCCCTCCCCAAGAAACAAGAAGAAAGCACAAACATGGATAAGATTGAACAATTACTCGCAAGCATAAACACACAGCTAGCGGAAATCAAAGTGGATGTTAAAAGCACGAAAGAAGACATTAAAACCATAAATACCCAATTGAACTTTTATGGAGAAGAAATTCCCATGATGAAAGAAGAACAATCTAAACGAGAAGCTGAAAGGGAGCAGGAAAAGACGGCATTAAGAAATGAGATAAAGACACTGAATTTAAAAATGGAAGGGCAGGAAAAGAGACATAGAAGAAATAACTTAGTGATTAAAGGAGCCAACTTTGGGGACCACAACCTAACGCAACAGGTCACAAACTTCCTACAGAGTGAGATAGGAATTAAGACCGGGATAGAAGAAGGATACAAAGTTGAAAAAGCGAAAGCCAATACAGTAATTGTCAAATGCAAAAATTTCGAGCAAAAACTGGAAATCCTAAAACAAAAACCGAAACTACCCCCGCAAGTATACATTGATAGCGACCTTACGCAAAATGAACAAAAAATACAAGCAGCCATACGGAACATGGCAAGAGAGGAAAGAAATAAAGGGAAGAAAACCCAAGTAGGCTATCGAAAGCTAACAGTGGACGGAGTGAAATTCAAATGGTCGGATGAAAAGGAGGCAGTCTGACACAAGAAGACACGCCAAAAAACTAACCAAGGAGGATCCGGACGGAAACATGGAGACGAAAATGGGCACGAACAAGGACAATGCAAAAAGGAAATATGAATTGATCAAAATAGGGACTTGGAACGTTAAGAGTATGACTGGGAAAGAAGTAGAACTAGTGAGAGAATTTAAAGATACCAAACTGAGAATATTGGGAATAACAGAAACTAAAAGGAAAGGACATGGATGTACAGAAACGGAAGAGGGAAATATCCTAATATATAGCGGCGTAAACAAAGATGATAGAGCGAAAGCAGGTATAGCATGCCTAATTGCAGAAGAATGGAAAGAAACGATAAAGAGTTGGGAATGCTACTCAGAAAGAATACTAAAAATAGAGCTGGAAATAGCAATCGAAGAAGAAAAATTGCTCAATATAATAGTAGTAATATTATGAGGAACTACAAGAGGCCTGGGACTCCACAAGAGGCACGAGTATATTAATAGGAGACTTCAATGCGAGAGTGGGGAATAACAGCAAAAAATATGTAGACGTAAATGGCAAAGAAGGGGAAGATACGCTGAATGACAACGGAAGAAGACTCCTAGAGTTTTGCATCGGAAACAACCTGATTATCACTAACACCATATTTACACACAAAGCAATTCACAAGTTCACTAGAAGAATGATCAGCAGGAACGAAGAATCAATAATAGACTACATAATTGTACCAGAGACATTAGGAAACTCATAAGAGATACCAGAGTACGGAGGAAACCGGAAATAGACAGTGACCACCTCCTTTTAGCATCAGAAATTAAAATGAACCACAACACTAAACAATCAGAATTGGTAGAACGGACAAGCACAAAAGCAGAAAAAATCAAGATACATAAATTAAGGGAGCCAGGATACATACAAAAATACCAGGAGCTTATCAAACAGGAAGTAGACAAAGACAAAGGAGAAGAAGACGGAAACATAGAACAAATGTAGGAAAAACTCAAGAGAGTGGTGCTAACAGCAGCAGAAAAGAGTTGCGGAAAAAACAGGATTAAGCCCAACAAAAAACAGACAGCATGGTGGACATCAGAGGTAAAAAACGAGATAAGAAAGAAAAAATAACTATGGTCAAGATATCTAAACACCAACCAGCAGACAGACCTAGAAATATACAAACAGCAAAGGAACATAGCAAAACAGACCGTAAGAGATGCCAAAAATCAAGCATGGGAGAAATTTGGCGAGACCATGGAGAATAACTACAGAAACAACCAAAAACTGTTCTACAAGGTAATGAAATCCTTCAGAAAAGAAAATAAAAACCCCCTGCTGCAAATAGAGGACAACGGGAAGGTCATCACAAACTCTACGGAAATTATAGACAGATGGAAACAATACTTTATGGCGTTACTAGAGGGTACAGAAACAGATGAAAACAGAGAAGAAAACACGGGAAGCGACGAAATTAGGTCAGAAGCGAACCGTGACAATAGTCGTGCGGAAGCTCAAAAAGACCCAATAACAGAATTAGAGCTGCGGGAAGCAATAAACAGACTGAAACTCGGGAAAACAAGCGGACACGATGGAATTTACCCAGAAATGATAAGAACAATGGGAGAAGAAGGGCTAAAATTGTTACTTAACATCATGAACAAAGTGTGGCAGGACAAGAAGATCCCGGAAGACTGGCAAATAGCCGTTATCCTGCCCATATTCAAGAAGGGTGATAGTAAAAAATGTGGAAATTATAGAGGAATATCTCTACTCAGCGTACCTAGAAAGCTATATGAAAGGATACTAGAAAACAGGCTGAGGAAACAAGTGTAACACCAACTTGAGGAATCGCAATACGGTTTCAGGCCCGGACGAGGGACAAGTGATCTAATATTCAGCCTCAGGTAACTGACAGAGAGAGCCATAGAATATGATTAAAGGATCTATTGTTGCTTTATAGACCTAATCAAGGCATTCGACCGCATACATAGAGAAGAGATATGGAAGGTACTAAGAAACAGGAATGTAAGCGATGAATTAATAAGAAGCATACAGAGTCTTTACAAAACCAGCCGGAATTATATAAGATCGAACAACAAAAAATCGGTAACGTTCCTAACTAGATTAGGAGTCACACGAGGAGGAACCTTAAGCCCGCTATTATTCATACTAGTGTTAGACGATATCATCAAGGAAGTTAAAGGTCAAGTTAAGAAATTCCATGCAGGATACTATAAGTTGAAACCCATATATATAACAGAAATGGCCTACGCGGACGACATGTTAATAATTGCAAACAATGAGCAGGACCTCCAACATAACATACACATATGGGACGAAGCAGTGAGAGAAAGAAACATGGTGATCAACGCAGAAAAATCAAAGACAATGGTTATCGCAAGGCAACAGGAAGACATCACAATAGAAGTAAAGAACGCCATATTAGAACAGGTAGAAAGCTTCAAGTACCTTGGAACAACAATCGCAGCCGATGGGAAGCTAGAGAATGAGCTCAACAACAGAATCAAGTCACCAAACAGACTACATGGGGCGCTTTACAAAGGTCTTATGAACAAAAAAGAAATCTCTAAAGAAGTTAAAAGCAAAGTTTATAAAGCAGTATACATACCCACCCTCACGTACGGTAGTGAGGCATGGACACTAAGCGATAGACAGTATAACCGCCTTTAAGCAGTAGAAATGAAAGTGCTGAGGAAAATTAGAGGAGCAACAAAGCTAGACAGATACAGAAATGATAAAATCAGACAAGACCTGGAAACCAAATCATTACGCCAACACATAGAAGAAAACAAACTAAGATGGTTCGGACACCTAATCAGGATGGAGGAGCAAAGTACAACCCAAATAATATGGAACTGCAAAACACAGGCAAAAAGACCAAGAGGCAGACCCAGAAACAAGTGGAACAACACAATAGGGAAAAGCCTACAGGATAGAGGGAAGAGTGGGACAGAAGCAGTAGAACTGGCTAAGTATGGAGAAACTTCGTCAGAAGACGCCCAACCCAAGACGGAACACCTCGACACCAATAATGGTACAAGAGGACAGGATTAAGAAAGAAAGAATAAATTAATAACGAATACCTCACTGCAATAGAATATTTGAAGAGAGCGTCTATTTATAAGGAGAAGACCTTTTTTAGCTCTGTACCAACTAAAATTTCAGGAAAATAATAATTTCTTGTGGTAATTTTATTAGCAACTAGAATATATATTCTATAAGCTAATTTGACGCAATGTACAATTTAAATTATATTGTACGATATGATGGCGTGAAGAGGTACATCATCTAGCGATTTCGCCTCTAACACACAGAAGATCCTGTAACCATAGTCTTCGTAATCGTCTGGTTTCTATTGGTTTTAATAGGTGCGCTAGTGTTTGGTTTTTATAACTGTGTTTGGAACTGTGACGTCTGGGTGTAGTCTGTGATTGGTGACTTACCAAAGTGCAATACCGATAGTGTGGAGGATTTTAGATTAGTTTTGTTGGATTATATCTATGGTAGACTTGCTCGCACAACTCCAGATTTCAATTCTGTAGGTTCATATGAGCTTGTTGACGGCTTTGTAGATGACTAATTTGTTGTCGGTTGATAGATGAAATTTACGACCTAGTTCAATTTTATTTTATTTAATATATGTTGTTTTCAGTTAAGTTTTGAATCAACATGTAGTCCAAAGTATTTAATTACTTCTTGTTGTGGTACATTCACTCAATTGAGATTAATGTGCGCGCTGTTGCCTTATCTAAGAGTAAATGTTGTGCACGCTGATTTCGTTTCGTTAACCTTTACTTTCCATTTCTCTAATTACTCTTCTGTGAGGTAAAAATGCTGTTAACGATTGGATGCGGCAACCATTGAATCGTTTTCGACTATGAGTGTTGCAGTGTCGTCTGCAAAAGTACCTAATGTTTATTTCTATTAGTGGGTATGCCTGATGTAAAAATTACATGTAGGGGGGGGGGGGGGACCAAGGACACTCTAGAATACTCCTAATTATACAAAGTATTGATTGAAAGTTTTACTGTTAATTTTGGTTTCAAAGTCTCATTAATGTAAGTATGATTTTAGCAGGTTAAAGTATTTAATGGGGTGAGTGTTTAATTTTATAAAATAGACCTAGATGCCAAACCTTGTCGAAGGCTCATGTCTAAAAAGCTGCTTTAAAATACTGTTTATTTTCCATGGCTTGACTGATTAGGTGTACTAGTCGGTTGCAGTGTTGCAGTTTTAAATAATTTAAGAATGTAATCGTGTCTTAATATAGACATTAATTTTATCGTTTAATTTATTGGTTTCATTCCTGATGTCTTTTGGAGTAAACAGTTTTAGGTGTTCATATTCCGGAACGAGTATTGTCCTACCTCTTGGACTTGTCGTTTTTATGTATAGAAAAGACTTCTGACATGTGTTCTGCAAATGAAATAGCTTTCTTCTTATCATTTTTGCCCAAGGACCTAGTGGAGTAGTCTTTTGGCGTATGGGAGGTGATGTTAAATTAGGATTATTCTTGTTCTTTATAGATTTTCAGATAGAGTTATCTTGTCTGGATCATTTTGGCACATATTTTTCGAATTGTTTCTCATTTCTTGAAGCTTTGTTTTTAATTTGCTTCTTATCTGGTTGCTTGACCTGGCTCTTCGTTTTTCTGTTACAAGTTTTTAATTTCTCATTGTACATTATTGATCGTCCTTTAGAATTAAATGCGCCGGTAGACTGTTTGGCAGTGTTTTGGAGTAGGTAGATGAAATTTCCTGTTTCTTCGTCAATGTCGTCTGGAATTTGCAGTCTTACTATTAAGTTTATGTTTTTATGTACAATTTGTCTATATACACCCCAGTTCTATTGGAAATCATGTAGTCTGGGCGTCGTTTTTCTGGCTATTACCGACGTGCTTATTGTTGATATTACAGAACTATGGTCCAAACACAGGTCGTAATTGGAAATGATATCTGTGTATGCTTGAAAAATTCCATTGGTTACAAAGTCCACTGAATCGGGTGTCCTGTTAGGGTCATTGGGCCAATAAGTTGGCGATCCCGCCGATAGAAACAAATAACCTTTATTTTGGAGGACTTCTGCTAGTTCTTAATCTTTAGTAGTTGTGAAGTGCAAGCCTCGGAATTTTTTTACAATTGTAATTTCCCCCAACTACAAATTTTGTTCCTAATGTATCAAAAAGTTCTTTTAACCTGTTTAACCGGTGTCTGGGTGGACAACAAAATGCATTAATTGTCATTTCATATTATTTACAGATGTTGCTTGAATGTGATTTTATTCAAATTTTAGTAATTTATAGTGATCTATAATTTCTAATTGCTGAGCCCCCGTGGGCAGAGTGCGATTTGGGTGATGTGTATGGTATAGTTTGTATTTGTGGATATTGAAGTAGCTTCTGGTAGTTAAATGTGTTTCGCTGGTAAGTAAGATATCAATTAAATTATATTCTAGAAATAATTTTATTTCTTCTTTGCGGTTAGGAAGGCCGTTAGCGTTCCGCTAGGCAATCCTAATAAATTTAGCCATTTTTGTTTAATTCATTTTATTGATAAGTGGCGGGCTTTCGCCCTTGCACCGTCTGTGTTTGTCTGTGATGTGGGTGGCCTATGACATCTACCGGGGAGAGTTCTGCTGTCGCAAACCAAAACGGCAAAGGGGGTCTTTTGCTCAATGTGCGAGCCTGCATGCGCCATCGGCCACATATTGAAATTACATTCCGACAATTACTGTTCTGAACTGTGTTGCTCCACCGCAAAACTTCATATATTTTGGAAGTTTCCCATTTTATGCATTTTACACATTTCCACTTTGGAACGCATCATAATTTCCCGCTAAAGCCAGGTGTGAAGCGAATTGGACGTACGGTGGCCACCGGGAAGACCACGGAGAAACAGCAACGCAAAGCCAGTACAGGTGAGCGATTTGCAATTTACCCGTTGGTTTTGGTATCGGATGCCGCCTTCCATTTACTTTCGCACGGACTGTTTAAGAACGATTTGGCCCCCAGCGTTTCCCCGCTACAGGCCGTAATTTGGTTCCCATCCCGCCTCGAGAGTACGGCTATTTACGCGCCTGCTACTCTAATAAGCATAGTAATCATATTGAGCACGATGATATTCAGTTACATTCATTGGTTGAAGATGTTTTAAATTTCTCCAAGAATTTTGTTAGCATGCTAGTTGTGTTTATGGCTGCTATTTCGGCGTAGGTTATGTGTTGTAAATGTATTTTAGCATGTATATTTTGCATGTGTGCCCTCGTCACCATCGGTGGTGGCTGCATGCTGCTTCTGTGTTTTCCTCTGACCGGCCTGTGATAGTGCTTGTAACTTTTATAGCTAGCTGAGTGGTCTTCGCTGCATAATGCACATTTTGCCAGGGTATTCTTGGTTTTTACGCATAATGTAGTATTGTAGGTGCCGCCATATTTGACGCACACAAATGATTTGTTACATTTTTTAAATAGTCATATTGTTAGCATCTTGTGCATTGTATTATATTGCTTTTGTTTGTAGTCCTCTTATTTGCGCTGATTCCAGGTCTACGAAAAACAAGTTAAATGGCTCCTTAGTAATTCTATGTCTTACATTTATTATATTAGGGATTTTATAACCGTGCTTAGGCAGTTTTTTTGTGCTGTCTAATTTAGTTGATGTCTCATTACGATTATATAGGCCCGTTCACCTTTTAAATGGTATATGTGGTGCAACTGATTTTTACAACATTGCTAAACTTTTTGTGCAATACTACTTGTCCTCTCCTATTTGTTCAATTAAGTTTGTCAATTTATTGTAGTCCGATACTCTATGAACAAAAATTAGAGAAGGTTTTGGTGTGTTAATAGTAGAGGCGTTTTTCGTGTTCAATGTGTCTGTTACATTTATTAGTAGTTGATAACGATTTTTGTTATATCCGTGTTAGTTATTTATCCTTTTTTAGAGCTATGTATGACATGCTAGTCATTTTTGGTTGTTTGAGTTTCTTCTTTATTTTTTGTTTTGTGTGTGGTTATATTGGGTTTGTCGTTGTGTTGATGAAATAAGGAAGTTAGTGGGTATTTCATGAGTTGGTGTTGGCTATGGCGTTAGATAAGGATAGATAAAAACGTTAGTTATCGGTTGCCATTGCACACCGGGCTGCTCATATAATTGCGGATTTTTCATGGTGTTTATGCTTTCCGAACGCGCCGCAAGCGCAAACATAATGTACAGAAATTATTACATTGTTTACGGCGATCTTGGAATAAAAATTTACCATAAAACTAATTTTTCAGAATGTTCACTGCACATAAATTTTATTACAAGTTTGTAGTAACACTTGTTATCGCACTCGTAAGCCGATTTTCGATGCGTCTCCACGCTACGAAACTCAAGCGAGCAATCCGAAAATTATTTTAATGTAATATCTGAATACAGACGCTTTAGTTGTATATTATTGATTTTAAATATGTTATAACATGCAGAGCGGTAAATCACTCATGTTGCATAATTGGCTTCAATCCGTTTATTTGATAACAGCGCACAACTTTCAAATAACCTATAATTAAAACACGTTTAATGTTTCCTACGGAAACTATGCAAACAATTGTATTTTGGCAGCTTCGTATGGCTGCTTAAAATTAAATTAACTTTTGCAGGCTGGGATATTGTCTTACAGAAATTTATAGGCACGTGCCCGCCCCCTTACGACTTTATGTAAATGATTTCCACGAAACTCGTGCGCTGTAAATCCCATCACGTCGTCGATGTATTTACGATCAATTGTGCGGCAAAACGCAGAGCAAGTAATATGATTTTTGCGCTGGCTCCACAGATTTTGAGCGATCGTGGTGCCAATATAATGCCACGGCATTTGTTGTAATCCTCAGTTAATTCTAAGAAGAGGTGGGAAGCACTGAGTGAAATTGGGTACTCAAACATCTAATGGAAGTAATTAAAGGTATAGAAAGAGACTTTAAAATATTTGTTATGCAATAAACGCGAGCTCTCAAAATTGATAAAAATAAATCGAGGATGCCTCTTGTCGTCAACACCTGTTAATACACATATACGCACTCACATAGTGTCTCGAGTTCTAAAATGTTAATAAACCTCCGATGGGGAATTAAATAAAGAATAACAAGATGAATAAATATTAGGTTCCTTAATAATAACTTTCTCATCCATCATTACGTTAGCTGCATTGCTGTCATTGTCACTGGTAGGGGGAGTATCCTGTTCTAAAGTTTAGTTGACTTCTTTTTTTCTTCTTTTCTCATTGTCTTTTTTACTTTTTCTCGTATAACTGTTTTTTAGTGTTAACTGAAGAAATAAACCTGATTAATAATGTATTTGTGGAAAAATCTGGGTTAAACAATTATTTACAAAAAATACAAATTTTAATTTGTTTTCCTACTTTATTCTAAGCGCATAAGGTGTCCCTGGAGTACTCCATGCAATATATTCAACTTGATTAAAATTCCACAGCACTATCTTCTTTACCAAAGCTGAAGTGAAGCTCAAGTCATACATTTTGTCTGGTGATGTTGTTGGATGTGCATAGTTTTATTTTGTTTGTGACAAAGATCTCCAATTCTCAAAAATCAGATGAGCTCTTTTTGTTCTTGTAACTTCCATGTGTTCAGTTATGTTATTCCTTCCAGTGTTAAAAATACTTTTACAGTTAACGCGTATTAAAATAACCATTTTTTCTCTAAAAGCAAAGCCAGAGCACCTTCAGTGTTTTAGGTTAGGTTTTAAGCATTTGTAACCTCCATGGGTTGTCATAACTACGTTGGTTACAGTTAACCATGAGGTTACTGAAAGTTATGTACGTGTATGATGCCATAGGCCTAATTTTTTCTAAGCTATTTTATAGACTGGTTTTACCGTTTCTTGATTTAACAATTGCAGTTAAATTTTAATCTTTTATAAAGTTTTTTACTATACTCAGTCAATGATTAGTCAGATTTTTGGACAGCAGCGAACTCACTGTAGTCATATTCAAACTTCAGTTACTATCAGGCATGAGTCAAAAAGCAAAAAGCCATGGCTTGCTCCAAGGTGGAAAATATAACGTTGAAATTTAACGTTGTAAAAGGTAAAGGTTCATTTACCTTTTACAATATGTTAAATTTTTCGTTTTGGAGCAAGCCATGGTACCTTGCTCTTCCACCCGGGCCCGTGCCTGGTTACTATAGATAAGCCTAGACCTAGCTGCAATTATTGATTTAATTTATTCATTGCAGATTGAAATGGCGCAAAGAAAAAGAGAAGAAGAAAGATCTTAGTTCAGCTTCAGCTGCTACCAAAAGTACAAATAAAAATAAGAAGAAACCTAGTAAAATATCAAATGCTCAAAGAGAAAAATACGACGGATAAAAAGAGAATCTGAACTAAGAAGGAGGGATAGAATTAAAGAAGATCTTTCGTTATATAAAGAACATAAAATGAAAGAAAGAGAAATATATCTATATAAAATGCTTTTGTGCTTGTGAAATTTTGTACAACAAAAAATACCATAAAGCATTGTTGGCGTTGTTCAATCTTCTGTTGGACAAGAGTGCACCATTAAGTTTTTAAGGAAATTTGGGCAAGGTATATTTGTGTTCCCACCAAAAGATGATATTTTGACTGTTGATATAGAAGACATTCTTTTAAAATTGCGGCAACCAATACTGAACAACAGAGGTCATTATAGGTTTTTTAAATTTCTAACAAAATTCAAAATTATGTGAGCTAAAAGTTTTATGAAACAATAACATAAGAAGAGAAACTAAGAAAAATATATTTCATAGTATAATTGAAAGCATTACCTTGTATAGGGGAGAGGCCTGGGCAGTAACAGAAAGATTGAAAAACAAAGTAAGAACGGTCGAATTGGACTTTTTCAGAAGATGAGTAGAAATTAAAAGACCAGACAGATGGAGAACAGAAAAGATGTGGTGAGAAATGGGAATAACATCATCCATTACCAGAAACCTAGAAAATAGAACTCTTCCTTGGTATGGGAAAGGATGCAAGAGCATTTTCAATTGGTTACCGAGAGGAAAAAAACAAAGAAAACTTCTATGCTATAAATGGAAAACTCATGTAAGAAACGTAATGGTAGAAAGAGATCAACAAGGGGACCGAAAAAACCGTAAAAGATGAACGCTAAAGATGGATAGCTGAACCGGTTTTTAAATTTCTCTAAAAATTTGTTAAATAAATTTCTAAAATGTTTGTTCTTTTTAATTGCGCCACCATTTTAACCTTGTATTTCATCTGCATAATTTAATGGGTGTCAAGAACACGTTCGTCTTACTTGTTTGGAGTTCTGTATTTATCGGGTTATTTGTACTCGATACATCGGTGTCGTGGCTTCGATAATTGGTGGAGTACGGACCTCTCCACAGGGCACAAATCGTTGCTTTTTTACAGCTGTTAGTATTGTACTTGCATTACAATAGCATTTTGTGTGGTCATATATTTGATATCCCGTACACTGAATTGTATTGTACCCTTTTTAGAAGGTTTAATTATTATAGTTTTTTTTTTCAGGGCTTCAATTAGTCCAGTCTGGTGGTTTTAGGTATACAAAAGACATATTTTGCCTGTTCTTTACTCTAACTATATTTTGTAACTTGATGTGTCTATGATATTTTAGTTCCTTTTTAGAGTCGTTGATGTCTACAAGACGGTGCAGGTACTTTATAATAGTCCTGTAGACGCTCTCTTATTTTAGCTTGCAGGTGTGGGTGAACAATGTTATTCTATTTCTTAAAGTATGCAAACTCTCTGAATAATAACCATACTTCAAAAAAATTAAGAACAAACGAATATTTCTGGTACTTTTTATTTGCTTTAGCAATATCACTTGGGGTTTCTGTATCAACCTTCACCGGAGAGCTATATTTGTTACTTAGGCTGGTGTTGTCTTTTTGTATTTTTATGTTTACTTCTTTTTATGTTTTTATAGTTTACCATTAATTTTCTTAATTGTCTTTTATTTTTCTTTAGACTTAATTGGTTAACACATATCTCTCAATCTACGAACGTTTGCATTTTTATAGACGAGTGTATTAAAGTTGTTGCTGCAAATAAATTTGTTAAAATTGTCCTTGGTTCAGAAGAACTATGTAATAGTTGTAATAGAACTTGTAATAGCTAATTAACAGAAGGTAAGTGCATCTGTATTTGTAACACTTGCTGTTGGACCCTGTATCTACCAGATGTGTTTTCATGACATTCATTACGAAACCATTATTAATGTTTCCCGAGGGGAACATTCTTTAGCACTTTTTACTATAGTCGAGTCAAATTAGTAAGAAAAGCGCTACAAGCTCGAAATTTTTAGCGGATACACGTATCGAAACGTTCCAAGGCGCATTCGATTCGTAAGAGAATCAGAAAAAAATGTTACCACATATTTTTTTGCTATAATGGAAAAGTGATTTGTAAACGCAAAAATGGATTTATTTGATGTGCTTTTAGCAGACCCAAAAGAATATTTTATTTCTCGCTTAATATTGGCCAAAATAAGCTCAATCCCGTTACTCGGGGTTTTTTGGAGTCTCTGATCACGAATACGATGTTTAGAAAGTACCTCGATACACTTGGTGATTTTAGAAAATTACCTCAAATTTGTTTGTTTTCCGAGTTTAAACTGTCTGAATAAAAGTTTTTGGGGTTGCTGATAACAAATATAATGTTTAAAAATGGCCCAAATGTACTTGGAGAGGAGTATAATTCTGGGGATGGGGGCGAATTTGGGAAAAACCTCAAATTTGTTTATTTTTTGAGTTTAAACTGTTTATATAAGGGTTTTTAAATTTGCTGATCACAAATATGATGCTTAGAAAGTGCTCCGATACACTTGGGGGCATAATTCTAGGGATAGGGGCTATTTTAGGAAACCAGCTCAAAGTTGTTTGATTTTTGAGATAAACTGTTTGAATAAGGGTTTTTGAGATCTTAGGTAACAATGTTGGTTCTCAAATTAAACTCCAACGCACCAAAGTGAGAAAATGCGCTGGGGAATATTTAAAATTAAATGAAAATATGTTAGTCTAAAGCTGCAGGACGTGACGCCTATCCGTGGCGCCATATTAAACGGTTTTGTCTGTTTGTTTACGTTATCAACGAACATAGTTGAGAAACGCTTACTCACAATTAGTTTACGTGTCCAATCACTAATCCGCAGTCGTGATATACATATAAAACAGCAGATTAAGCTGGTTAGAAAATATTGCAATCCAAAATTTTTGCACAGGGCAAAACCAGCCCCATTCTACAATTCGCACTGAAGCGGATTCTAAAATATAATTAGAAATTACTTCCTGGCTATATTAAACTACATGCAGTCGTACAGGGCCTTTACTAGGGCATGCAAAATAATTTTTTATTACCATAATCAAACTTTTCAGCTAATTTTATGTTTGACGTTAGTTATAGCTGATCCAACATGTGGAGTTTTGTTTACACTCTAAGCCTATATTGAATATGGCGTCAGCTAAGACCAGCGATTCAACCGAATTCAACGCGCCAGTGAGCGCTAACTGCCTTCAAGGTCAAGTTTTAAAAGCACACGGATGAGGCCTATTATTGACATTGGGGTGCCAAAAACCCACATTTGAGCGAAGTTCGTAGATTGCACCCAGAAAAAGATAGTGTGTGGTGTGCAATTTCCAACTATGAATTGGCGGCCCACTGTTTCTCACAAAATGTGTGAATGAAGAAATTTATCGCACAGAAGCTCTCGAGAAATTCATTCCAGTTCTGAGAGACAAAAGACAAGTCAACCCATACTGGTTTCAGCAAGATAGAGCCACCGCCCATCGGACTCAGGGCATCTTTGAGGTCTCCTGTAAGATAGAAGGTGACATCGGGTGGCCCCCAAATTCCGCCGATTTAAATCAATGTGATTTCTTTTACAGGGTGATCTTAACGATAAAGTTTATCGGAACAAACCCCAGTTCATCTATAAACTCAAGAATCGCATTACACAAAAGGTTCCCGCCATTTCTGCGGACATCAGAAGAGCTTCAATTGTGTTTCGGGAAAAGGGTTGAAATGACCATCTCTAGAGAAGGTAGTCATTTTAAAAACATAATGCACTAAATTCCATTTAGTCATGATCATAATAAAAAATAATTTAAATTTTATCTTGCGGATTTTTATGATTTTTTATCGTTTGCGATATCGTTTGTACCCTGTACAATATGGAAATTATCCTTATTGTCAGCTTGTCTTAACTAATTTTAATCAGAATTCTTCTATTCTTATTAAAACTCTTCAGTAGTATTAACTACTTGTCTTAACTTTGCACTTTTACTTCTTTAAATGCAAATATCTCAGTTACCAGCAAAGTACGCTAAACAGATCATCTCTAGGAAGACTGTGTCGGAATAGGAATCCGTAGTGGGTGACATTTGCTACATAAGAGAAAAGAGCATAGCATAAAATTGTGCATTTGGCATTCGCCGTATCATTTCTGTAATATCGCCTCGCTTTGTCGCATTTGCCATTTCGAGTCGCAGATAGGGCGGCGGCAATAAAATAATTTGATGAAACTCAAGAGCTGCGCGTCGCACTTCGCCATAAATGTATTTTAGATTGCAGCGCGGTGCAAGACTCAAGAGCACTCCGGCTCGGATTACAAATCGTCTTTGCTCAACAAAGAACAAAAGTCATTCCTACATTTTCCTTCTCGTCTGAACGCTGTTTCAAGCGGACCCTGTCGCTACTAAGTCACACTTTGTTAACTGTGAATTATTTTCATTTTAACAAAAATAAACATAAATATATTTAAAACTGCACATTAAGCTGTTTTTTCTTCTTAATTTTTTCTCTTCTTTATTGATCTTCTGAAAATTTAGCTATTGCTAGAAACAAGTTTATCTTTGCATTTTGTATCCTTAAATTGCTTTATCTATTGACGTAACTCAGACCCTATTTATAAATTACCCAAGCTCTCCCTTGTTTAAATCCTTCTGTTTCCATTTTAAACTTTTACATTTTCTATTTTTACCTTTCACATTAGATGTCTTCAATAAAGTGGTTATCTTTTTATTTACTTACCGCCTTGTATTATGTTTTTTTTGTTACGTTAACGTTTTTAAATTTACCATTTGGTCCTTTTAAAGTATTTTATATTTTCTGTGGTTACGCCTTGGTCTTGTATCATCCTCTTAACGACATAAGACATGTATCATGTGCGTTGGGAAGTACATGTTTCGTACTCTTTCAGTTGTTCTTGGGCGTTTTAACTTTTCCTTCTTATTATTGTTGTATAAAAAATAGTTTATGATTTAATGTGTTTCCAAACCAAACACAAAAGAATATTTGATATTTTGTATTTTTTATATTCTTAGTTCTTTCATGTTCTTGTTATGTGAGAAGAAATTTATTAGAAATTATATATGTAACTTTATTAAAACTAGTCTGGAAGACTAACTTATAATTTTGCTCTAATCTTAGAACTAAATACTTGACATCTAAGTTTAGACCATCGATGTTTTTAGATACTTTTAATTACTCTATACACTTCATCTATGCATTATGTTTTTTTTACAGACACCACACGACACTAAATGGTTTAGTCTTCTATAATCTTTGGTCAAGGTGTTGATTGTACAGCAACTAAAGACATCCTCCTAAAAATCAGTGTTGCAAACACACTAGGGATTACACAAGCCTGCGATAGTTGTCTTCTTTAAATTTTGATAATTGATTCTTATTTATTATTTCTTAATTGTGCTCCGAAAATCTCTCACAGAACAGAATAAAGCTCTCCTTCCACATTTCTATATCAAGTTAAGCTTGATGAAACAATTTGCCAAAGCTTTACAAAGCCTTAACAAAGGAAGGTAAATATTTTGAATGCATCTGTAACAAAGTTCCAGCCTTATTAACGACCAAACTAAAAGAGGGTGTGTTTACTGCTCCTGACATTAGAAAGCTTCTCAAATATGGTAATTTTGAAAGGCAAATGAAGTTGCACAAGAAGATGTTAAAACCAAGTGTCTGAGAAATAAGAATCCGAACTTCAAATCAATTGCGTAAAGCAGAGCATGAGTCGTTCAAAGAAACTTCGGCACATGAAATAAAATTGTATTTATTTTACATGCTTTGTCATTAAAGGTGGGTGACGGGGGAGTGGTTTCAAAAGGCATGCTCACCTCATAAAAGTTAATAAAATAAAATAAAAATAAATTAATTCAAAGATACACTAAAATAGAAATTTAATCTAATTTTGTGGCAATTTTTATGTCAATTAACCCCGCCACCG
Organism: Sinelater perroti; assembly: GCA_036346155.1. Classification (NCBI taxonomy): domain Eukaryota; kingdom Metazoa; phylum Arthropoda; class Insecta; order Coleoptera; family Elateridae; genus Sinelater; species Sinelater perroti. Next base: position 347,661 of record JARFIY010000356.1, on the reverse strand, counting down.
CCATCCTCCTATTTAGACTCCTTAACTTTTTAGCTGTAACAAATAAATAAATTATAAGAAAAAACCTTTTTAAGTCTATTTTGAAATCTTACGTTTCGCAATTATTATATTATTATAAATAACCTTTCTATAAATGAAAGCAACGATTTGAACGTAAATGTCATATGGCTTCAACAAGATGAAATAGCACGTCACATATGTGAAATATTCGCTTTATTTAAAGAAAATTTTTTGGTCGTGTTATCTCGCACAAGAGAGACATAGATTGGTTACCGTAGTCTCGCAATCTAATTCCATTTTAATTTTTCTTCTGGGTGTTTTTGAAGGAAAGGGTTTATGTCAACAAGCTTGCTACAATTGCTAAGCTACAGAAAAACATTTGACGTGTAATTGCTGAAATAAGATCTGATTTATGAAAACTTTCGCTAAAAGGATGATCACATATAAGCATAGTTGTGGCATTTAGCCGACGTTGTGTTTTATACAGTAGCGGCCAAAAATGTATGACATTTGTAGGTACAGTTGGAACTTTTAAAAGGAGAGCTTGCAAGCAAGTCAAGCCGTTCAACACTACAATAGAAATGCGGAAAAGTTTAAGCTGACTTTATAAAATAATCAGACACCATTTTCTTAAGCTATCACTACGATAGGATAAGCTTTCGGCTAATATTATGACTTGCCCTTGGCATCAATGTCGCTCAGTTCTGGGAATTCTTCAATGGCATTTGACAAAATTAAACATGGGGCCGGCGAAGAGATTGCTCTGTAAGCAATCCCAGAACGAACTTAAAAAAACCTTTCGATTTCGATTTCAAATTTCGGGAAAATTCGAAATCGAATATCTGGAAAATTATTCGACATAGAATTTTTTCTTCATTTTCGAATTCAGCGTAAAATTTCCTATAAGAATCACATTTAAAATCGTAATGTCGAAAATTTTCCAGAAATTCGAAGTCGAATATCTCGAAAACTATTCGAAATCACCGTAAAATATCCTATAAGAATCCATTTTAAAATTTTAAAAAATCCATAATTTTGTGACAGCGACAGACAGACCGACAGACCGACAAACATAGAATTCAGTAACGAACTTTTTAAGTTCGTTGAACATTGAAAAGTAGGGCATAAATCCACAAATGTGCAGTACCTTTTCAAAAAACATATTGATGTTTCATAGTACTCGCAACTGAGTCTGCCTGATTAGTTAAATTGGAGGTTTTGAAAAAGAAGTGCCGAACTCTGAAGAGAATGCATCAACTTTGCCATAGCACACCGGGCTAACCGCTAAAGATAGAAACTCCAACTTTTGGTCAAAACTGAGCTAAAAATTTACAAAAATGACCTGTATATCTTTATTTTTGACTATTTTTGTATTCCGCGTTTTACTTTCATGCAGTAAGGAAGTGTTCCGAGCTCGTAGTGACAAGTGAGAGCAACGCGCGGAAATCGTTGACCCTCGGGTCATCTATATCAGTATACCTCAACTGATATAAACTATTTTTACGTTATATATTTTTGAAACTCCAGCGAACTAATCGCAAGTCATCAGCATGAATTACAATAGCAGCAATTATTATTATCAGCAGCCAACAACCGCTCAACGGGGTTTCCAGCCTCCCATTAATTTCAATCAGACGACAAGCCAGGTAATACCACTATCTCCTGTTATAAATTCTTCTTATATACCTATTAACCAGCAATATATATCCCCTACACACAAATTCCAAACACATTTTCCCAAACACCGTTACAGATACATAACCCTATCACATAAACGCAATCAAATAACATGCTTAATAACGATGCAATAAGTAACATGAATACCTCAGATTCTGAAAACGATATTGAATTATCTAATACACCAAGCAAAGATTGGCAATGTGTCAGAAATAATAAACGTAAACAAATATCTAAACAACCAGCATCAGCGAACACTATGATACCTACTATAGATAATAACAGTTACTCGGTCCTCACAAATCTTACTGATGCGGCTGAAATAGAAAATACACACAGACAACTACTAGAGGAGAACTGTCACAACGTGAGACTGTAACCAACATTAAACATCGAATAACAAAAAGCCCATGCCAATGTTCTTTGCAGACTTGGAACCTGCGCCAAGTAACAAAAACATTTATAACCTCAGGTTTTTACGAAACCAAATTATAAAGGTCGAACCACTACACAAAAATACAGCAATCGTACAGTGTATGAGGTGCCAACAGTATAGCCATACTCAGGCCTACTGTAACCGCCCATTTGTATGTGTAAAATGCGGCGGCTCACATAATACCCGATCTTGTAAGATGACAAAAGACTTACCCGCCAAATGTGCTCTCTGTGGCGGAGAGCACCCGGCTAATTATCGTACATAAGGTACTTCAAAATAAGTTAAGATCCAACACATCCTTACAAACTCGATCCACAACATCAAACATGTTCCAACAACGACTTCATCAAACCCACCCAATCTTCCCTAATCATCACAACCCACGAACATATAGTAAGGCCGTGCAAGGAAATACAAACACAAGCACAACCCCCAGATGTAACCCTACAAAAATTTCTAGAAGAATGTAAAGCTATGTTTTCACAACTGATGCAACAAAACAACATGGTAATAAACATGTTGTCTACAGTCATAAGTAAACTTGTAAGATAATGGCTAATTTACTCCGTATATCTTTATAGAATGCTAATGGCATCCTGTCAAAAATCTATGAAATTGAACCATTTTTAAAGCTAAATAATATAGATATTCTACTTATATCTTAGACACACTTTACAGACAGGTGTTTTCTAAGAATACCACACTACACATGCTATAACACAGAACATTCTGACGGTACAGCGCACGGAGGCACAGCTCACAATGAACTGGAAAAGTACGAAGAACCATTTCTCCAAGCAACTACTATTCAAGTCTATAAATTATCACATCCACTAGTAATCTCTATTTCGTATTGCCCACCCAGGCACAGACTTTCCAAAGACGTCCTCAAGCCATTCTTTCAATCTCTTAGCAACAACTTTATATGTGGAGGTAACTATAACTGCAAACATACCTACTGGGACTCTCGTCTAATAACTATCAGAGGCAGAGCTTTATATGAACTAATCCGCGAAGAAAACTATGGCTACCTATCCACCGGAAAGCCCACGTACTGGCCCACGGATTTAAATAAGGTACCTGATTTACTGGACTTTTTTTATCACCCAAGGTATATCCTCTACCTATACAGATACAGTCAGCAGTACTGACCTATTATCCGATCATACACCAGTCATTGCTACAATTAGCACTACAATTATTAAAAGACAACCTAGACCATCCCTATACAACCGAAAAACCGACTGGGACGAATTCAGAAGGCTTTTGCAAGCAAATCTCCAAACCAACATCAACCTGGGCACCCCTAATGATATAGAGGAAGTTACAGAAGACTTCACCACTACTGTTCAATCTGCAGCCCGGAGGGCTACGCCCAAACTTCTAACTACGGCACGACAGGATGGAAATATCCCCAATAAAATCCTTGAACTCATCAAGCAAAAGAGAAGGGCAAGATCTAAATGGCACAGGACTCGAAACGCAGTTAAAAAAACGATATTTTATAGACTAACCAATGCCCTCAAGAATAAACTAAAACTGCACAAGCAAGAAATTTTTCAACACTATCTAACTTCCTTGTCCCGAGCTGACCGCAGTATCTGGAAAGTTTCTAAAGCTAACAAAAGACCACAGGCTGTTAATCCACCTTTAAGAAAACCAAATAATGACTGGGCTAAGACAGATCAAGAAAAAGCAGATCTCTTCGCCTAGCACTTTGCCCAAGTTTTCACCACCTACTCTACTGCACCCGATGTTGAGATTCAAGACTTCCTTCAGACACCACTTCAAATGTCGCTGCCCATCAAAAGCTTCACCTATACTGAGGTGTTTGATGAAATTTGCCATCTAAACTATAACAAAGCACCTGGGTATGACCTAATTACGGCTAAGGTGCTTACTGAACTGTCCAAAAACAGTATAACGTTTTTACGAAACCTGTTCAATTCCATATTGAGATGCCAATATTACCCATCATCGTTAAAATTCGCGCAAATTATTCTAATACCAAAACCTGGTAAACCTGCTGAAGATGTTGCCTCTTACCGTCCAATAAGTCTGCTGCTACTAATCTCTAAGCTGTTAGAAAAACTTATAATCAAAAGACTGTGTGATAGTGACATACTGGAAAACTGCATACCAGACCATCAGTTTGGATTTAGGCGATACCATTCCACGATTCAGCAATGCCATCGACTTGTAAATATCATCAATGCGACCCTCGACGCCAAATCTTACTGCCCTGCAGTTTTTATAGACATTAAACAGGCATTTGATAAGGTGTGGTATGATGGCCTATTATATAAAATTAAAGAGCTACTGCCAAATGAATACTAACTTTTGCTAAAATACTTGAATAATCGCTACTTCCAAATTAAATATGGCCAACATTATTCTGACCTCTGACCAATCACCTCAGGTGTACCTTGGACCGCTGCTATATTTACTATATACCTCAGATGTTCCCACAACAAATAATACACACTTAGGCACATACGCAGATGACACTGTCCTCCTTTCCAGTCATACCAATCTTCATATAGCATCCTTTAACCTACAAACCCCTCTAACTCATCTTCAGACCTGGCTTGCTAAATGGAGAATCAAGGTCAATGAAACGAAAAGCACTCACGTTCCCTTCACTCTAAATCACTCCGACTGCCCCCCCAGTTTTTCTGAACAACATACCCATTCCTCAAGCAACAGAAGCCCGCTACTTAGGTCTTCATTTAGACCGACGACTGATCTGGAAGTCTCATATATTGAAAAAGCGTAAAGAAATTGATCTGCGAATCAAGAAAATGTATTTGACGCTTGGTAAAAAGTCGTGTCTTTCCCTCGAAAACAAGATCCTGCTCTACAAAACAGTAATCAGGCCCATATGGACCTACGGTATTGAGCTAAAGGGCTGCTCTTGTAAGTACAATGTTAACATTATTCAACGCCTACAATCCAAAACCATCAGACTGCTAGCAAATGCTCCGTGGTATGTCAGCAACTTGACCCTGCATACGGACCTACACGTCACAACGGAAGAAGAAGAACGTACCAAACGAAGTAACACCCACTTTGCGCGGTTGCACGCCCATCCCAACACCCTTACATCCAACCTTCATCAGGATCCCCCACCGAGAAGATTAAAAATAAAGAAATGACCCAGTGATCTTAAAGGAGTGCAACTCTAATAAAACGGGATAACATCGCTGGATGGATTCCCCCTCACGTCAAATGTCATCACATTAGCTCATAGAACATTGATTTATTGTATTACGTTCTGATTGTTAATTTGCTTATAACCAATAAAAAAAAGACTATTTTTGTTTTGGCTGAGTGCTACGGCAACGGACACAAAAATTAAAAAAATTAAGACTGCTGAAAACTAAATTTTGACACTTTTTGGCATATTAGCCAAACTCGAATGCATACTAAAAGCCAACAAAAAAATTTAAATCGATCGACAAAAAAAACTAATTGATAATCATACACGGAGCGTAAACTAGATCCAAATTAAACAGAAAAGTGGACAAAGTGCAGTGTACTTGAGTTAGATTACTTAGATTATTAAATTATATCAATTACGGAAGGAACAGACAAAGACACAAAAATACGTGTCTTCACTAAATGGAAAATATTCTGGTCTCTAAAATTTATCTTTAAGAGTAAATTCAACGTGCAATTTAAAACGAGCATGTGTAATATTCGCCCTAACATATAATACGCAAACGAAGACTCTTACGAAAACTCAAGGACCTATACTACAAATAATATAAAATAAAATGGAAGAAAAAAAATTTCAACATTTTTTGCTCAATTATTTTCCATACTTGTCTGATGCAAGTGATATATACATGATGTTCTGATCCAAATCTACTTTATTATTTTTTATAACTGTTTCTAGTAGCCTTGTCATCGTTGGTAACATATTTATTCCTATACAGTTATAGCACACCTTTTTTCTCTAACGTTTTTTTCACATCTTGCACTGTTATTTTTATTTCTTCTGTATTTCGGTATCTTCTTAAATTGTCATATATGTTGTTCGTTTCTCTTGAACTAGTATCCGGTAGTACCTTGTCCATTTCCCACGTGTTATTAGATTTAGCTTTATGTTGCTCTTTGCTTTTTGTCTTAAGCTGTGAATTACTTTTTAGGCTTTTTTAAATTTATTGAATTTTATTATACTACTTCTGTTTCTTCATACATTGTCCTAGTATTTATTCTACTTTTGTTTACTTGTTGTTTCACTGTTTTTTATGTTTCGCATACTTTGGTCTGAATTCTGGTGTTGCTTCTTTGGCCATTTCTTATTTTTGATTTTCTCCTTTACTTTCTCGCTAAACGATTATTTTCTATTATTTTTTTACTTCTTTTTTCAGAACTTTGAATGCTGCCTTGTTAATGTTAGCATCTATATTCTTGTATATTTCATTTAAGTACATTGCCAACTTATCTTGGTTTATATTTTTTATAGTATGCTATTTTATATGTTGAATCGTTTATTTCTCTACTTACTTCCTGGTGTCTGGTCATCGATATTCGCTTATATATAAAAGCTTCTATAGACGTATTGTAATGCTAACTGTAGTCTGGTTAACAGTATGTTCATGCATATTTTATTGTCATTTTATGATCTTGTCTCGTTATTATAATTTCACTAGTAAATTTGAAGCACTATTTCGGATAGACCCAAATATATCTGCGAATAATCTTGTGTTGAAGGAAAGAGTTCGCTGTCATTAATCGATGTACCTCGCATAGGGTACGTGGCAGCACTTAACTTTCATTCACATTTTCTACTCCAAATTTTCTCTTGCCATTTTCGTCCTTTCCCACTTTCCTATTCAAGTTTCCGTTTACTATCAGCTCACCTTGGTAGCTAACACTTTTTTCGTTTATCCAGAATACTAAATAACTCTTTCTTTTCACCTATAAATCGTCATTTACAGAATATGATTCCATATTTTTTTCTTATAATATTTTGTAATCGAAATCATTAAACATTGCATTTATTGTTATTTAAATACTAACTATATCATTTAGGACATTCTGTATAATTATCAACAGGTTTTTGAAAATCCGCATATTACGTGCGAAAGTGACTGTCGGTAAATTTATTGCTTAAACAAAAAAATTATGCTATTAATGTTAACTAGTTTAAAGTATTTAAAGACAACTCATATGTGGATAATACAGAGATTAACGTTTCTGGTGATTTAGCCCTGAATAAACTAACAAAAACTAGTTTTAATTGGATGACGCTTCAGTGCGTTCTGTTCATAAGATCTTTAAGTTGTTGATAGGTTTGGAGTGCGGCTTAGCTTTTAAACCCTTTTTCTGCTAAATAGAGAATAAATTGTACATACTATAAAGAAATAATAAGACTAAAAAATAAATTACCTACAAAAAGAGCTACATTTATAAATATATTTGATTTGATTTTGATTATATATTTGAAAGGTAGTTACTAAAAATAATTCTGCGTATTGTATAATGGACTTTCTCTCTACTAAAAATATATTTAATTATGTTGCTAAGTATACAGAGTTGAGCTATTTTATTTTTTTCTTTTGTTTTGCTGAACGCCATTTTTCTTGATTTTTATTACTTTATATAATATATTTATTAAACGGCGAAGCGAAGCGGAGTCACTTACTAACTTCATGTTGTCCGTCTGTCTATCCGCCCGTCCGAGCGAAAACTCGAGAACGACTGGGAATTTCCAAATTCTGTTTTCACCAATCGACGGATGACCAAAAAGGCTTGCTTGCTAGTGATTTTGAAACTGATTGGTCAAAGGTCAGCGTTGGTGCTTCGCAACTTCGCTATGCGTTGCAAGCTTTGCAGGTTTATTTTAATTGTATATGAACAATATTCTCATTTACACATATGTATAATGCACTGAATATAAATGCTCTATCTCACTCTCTTATATACATACATATATATATATATATATATATATATATATATATATATGTATATATATATATATATATATATATATATATATATATATATATATATATATATATATATATATATATATATGTTCGGCTAGGTTTCCGCGATTAACTATGTTTAAACAACTTAGTTCACGGAATGAACCGCGTCTATTTTGAGAAAATTCTCGACATTTCGGCATCGGCTTTGGTGCCATATTCAAGAGGTTAGCTCTTCACTCGGGGTCTCAATCTGCCTACTCCCCAAGGAGAGCTATGAGTGTTTGAATAAGATTGAGCTTTCGTGTGACCTGCTTGATCTTTTATAGGGCTGGAAATGAAAGTTTGTTTGGCGGGAGATGCGTTGGGTTGGGGAAAGTTTGTAGGATTAAGGGTGTTGCGTAATAGGCGGTGCGGAGCAATAAGGCACTTCCACACGACAGGCAAACGCTGGCTGTCATCTCTTGTGTTGAGGCACTGTGGGCGTTTTTCTATTTCAGTTGCCTCACGTACTATTCTGCTGGTAAAATGGGAAATGGAGGCAATGGTTTTAGCTCCAGAGAAACTAATTTTGTGGCCTGTTTCTTTGCTGTGTTTGGCAAGTGCCGAACCATTATCGCCTTTCCGTACGGCCAGAGAATGCTCGCATATTCGGCTAGATATTTGCCGATTTGTTTGTCCTATGTAGGTCCTTTGGCACTCTCCACAAGGTATTTCATACACTCCTTGGGATTAATTGGGGCAGTGATCCTTTGCTGAGCGAATAAGCCCAGATATTTGGTTGCTGGTCGTAAAGACCGTGCGGATATTTTGCCGCATTAGGATGCGGCTTATTCTATCGGTGATGCCTCTGATGTAAGGTAGGAATGCTTTTTGTTGGTTAGGAGGGTTTTGGGATTGAGAGTTAGTGTTTTTATTTATATTTTTGATTATATTGGTTAAGGATTTGTTGGAATATCTATTTTGCAGAAGGGTGGTGGTAATGGATTTCATTTCTGTTTGACGATTTTTCGTATAGGAAAGTCTGATGGATCTGGTTATGAGGGATTTTGCAACCGAATGGATTTGGACAGGGTGGTGATGGGATTTGGCATTTAGGTAGCAGTTAGTGTGAGTGGGTTTTCTGTAGACAGTGTAATAAAAGCTGTTATTAGAAGGATTTTTTGTTATGAGAGTATCTAGGAAGGGAAGGGAATTGTTATGTTCAGTTTCCATGGTAAATTTGATATTGGTGTGGATTTGGTTGAGGTGGGAAAGGAATTCTGGAAGGGTATCATGTCCATGAGGCCAGATAACAAAAGTCTCATCAACACATCGTATCCAGCAGGTAGGTTTAAGGTGAAAGGAAGCAAGGGCTTTTGTTTCAAAATCGGTAATAAAAAGGTTAGCAATGACAGGTGAAAGTGGGGAACCCATGGGAGCACCATTAGTTTGACGGTAAAATTTATTTTGGAAGGTAAAGTAAGTATTGGATAGGCAATGGTTTATTAGGGAGAGGATATTGTTATTTATATTATACGTTGACTTTAATAACTGTAGGGTATCAGGAATTGGGATGTTTGTAAACAAAGAAACGACATCAAAGCTAACCATAATGTCACCTTTGAGTATAGGGAAGGCCTGTAAAATTGTAATGTTATTATTTTCTTTTAGAGCTTTTAAGGCGCGTAATTCGGAGGCTTTGATATTTGTTTTGGTAATTCGGCTGTACGTAGCACTTTGGCTACATCTTGCCTGGTTTCATTGGCCACATTTTCGGGAAGGGTGGAAATGGAGGATTCTATTTGGGATATAATTTATTCAGTGAGAACGCGGTTTGGTGTTACAGCAAAGTTAAAGCCTTTTTCCAGAGCCTGAATAGCTAGGTTGCTTACAGGGTAGTCGGAAATGTTACGCACCGTCGTGTTTGTCAGGGATGATTGGGTATTGGGAATTTTACTTTGGCACAACTTGGAAAGTTTCTGGGTGTCGGTTTTCTTTTCGGATATGCACGACGATTTGTCGTGTATAATCCTAGAGAAAGCATCCTAGATAATAGGATGAATTTTGGAGGAACTTAATTTATGGAAAAGGCCATAATGTTCCAGATTGGTATTGGCGAGGTTTTTACGGGTAGCATGAATAGAGTTTCTAAGCAGATATAGCTCTCAACAGGTATCACCTGTTGGTCTCTCCAGGATTTTAAGAATGCAAGGTCACACAAAAGTTTGGCCTTACGTAAAGTAAGCTTTGAATATAGCTTAGTTAAGTTTAAAGTTTCCTCCCCGTAGAAGCGTATAAAATGTTCGGCTAGGTTTCCGCGGTTAACTATGTTTAAACAATTTAGTTCACGGGCTGAACTGCGTCTATTTTGAGAAAATTCTCGACGTTTCGGCATCGGCTTTGATGCCATTTTCAAGAGATTAGCTCTTCACTCGGGGTCTCAATCTGTCTACTCCACAAGGAGAGCTATGACTCTTTGAATTTTATATATATATATTGGAGAGGTAGGCGTGTATATAGCCGCTCTCGTGGTGCGGTGTGGAAACGTAGTACGGCCCGTTTGGAACTCAACCGAGAAGGCCCAAATCGTCCCTTAAACGGCCGTCGCGTAAGCGGATGGGGGCGGCTACCGATATCAACCAACGAATTGCCAAATCGCTCACCTGAATCGGCTTCGGCTTCGTCGGTGATTCCAAGGTGGCCACCTCTGCGTTGCGGATCTGGTATCGGCGGGATGATAAGACGCGACCGAATTGGTCGCGCTGCGGGGTGCGAACGTTTCTTGCGGGTGAAGACACGACCGAACTGGCCGCGCTGCGGGGCGTGAATGTTCGCGGGGTGTTGAGACACGACCAAATTGGCAGAGCTGCGATGCGTGAATGTTGCCGGGCTTCGCGCCTGGCTTGGCGGCAGGTCTTTGCGGGAAATTTTCATTCGACAGCACCTTTCATATCAAAAGGTGCCGCCGACGGCGTATGCAGACTTGTCGGCTGAGCAAAAGCCCATATGCCGTTTTGTGTGCGATGGCAAAACGTACAGATATCAAAGGCCCGCATGCCGCTGCGATATAAAGCGGTTCAAGGGCGAAAAGGCCGCCACACCATGTATATATATATATATATATATATATATATATATATATAAAATAATATATTATATTACAAAATAAGTATGTATTTTGTCTAATACATAGAACACAAATTAATTGACCTTGTTAAAAAGAAAAAAAGAGAGATATTAAAAAAAATTAATAAAAGTATGCTATGCTCACACATGATAAGACACCACATTGTCTTGTCTCTTGGAATTTTTTTGTTTCCATCCATATTTTTGATTTTTTTGTAAGTATTTTTCCTTATAACTTTATCCCAGGTCTCCTGCAAGTTTTCTTTTTTTCTTTTCCCTACCATGCTAGTTCCCCATTTTTGTTTTACTGTTCTGTCTCTTTCCATTTTTTTTAGGTGTCCCCACCAGCTCAGCTGTTGACTTTCTATAAACTTCAATACCGATTAGATTTCAAATTATTTTCTTATTCGGCTGATCCTCACCAAATCCTTCAGCGTAACTCCTTTAACTCGTCTTTCGTTATCCTTGTTGGTAGTGTTTATGATTCATACTCGTACATAAATACAAGTCTAACTATTGTTTTATATACATTTTCACTTATAAAGGTTTTATTTATTGCATAGTACAGTTTGTTATGTTTTTGTAGTCTCTCAGATATGTCTAATTCTTGTCGTCCTCTCTTATTGATTATCACTCCAAAATAATCAAACTGTTAAACTTGTTTGATCACTTTCTAATTTGTATATTTATACGCTGTCGCACTTTGCCTTCTGCACATTTCTTGGCATTCCTTTTCTGGTTAAAATGTCATTCTGTACCAATAGACCTCCTCACTTCCAGCAATTATAATCACATCATCAGCAAATACGCATTCGGATATACATATTGGTTACAGGTCCCTGTAACCCATATGTGGTTTTTCAAGTCTCGCATGACATTCTCTTAGAATATTATGTTCATAAACACTATAAATAATACGGGAGTCATCACTCCTTTTTGTCTCGGACCTTGCTTGCTGATATATTCGCTTGAGTTATATTTGTTGCAGATAACACAATTACTAGTAGTTGTATAAAGGCTTTTTACTACTTTTTTTAAATTAAGGCTCATCCCTACATGTTTCAAACTGTTCCATATTTCTTCTCTTGGCACTTTATCAAATGCTCCTTCTAAATCTATAAAGGCAAAAGAAACTTTTTTATTATATTTGAGAATTTTCAATTATTTATTTATTAGAGAATATGAGTCGCTGTTATTTGTTTAGATCTATAATGTCACACTTAACAGAGTTATATCACTGTAACTGGCGCAATTTCTTTTGTCACTTTTTTTGTACATTGAAGTCCAGTCCGTGGGGATCTTCTTTTTTTATATTTTGTTATACATTTGTAATACTAAATCTGCGTCAAAAGATTAGCTATTTTTAATTTTTCTCATGACCACTTTCACTTTTTTCTTCTTTCTGGCGTTTAGTATTTGTTTTGTCATCTTCAGTTTCTCCGCAATATAGTTCTTAGAAATATTCTTTCCGTCTATTCATTATGTTCTTTATGTTTGTTATTATTTCTTCCTCTTTCTATTGTTGTAGTTCCGTACTGTTTTACCTTTTCTTAGTGTTTTTAATACGCTATAAAAAAGTTTGATTATCGTTGCTATTGCTTTATAATTGTGCACCGAATTTTTGCCACTGGTTTTTCCTTGTATAACGATATTGTTAACTTTTGCTCACTGATGCTTCTAATTGTCGTAGCTATCTTCCTACCTATTTGGCAGATATTGCTTCCGTTTGTTCTTTTTCATCTGTATTCTTGTTTTATTTCTTCAGTTCTCTTATTTTGTATATTTATTTTACTCCCATCGCTGCTTCTATAATTGTTGTTTTAATTCTTTGCCACAATTCTTCAATTGCCAACTGTCCTTGTTACGCTTTTAATTTTAACATTTATTGTTTCTTCGCATTCAGCTATCACCTCTAATTTTTGTAATTTGTATGCTTTAATTATTTCCTCTTGCCTTCTTTATCATTCCGTCATGTATCTCATAATTTTTTTTGCTTTTTAAGTCTTTCGTACTAACAATATATTTTCGCACCTCTTTTTACTATTTTATCTTATCCTCCCATTCCATTATCCCTTCCTTTTAATATATAATTAAATTTCTCCTTGGCATTACTCTAATAAATTTACGTACGTCTTAATATTTATAAAAAGTATTAGTTACTATCTATCAGTCTCTTTCCATTATTGTTTTTTTCTTCTCATTTCTTCTTACCTTTTATGTTGCATTTTCCCCTATTTTCATATTAGTATTGAAATCTCCAAATATAAACTGTCCTAGTTTCTGTAATAATTCTCAAATTTTCCTAAAATTTATCTTTTATTTCTTTTTTATCGTTTTTATTAGGCCTGTATACTGCAATTATTGTTAATTTTTAAACAAAAGTTTTAGCGTTAATATTCTTTTTGTTCATTCTTTTCAATTTGTAATGTAGTTTACTAACTTTTGTTGACAATACACCCTATTCCTTCAGTTACACTTTTATTTTGTGGTACTGCACTATACATCAACATATGCCCGTTGACTAGTTCTCCACTTCTTTTTGTCTTTGTCCGTGCTATCACCAATATATCTAGTCCTGTTTTATCCAATTCATACACCACTTTGTTTTCCTTTCAATTGAAGCTTCGTATATTCCATATTCACGGTTTCCATGTAATATTATAGCGCCGTATTGTCACTTCTAGTTCATTTTTCCCAGCCCTTCTGTTTATTTATTTTCTTGTGTCGTTAATTTCGTTACCTGAACTGTCTTCTAAACAATTGTTCTTCTTGGTCCATTTGTATTTGTTTCCGCTTACAAATAGTTTCTGGTAATCCATTTTAACGTTGTTCTTCTTTGTCTTCTATGCACTCCGTACTTCTTTAATTATTTTTTTGTATCCATTTCTTCCGTGAGATTATTTCTTATGTACATTTCCTCTTCTTTTGTAGAACCTAACTTGAATTTATTTTTGATACTTTGTATATTTTGATTAATTTTTCCATCTTTATTATATACATTTTTTCATTAATTTTTACTACTTTTTTATTTTTTTAAGATATTTTATAATACTTTTAGCTTTTTTTATTCTTTATTCTTCAGTATCTTTGTCTATTTTAGTTCCTGTAATTATCACATTATTTTTCCAGCTGCCCGTTTCTAATTTTTCCACTATATTTTCTTTCATTTCACTTTTAGTTTTAATTCTGTTATTTTTTGCAGGTTTTAGTTTTTCTGTATTGTCGTTCTCATTTCTTCTTGGTATTATTTTTGTTCTCTTCTGATTTATTTTATTTCTATAGAAATAGTCTTCATCAACGTTTTTATTTCAGCTTGTACTTTCATTTTTCTTAAGCGGCATTTTCTGTGTTTTGGTTTTTTTAAATACGGTTTTGTATTGTTCTTTTTCTGGTTTTCGTTGCCCTATAAGCTCCAGTTACTTTTTCGCTTTAAGTATTAGTTACTTTGCTGGTAAGAACAATAGTTAGTTTACTAAGTCTTCTACTTCTAGAAGTCATGACCTTTTCACTTCTATAGTTTGTTGCAGTTTATGCTTTTTAAAGATATATTAGTATCTTATTATTACAACTTTCTTTAGTACAAAGTTAAAGTCCGACTTTTTGATTTATCTCAAGCGTGTTTTCCATATTTCCTCCCATATCGTCTCGAAGTTTCTTTTTAGTTTTATTCCTTTTATAATAAGCTTTTTATTTTCTAAAATAGGTAATACATTTCTATTAATAATTTAAATTATTATTATTTGATTTTTTTTAGGTTTCACCTATTTTTGTGCATTTTTTATTTCTCTTACATCAAAATTGAATTTCATTAATGTGTATAAATAAAATAGCTAGCGTTTTTATTAGTTTATTTTCAGAATTGCATGGAAATGAAAATAATTTGTGATTATGTATATAAGATTCTCCTTATGCCAATAACTACTATAACAATTTATAATTCACTGCATTATTTCCTTGTAAAATGTAATATTTCTTTTTCACTAAGGGATTAAACAGATGAAAAGGAACCATACAAAACAATGATATGGTGCAAACCGGCACAATATGTGCTGCACACTTGAAAACACGGCGTGCCATTTATTCAATCAAAATGATGTATGGCAGGCACTGATTGAAAAAATTTCCATTAGGTGCGCATAAAGCAGCCGCGGCCTCGCTCCCCAACATCAATCTCGGAAAAACGCGCGCCCACAACATTAGGTCGGCTTAATCTGGAGCCTGCTTAGCCCCAAAGTTGCGTCCGGAGCTGTTAGCTTGGAGTTTGTTCTTGAAAGCGTTACTTATCGCAAATGCTCTCACTTCGGAACTGCTCATTCAAAAAGTAATCATTCTATAAATATTAATACAACCCGCTTACGGCCCACGCAGGCTGCATTGTTGGAAAGAAGACTTATATTATGCATCAAAGCCACGGGGCTGTCTTTGAGCTTGTTGAGGTAACTTAGATCAACAGTGCTTACACATCCGCGCGTATTTCTGGATTAAAATAAAAATGAGAACTACTTTTAACTCGTTGCTACGGTAATAAGAAAATCATCTCTCGGTTTCCTCTAAACATTTAACAGTGATGCTGCGTTTAATTTGGCAAATTGTTTTATAAATCATAATATGATATTAATATTTTTACTTTCCTAATTTTATTTTTTATTTATTTATTCATAAGACCATTTGTACCGTTAGATGTTGGTCTGTATATTTTACATTTACACCATATATTATTTACATTGATACATTACATTTACTTGATTGGATTATGTATTACACTTCGCTCTTATGAGCCCTTGATTATTCTTTTCCATATTTTCTTGTCCTTCACCTTCAACTCAACTTATTCCTCCATTTTCCGCTACTAGTCTGACTTGTTCTTCCCATCTTTTTCGTGGGCCTCCCACTTTGTTTCTTCCTTGTGTTCTCGCTTCGTATATTTGCTTTGCTATTCTATCTTCCTTCATTTTGTGTAGGTGTCCCAGCCAACTCAGTTGTCTTTCTTCTATTACTTTCTCTATGTGTTTTGCCTTCAACTCTTCCATTATTGTTGAGTTTTTTATCTTATCCTCTCTAGCAATCCCTTGGATGTTTCTTAAAAATCTCATCTCAGAGGCCTTGATACGACTTTTATTTTTGTTTGTTAAGACCCGGGATTCGCTTCCATTGGTTAGAGAGGGTCTTATAACTTTTTCGTATACCTGTGTCTTAGTTTCTTTGGTATCTATTTTTTCCAATAAATGAATTTCTAAGGGTGTTGTATAGCCTCCCTACTTTTCCTATTCTCTCAAATATTTCTTTTTCTATTTTTCCCTTGTTTTCTATTATTGTTCCCAAATTGTTATAACTTGTGACTTGTTCTAGTGTTTGTCCGTTTAATTTTATCTTGTGTGTTTTCTCTTCGTGGGCCATTATCATCGTCTTTGTCTTACTTATATTTATTTCCATGTTTATTCGTTTTAGTTCTTTTTGATGTTCGTTTAGATTATGTTGGAGTTTTTCCTCTCATTCGGCCACTATCACCATATCGTCCGCGAATAATATTTCTTGGAGTTGGATTGGTTTCATTTTCAATGTTTCTATTTTCATATATGTGCATTTTATTTACATTTTCTGGTGGCTTTATCTATTACAATCGAGAATAGTAATGAGCTAAGCACACATCCTTGTTTCAAACCTATCTTTGCTGTGAATTCTTTTTATTCGTCATTGTGAGTTCTTAATTTGTTTATATTTCTCGTTTATAATACTTTCTTCTTCTATTCTCCTTCCGTTAAGCATTCTCATACATCATTTTTTCTTATCTTGTCGAAGGCCATCTTCAGGTCTATGAAAACAATATGTATGTCCTTTCCTTTCCTTACTAGTTTTTCCCCAATGGTCTTAATATGAATATTGAGTCTTGTGTGCTTCTCCTATTGTGTCTTCTAATTTTTCTCTTAGTCTGTTTTCAATTATTCTCGTAAATACTTTGCTTGGTATACTTGATAGGGTAATTCCTCTATAATTCGTACATTCTCTTACGTCTCCTTTTTTATACATCGGTAGTATTATACCTATGTTCCAATTTTGAGACATTTCTTTTGTTCTAATGATATTATTTAACAGCTACTTGAACATTGTTCTTGCTTCTTTTCCCATGTATTTTAGCATTTCTGTTGTAATATCGTCTTGTCCCGCTGCTTTTCCTGTTTTTTGTTTATCAATAGCTTGCGTAATCTCTTGTTCTGTTATCGGTTGTATATCAATTCTTTCATCGATTCCTATTTGTAATGTTTCTCGTTCTTGTTCTTCAATGCCTGTTTTAGTTAATTCCTCCATCTATTCATAATATCTTTGTCATCTGTTAACATATTACCTTTTTTGTCTTTTATGTTAGCTAGTTTCGGTGCTTTCTTTCGTCTGATCTGTTTTAGTGTACCGTAGAATAGCTTCAGGTTTTCAAAATGTTGTTCTTTCATTTTTTTTACCAAAATCTGTCCATGTTTGTTTCATCTGATGAGGCCGTTAAAAACTGTTGAATTTCTTTCTCTTCTTCAAGGGTATCTTCTGAGGGGTGAGGTTCAAACACTTTTTGTAAATAAGTAGCGTATATCACCGCCTTATCAGGAGTATTTTCAGTCCAAGTTCTATCTTTCTTTAGTTTTCGTGTCATCTTCCACAATTAGTGGAAGCTTCCGATGGGGATAGATTTTCCAAGTATTGCTGAATTTATTGGTTTTTCAGTTGGTAGAGGAATCGTTTGAGCTCATCTGTGGCTCTATTGTAATTTAGTTTGTCAGTTGGAACTCTAGTAAGTTGAAATTGTTTTTTGAGTTTTATTTTTTGTGAAATTTTGTTTATAACAAGCACTGGGTAGTAGCCTATTCTTGTTGTTGCAGTCGCTCTCGGAATTGCTTCCCAAACAGCTTTTTGAACTACTTCGTTAAAGTGTTCAGCGGCACTCCTTAAATCCTCTTTCATATTTAGTGGTATTTCTACCAACAGCAACTCTTCTACCGTACCTTCGAAATAATCTCATTCAGTTTTTCGGTTACAGAGAAAAAGTGGTTTTACTACTGGTAGTACGTGCGTTTCAATAGTGAGTATAATCGGAGAGTGGCCAGAGAATAAATCAAAGCATGGTTTAATTTGAACATAATTTAGGTTAATGTTTTTAATAACGCAGAAGTCTAAGAGGTCTGGGAGTTTGGTTGCGTCGGAAGGCCAATAATTTAGTTTACCAGTAGAAACGAAGTGTAAGTTATTTGCCGTTACGGCTTTCAATAATTCTTGTTCTTTTGTTGTTGTTAATTTGGAAATCCATTGTGTGTTCTTGGCGTTATACTAGCCTCTATCAGTAATACGATGCCCTTGTCTATTGAAATAATACTCATAATTTTCTTGTTTGTTGACACGCCGCAATGGACAGTAAACGAACGAAAGTGTTAAAGGTTCAGTCCATTCTTCAATGAATATCAGGTTTGCAATATTTGTTTAATTCATATTATTTAATTGAGTTTTTAATGAGAATGGTTAAACGAGCGTGCGCTGTTTCGTCGAGATATTAAGTAACAGGTGATGTAATTAATTATAAATCTTTATATAGCTTTCCTCAGTAAATGTGGCCTCTTAGGTCAGCATAACGTTGATGTGATGTTTAAACTTCAAGTGTTATGGACCATTGGCGTTCCATTCAGCAATCTTCAGGAACCATTATAAAGCTTTGAAACAGGGATATTTAACATAATTGAGATTTGTTCCGTTAGGCTCTTCCTCATTTGTTTAAGTTCTTGCATATCATTTTGTTGCTAAAATGTGGACGGTGAGATTGCTTGTTGCTGAAGTGCGTTATTAGCAGCTTGGGCGAGATGAGCTTTACCGCTGACAGTATGGATATGCGAGATATATAGCTGAGGTAGCACCTATTCTCTTCCACTTAATTGTCTTTCTCTAAGTGGAGAAAAAATTTTGTTTGCAGCTCTTTGTAAACAGCGCAACGTTTATAATTGACAGGGTGATTGACATCACAAAAGACACTTTAACGCCAGTGCTTCTATTCTTACGGGGGCATTGTGCAGTTAAATGATTACCCGCACATTTAACACAGCAAGATCTTCTATTACAGAAGTTTACCTGACGCACTGAGGTATTTTTTTCTCTAGTCATGGAGGCTTGAATTTTACAATTAAGTGTAGAAGTTTTTTATTGTATATGTCTTTGTTGTTTAAGACCGGTTTGTGTTCAACATAGAATAGTAACAGTTGTTTCTTAGATCTTGTTCTTTTATCTATATGTTAAAAATATTTGTAAGTGTGTGATCAAGTTTATGGGTTGGCGAAAGGCTGAATGTTTCGTAGAACTTCTTCGAAACTCAGGATTTCTTTGGATTTATACATATTAAACTCTGTATTCCTTCAAACGAGAGCTTTGATTATTACAGTATATTTTTCGGATGTTTTGAAAAATACTTTTACGTAATTTTATGCAGTACTTTAATCTTCTGCTCATTTTTATCTACACTTTCCAGAAGGTCCATAAGCGGTGGTACGAATTTAACTCCTGATATAAACATAGGAGCAAGCAAAAATATCCTAATCTACTGGTTTTTATCCGAATTGATTGATTTATCATTTGCCAAATTTATATATCGATTTGAGGTCTCTATAGGTTTATTGAGTCAGTAATATGTAATTTTAGCCTATTTCAGTTGCAACCGAGAGTTATCTAATAAACTTCAGGACGATTTTTGTTTCACACCAGCCGCTAATCTGAAACATGATGATTTTGGATATGGGGTTGCCCTAAATAAGGAATACTGTAAGGCTGATTGGGTACCGGAATTAATGCGAGGGTAGTTGGGAGCTGCTGTGTTGCAATCACTGGAAGTTGTTGGTATACGGTATTAACTGGCAATTGCTGACATATAGGTGTGGATAAGCCAGGTGCGTAAATCAAACCCGGTGTAATATGTTCAGCCTGCATTGATTCTGCTTGTAAATAATTACAGTTGTTGTCGGGACATGCTGATAGTAAGCCATAAAGATTCTTTAAATCAGTAAATATTACACTTGAAGCGCATGCTTGTAAGTCGATTAAACAACTTATAAAAATTTGACTATACTTATATCAAAAATGCAGGTCTGGCCTTATACAGCAGGTAGACCGTTCCGGACACTTACATATCGAAGCCCAGCACACGACCGCTTGCTCCGAAACACTAGCCCGGAATGGTTCTATGTAAAACTAAAATATTTTGAATTGCAAAATCGAAAAATTGTTCCCCACTTTTCTCTAGACACTATAATTTCTTAATTAAAAATATTTTACATTTGTTTGTTTTACAAAATGATTTTTTATGGCAGTGCAAATGATTTATTAACCATCTATTTCATTTACTTTGTTTAGCCGCACTACGATTGGTGGCAAGAAATTCAATTAACCAATTTTATGGTTTTTTATTACATCAATATTGAGTATAAATCAATTTTTATTGTAACTATCGAATGGCTTTATGTATTTTTATACTAATTTTAGGTTTTTGTAATTATATTTTATAGCAACACACACGTGGCGGGGACTACTGACTAGTATATACTATGTAACTTAATATGCCGTGTAAGGTAATTGAGTCAAAATAAGAGGCTTCTCGTCTTTGATCATTTTCAATTTTAATTAGATGTTGTATATGCTGAACTAATATTTCACATAATGTCGGTAGAATGTGCATATTGTAATTCAAATTTTACTTAAAAGTATAAAACTGAAAAATGATATTCATTATAATACGACTAATGAACACGCTTGTATTACTTATTTAAGTTTTAATCATTTTAATGTAAGTTGAAAGCGAGCTAGAATTGTATATAGAATTTGAGTTGCGGAATGGTTACTAATAAAATATACGGTGCGGTAACAAACTTTCCCAAGCGGCCATCAAAGTAGCGCCCTAATGGTATCACCCTTCCAGTCCAACCCCATCAAACCGATGCGGTACCGCCTTGCGTTAGTCGATGCACCCTTCAAACCGGGTGGTTTGAAAAAGGGTTTGAAAGCTCGGAACGCACTACAAATTCTTCAGAGTATGACTTCAGCTCTATTCAACCTGCACCTTGCTAGCGCACTGGTTTCGGTCCTTCCGGTGATCTAATTGAGCAGCTAGGTTCCAGCGGAAGCTACATTTTTATCTATGTTTAATGTTATTGTGTAGTGCTTATATACTTATCACTAATTGTAAACGTGCAGTAAATAAATATTATATTTGTAAACACAGTGCTATAAGTGGCGCCCAACGTGGGACTTCAAAAATAATCAAGATTCCACGACTCGCAACCTCAGCCGCCCCGTGAAAAGAAACTCTCGACTAAACTCTACAATGGCAATCCAAATTACAGCTGAACAATTCCAGCAACTGCTCCAGCGAATTGACAATCCTGAACAGCGGAACTCTCGCCATTTTACGCAATGCTCCGCAGGTTTCGACAACATTCAATCCAAAGCTGCTGTAAAAGAATATACCACATATATCACCATATTCAAGAATGTTAAACGCATTAGCGATGAAGATGCCATTGCCGGACTCCCACTCCTGTTAACCGATGAGGCCAATCAATGGTGGAACGGGATACGCACACGTACCCACACATTTGAAGAGGCGATCCAGCTAATTCGAGACGCTTTTGCTTCAGAATTTTTGGAAAGATTTTCACAAAAACATAGCCAGAGACTATAGCTATGGATCAGTATATAAAAATTCAAAGAGATCGTATTTTCCTAATGTCTCGGGACTAGATAACAGTGGTAGTTAAATATTGTATATGAGTTGGAGACCATGTGTCAGGAGTTGACACCCATAATTACAATAATCTCTTAGAAGGTGCCCAGATAATAGAAGCCAACGAACAGAAGAAGCCTCTTTCAAAACAGAAGTCATCAATTCATTGAAGACACGCAGTAGGTGCATATTCTGCAAAATGTACGGCCACGACATGGCGGTATGCTGAAAAAAAGCCAAAGCCCAAGAAGACCGAAAAAGTGATGCCGCCGCAACTACTTCATCGATCTCACGTCCCAATGTTGCGGAAAAATCGGTGTTATACGACGAAACTGCCCACTTGCCCACCTAGTTTGACGCCTGTCAGTTTTTGCTACCGAAAGACCGGCAGTCAAAATCGACATTGGTGGTACCGCATATCTGGGCAGCGGCGCGAAAACCAGCCTCGCAAGCTTCGAGTTGCATCAAGTTCTATTATACCACGGTTGCCAGTTTAAGGATACGCCTATAAACCTCATCCAGGCCGACAGAATTTGTAAGCCGCAAATAGTGAAGACAATCACGGCACCGGTAAACTTGAATGGGTCCAAAACAGAAATTAATTTAATGGCCTAACGCACGCTATACGAAGAATCTGCTCGGGGTCGATTTCATAAGAAAATCTGGATTGTCATAGGTGATGCTTTTCCGAGCAGCGCTACAAAACTTTTAGGTTTGTTCGTAATGATCAAGAATCACAGAAAATTCTCACTCCTACGCTGTCCGAAATATCTAACCTCAGCGCTTATATTGGCGTATCATCACCGTTTTGTCGCCAATACCCATAGTCACAATGCAGTGTGACTTTCAATCGGATTTGACAGAAAACTACGGCCCCGTTTTCAACATCGACTATCACACAACCGCTATTAGAACTTTAGCTGCCCGTACCAGAAACTGCGTTGAGGACGGACCACATGAGGTTCGACCCAACGCAAGTAGTCAAACATTTATGAGAAATCCCTGATTTCGATATGGGTAGCCTCGGCTACGAGAGGACAAAATTAACAGCAAATAAACAAAAACAAGTGAATCAACTCCTAACCACATACCAAGATCTATTTAAAGCACACGGACCATCCACGCCGATAATAGAACATCACATAGACACCGGCGACAAATCACCAATCTCAAGTCCACCATATCGTCTCAATTCGACCCAATATAAGTTCAAGATTTACTCCAGACAAATATTGTAGAAGAGTGTGAAAGTGCATGATTGTTACCCGTTACGCGACTACCGAAAATTAAACGCCGTAACCAAGCCAGATCTCTATTTATTACCACGATTGGAAGACCTCATCTATTCCACTGGCGCAGTAGTCATCATCCTATCGGAAGATGCTATAATTTTTCCAAACTGTGGCAAATGTCAGTTCTGCTTTGACATTTGTGAAGCAAACAGATTAAAAATATACGTCAACAAGACATAAATCGCTATACTCTTTAAGAACGTGGAATAATTGTTTCGATTTTTTTGCGGAATATTTTGTTGGTGGTGTTGGTGCAGCGTGAATTTAGGTGCAGATTTCCCGGTCGTCCGACACCAACTGGGCAAACATTACGGCGTTTAACCGCTCGCCTAGAAGAATATGGGACAACACGAGATACTGCCAGGTCTGACCGGCCTCAGAGCAGCCGTTCTGCTGAGAATAGCGCGGCTATTGCTGAAGATGTCGCAGAGGACCCCGGAGCATCGACCAGACGACGTGCCACGCAATTGGGCATCAATCGGAGGTCTTTACAGAGAATTTTGGTGAATGACCTGAAAATGTTCCTTTACAAAGTACAGACAGTGTATCAGTTGTTACCCGTTGATCTCCAAGCGCATGTAACCTACGCTAAACCATCCTGAATCTCGACCACAAGAAAGACAACTTTTCATCGAAAATCATCGACGAGGCCTATTTCCATCTCTGTGGATACGTGAATAAGCAGAATTATCGCTTCTGGGGCACCAAAAATTTGCCTATAACCCACGATGAGCCGTTACACCCGCTCAAAGTTACTGTATGGTGTGCTGTTTAAGCTAGAGGCGTCTTTGGGCCTGATTTTTTTGAAAACGCCGCGAGCCAAACTGACTACTGTGAACGGCGAGCGCTACAGAGCCATGCTCAACGACTTTCTCCTTCCTCAATTGGATGAATTGGGACTGGAGAACATGTGGTTCCAACAAGATGGAGCAACGGCGCATAAGCCACAACCGAAACTCTGAGGGTTGCATTTCCGGTTCACCTAATCTCTCGTTTTGGTGATTTGCACTGGCCAGCAGGATTGCCCGATTTAATCGTTCAGACTTCTTTTCGTGGGTTTCTTGAATTCAGGAGCCTATGTCAACAAGCCTCAGACTCTTAAAACCCTCAAAGAGAATATCCATCAAGAATGTGAGAATCTACCGCCGGAAGTTTTGGCAAGAGTGATGGAAAATGCCATAAATTGGGCCCGTATGGTCATCAATTTTGGCGGCGGCCACTTGACCGATATCATTTCCTCGACTTAATGGAAAAAATCTAAGACATCAAATAAACACAACCCAAAAGCAGAACCAAAGTTTTACATTCGTAAAAAAATTACAGCCAAAGAACATTGGGTGACAACTTTTGCGCCACCTTGTATATCCACAATGGATTTGAGAAGTAGGTGTTAGCAAGTTAAAGTATGCATTTGAATTTTAACCAAAATCAAGCAATTAAAGGCAGAAATATTCATTTAATAACATGAAACATACAAGGCTGGAGAACTAAAGACAAAAAAATAATAAAGTAATTCAAAAGCATGAATTTGAACTTGTTCACAATCACAGAAATGAACAAGGAGGAAATGTAACGGAAAAAATAAGTAGCGGTATTTATTGTTGGGACGGTGGTTCTAAAGATCAAGGAACCATAACACGGATGAGAATATTAACAAAAAAGGAACATGACAGCAAGCTTCAAATTTGGGAGCCCGAGAACGAGAGAATTTTAAAAATAGGTTTGATAATTTACGAAATGTATATATATTAGGCGTCTATGAGTCTATGGATAAAAGAAAAGAAAAACCAACGCTATAATTAGTTTTCATAAGGGACTTCAATAGAAAAATGAGCATGAAATAGAATGACACAGTGGGGCGGTTTGGAAAACACTATAAACGTCATGGAAACAGATTAATAGGTATGTGTTAGTTGTAAAATTTAAAAATAACGATAGGTTTTTATAACACAAAGTTATACACAAATATATTTGGGTTTAAAACATCAAACAACTTAAATCGATAATAGACTGCTCCATAGTTGAAAATAGCAACAATAACAATAAAGAATTCAAGAGTGGAAAGTGGCAGTAAGTAAACAGTAAGAGAAACAAAAAAAACAGCTAAGAAAAAACAAATCCAATAGGAAAAAAAAACGGTTAAAGCTGTATCTCCTTAGAACGAACAATAAAGTATTTATATCAAAAACATGTTAGACCAAATATTATATGAATTTAAATACGACAGCAATGAAGAAACATTCCTACTTATACAATGCAATATAAAGAAAACGGATTTTGAAGTTTTAGGAGACGCAACAAACAACAAAGCAAAAATGCAAGCTTAACGAGGGACCAAAAAAGCCATAAGAAAAAAGAAACTTTTTATGAAATGGTTAAATATTAAACCAAAAAGTTCAAATAAATAATAAGGAAAAATAAAGAACTAAAAGGGTTGTTGAAAGAAAAAAACGAGGACAGGGGACACGTACAGATTAACTAAAGACAAGATAACAGGACCCTGAGGTCTTAAATGTTAACAAACAAGATAAAAATTCACCGTCAGCCTCTAAAAGACGCAAGGCCATAAAAATATTGAAATAAAAACTAATAATAAATTCAAGTATTTAAGAACCACTACAAGGAAGATCAAAAAGTAAGTAGACCTTGCACGCGAGGGGTGCTACTCTAATATTAAAGTCGAAATTGGGACTATAGAACAGAAAGAATTAAGGAGAAAAGTAAAAGTAGTTAGAAAAAGAAACAGTGAGTAAATTAGAATTAAATAGAAATAAATTAAAATTAAGTAAATAACAATAAGAACGAAAATAGCATGCACTAAACGAGACAAAATAAGATTATTGACATACTCAAAACTACGTCAACAGTAAATTTGAATAGATAACATATCACACAAAAAGACGAAAAGAATAATATAAACAACAGGCGCAAAACATAAAACAAATACAGTTAAAATCTAAACTTACAATGTTAAATAAATAAATTATAAAATCTGTGTCGTCACAAAGTTTGGCTGAAAGGCAGTAAGCATTGAATTAAACACAATAGTACAGATAAATTGGATAGCAACTAGTATATAAACCATATTATTTTAAGAAATAAACATTATTGGGCTAAGATACTTGATAGAGGCTACCCTTACGAACAGTTGACGTGGGGGTGATCTCTGGCGCCAGTAGGTAAATAACACAACGACAAAACGAGCTATTGAAGTACAGACATTGTAAAAACGTGTAAAGAATAGATGTTTTAGAAAATAAAATACTAATATAAATCAAATGAATGGAAGACTAGATGTCCTCGTACTAGAAACGAGGAAAACTAAAAACGAAGAAAGCTAAAAGTCAGGTAATGGAACAAAATGGGAAAATAGAAAAGTTAGAAAGAGAAATAAAAGGCAAAACCTCATAATAAAAAAATCAGGGATGATCTAAATGAAAATAAAAACGAAACAATATGTAGAATAATAAAATCTAGACAGAAAGATAGATGTGGATGAAGTAAGGGTAGCGAAATTTACCGAAGAATAGAAAAGGCTACTATTAGTAAGATTGACTAAAGAAAATACAAAAGCAATGATATTAAAAAGATCAAAAAAACTGTAAGAAATAAATATACGGATCGGCCAAGATTACCCTAAAAATGTACAAGAAAGAAAAATTCAATACTGTACTGAAAGAAGCTAGGAAAAAGAACAGGACACACTTACGATATAACAAACTAATAATAAACAATAAGACACACAGCAAACCAAATTAAACATGCAAACCAAAGAAAACCCGACACAGACAAGTTAAAATACAGTAACGAGAAAACACCAGCAGAGAAGTCACCTGATGAGCAAAGTTTTAAAAACCAATAAAAATAAAGAGGATATTGAAACTGGACTGAATAATGGAACAATGAATATTGCAATAAAATGGAACACAGTATGGGACACGGATAAAGACTAAAACTTAAATAAGATTACAATGACAAATACAAGAATAAGAAAGAAAAATAAAAAACAAAAATTATGAGAACTAATTATATATATAAAAAAAAATTATGAGTGCTGCTGCTGTCACACAGGTCAAAGGTCAAATCGTTCGTGCCTTTCCGTGCCGACCCGAGCGCATCCGAAGGACAAATTTCGGCCCGGCGGCAGGCGCGACCGAGGTAATATATTTCCGGAACCGCAAGCGATAGAAAATTTTCGTTTGAGAGCGGGTAATAAAGCACTTATACATAAAAAAAATTATGAGTGCTGCCACACAGGTCAAAGGTCAAAGGTCAAAGTTCAACTCTAACTGGGTATACGTAAATGCGTTGTCATGGCAACGGCGTACGCAAATTATGTCAAACAGAGCTTTTTAATCTTGTTTTTATAATTTTTAAAAACTACTATGCGAAGGGGCTCAAGCATGTCGGAGTTGGACAAGCTCTCCGGGGGGGCCGCTGTCAGACCTCGTTATAATAAAAATAGGAATCTGGAACGTTAGAGGAATCGACAGTAAAGAAGATGGGATAATTGAACAGACGTAAATTCAAACATTGGATTAACTGGGAATAACAAAAACAAAAAAAAGTAACAGTACGATGGAGAGCAAAAGGCGTAAGACAGACAAAATAAAGGAATACTATAAAAGAAAAATATATGAATGAAAGATTGCTAGTGGTTGAACTAAACTGGGATAACAAACATAACAGTAATATAACATCAATTTATAAACCAAATGATGACGCAACAAAAGAAGAAAAGAATGAGTTCTATCAAATGTTACAATAAGAAATAGGCAACAACAACGAAAATATTCGAAGGTACATGGAGCCATAAGAAGAAATAACAAAAAACCGTAATGGTGAACGAACATTTACGTGTGACAAACTATCCAATTCTGATAATTAGAAAATTTAAAGGTCAAAATGACATACATAAACTTATCAGAGAAATACACTCAACAAAAGAAAAATCTATAACAGAATGCTTCGTAGCATGCAGAAAATTGGAAAGCGATTAAAGTTGTACAGGTACAATAACATGCAGAAATTGGAAGCGAACACTTCTTGGTAAGAATAGAAGTTATAAAGAAAAAAGAGAAAACAAAACAAACTAGGCAAAAAATGATAATAAAAGAAAAGTTGGATTAAACTAAGCAAACTAGATTAAGCGCAGAAGATAGCAAAAAGAAACAAATAGTAAAAAATAAATCGCATTATTTTACGGATAATATGATTCTAACAGGAAAGATGTGGGATAGTCGAAACAAATAACCTGCACACAAAAAGAACCAAATGCTGGACTACATAAATGCTACAGAAGGTAAAGGAAAAGATAAAAAAAAATTAAAGTCGCAGCAAGAAGAGGACTAATAAGTAACAAAAAAAGTTGAATACATAGTTAAAGAAGCAAAGAAACAAACATGGGCAGATTTATTCCACGGTACATTAAAACAGATCAGACAAAAGAAAACAATCGAGGCTATTAAACATAAAAGATAAAAAGTGAAACAAATTAGCAGAAGTAAAAGATATCATGTATAGATAAATGGAAGCAATACTTCGAAGAACTAACGCAAACATTGAAGAACAAGAACGAGAAATATTACAAGTAGAAAATAACTAAAGAAATAGTATACAACCGTTAACAAAAGAGGAGATTAACCCAGCCATTGACAAATGAAAACTAGAAAAAACAACAGAAATACTAAAATACATGAAAGATGAAGCTGAAATAGTACTCAAATATCTACTAAATAATATCATAAAACAAAAGAAATGCAACGAGAATGAAATATCACCATAATATTACAATTATACAAAAAAGGATATATAAGAGAATGTTTGAGCTACAAAGAAAGTACTTTAGCAAGTGTACCAGGTAAAATATTTACGAGAATAATCGAAAACAGAATGAGAGAAAAAAATGAGCCACACAATAGGTGAAGCACAACACAAGTTTAGAAGAGGCAGAAGCACTCGAGACCTAATATTCGTATTAAGACAAGTGGAAGAAGAATTATTAAGAAAGGGAAAAATATTTCATTCATAGGCCTAAAAAAGCTTCTAACAAGATAAGCAGAAGTGATGTCTGGGAAGATTAAGGGAAAGAGGAATAGAGCAAGAGGCGATAACAATAATTAAAGCACTATTCAAAAACAACAAAAATAAAGTAAGACAGACGACAACTCGAAAGAATTCTCACTAAAGATAGGTCTGAAACAGGGGCGCGTAAATAACTTATTGCTATTTTTAATAGTAGTGGACAAAGCCATAAGGAAAATGTAAAGAAAGATGTACAAGAATGAAAATAAAAACTTGGAAGATGAAATCAGTTCAACTATAAGAAAAGTTATTAACAGATGATGGTGTTAGTGACCGAGTCGGAAGAAAAATTACAACATAACGTAAATGAATGCCAAAAAAAACAAACAAATACATATAAATAATATTCATGGCATTTTTCTATAATCTTCTGCAATACATGTATAGCGTCCGTTGTATATCTTTCAGGCCGAAATCCATATTAGAAGTCATCCGTGTGCTCTTCGGTATATTCAACTAACCGCCGCTGGATCAGTGTAGTTAGTATTTTGTATGCTACATTCAGCAACGCGATTCCCCTGTAGTTGCTACACTCCTCCGGGTCACCCTTCTTTGGTATCGGCACCATAACTCCATTTCTCCATTCCTCGGGCATTTTCTCACTTCCCCATATCTCCTTTATTAGTCTGTATAATCTTTCATGTAGCTTCTCTCCGCCCAATTTTATCATTTCGCCTTCGATCTTATCGCTACCTGGTGCTTTGCCACTTCTTATTTTTTTAAAAGCTTGATTCAACTCTTCCTCTGATGGTTCAGGAACTGTTCCCTTTTTCCCTTCATCTGTCTTCATTCCCTCTTCTAGTTGTTCCTCCTTATTTCCATCGTTTAGTAATTCTGAGAAATATTCCATCCATCGCTTCTTTATCTTCTCCTTGTCATATTCTGTATCCCCTGCTTCGTTTTTTTATCCCTCTTGCCTTTATTTTATACCCCGTTTTTTGTTTCTTTATGTTTTTATACACATTTCATAAATTACTGTTCTTACTGTTCTCTTCAATTTCTTCTATTGTATTATTTATCCATTCTCTCTTTCTTTCTCTACATATTCTTGTTGCTTGTTTCTTCAACTTATTATACTTTTTCATATCTTCTTTGTTTGTAGTTCGTAGCCATTTTACTCTTGCTTTTCTCTTTTGTTTTACCGCTTCTTCACATTCTTCATTGAACCATTTCTTTCGTCTTACGATTCTCTTATTTCCGATTAAATTTATTTCCGCAGTCTCAATTTTATCTTTTAAATTTTTCCACTCCTGTCATTACTTCTAAGTTTTTTCTCTATTTCTGTGTTCTACTTTGAGTTTTTCGATATCCCATTTTTTCTTTTTTATTTGTATCTTTCTGTGTTGAAATCTTTTGTTTGAATTTCGCTACTACCAGGTGGTGGTCGAAGTTTTCGCATGCTCCTCTGAATGTTCTTACGCCTCGTATTGATGATGCTCGGTTCTTCATACTCAATGGTCAATCTGATTTTCCTTGCTTCCCCCAGGTGGCACTCATGTTTTTTTGTGCGCTCTCTTATATTTGAATTGGGTACTGCTTATTATTAAATTATTTCTGGCTGCGAAGTTACATAGCTTTGTACCATTATAATTCGTTACATAATGCAACGTATGTTTACCTGCTACCTCTTGGAAGTAGTTCTCTTTCCCAACTTGGGCATTAAAGTCGCCTACTACAATCAGGGTATCAAACTTTGGTATTGATTCACTAACCTTGTCAAGTTCATTGTAGAAGGCCAGCTTTTCATTATCGTTTTTTTCCTCCTTGGGTGCATATGCATTTATAATAGATATGTTCGCCGGTTTACCTTTGATTCTTAGGTATGATTAATGGGTTTAAATTGGAGAATTTTATCCTTTATTTTCTTTGATACCACAATTATATATTAATTTATCCCTGTTTCTTCCGTCTTACTTCTTGGATAGCTGCGATTCCTACCTTGTATCTTGCTACTTCATTCGCTACTTCTATCATTTCCAGATATTAATAGTGCCAGGTTCCCAAATTTATTGTATTTCTCGTTTTTTCTTTTTTCTTATAAATCATTTTTTTTCGCTTTTTATATCCATATTCGTTGTCAGTTTTCCCGCGGTCGTTACTGTTTGTCCGTCCTGCTTTTTTTCAGCTAGTTTTTTGATCGTTCTTGCAGCTTCTCGTTT
Organism: Sinelater perroti; assembly: GCA_036346155.1. Lineage (NCBI taxonomy): Eukaryota > Metazoa > Arthropoda > Insecta > Coleoptera > Elateridae > Sinelater > Sinelater perroti. The sequence continues at coordinate 316,228 of JARFIY010000356.1, read as the reverse complement.
ACACAACATAGCTGATAGTTTTTTTTTGTTCGACTGTTACGATTGTGATTTTCTGATATCCTATTTTGATTCTTCTTCCTAAATTCGTTTGTTCTTTGGTTATTTCTCTGATTTTATTCTGCATTTGCATTTTTTTCACTGTTAAGTCATTGTCGATACATATTCCTCTCCCTTTGAGATACTTCTTATTTGTCATGATGTCACTTTTTTGATTCCAGTTCTTAATCTTAGCAACTATCTTAAATGCTTCCGCCACTTGCGCTTGTACTCCTACTATACTAAGAAATTCTCTTTATATTTGTTTCATCATTTTTTATAACCAGTTCTTTTATTATTATATTATTTCTCTTTTGTTACTTCTCCTACATGTCCATTTTATTTTTGATCTCATTAGTTTTATTGCACAGTTGTTGCTTTTCGTGCTTTTATTCCTTTATTTTTCGGCGAACTCTGCCTTAATTTTGGCTATTTCTTGCTGAAATAGATTAATTTTTTTCTCGGCGCGCTTCGCTCTTCTATCCATTGCATCCAATTTATTATTTATTTTTCGCAATAATTCCTCCATTTTCTTACTTCCACGTTATTTGTTTCGTAGTGTGTATAGGTCTCTGATAGAATAGCGAAATTTATGCAGCGAGGACTTAAGGAAGAAACAAAGTAGGACGTCTACAAACACGATAGCAAGAACAATTCAAACTAGTGACGGAAAATCGAAGAATGCATAGGTGCAAAGTAAAAACTATGACAAACGGCAGGAACTATGAAAAAAAATCTAGGGCACATAAGATCAAAGTCTAATATGCAAAATATAAATAAATAAATATAATGTAAAAATGTAAATCTAAAAAATATAGTCCAACACCTAACGGTATAATAAACTTCAGATTAAATAAATAAATATAATAAATTATGCAACAGAAAAAAAAGAAATAGACTTGCACAAACAAGAACAAACATAAGATAATTAAATTTATTTTGTGAGATAGGAAAAATAACAAAATAAGCCTGTACAATACCATGATGAGGTCGAAACATGGGTAAGTAACACAAAAAAAATAAGAAAAGAATAACAACAGTAGATGTAGAGTTATGAAAGATGTGTTGTAAAGGGACGGAAAAACAAACCAAGGAAGCAGAAAAAAATAAATGAAGAGAAAGCATAATTAGTTACATTAAAGAAAAAAAAAATTTTTAATTGAAAAGAAGATTTTTCCAAGATAAGGTAGATAAGGCTATAAAAAAAATTGCCTGATGGGGGCTATAGTGGGATTAAAAACAACCTTAGAATTACTGTGCAGCCAAAAGCTCGACTCTAATGGTACTTGGTATTTTCTAATTTCTTGCCATCTAACTCTAGCTGAATTTAACTAGAAGAACCTCTCAGTGTAAAAGTTAAACAGCAATTAAATTACTCATTAGTCATATTTGTTTGTCAGTCTACAATATTAATGGTTATGTGAATTTTTTAAACAACAAATAAAGATAAAATTAGTGAGCTTGCTCAATAATCTTTTTAATAAAAAGTAGAGAATCTAATTTTCTGTAATCATACCTTATGGTAAATGTATTTTTCTTCTAAATATAAGTAAATACAAACTTACAGAAGCTAGCTCATAAATTGTGAAATATACCATATAGATATTTTCCAGGCTTTTCATCAATGGTTGTACTTAGCTGAGAAGAATATAATTAAATTAATGTGCTTTTAAAATACTTGCTCAAACAAAGCTTTACCTGTTTTGAGATTTACCAAACACTGAAACTTGAAATTAGACCACCACTTAAAATTGGGTTATTTACCATAACGCCTCCTTAAGTTTATGTATTAAGAATATTGGACTAGCTCATATTATGCTAAACCGCGCACAAGAACAAGCGTCTCAAAAAGCAGCCCGTAAAGCATTCTGCAAGGTTCTTGCGAAGCAACATAAATTAAATTTTAAATTCAAATTAGGCAGCCTTTTAAGGTCGGCTATTACACTTGCTTTTTTGGTGCTACATGTAAATGCCTTTGCTTTATAAAACAACGTCATTGAATTAGCAAAGCGCAAGTCTACCAATACATTATTCTAGCAGATTGGTATTAAAATTTATATAACTATGAAGTAGACATATAAAATATAACGGAAACTCATTCGAACATCAAAAACGAACTAAACTACGGTGCAGATTGAATTGCAAATGTACTGCTTATTTTAAAAGTTTTGGCATAGAAAAATATTTTTCTGCACAAGAATTCTTCAAATGTTTGTTATCTTTGTGTAAGTGGCGTTATAACTGTTTAAAAAACGTTGTATTATAATGTTTAGTAAGATTTAATCATAACTGCAGACAAAATTTTGATCCACATGTACTGTTTCGTGCACTTCTCTAAACCCCCATTGTCACTAATCCCATCTCTACCCCCAATCTTGATTTGTCCGCTTGCGCACCCCTACTCACAACTAAACGAAATTTTTATCGCCACCCAGAATTCAATTTGTACCCTTATGAGAGACAGAGCGTAGCTAGCCGCTAGCCGAGGCTGACCAGGTTTTCAACAATCCGACAGCGCGCAATCAAAGACGCGTTGTCGATTGCCCTTTGTTGTTCTGCACCCGTCCGTGGTGCCCCAGTACATCTGTCCAAGAAAACCCAAGCACGCTGACATCCGTCGCCCAGGCTGCAAGAGAACGTTACGAACGTCTGCAGAGATCACAGCTGACCTGCCGCTCACCGTCTTTAATTTATTTAGTCATGTTTTGTATTGTTTTTTATCAATTGCCTTCTTTGTTTCATTCATCTTTAATATTACTTTGTTATTAATATTTGTTTGCGCTAAATATATAGTTTACACAGCTCTGTGTTTTTTTTTGTTTATTGAGTTAATTCTAATTGTGTTTAATATCAAACATGTACAAAGACCTGGCCTAAAATATCAATCCAATGTGATTACAATAGAGCATGGTAACTGGTTATAGTAGACTGTGCTTATACATATAATTTACAATGTACTCTATAATATAGTAATGAGTATTTAAATGCATGTTGTGATGAGGGGTCTTCATCCCTAGAGTTGTGTTGGAGGAGTTAAAGTTGTCGGTAGGAGTTCAATCAACTGCTGTACGGGATTATTTACAGGTACACCAATTCTATTAAAGTATGTGGTGATTAATTTATGTATCTTTGACAAGTGAAACATTAAGGTTATCATGTACTTATTAACGTACCAGAGTGTCTTAGCATGAACAACTACTAAATCAGTATGCGATAAAGTTTTCAACCCAAAAAAGCGATCCAACGGCAAAAAATCGGTTTAGTGGTGGATGCCGGAGTTAGCTAAACTGCAAAAGGCATGTCTCTACAAAAAGCAAAAACCGGTCCGTGGAAATAAAACCGGAGTGCCACATATGGTGATTGAAGGCGATGGTATGAAAACTATGCTGAGGCGAGGAGGCAACTCCGTACGCCCATCAGCCGCGAAAAATGTCTGGCATAGAACAAAATTCTGGGAGACCTGGATAATGATGTCTGGGGCCTAAGATGCAAGACTGTTCTTCGGGGGCTAAAGATAAGAAGTGGCTCAGTCCTCAGTCCTGACTACGGAGGAACAGCTAGAACTTGCTGCAAACCTGTTTCCCAAAGTCAACTTGTGAACGTCACAGAACCGATAACGCAATTCACCGAAAGGAAGTAATAAACGCTCTGCTCAATTGAACTCGAAAGAAGCCCCAGGAGCAGACAGTTTACCGGGGAAAATAATACAAGCGCTGGTCAAATCCAAGCTGGAGTACTGCACAGTAATGATAAATCGTTGCCTCGAAGAAGGGACGTTTCCAGATAAGTGAAAAAGCCAACAACCCGTTACCTCCTAATCTGCCTAACTAACGTTCTGGGAAAGCTTATAAAACAACTTCTGCTGTCTACATTAAACGTTGATGCCGAACGCATGTCGGAAAGATAATATGGATTTCAGAAAGGACGATTTACAATAGGTGCTGGAAATTGATAGGGACGTCACGCGATGTGCGTGGCAATACTGAAAGCTGTGTGTCTTATTGTTAGTATCGCTGGACGTCAAAAATGCCTTTAACTTGGCCCTTTGACGTAGAAGGACCACGACGGAAGCAAACTCTGCTTTACCCGATCCGGATGATCCAGGGCTACTTCAGCAACCGATGGATACTCGTAAACTAGGAAGAGATACGGGTGTCATGTGGGGTTCCGCAAGGATTGGTCTTTGGATCTTACCTCTGGAACCTCGATATGGATACTCTAGACGGGGTACAATTCGTAGCGTTCACCGACGACCTGGCATTGGTGGTCACAGCCAAAACAAAACCGGAGTTTGAAAACCTTGTAAACAAAGTACAATAAGACGGATAGGACTCAAACTAGGACTTGAAAAAAATTAAAGCGGTGCTCCTCTATACGAAAAAAGCGATATCTTCCATATAGTTCTGACTAGGGGAGACGGTGATAGAAACATCAACCAGGCTAAAGTACCTAGGCGTCTGGATTGGGACCAAGATAAAAAGGACGACACATATTCGAAAAACGATCGAAAAAGCCAAAAAGGTTTCTCAAAGTCTAAGCCGATTAATGCCGTGAGGGGGCAAAAGAAAAAAAGATGCTTACAGGGGTTATTATCCCAATTATTCTATATGCAGCACTAACATAAAAAGCTTCAATAAGGTTCAAATATAAAAAAAGCTTATCGATGGAAGGACGAGAAGAGCAACAAATGCAGGGATCGAAGTCATCCCGGAACCCCCCGGCACACCTCTAAGTGGCAGAGCTTGTGTTTACAACATGAAAGACAAAACAGAGGAATGGGAAGACCCCATAGTAACAATGCCCCAGTTGACAAGGATACTTATACCAGATCTGCAACAGTAGCAAAATCGAAAGCACGGTGAGATGCATTACCACCTGACGCAATTCCTGACGAGTTATGGATTGTACGGCAACTATCTCTACTAATACAGACTATCTACAGTATACCGTATTCGAGTGCGAGAGATGGCAAGAAGAGAGAAACAGAACAAACACAGATCTAGAAGAGACATTAACCCCAAACAACGTATGCCGGATCATAAGTGAATCAAAGGTGAAGTGGAATGCGGTGACTACCTTCATTGTTAAAGTAATGAAAAAGAAAAAAGACCAAAAGAGAGCAATGGGAAGATAACGAGCAACCGTATCTTAAGTAATACGAAAAGTAGTCCTAATTCAGTTAGCGGATAGTGGTACTTTTTTAGTCAGTAGGAGTCGGCACTATCATAGGACTCAGTTCAAGGGTGTTAGCTAGAGTTCTAAGAATTTTGGATTAGGTTCATTTTATTATGTCTATTCTTGTTTTCTTGGCACGGCCCCACACCTAGATATTGTAGATCTAGATAGGTTTAAGGATTATTTTATGCAGAAAACTATGTTTTCTAGTGCGAGATTTAATTTTGGTCCGAGAAGCCAATACATTTATTCAAACTCGATGTCGATTTGCATTTTTTCTTTTTGAAATGTTGATCCGTCGATCGAGGTGACGTCCAAGATACTTGGCTACTTCATTAACTGGGATAGGTTTGTCTTTAACGGTTACTGGAGGGCACGTAGTAGTTCTAGTAGTTACTCTCATTTATAACAATTTCTCATACGTCAGTCCATCCACTTAGTTTGTTTAAATATATTTGCAAGTGTTGCAAAGCAACAACGGCTTCATTATGAATAGACAATACCGCAGCATCGTCGGCAAATATAGCAGTTGACGTGTTCGCGGTTTCGGGAATATCAGAGGTCTAGGGAAGATATAGGAAAAGTTCTAGGACACTGCCCTGCGGAATCCCTGCTTTTATTAATTGTAGTGCTGAAACTGTGTTTTACTTTATCAAAGGCCTGTTTCACATCTAGGAACGCTGCAGTGCAGAACTTTTTTCTTCAAGGGTCTGTGCTATGTAGTTAATGATACGGTGGGCTTGTTGAATCGTGAAATGGCTTCCACAAAAACCAAATTGGTTTTTAGGTACCAGTGTATTAGTATAGATATCTGCTTTCGGTCTTCCTAGTATGAGTTTCTCAAAAAGTTTGTAAAGTAGTGGCAATAGATTAATCGGCCTATAGAGCTTGGTAGATGCGTTAGCTTATTTGGCTTTGGTACCATGATAATTTATGCATGTTTCCACTGTATAGGAAAGTACGATAGGATCAGTATTCTATTGTATATAAGTCAATAACAATGGCTTTTCTAGGCAATTTCTTCAGTATCTGGTTTGTTATTAAGTCACAGCCTAGTGCTTTGAGCATTTTTAGCGCTTTTATACCAGATCTCACTTCGATAGGAGTAAAGGTTTAATCGGCAGGAACATCTGACAAGGAATATTTTGAAGAGTTTTCTATTTCACCGGTTTTTATAGTAGGTATTGCTTCAAAGGATTTAAATACTTCTGTCAAGTACTCAAAAAATATCCTCTTTTTCATTGTCAGAGCCATCTGCATTTTGGATAAACGATATGTTAATTTGCAGTCGTTTAAATTTTTGATAGGTCTCCAAATAGTGTGATCTGTTATGTTTAGATAAGTGAAGTATTCTTGAAAGAACTTGTTCTGGTGCTCTAACAGTACGTTTTGAGTTTTCTCGTCAATCTGTTCAGTGCCGCTTGTCTGTAAAGTTGCGCGACCGAATACATCTGTCTTTAACCTGCCTTTTCTCAGTAATAAGTGGCACATTTCTATTATGTTGTGCGTTCTACTGTAACTTGGGGTTGACAACCAAGCAGCTTCTTTGATGCGAAGCTTGAGATTAATGTTTTTCTCAAGATGACTTCTTAAATTACTAGTTAATCTAGGATTTAATAGCAGGTAAATTTACCCGCAGAAAGTTGTATATATTGGTTTTTGTTGTTGCACGTGATAGATTAAGTCCTTTAGTAAGAGTTATTCAGAATCCCTAGTAAGTATTCTTTGCATCTAGTCACCTCCGGCAATATATTTTTGATCTAATGTTTAGAAAAGGTCTTTATATTGTTGTGTTGTTATAGTATTACGTGGAGGACAATACATGACAGTAACAGCGAATGACAAAGGTAGGGTTATAATATTTACTCTAGTAGCTTTAATTGGTGCTGCTTGATACTTTGGCAATTCAAAGTGTGAAGTCCCACTGCGAATAAGAACTGCAGAACCCTCGTGAGCGGGTTCCATCGGTATGCCAGGTATTGTATGTTACATAGTTTGAAATTTGGGATTTTGTTCTGTCGGTTCAGAGCTAAGCATGATATCAATTTTATTAATAGGGGGAATGTTATTAATTTGTGGTTAGTGAGACATTTCATGTTACGATAAGTGTTTACTGACAATGGCATTTAGTAAATTTAACATCATACTGTTTTGTTATATCTTTTGTGCGATCATAGTTTTAAGTTCAGATAGTAATGTGTTCTGCTACTACATTTGCGTTTGTTTTAGTTTCGGGATTTAGTAATTCATATCTATTATTTCTCAAGCTATTAGAAGGTGCAATTGGAAGATCGACTATCATTTTGTGGAAGTGGATTGTTAGTATGTACATTATGGTAAATTGTATAATTTATTCCTTGTTATTATTAACTTCTAATAGTCCTTACAAACTTTATAACTGACAGAGTAGGCGTCTTCACACATAGTATCTTTTGCTGGAGTTTGTCTCATTTTTGTACATGTATAAGAATTGTATTGTTGTCCACATTTCACATAAGCAAACGGCCTATTGCAGTAAGTCTTAGAGTGTCCGTAATTGTGACATCTGGTGCATTGGATGTTTTTTCTAGGGGGTTCTACTGTTATTTTAATTCCACATATAAAGTTTAGTTCACAGACTTTATGATTATTTATCTTTGGTTCTAAGTCTACTTAAAATAGCGATTAGGGTTTTTTACTTATTCGGTATCTTATACTTAATATGTTACAGACCTTATGTCCTGCTGCAATTAGATATTTTTTTATGACATCAGTTGCAATCGAGTGGTGTAGATTCCTAACTACGATTCCGCAAGTTCTATCTTGCTTCATCTGGTACGTCCGGTGGATTATGTTCTCACTTCTTAAATGTCTTATTAGCTTTTTATATCCTTCCGAACTATGGGCGTTGCTTATTTACCATACCTTTAAATTTAGTTACATAGTAAATAAATATTAGTGATGGTTTAGGCTTCCTAACCTAAACAGTCGGGAGTCAATAAATGATAAAAATATAAAACAATAAGCTTTATGAGCTACTTACTGAAAATATTTTTAAAAATCATACACAGAAGAATTTACAAGACGTGCGAAGTACTTCCATTCATTTCAATTTAGAGACGCAGTCGGGATCAAACAAGTTTAATTCAGTGTACAATTTCTATTCCAGAAACGCAAAGTTACGAACTGTGAGGTCTATGCCTATTTTGTAGATTATAAAAATCGTTTGATAGGGGCCAGAATCACATACTGATAGAAATTCGGTTATAGATGACAAAGACCTAAAGATATTGATAAACTTATATTGGAATCAGACAGCCAGTGCAAGAGTGGAAAAAACCAAAGAAAAGCGGTTAAGATTTCGCGTCAAGTAAGGCGAGGGTGTGTATTGTTATCACTGAACATATATTTAGAGAAGCTTTGGACAATTCACAAGAAGAAATACTGGTAAACGGACAGCGCTTAAATAATATTAGATACGCTGATGACACAGTAATATTTCCTGATAATATGCAAGATCTAAAACAACTAATGAATAGATTATCAGATAGCAGTCACCGATATGGTCTGAATATCAACATTGAAAAAACTAAATATGTGATCATAAGCAAGAACAACGTTCCTACCCCACAATAAGATTAAATAGTGGAACAATTAAAAGACAGATACACATATCTCGGCACTCGGTATGTGTTTTCAGTATTATTATATGGAGCGAAAGCACGGACACTGACAGAAGCAACGACGAAAAATATCGAAGCATTCGAGATGTGTCTTTGTAGAAGGATGCTAAGGGCGTCATGGACAGACCATGTAACGAACTTTAAAATACTTAGAAGAACATAAAAAAAAGAAAATCTCGAATCCAAGAAAATTACAATATCTACGTCACATCCTGTGAAATGAAAACAAATATAATCTCTTGTAGTGCATACTACACGGCAAAAGGTAAAGAAAAGTGGTGGAAAAAGTAGATCAGCCAACGTGATAGCCAACATCTGGAACAGATAGGCACTCAAAGAAGAAGATACGACAAAACTCTTGGTGACTGCAATCCTATCGCAAACGATGTAATATATATGGACCAAATATGATGAGTGAAGATAACGTACGTGGCACATGTTTAAATATGGGCGCACTAAGGTGCACGTGAGGCAAGAAGTGTCCATCCGTCTGTAATCAGCATTCCGCACTTGTATTTCGAAGGCAGCAGACGTTCGTTTGTGCGCTCCGAGATATTTGTGCCCGAGGCGTTCGACGCTGCTTGTGCTATTTAAGGTCAGGTTTGCACTTTCACTATTATCATTTATTTCATCGTTATCGGCGTTGTCGGTCAAACCAATTGGGTATATCTGCGTCATATCTACAATTTCGCAGTAAAAATTTAAAATTCAAGGCCGTTCAGTCACACATTACAATGTGTCTTCAAATAATAACATGCCCACCCCATTGCAATCGCATTTTCATCCACAGTGGTATTCTCAACAACAACCTCAAATAATGGGCCCGCAACCGACCTCTAATTACCTAACTTTCAATCAACTTTTTCGGACTGGAATAGAGTTGAACCAATGCAAATAGGATTTCCTTCTTTATCAATCACCCCTGCTTAAGATGCCGAAACTATATCTGTTACAAGTGAAGAATCAACAACCATTCTTAAACCAAACAACTTTCAGGAAATTAAAACACGGGGGCAAAATAGGAAGCGACCTATTTCTTCAACAACACAACGTAACACTCAGGCTAGAACTCAGGATCATGCTAATCCAGTCACAACCAGTAATCTATTTCAACACTTATCATACTCAGAGGAAGATGCCCCGACTACTTCATTACAAAGCGAAACTAAAGAAAAGATACCCAAACCTCCTATGTTGCAAATATAATCCCACTTGTAAAACTTCTTGATTCCCATCTACAAAAAGAAGATTACCAACATCAATCAATGCCAGGCGGCTCTATCAAGCTACTTATCAAAACATTTGAAAAATACAAACTAATTAAAAAAATACTAGATGAAAATAATGTCATCCGACACACATTTATTCTTCCGGACGATAAGCCTTATCGAATAGTAATAAGAAATCTCCACCATACTACCGATAAGGAACACATAATAAAGGCCTTAGCATCTCAGGTCAAAAGCATCAATCCTGTTAAACACCGCACTAAAAAGACCTTATTAAATCTATTTTTTGTAAACCTTAAACAACAAAACAACAACAAAGACGTTTATAATATTACCTCCATATTAAATGCCATCGTAAAGGTCGAGCCTCCACATCAAAAGAGAGATATTGCCCAACGCAAGAGTTGCCAGTGTTACGACCACACCCAAAACTACTGCACTCGCTCATTTAGATGTTTAAAGTGTGCCGAAAACCATGATTACAAATCATGCACTAAAAAGAAAGATGACGAAAGTAAAGCCAAATGTGTACTCTGCCTGGGAGAACACCCTGCCTACTATAGAGGATGCACGGTCTACAAACAGATTAAGAACAGAAGATTTCCTCCTATTAGAGATAGACCCATCGTAACAACTCAGGCCCAACAAGCAATTAAAACCACAGATAATGCTTTCCAAAACAGAACCAGTTCAGGTAACATGACCTACGCAGATTGCACCAAAGTACCCCACATCTTAGTGACCAACAAAACCTCACTTCAACAAGACTCCCAAAATTTTACTCGGTACCCAAATGTTATCGTATCCTTTATGAAACACACAGTAGACTCTCAGCGAGTCATGATTAACAATCCCATGGAAGAGATAAAAGACCTGAAACATCTGGTGCGGCAGTTAGTGAACAATAACCAGAAATGATGGCTCAACTCCTTAAAATTGCACATTGGAACGCTAATAGACTGGTTAATCATCGGCAAGAAGTAGAAATATTCCTGTTAAACAACAACATTGATATTTTACTGATCTCCCAAACATCATATTTAAAAATATGCGGACACGATACATATAACACAAATCACCCCTCTGGGACAGCTCGAGTTTATAAAACATGTAATCCCTAGATACTGCACCGAACTCATACAGGCTACAAGTGTAACCGTAGAAGACTAGATCGGAACATTAACCGCCTCTGCTTCATACTTTCCACCTAGTCAGGCCCCCAATAAAAAATGCTTTGAAGAGTACTTCTCCTCTCTGGGCAGCAGATTTCTTGCTGGAGCGAACTACAACGCGAAACACCCCCCATTGGGGATCTCGCATCTCTTCCCCTAGAAGCAACATTCTCTTCTCCGTTATGCAACAGCATCAACTAAGTTATCTGTCAACCCATCAGTCTACCTACTGGCCTACAGATACAGCAAAACTCCCTGACCTGGACTTTTTTGTCATAAAAGGAATTCTGCAAGGCTACCTAAACATCACACCATGTTACGATATATGCACCGACCACAACCCCATTACAGCTACAATAAGCACTTCAGTACTAAGTAAAACGAAACCGCCGTCCCTTACTAATAACCAAACAAACTGGAACTATTTCAGAAACATTCTCGAAGTAACTACTAATATCCCATTAAAAAGCGCAAAAGATATAAAAAATGCAGTAGAATCTCTAACCCAGTCCATTCACTTAGCAGCCACCAGAGCAACTCCACAGTCATCATTATTACTGACAAATTACAACTGTTCAGTTGATATTAAAAGAAAGATTGCCGAAAACGGCTTGTAGAAACATAAAGGAATTGATTAAGAAAACAAAAAACAAATACATAGACGAATATCTGAGCAGGTTGACTGCTTCTGAAGATACCGAATACTCCCTTTGGAAAGCTACCAGTCGTCCAAATCGACCTCAACAGCAAGTCCCTCCAATTCGCAACAAAAATGGTACATAGGCACGCACTGATATGGACAAAGCTGAAGTCTTTGTAACTCACCTCCAAGAAGTTTTTCAACCATTATCACCTGACGATGAACAACGTGACTATCATGAAGTGGAAAACTATCTGACGGCTCCCATCCAACTCTCTCCACCCATCAAATCTTTATCCTTTGCAGAAGTTGAGTCAATGATCCTTAGAAATACCCACTGTAAAAAATTGCCAGGATATGATCTAATTACTGGATGTATACTGAAAGAACTGCCCCCAGCGTTATAAAAATGGTGACGATGATCTTTAATAGCATACTACAAACGGGTTTTTTTTCGGTCCAGTGGAAAGTGACACAGGTGTGACACAGGTGGTCCTTATCCCAAAACCTGGAAAACCTGCCAACGAGCCTGCTTCATACCGTCCTATCAGTTTATTACCACTCTTCTCTAAATTTTTGAAAAACTTCTACTGAAACGGCTTTATTCCATCCTTGACAACGAAAACTTGATTCCTGATCACCAGTTTGAGTTCAGGAGTTGACACTCCACCGTTGAACAGATACATAGATAGTAGATACTAGTAACGCAGCATTCGAAGACAAAAACTACTGCTCAGCCGTTTTCCTTAAAGTCAGTCAGGCCTTCGACAAGGTCTGGTATGAAGGACTATTATTTAAACTAAAGCGGATTCTACCACACCCGTACTATTTAATCATTAAATCATATCTAGAAGAGAGGCATTTTCAAGTAAAGTTCGGGAGAAGCAATCTCACATCTGTGTCCCATTAAATCTGGAGTTCCCCAAGGAAGCGTTCTGGGACCAGTCCTGTACGTCCTATATACAGCCTATGTACCCACGAATCGCAATGCAATTACTGCAACATATTCTGATGATTCGGCAATTCTTGTAACACATCATGACCCTATCATCGCTGCACTAACCCTGCAACAAAATCTCGATGACGCATGTAAATGGTTTAAAAAATGGCGCTTTAAACTCAACTGTTCCAAGACCGTGCAAATTACTTTTACTAAACGCCGTGGCATCACGCCGGACATTAATATGGATGATTATTGAGTACTTGGCCGCAACTCTGAACTCTGGCTTGCAAACAAATTACTTGTCTACAAATGTGTGCTAAAACCAATATGGAGCTACGGTATCCAGTTATGGGGTACGGCATCGAACTCTAATATTGAAATCCTGGAACGTTTCCAAGCTAAAACGCTCCGTATAATCACCAACGCACCCTACTTTGTTCCTAATAAAGAATACTTAAAGACTTGAAAGTGCTAACAGTAAAAGAAGAAATAGTTCAGTGCAGTGCAAAATATCTTCAGAGATTAGAAACACACCTGATCCGTTAGCGTTAAACTTACTCGACAATAGTGCTGATGTGCGCAGACTAAAATGCGTTAAACCGCTGGATCTTCTCACACGGTACTAATTTAACTTAGGTAGTAGGTATCCATTGTAATTATTTAATTAAGTTAATTACAACGAGGGACGTCACTGGACGTTCTCACATGTTACTTTTAGAGCAATTTTATATTTCTGTATTTACCTGATTTACTTATTGCTATTGTAGCAGATTGCAAATAAATGTCAATAAAAAAAATCTGTCATCAGTACTAAACTTGTACAAGAAATTGACAAAAAATATTTGCGTCGCATCGCTTTGACGATGACACTATTCTAAGAGATACTGCTACAGGGAGGCTACATTCCCGGGCGAGAGAGTTTTTTGTAAAACTAATTTAAAATTTTGAAATGTGTTACAGCAAGTTTTTAATTTGCATGCCAATTACATTGAAAGGTAGATGTAACGTTGTAGGTTTTTAATGTGTGTTATAAAAGTTTTGTGTTTACGCGCGTGTGTCTTTAATAACTAAATGGAAATTTCTTTCCGAATTACCCTCATATATGTATGTGTGGTGTTAAAATATATGATCCAAAACAAACAAAAGCAAACCAAAAAGTTTACATATTCAGTTACAAAAATTCAGTAATAAAACTGCGTTCCCTTGCTCGCTCCACATTATAACAGTAAAACAAAACATGGCGACCAAAAATACGAACACAAGCATCGAATGAAAAAGCAACAGCATGAACCTGGAGGAGCGAAGCTGCAACAGTAACAAAAACATTAAATTTGAATTGGACAACCATGCAAAGATGAAAGATGTGGCTGAAACACGTCGGGAAGCGAGGCACTCGCGGGGCGCGTTTTTGCCCCGGACGAGCGGCGACGGCGCTCGTTACTGTAATCCGGCCCGGATTAATCAAGAGTGATGTCGTTTTAAGCTGCTTTTTACCTAAGCTTAGCCGCACTCACCTATCCTAATGACGGGAGGCAGAGCGGCGGCGGAAGCGAGCAGCCAGGCGAGCCCCACGATCGCGGCCCACCAGCTGCCCAGACGCATGGCTCATGGCGCCTCGTCTGGCCACTTCAGCCACATTTCGGCGGTGATCCTGAAACGAACGGAAAATCATTCAAGAGCCGCTGGCGCGGAAAGCAGTCGGCGTGCTCGCCGGGGCTGCCGGGCCGGCGAGAGTGAAAGCAAACGAATAAATTAGCGGATTATAAGTTCTTGCTGAAATTGCGGCAGCGGAGTAGTTTAATGTCTATATTGACTGTGGGTTTAAAGTTTCCGGCGAAGTTTTACACACAAAATTTGTTTTTGCTGAAGTTGCTCTAAAGGAGGTTACTACTGAGAGATTCTCATCTTAGAGTACGTGTCCGTTAAAGAATATGCAATATTTAAACCGTTAAACTAAATTTAACTCTTTTTTTTACAATTTCACTTAGTATTCAAGAACAACATATTAAAAAATCGCTTTTTTTAAATTTAAATTTAACAAGCAACAAAAATGTGGTAATTATAAGAAGTTCTAACATGGAGCACTTTCAGATAACTTTATAATATAAACAACAAAGTTCCATTAATTTTAAAAAATGTTTGTTAGTGTAAGATAAACTTCTGCAAGAATTATTCGTCACAAACAAAACAAAAGGTACAAAAGTTAAAATTGTAGGGATTTATTCAGGAAAATTTTATTAGCAATCAGAATTTATACATTTTATGAGCTAATATTGTGTAATTAAATATTTGAACTTCGGACTTTATTGGATGGGGTTCCCATCGGCGTCCTTCCATATTTACTTAGTCATATCCTTCGGCCACTTCATCTGAAGTCGTCTATTGAGAGGATCTGCTGCCAGTGACTCCATAATTTAATTTGGATGATTTTCAAGTGTGATTTGGTGTTTAACAGCATATTGCTTAATAATTTCTCTCACAAAGAGATATTTAGATCAGTGTGTATGGTGCGATTTGACACATACCATGGAGCGTTTGACATGTTTCGTAGGGTCTTTCGCTGGAAGCGTTGTATGATGTCAAGATTGGAATTTCTGGCGCATCCCCATAACTGTCATCCGTATGTCCATATTGGGCGGATTATAAATTTATATAGTAGGATTTTATTCTCCAACGTTAATGGAGATTTTCTTCCTATAAGCCAGTATAGACTTTTTAACTTAATATCCATTTCTTTACGCTTTTTCCTTATATGCGTTTTCCAAGTTAATCGCCTATCAAGATGGAGTCCCAGGTACTACTTTGTGATTGAAGTATGGGTATGTTGGTGAGAATGACAGGTGGACGTGTTGAACGTTTTGTAAAAGTGATGTGCGCTAACTTGCCTTGGTTAACTTTTATTTTCCATTTATCCAACCCGCTGAGACTGTGTTCGAATCTTCGTTGCATGCTATGATCGCGGTATCATCAGCGAAAGTACTTATCATGGTATTATTAGATGTTGGCAAGTCAGAGGTGTAGAGTAGGTATATCATTGGACCCAGGACACTACCCTGTGGTACACCTGCGTTTATTTGCTCTATCTGAGATACATCGTTACCAATCTTAGTTCGAAAGTTTCGATTAGTGAGGTACGAATAAAATATGCAGTAGTATTCGTGTGCCATAGTTTTCTTTATTTTATATAGCAGCCCTCTATGCCAGACACGATGGAACGCCTGTCTCACGTCTAACATTACTGCAGAACAGAATAGTTTATTTTGAAGTGAAGTTTGTATTGTACTCGTTATCCGATGGCATTGTTGGATCGTCGAATGACTATGTCTAAAACCGAATTGGTGGTTGGTTCTCTTGCAGCGAGTTTTCTTTTATTCGCCTTAGGAGTAACTTTTTCAGCAGCTTTGATATGACTGAAAGGAGGCTTATGGGTCGGTATGAGTGGATTTCATTGGAAGATTGTTCTGGTTTGAGAATTTGGAGTATTTCGGCGAATTTTAATTGTAGTGGCCAGTATGTGAGCCTTAGAATAGCATTAAAGAGGATCTTCACAAATTTTATATCCTTCTTAGATAGTATAATTGGTGTGATGAGGTCCCGGAGATTTTTTGTTGCTTAGCATTTTTATTTCACTTTCTATTTCTGAGATGGTAAACTTTCGTATTGGCAATGCCATCTGGAAGGGGGTTTGTATCTCGTCTTCTATTTCTTGGTTTATTACATTGCAGTTTGGTTTGAATACTTCAGCCAGGGGATGTGCGAGTGCAGCAGCTTTCTCTTTATTAGACCTTAACCAGTTTCCGCTTTGATCTCTTAGTGGTGGTATGTGGGCCTTAGGTCGTTTGGTTCCTTTTATGGATTTCCAGATGGATTTATCATGAGAAGATAATGTATCTATGTATTCTTGGAAAGATGCATTACGAGTTTGTTGTAACTTATTTCTGAGCTTGTTAAATTTATGCTTGTCTTCTATATTGTGTGTACGCTGCCATCTTGCTGTTACCCTTCTTGTTTTCTTAACTATTTCTATGATCTCTTGTGGAATATTAGGGCTATTTATTTTAACGTTGGTAATTTGAGGTGTATCATTCCATCCTGCTGTTTGTAGAGTAGATATTAAATGATTTGTAGCTTGTTCGATTTCATCGGTAGTTTTTATACTTATATTTAGGTCTGGATGCTGTTCAATGTGATGTCGAAATGAATCCCAATTAGTTTTTTTGTAGCTGGGTGTGACTGGTGGCTCTTTGTGAATAATTGTTAAGCTTATAGTCGCGATTATTGGCGAGTGATCGGACTTTCCGTCATAATTGGATGTGATATTAATATAATTAGTTCCAAGTTCTTTTGTAATAAATAGGTCCAAGGTCTGGGATTTTGTTCTGATCAGTTGGCCAGTAAGTTGGATTTCCCGTGGATAGGAAGTTATAGTTGTTATCTATTAATAAGCTATACAGCTCCTACCTTTTAATGTTGTTAGTCGTGAGTCAAAAAATGGCTGCAACATCTGTTTTGTAAAGTTGTGCCTGGGTGGGCAGTAAATAGCTGCCACATTAATTTGAGTTGGAAGCTTTTTACGTGAATTATCGTAGCTTGCAAAAAATCAGATTGGTATGATGGTAGCTCATAGTGTACAATTGAATTTCGAATAATTATTGCCGATCCACCGCGAGCAGTACCATCGGGGTGTTGGGTGTGATTCTATTGTAGTGTGAAATTTTAATATATGATTTGTCAGTGTAATGTGATTCTGACAAAAGTAAGATGTCTATATTATGGTGTTTTAGGACCATTTCTATTTCTAGTTTCCTATGTATTAAACCGTTGACGTTCCATTCTGCTATCCGTAGGAAGTTGGCCATTATTGGATTAGTTTGTTAATAACAGTAGTCAACATGTTTAGGATCATGCTGTTTTGCTTCAATAATTGGTTGAACAAGAGACTTAGGTCTTGATTTTGGACGGGCTGTTGTTTTAGGTTGTGCGCATAGGATGGTCTTAGGGAGGGGGGGGGGAGAAGTTTGGTTGGGTAGGTTTGATTAGTTTGTTGATTCGGTAGCATTGGAAAATTGTGTTCTGTTATTTGGAAGGGCTTAGTGTTTGGCAGGTGGTTGTACTGGATCGTATTTTTTCTGCAACTCTTGGTATACATTGCAACCCTTGTAATTTTTTGGATAAGATTTTCTACACAGTATACATGAAGCGAATATACTTCTTTGTTTGGTGCAAGTTTTCGTGTCGTGAGGTCCGGCGCATTTAACGCAAACGTAGGGTCGATTACAGTATACTCTTGTATGACCATAATTTTGGAACCTTGTGCATTGCACTATGTCAGAATTTTTTCGTGGAGGTTCAAAGAGTACGTGACATTATAAATACCTTTATTGTTTTCTGATGGTTCAAGGTCAATAAAGAATATTGACGGCGGTTCAATATTATACTTGCTTTTAATGTTTCGTATAATTCTTACCACGTGACCTTTTTCTTTCAGGGCGTTTTTAATTTCTACAATAGGTGTTATGCGATGGATATGTTTCATAACTACCTTGAGGGGACGGTCTTGTTTCATTTGAAATGTACTATGAATAATGTCGTTTTCTTGCATATATTTTATTAATTTTCTGTATACATCAGGGTTTAGTGCGTTTATTTTAACTACATTGTCTGCTAAACATTTAGTTTTATATTGTTCTACTTCCGCTACGTCTAATAACTTTTTATCATTATTTCCTAATTTATTACACCGTGCACAAATATAGATGGCGGGTTAGGGATAACTTATCTATTTTATTCGAATTATCTTCTAATACAGTATTTATTTGCTGATGTAAATTTTGTTTGTTGGTTATTTGACAGCTGGTCATCATATTTAGTTAGTATTTTACATTTACCATATTTAACTTTTTACCATTTGTGGATAGAGTTCTCATCATCTTCATCTGATTGATCCATGTTGCTCTCACTTTTTTTGGACTGAATTGACGACGTTGTTGGGATTTGATCTACGTTTGCTCGGAAATTTAGTGTTGGATTTGATAATGCATGATACTGACCACTAGGGATTTGTGACGTGATATTATTAGATTGGGACCGTGTTTGATTTTGAGTGCCGTTATTTTGTTGTGAATTTTTTTTAAAGGTATTTAAATGTTCAGACTGATTGCTGCTGGTTATGCGTGTAGCATATAATCCATTTTGGCCTAAACCGGCCGGCAGCATCTTAGCTTAAATTTTATATTTACTGTTTACTGCTATCAGCTCAGTCACTCGAAAGCGCGGCTGCAGCGAAAGCACGGGACAAATTGGCACGCACGTTCGCAAAACTTGAAGGCTCGGCGGACAATGTTGGATGCAAGATTCGTGCTGGTCGGTTTGAAGTATTAAGCCTTTTAGTCACGCCCGGTGTAATCTTTTGAGAATGATGCGGTAGGCATATAGGTTTTCAAGGTGTTGCCATATCCTACAAGAGTGAAGTGGATAGGCAGTTGCTAGACGATGGAAGACGTCAGTTGCATAAGGAATTTCTACGTCTGTACAGTGTCTGCTTTGATATAATCATCATCATCACCCAGCCGTTTGCGTTCACTGCTGAACATAGACCTTCCCTAATCGTTTACATTCACTTTGGTTTTGTTGCAGCTCTAATTACTTTTCCTGCTACTCTCCTTATAACATCGGTCTATTGGGTAGGGGTTTTCCCTCTGCTTCATTTGACTCCATGTGGTCTCCATTCGATGATTTTCTTTGTCAATCTCGCGTCACTGAGCCTTGCTACATGCCCCGGCCATTCCTATACGGTAATCAATAAAGTTCATGCCATTTATAATGATCAAAAAGAAAATGATTTACAGAAAATCTAGCCTCGAAGTAATCACCATCGGCATTCAGAACCTTCTACCAATATGTATCCAACTGTGCAATCCCCTTGTAGTAAAACTTGGGAATTTTGGACGCAAAAAAGTCCGTTGGTGCTTGGCGCAAGTCTGCTTGGTAAAGAATTTTCCACAAAGATGATTGTCCAGAAGTGGAAGAGGTGGTAAACGGATGGCGCAAGGTCAGGTGAGTAAAGTATGGTACAAAATCTCCCAACCAAGTCGCTGTATGGTATCCCTCACCACCCGCGCGACATGCGGTCTGGCGTTGTCATGAAGGAAGAGTACACCTTTGCGATTCACTAATGCTGGCTCCTTCTGTTGCAATGCCTGTTGCACACATTCTCATGGCTGCGAGTACAGGTCTGCAGTGACCGTTTGGCCCGTTGGTAGCTGCTCATAGTGAACCACTTGACGACCTGTCTACCAGACATAAAGGATAATCTTGCCTGGATGCATAGATGGTCTTGCGCTGCGAGGGACAGTATCCTGGGATGACAACCAATGTTTGGAACGCTTGGGAGTGTCCACTTTTCGTCATTGGTAAGCACTCGATTGAATATGGATGCGGTAGGTAAGCAACATGCTGCCACTTGTTATCTCTTGTGGACTTTCAACAGCGTGTGAGAAACTCACTTGCTATACGTTTTACCTAAGGGGTGCAAATGAAGTTCATCAGAAACGTTAAACTGTCTTGCAAGTTTACCACACGTTAGACTACTGTCCTCCTCAATGCCGCCTGCAGGGCTTTGCCATTCAAGGCCTGTGGTCGTCCACTGCGAGGTTCAACACAAAGGGATAAATCTTCCGACCTGAATTTTTGAAACCAATGCTTTGCAGTACGTTCATTCGCAGCACTATCCCCAAATGCTTTACATATTCGGCGACTTGATGCAGCTGCTGATAAGCCCATTTTGAAGTCGTTCCATTTGTCCTTGCTACTGTATGAGTTACGAATGATGAAAGTGCGCATTATAACACTGATGTTTCTACTCTCGACTGACCGGTTTTTAAACCACGTGATGCACTAATTGCATACCTATTGTCTTTTCATTCAATGGCAAAGCAAAAACGGCAAGCACTTTATTGGTTATCTTTTATTTCAAGTTGCTAATTCTGTGGACTATGTCACATAAGCCAATTCTTTGCCAAATGTTAGTGTTTCGGATACAATTTCTTAGTTTAATATCTAACATAGCTCTTTATTTTTATCTCAGCAACTCTCAGTATGTGCCGAATTGTCCCGAATCCCCGATCGGAATCCCGCTTATTCAATGGATTGGTAGAAGTCAAGCTTTTTTTCTATACGATGACTTATTATTTTTGTGAACAGCTTGTATAAATGAAAGAGCAAGCTTATGGGCCTGTACTTTTCTACATTTGCCAGAGCGCGCTTTTTCTGAATAAATATCATCATGACAGCGTTCTATTTCTTTGGTATGTTGTTTTGTATTAGGCAGAGGTTGAAGAGGTCTTTTATTTCTTCCAGTAGAGTGTCTCCACCTATCTTTATTCATTCAATGGCTATCTCATCTTCTTTAGTAGTCTTAATTTCTTTCATTTTATTTATTGCGTATTGCCTTTCCTCTATTTTTATGTCAGGCATGTCTTCAGATTCCTCATTGATTACTTCGCTTGTCTGTCCGATTTCTTTGGGTTCAACCTTTATTTGTTGTCTACTTCCAAATAGGTTCTCGTAGAATTCTTTCACTATCAAAATAGCTCGTCATTTCTTACTTCACCTTTGCTCTTTTTAAGTGTTATAATTTCATTTCTTTTACTTTTAAATTTTTTTCTTCGCACATTTGTACTCTTGTTTTCTTATATTGTTTGTTTGATGTTCTCGTGGTTATGTTTTATTATATCTCTTCTAATGCTCTTCGATATATTTTTATTTAAGTGATTTAAGTTTATAGCATTCACAATTCAAAATTTCGTTTGCCTCCTCTGCTGCATTAGTTTTTTGTACCTTACCTTAGTTTGTTTTTGTCTTTTGTTTTAAACAATGGCACTCTTGGTCTTTCCGTAGTGCCTTGGTTATTCTGTCGTTAGTTTCTTCGATATCTCTTTTTTGTGATGGGAATTCTCCGCTCGATTGTGTATTTAAATTTCTCTTGGTTTTCTGGGGCCTGCTACTTCTTTTTAGTTTCTCTTCTAACCATTTTATATATTTTATTTTCCAGATTTATTTTAATTGTTGTCCTTACCATTCTATTGTCACTTTCTATGGATATTTGATTCAGTACTGTTGTATTGAGCAATAGATTTTTGTCCGTTATGATGTAGTCTATTTCATTTTTGATACTGGATGTGGGCTTGTCTACGCCCATCTTTTTGTGAGATTATTGTAAAAGATATTCATTTGAAACAAGTTGTTTTCTAGTAAAAAGTTAATTAAGGTTTCCCCGTTGATACCTTGTACCGCTTCCATGATTTCCTAATACTATCTTGTCATTATCTGTTTTAATACCAACTTTTGTTTTGAAGTCACCACAGAGGATCGTCAGATGAGTCCGCGTTTCTTCTAAAATCTTAATTTCAGTGCGAAAACCTGGATAATTTTCACATTATATCTTGAGTTTAGTCTAAGAATCAGATAAGCAAGTCGCGGTGATATGATTTTTACAAAAATGTCTACATGCTTTTTCTTAGTCAAGAATCCGACTGCACCAGTAGTTATATTTGCTTCGCCCAGTGATATTGTATACGCTTTAAATTTGGTGTCGTCAATCCTTCTCCTTTTCGTTTTAGTTCACTTAGTCTGAAAATATCCCATTTGATAAGTAATAACTCCTCCCCTAGTTCAAGAATTTGGCTTTCTGTTGTCTTAGTTAATTTGCGTTGTGGTTTATTTTTCGTCGGATTTTCCCCTCAGAATCCTTGGGGACAGACTGAATTTTAGTGTGAGATTCTATTTTCCACATTTTACTCAACTGGGGTATTTTTGTTTGACATCTCATTTGTTATGTAGGGGGTAATTGGTAACAAAACGCTACGTTTGCCAGACGCGTTGGCAAGTGTACAATCAGCCGCCCCGCACATGGGAAACATTTGCTGTGTGTAGCCAACCATTCTGGTTCAGATGTTTTATTTTTTTTGAATTTTCTTCTACTTGGTGTATGGTGTATGGGAATTCTCTGATCCGCCACCTGAGAACGCGCCCTCTAGGGGCTATAGGCTCCCCCAAGAGGTAGTTTGATATATAACATAACATATCAATACTTTAACGGTGTGATTTGGACTGAAATTGTTATAGAATTTTGGGTTTGGATGGTTTGCTGCAGCCCTACATTTGTTTCGCCTTCAAGTCAAGATATATAATTTCTGACATTGTTGAGATGACGTTGTTCATTGTAACAGAAGGACAAACATTGTGATTGTTTATAAATGTGACCTGTGCGTATTTACCAGTATTTATAAAGAAGGTTAGGATGATGTGGAAGATTTTCGGATGTTACTTCTGGACTATTATGGATAAACAATATAGCCGCATCTTCAGTGAATATTGGAGTTTCGGTTGTGTCTGTTGTTGGAATATCTACCATACGAATCAAATATAAGGTCCGATAATAATTTGTTACGTTTTTAAGATGGTTATAACATGGAACCGTAAACAATTGCACAACGTGTCTTTGTTTACGAACTTTTGTTGTAACCGGTCGGTGGTACAAACAAAGTGAAAATTTTGAACTCACTTCAATTTTTATTTTTTACGGCAATATTGAAATGGCTTGACAACCTTAAAATTAGAGGAACTGTGATTTGGAACAGCTGGGGTGTTCGGGCCGTTAGAAAACATCAAAAAAGCTCGACAGGCTGCGGAGATCAGCTCTCGCCACACTGCAGAAACCAGCCCTCGCCGTTTAGGGTGCTTTATTTTATTGTATGGAGCTGTAACGTCCTCGATTACCGGATCTTCCACCGTGTGATTATTTTTTACCAGGCTACCTAAAAGGCAGGTTTACATTAAATAACGACATACTTTGAATGTCTTTTTAAAGCCATAAATCAGGAAATTGAAAAGTGTATGGACATTTTTTCGCCGGTTTGCAATAATATCCGGACAAAAATAATCGCCACTTGGATGCCGTCATTTTTTTCACTTAAATTATATTCTCTTTGTGCTTTGTGTCCCTTAAATGGTATAACATACGCAATTTTCAGAAAATATAAAATTTAAATTTGTTTAAAAACATTTGTGTTAGTGTTTTGAAAAACTTAACGCCTCCCAGTCGAACTCTGTACAAAAGAATTCCAAGGATGTTGCCTTGAGGCACTCCAAGCTTAATAGGATGATAATTGTAAATTACGTTATTGATTTTAATCTGGAAGTTTCTATCATATTACTATTATTCTGGCATTAGATATATTAGGTTGAAGAAGCGTTTCTTTATTTTAAATAAAAATTCATTGTGCCACACGTTCTCAAAAGCCTGTTTCGTAACCAAAAAGGTTAATGTGCAGTCTTGGGTATTTTAGTGATAATTCTATCTCCCTTTTGTTGATCCTTGCTGCACCAAAATTAATGTAATGGGATCATATGGCTTATATATAGTAGATTAAGTTTGAAATTTTGAATAGGAACAGCTGTTTGATAATTTTGGACAATATTGGAACAACACTTATTTGCTGGCAAAATTTTGTTTCTGTAGGTAGTTTATCGGGCTTCGGTGTTGTTATAATTTGGAAAAATTTCTACCACAACGAGAAACAGAATAAATTATTATTATAATTATAAATAATTATTATTATCAAGTATTACATATTGTCGTGGAAAGCAATAGGGTGTTCCTTTGTGTGTTGCATAAGAGTTTCCCAGTTATAGGGTCGTAATCGACAGCCTTATGAAGAGGAGACCGATCTCAGTATTAGATAATTTATTTAAAAAATTGGTTACATCTTCATCATTTGTATAATTTGGTTAAGATGAGATAAAAACATTGACATATTGTAAGTATGTGAGGTAATTTTAGATTTTATATTATACGTAAATGTGTAAACAATGAGTGAGTATGAGGTAACACTTTCTATCCTGTCTATAACTAGTTTGCTGTTACACTTTACGTGCTCATATTTGTTTTTGTACGAGGTTTTTGATATAATTTGGGGCTTCGCTGTTAGTGGATTAATTAGCATTTTTTGGATATAAGTAAGGTATTGAGTTGCCGCATCAACCTTTTGAGGTTCCTTATTTGGATTAGTATATATAAAGTGGTCGGTTAAATAGTTCCTAATTTCTGTACTACGAACAAAGTTTTAGATTAGTTGCTTTACTTCTTACAAAGATGTTCGATATTTGAATAAAATAAGTAAAAAACAAATGAGTGCCTCGCGACCTAAATGAAAACCAACGATACGAACAACAAAAATTATTTATATCTTGATCACATTATGACATGCGACGAAAAATAGTTTCTACAGAGCATCAACGTACTTTCCCAAACCGAAATAGCACCAAAAGAAGGTACTAGTTACCGTTTGATGGACGTGGAGTCCCTCACTACAACTTCTTGAACCCTGGCGAAACCATCACATCAGATAAGTATTACCAGAAAGTCGTCAGAGTGCACCAAAAACTACAAATATTATGGCCAACATTTGTCAATTAAAGAGGACCGATTTTTCTCCACGATAACTTCAGACAACGTATCTCACAAATGACTGCACAAGAATTGAACGAATTGGGATACGAGACTTGGCCTGCTTACTCGCCAGACTTTTTTCCACCGATCGCCACTTTTTCAAGTACCTAGACAACTTTCTCCAGAAGAAGGTTTTTGGCAACCAAGTAGAAGCCCAAAACGGCTTCGAAGAGTTGATCGGTTTTATAATCCCAAAATATTGTACTGCCGAAATGAACAGACTTGTTTCTTGATGGCAAAAATAAATAAAATCAAACGGCTCTTATTTTGATTAAATAAATTAATTCTAAGCTGAAATATACTCTTTGAAGTTTTATAATTTTTCTTCTTTGAAGGCACTACAGCCCGAATCGAACCCAAACCTCTTTCAGCCTTTGTCTACATTCCCGTCTGTCGGCAAATGTTCTTTTCTAGCTTCTAATACCAAGTAATTTGCGGGCGTTTTCAGCCACTTTATCCTCCCATCGCTTTCTTGGTTTCTCACTGGTCTCTTGCCTTGTATTCTTGTGTTCGGTGTTCTTTTTGGCAGCCTTGTGCCCTCTATTCTATTAACGTGGCCCGCCTATTGATATCTATGTAACCTTATAAAGTCTACTACCAACGGTTTTTTTTAGATATGGTAGATGTCGTGGCAATACCTTATTTTCCGTTTTCATTCAGTAGCCCCAGTATTTTTCTTTCCAAAATGTTTAATTTGTTTGCTGCGTTGTCTGTAATTACCCAAGTTTTGCAGTCATATGTCAATATCGGCGTTATTATAGTTTTATATATCCTCAGTTTTATATTGCGCTGAATATCTCGTAACTAAAAGATTTTAGACAGTGCAAAATATGCCTTGTTAGATGCAGTTATCCTTGTTTTTAATTTATGATCTTTGGTTCTGCCTGCCAGCTCTGCTCATAGGTATGTGAACTGCGCCACCGTTTCAATATCGTCCTCCAGTATAATTCTCTGGACGTGTCCGTTAGATCTAAACTAGGTCAAGGATTTGGTTTTCTTTTTTGTTATTACCCAATGCAACCACTGTGCGTATCTTTTCAATTCCGACTATGTTCTTTGAACTCCTTGTATTGTTAGACTCATGATGATGTCGTCTGCATTTGCGGCTACCTGCGTAGTTTTGTTGGTTGGGAGGTTTGCTATTCCAACAATCATCTGTCTTATGTCATATTTCAAAGGAAGATTAATCAGCGTGGGAGCAAGTCCGTCTCCTGTTTCAGCCCTCTCAATATTTTGAATTTTCCCGACAGCCCGGTTGTGGTGCGGACACACGCTTTTATATTTTCTGTTGCTACCTTGACGAGTCTTACGATCTTGGGTGGCATTTTGACTTTCAGTAGAATTTTATACAATGCGTTTTAATCTATCGAGCTATAGACTTGTCTGAAGTGGACAAAACGTTGTGTACATCAACGTTATATTATCAAGCTTTCTTTAATATTTGCTTAACTGTAAATATCTGCTCTATTATGAATCTGCCACGTCTGAAACCCGTCTGGTATTCATTTATGATGCTTTGTATAATAATCTGGAAATTTTATTTTACTATAAGTGTAAATAAATATCTTGTCTCTAATTTTTTTCTTGATTGGGCATATTATACTTGTTTTCTACTCTTTAGGTAGCACTTTTTCTCCCCAAATGTTTATTCTTAGAGCATGCATTTGTTTACTGTGTCATTTTCTGCCTTTATCATAGAACTCTGACGGTATATTAGCGTGTCTAGGTTTTCTTTTTGTTTTTCTGTGCCTCTATGGTTTCTTGAATCTATTCCAGTGTTGGTAATTATACTGGGTTGAGTTCTTCTTTCTGATGAAGATTAATTCGTTCATCTACAGTACTATTCCCATCTGATTTTATTCTTTACGGGATCGCTTATAATTTGTCCTGCTTGATTCTTGCACATGTTTGCTTTACTTATATCTCCCATCCTTATTTGTTTTTTGAATTCATATGCTCCTTTTGTTGAATCAATTTGTTCTTGTATGACCGTTTTTTTGCTTTGTCAGGTTTTCGTGTTGCAGGTTCAAATTATTCTGGTCTCTCTCTTGCCCTTCTTGTCAGATATTTTTTGTGTGCTTCGTTTCTTTTCTTAATAGGCTCTTCATATTTTTCATCAAACCATTCTGTTCTCTTTTGCTAAGATTGTATCAGCTGCTTCTGTTAAAGCTGATTTTATTCATTTCCATATATTTTCCATTTGTTCATCTCTGATTTCCACAAATCTTTGTTCTGTATCTCGTGTGAAGTTTTGTTGTAGTTCCGAGTCGCTTAACGTGCCTGTACTGAATTTCCTTGGTTGGTCTTGTTCTTGATATCTTCCGTTTCTATTTATTTTACATCTGAACTTAGCTTGGACTAATAAATGTACTGACCCGCAACATGCTCCCTTCCTTTCCCCTGTTTCTCAATCAATACATAGTTTATTTGACTCATATTTCTTCCTACCGGGGAGATCCACGTTACTTTGTGAATGTTTTTATGTGGAAAGCATGTTGAGCTGATTATCGTGTTTTTGCTAGTGGCGAAGTTAAAGGAATTCTCCGTTATTATTAGTTTTATTGTGTATGGGGTGTTTGGGTATTGTACCGAAAAACTGTTGTTTATTTCCTAGCTAAGCACTTATGTCCCCTATTATCATTTTTGTGTCGCCCCTCAGCGAGTTGTCGTATATACTCTAAAGTTGTTGGTAAAACTTCTCCTTCATATCTTCAGTCTGCTCTTTGGTTGGGATGTGTGCGTTTATTATCGTTAGATTGAAGAAGTGTGTTTTGAAGTCTCAGTTTATTGATTGCTTGGAAGTCTATCATACTTGCTTTCATTCTATTATCCACTATGAAGGTCACTCCAAATTCCTTCCTTCCGTTTTTTCCCGCTGTGTAAGATAGTGTATGTTTTTGTGTCCCAGCTTCCTTTCCCCTCCACTTTGTTTCTTGAATTGCTGTAACTAGCCTATTTTATCTTTTCAACACTTTGAGTAAGGCTTTTTGGGCCCCTGATTTGTTCATCGTTCTCACGGTTGATGTTCCAAAAACAAAATTTTATGTTTCGTTCCTTAAGTCATTTGATATTTCTATCCTGTGTTCCGAGGCAAAAGTTTAGGTTTTTAACAGGTTTTTTACGAGTGAGTGTTGTTAGCCCTAACTTAACATTTTTTATAGGATCATTTCTCCCGCTCTCGTCAGCCTTGACTCCACCTTTCTCCGAGGTTGGTTACTTGATTCCGGAGAAGTTGGTCAGGTTTCCGGCGCTCACCTCCTTTATCTTCATATAAGAAAACTTGGAGATGAGAGTCGGAATTTCGCAGAAAAGTTTTTTTAATTAGAGACCGCAATTGTTTTTGCATCAATCTGATAAAATAAGGGCAGCGATTTCTGTTAAATCGTACTAACATATTAATTTAATCCATGTTGTTAAAACAGAATTATCTCCAAGCAACTATTTTTAAATTGGTGATATATAAAATTATATAACGTTTTAGAGCACGTTGTAGAACTGAGTTCTAATTAATGACGTATAATTGACAGTACAAGCAATTCGTTGCTTAAGAAGGCTGTAATTGTGCCTCCTGCATTTAAGGATGCTATAGATTTGATAATTGTACGAGAAAGTAGAGGGGAAAACCTTAATTTTGATGATGGTTTTATGTAAATATAAAAAGATTATCTCAACATTTGTTTATACGAATGTATCAGAGATAAAAAAACTTGTCCTTTAAGAAAGTGATGTGTTCCTAAAAGTTCGGCAACGCAAAACGTAATGACATCATTTCCAGACATTTTTCACGGAGGCTTACGAAGTGGCGGTGGAAAACTCTAAAAGCATTGTAAACGGAACTGATATTACTTTTAGGTTTTTCGGGAACGCCTTTAAAGTTACTACAAGCGGCTTTGCGTAACCTCGTAAGCTTTCTACAAGTCCTCTAATCTATAGGACTGCTACATTCAGCAGACAATAATGCTTACAGTTAGTGCCGCAAATACACAAAAATAGAGTAAGCTAATACTCTTAACTTCTATTTTTATAACCTATAACCCGAGTTTCTTGCAACGTACAATAAATATCTATAACATCATTCAAATTGTTAGTTAAGACTTGCTTTATTGTCTCCGTTTAACTCTACAATTGTTTTAAAACTGGTTATGCTTATGAACTCCTATAAATCTTTCGATAGAGTAAAATTTTGAAATTTTTAACAATTATGAAACGCATAATTTGAAAGAATAAAATCAAAACAAACGTTTTGGAGAAAAATTAAAATTGCATAACAATCATATTCGTGGGGTTTATCCTCTTTAACCGTCCAAATAATAACTGGCATTTTACTCTGCAAAATAAGTGTCTGCAGTTGCAGTGATCTCCTCGTTTCACAAAAATGTCTGCCCTCTGGGTCAAACTTTGAGCTTAGGAAACAGAAAATAGCCTTTGTGGGGCTAGATTTGGTAAATATGTTGGCTGGCCCATAAATTCAAACTGAAATTTGTGAATTTTGTCCATAGCGACCGCCGAAGTGTGAGCCGGTGCGTTGTCTTGATAAAACAACACTTTTGTCTGTTCCAAATGAGGCCATATTTCAGAAATTGTTTCCTTCATAGGATTCAATAACGGTACGTAGTTCGACTCGATTATTGTTTTGACTTTTTCTAAATAGTCGATGAATAGAGTTCTATGACTATTCTAAAAAGTAGTCACCTATCACTTCCCAGCCGATGAAACCGTCTACAACTTTTTTAGAACAGGTTTACTCTTTGCAGTCTACTGTTTTGACTGTTCCTTTGTTTCAGGAGTGCAACCGTGGATAGAAGTTTTAACGATAAAGATAAGTCGACGCAAAAAGTCCG
Organism: Sinelater perroti; assembly: GCA_036346155.1. Lineage (NCBI taxonomy): Eukaryota > Metazoa > Arthropoda > Insecta > Coleoptera > Elateridae > Sinelater > Sinelater perroti. Next base: position 286,019 of record JARFIY010000356.1, on the reverse strand, counting down.
ACTAGTTTTGCTGAAAATGCTTAAGCAGAGCCTTGGAAATGCTTATCCAAATAAATTTTTAGTTCATAAAGAGCAAACGCGGGACCCAACACGCAAACAATTAATTTTTCAGTGAAAATATGACAAACGCCTCTCTTGAATATGCCCACAGTCTTTGCTAGCTTTCTAACCTTCATTTGACGGTCATTCAGCACTATCTGGTAAACTTTTCCAAGGTTATCGGTGGAGGTCGCAGTTATTGGCCGCCCCGAACGCTCATCATCAGCTAAGCTGGTAGGACCACGTTTAAATTCAGCTACCCATTTTTTACGGTGGTAAATGATGGGGTAAAGTCCCCATAAACGGCGTTTAACTCGGCCTTAATTTGCGTAGGCGCATTGATATTCAAATTCAAATGCTTAATTACGGCACGGTATTCGATTTCCATTTTTACAAAACTATTGAGACCAACTGAAACAAACGACTAAGAGTTTATAATGGTTAAAATTTTTACATTTATCTTTTAAAGCATGTACGATTGTGGTAGCAAAATAATTTTGACGAGTAAAGCTATCTTCTTACTGAGACTAAAAATTTTTAAACTGCCCACGTGTAGTGACTACGGTATCTTATAATTATATTATACTACGGTGACAGATCATTTAGAGTAAGTTTTATATATAATCTTTTAATAAACTCGTTATTCTAAATAGCAAAATTTTTATTTAAAGCAAAGCATGCAACTCACCGTCAATTGGAAAATACATTATTTTAATAACTTTTCCTTTAAATATTTATGTATTTTTTTAAGTTATATAAAAGAATAAGGGATAAAAATAACATGAACAATTAATTTGTACAGCAGTATCCAGTGATACAACCGCCTTAAGAAATACAGAGTTACTACAATTCACAGATGTAAGTTCTCTAAATAAACGTATAAGTACTAGAAGACTAGACGTTTCTGACAATACAGTAAAGATAGTTGGCGAGAGCATCGTGCGTAGCCCACAACAGTGCACCAGTAGAGCAAGTCATGAACTTGGCATATCACAGAAAACTGTATAGAAGATTGTGCGACAGCGAATGCGACTCAAACCATATCGTTTACGAATGAAAAGTTTACAACTTTTTTTCTAGGTACATTCTAGATTTGGGTTAGGTGCTACTATTTTCAACAACTTTGGATGAACTTCGAGAGCGCATTACTGCTATTGCGAGAAGCATTAATAAGGATACAATACAATCGCCATCAATACAGTACCTTTAAAACCCGCGATATGGCTAAGATACGTCGATGACACCTTTGTGATATAGAGACACGGAAAGGAGACCCTACCACAATTTCTTATGCACCTGAATTCCATACACTTAAGCATACAGTTTATCATGGAATAGAATCGGAAGATAGGATTGTTTTCTTAGACGTACAGGTGTTGAGATTGTAAAATGGACATTTACAACACACAGTGCATAGAAAACCCACGCATACGGACTAATACCTTTATAAGCAGTCGAATGACCATCCAAGTCAAAAAGAACGGCTGTGAAAACATTGCTAGATCGAGCACAGTTTTTGGATAAAGAACTCAAACGTGTGGAACAAGCCTTACAAGGAAATGGCTACTCGAAGATGGAGATAAACAGAGCAATCAAACCCAACAAATGAGCAGGAAAAACTCAACCAAAATCGGCTACGGTAGGCAAAGCTTTTTTACCTTACATCAACAGGGTTACGGACCGGATAGGAAAAATCCTCAACAAACACAAGGTGGAAACCATCTATACTACCACCACCAAGATACGGCATTTGCTTAGACCAGCCAAAGATACAATAAACCCACAGGGATATACTGCATACCTTGCTCATGTAAGCAAGTCTACATTGGGACCACAGGCCGAACGATTACTACCAGGATCAAGGAACATAAACGTCATCTACGCCTCAATCAACCCGATAAATCAGCAGTTGCAGAACATGCTTTGGATAATCCTAACCACGAGATAGAATTCTGACAAACACAAGTTTTATCCAACTGTAGGAATTACTAACCAAGATTATACAGAGAGGCGGTGGAAATTTATAAGTATAAAAATAATTTTAACATGGACGACGGATTTAATCTACCTAGATCTTGGTTTGTCGCTCTCAAGGGGCAAAAAACAGACCGGGATACGGCGAAAGAGCGAGTGACGTCAGAAATACTATCTGCAACGTCCCAATTGACGTAAGCAGCTAGCCCGATCACGTCATCTACCATCCCGGTGACGTCAACAACGCCCCCCCAACACCATCCCTACCATACTCGCACGAGTATAAAAGCGAAAACGCACGGGACAGTCACTTAATTTTTAGAAGATTTTCTTCTGCAGATGTCTGCCGCAGTTGTGGACGAAACGTCAAGATTTTCTAAACTCCGACCACGGTCTTATAACCCGAGAACCAAACCACACGATGCACCTTTAGTAACCAGTTGTTCTCTTTTGGTCCAGGTATGTTTTCCCCATGTACGTTGTCGGTCAAGATAAATACTTAGATACTTCACTTTTTTTCTTTGGAAATTGTTGGTATACTTAAGTATAGTAGCATTCCTAAATGTGGTTCTATTTGCTCTTTAGCAAAATATTTTGAGCCATGTTTGGGTTTTATTTAGATAGTCTTGTAGGTTACACGAATGTTATAACAGCTGTATCCGCAGCAAGTTAACTGTCAGATTTGTAGTTAGAAAACTAGAAGTCTATAGCAGATACAACATTAGATTTAGGTTTGATGTAATTTTGATATATGATTTTTACTATACAGAAGATTATGAGATCAACTAGTCTGTTGATAAGTTGATTGACCAGTTAATAATATATGAAGATTATTTTTGTACATTGTTTTAGCAGATTTATTTCTTACGGCACAATGATAATGCTTGACATTGCCTCCCGTTGCAATTAATTTTGGTCAAATGTGGTCAATTTGGTTTTGTTCTATGGAATATCTAAGTGGTCAATGTATAGCAAAACTTGTTGCTTACTCCATTTTTAAATGAAGATTTGTGTTATGGCAGCAGTATTATCAGCAAATGCAATAATTATGCAATTTTGGTAAGAACGTTTAATGGATTTAGTTTTCTAGATAAATATCTAGCCGGTTGTTTAATATGAATAACATACTTTTATTTTCTGTCCATAGTGAGAGAAGCCATCGGTGTTGCATTCGAAGATCCTAAATGCAATTTTTGAGACGGCTGTGGTTAAAAGATTGAACATAGTATTCACTTGCTCACATAAGTCACTTGTTCTTTCTGATGAATTTTATGCGGCAGATGTTATTTGATTTGTTCGATTAGCATTTATTTATTTTCATATTAACATTATATATTTATTTATTTGCAGAGATTATAGACAGGACCACCTCTGTTTTTACTTGGTGCAATTTCAACGAAGACTAGTAGCTGCTTTTTGATCTTTTTCTCTTATATTGCAAATTTGGTATCCATGTTCGAAAGTTTTTGCTTGAATATTTATATGATAATATTAAATTGTATAAATTAAGTAATATATTTTACATTTGCTACACATATTGGGGACAGTTTGGATTTTTTCTGTTGCATAATTTTCACTAGGTGCATCCATATTGGTTTCGTTACTTTCAGATAAAATCTCATATCTGTTTGGCTTAGTGGGGATGTGTAACCAACGGTAACTTATTTTCGTTTGCTTTAACAGTTTGGTACATTTATCTGCTCTATTACGCCTCTTACTTTTAACACTTTTGATGCATTTTGTGTTTATGGTGGGAGATTTGCGTCATATTGCTGATTTGTTGTAGTGTATTATTGAGGCTGTTGGATTACCGGAGAGTGCTTTGATGTGCATCCAAAGTGTGATTGCACTTGCGATAATGAAGTAATTTGTAGTCATTGCGTTATATACTACACTGACGTACCTGGTTAACAAAAGTATTAAGAGTTTAAGTTTTTAGTTTAATAATTACGGCAATACTTCAGTTTTGTGGGTACATTACTTATCACATAATTCGTATCTCTTGCCTCGTTAACACTTAAGTGTGACACTTGATATGCCGAGGGATTCAAGGCACCGAGTATGTTGTTATATTGCCAAACCAACGAATCTTCACTTCTTCTTATTTAGCCGTTTTCTGTCCAATGGATATAGTCCTCTCTCATATTTGTCCATGTGTTTCTGTTTTGTGAAACTTGATACCAGTTGAGTTCCGCAACTTTTTTAATTTCTTGTGGGACTTCTTAGTTCTCCCCGTGGTCTCCATCTGGTAATGTAGGCGCTTAATTTTTCTGTATGTCTGGCTACATGGCCTGCCCATTGCCATTTTATAGAGCCGATTTTTTTATGTTAATAACTTTTTTTTTTTTTCTTATCCATTTGTTTGTTTCGTGATCTTTTAGTGACATTCTTAGAATCCTTCTCTCTACGGCCCTCTGGGTACTCTTAGTTTGTTCTTAATCTTTTTAGTTAAGATCCTAGGTTTCAAAACCGTTTGTAACAACTGTGTCTTGTTTACTGTTTTCCATGAATCGAAATTGTTTTGCCTGTACTTGGTACATTTGTAGTAAATTGTGTTTTTGTGTTGTACACGTGTAGTCCTACTTTTGAAACTTTATATTATAATTCTTTTGGCATGTCTATTAACTCCTGTTTATGATTGTTATATATCACGCCACATAATATATAATCTAGAATGTCGACTTAGTATGGCTAGTGACCACAGGATGGTCAGAAGTAGGATACTTATAAATACTAAAATAAAGGGAAAAGAAAACTGAAACTAATAAAGAGAGAAGTAAATAGGAGAAATCTAAGAGAAGAAAGTAGGAATACAAGAAATAGCTAAAAAAAGCTCTAAAAAACCCGGAGCACATAATCGAGCCAATTAACGAGACCAATAGGATAATAAGAAAAACTAAAGGATCAAGTAAATAAATTTAAATATATTTAAAAAACAAAATACACACAAAAAGAAATAACAAAAATAAAAGGCAAAGCGGGTAATACAATTGAAGATAGACAACAGATATTAAAAATAATAGAATCCTATTATAGGGACTTATATAAATCTAAAATAACAAACATAGAGATACAAGAAGAAAAGACAATAAAATAATAACTGTCAATTCGGAAAAAATACCCGAGATAAACTTAGAAGAGATAAAGAAAGCGATGTTTCAAATGAAAAGCGGTAAGGTGGCAGGAGAAAACAATATAGTTCCTGAGATGACACAAAAACAAAAAAAAACTAGTAAAATTATTTAATAAATGCATAAAGGTGTGATGCGGCAATGCGATAACTGTAAACACAGCTCCATTTCGCGGTGAAAATAAAAGTAAAAATAGAAGGGTTGAAGTTTAAAATAAATAGCGAAAAGCAACAGTGAGTATATAGTAAACCTAGAAGTGGCTTTTGAAAACAAAGTGCAAAAAGTGGGCAAAGACAAAGAAGATTACAAGAAAAACGTGATAATAACAGATAGTGACGTCAAAATTAAGCAAATAACCAAGGTCGGCAATAACAACGCAGTATTTAACGATGACAAAACAGCACCTAGCATAACAGTAAAACCACACATCATTGAGAATAATAAAATGAAAGAACAGGGCATAGAACAATGTGTAGCAGAGTTGAATGAAGTAAACAAACAATTAAAAGCAGAATTCGAAAGGAGTAGAGAAGAATTACTTACAAGTACAGACGAATTAGTAAAATTAAAAGCCGAGCTATTAAGGAGAAGAAGAAAGGAATCAGGAACGAAAACTGCTATTGTTACAAGTTAAAAAATTAAATAGGAAAATTCAAAAACAAGTAGTGAGTAATGCACAAAAAAGAGTACGCTATACCCCTATAAACTCAAGCAGATAGCAAAAACAATAACAAAAGAAACTAAAGCAGGAGAATTGCTAGTTAAACTAGATCAATTAGGAATCAGAAGAGAAAGAAAGAAAAAAACCGAGGCAGAAACAAGCGGCCTAACATTGGCAACTTGGAATGTACAAAGTTTAAATGAGGTGAGTGCACTAAAGCAATTGATAAGAGAAACAACAAGATATAAAATCGATTTAGTCGCATTGCAAGAAACGAACATCAAAGGGAATCAAATAATGGACATAAACGAATATACACTGTTCATTAGTGGTGGAACGCAGGCAAGATTAGGAAATGGATTCTTAATAAAGAAAAGGTTAAGAAAAGCGGTAGTAGATTTTAGAGAAATAAACGATAGAATGTGCTACTTGAGACTACAAGGAAAACACAGGAAAATCAGCATACTTAATGCACACACACCTACAGAAGAAGCAGAAGACACAGAAAAACAACAATATTATGAGAAATTGAATGACGAATATGAAAAAATACCAAAGTATGACATAAAGCTACTGCTCGGCGATTTTAATGCAAAGCTAGGAAGAGAAAACAGAAATAAACCAATGATAGGAAATTTTAGTAAACATGTAAAAACGAATAACAACGGACAGCTTTTGATAAATTTTGCGGCTGATAAAGGTTTGGTAGTAAGAGCAACCTACTTAAACCACAAAAATATCCACAAAGGCACGTGGAGAAGTCCTAACGGAAAAACAGTAAATCAAATAGATCATGTTCTCATCGAGGAAATACACGCATCATGTATTAAAGATATAAGGAGCTGCAGAGGAGCTGACATGAATTCAGATCATTATATGGTCCGAATAAAGCTAAAGCAATGGATGCCAAACGAACGGATAACAAGAAGAAAAGTATATTCAAGAACTAGAAAAGCAGCTACAAAACAGTGAAGAGAAAATAGACATCGAAGAAGAGTGGAAAACAATAAAAGAATCAATTATACAGACAGCTCAACAAGAGCTTAAAGTAGAAAAGAGAGCACCTAAAATAACATGGTTTGATCAAGAATGCGAAGAAATATTGGAGAAGAGGAAAGAAGCCAAGTTGAAAATGTATAGAAGCGAAACGAGAGAAAATCAAGAAGCCTATAAAGAAATAAGAAGAAAAGCAAATAAGATATGTAGAAATAAGAAAAGAGAACATCAAATGCGTATCCTTGAAGAAATAGAAGATTCACATAATAAACAGCAAATAAGAACATTCTATAGGAAGGTTAGGTCATGCAAAAAGGGCTACCAACCAAAAACATCTCTATGCCGGAAGAAGAGTGGGGAACTTGTGGGAAGAGAGAAAAAAGTCGCAGGAAGATGGAGAAAATATTTCACAGAAGTTTTATCCACAACAGATGGCGAAACGGAAGAGACAGGAATAGAAAATGAACAAAAGAGAACAGAAAAAAAGAAAAAATACCCCACCTTCCAGAAAAGAACTAGAAGAAATAATAAGGATGATGAGGAACAATAAGAGTCGAGGTAGTGATCAAATACAAGCCGAGCTAATAAAAAACAGAGAAACAACGTTAACAGAAAGGCTTTGGAATCTTCTAAACAACGTCTGGGAAAAGAAAACCATCCCAGTGGAATGGAAAGAGGGAATTATAATTCCTATACACAAGAAAGGGGATCGATTAAGGTGCGAAAATTACAGACCAATAACATTGCTAAATATAACGTATAAAATATTAGCAACGATAATAAATAACAGGATGAAAGAGTATGCAGAAAAAGTTATAGGGGAATATCAGTGTGGTTTCCGGCAAAACCGATCAGTTGTCGACCAAATCCATATTTTGCGACAAGTGCAAGAAAAATGTGAAAAAAGGAACATACAATTACACATGCTTTTCTTAGATTTTAAACAAGCATACGAAAAAATAAACAGAAATTGTATGCTAAAAGCAATGGAAGAGCTAAACTTTCCTGACGAACTAATAGAGTTAGTGAAAATGACGCTAAGCCAAACAATAAATCAGGTCAAAGTTAATAACCAGTGTTCAGAAAAATTTACAACAACAAACGGCTTAAGACAAGGAGATCCTATGTAATCGGTATTATTTAACATTGTTCTAGAAGTAGTAATTAGAAGGTGCAAAATTAAACAAAGGAGCACCATAATTAACAACGCCTATGCCGACGACTTAACTGTAATAGCTAGAACTCAAGAAGGATTAAAAAATCTAGTAAACAAGATACACATAGAAGCAAACAAGTTCGGTCTTATAATCAATGAAAAGAAATCTTCCTACCTAATTAGTGGTGCAACAAAACAGCAGTTAAAACAACATCTAAAAATACAATGCGAAAGTGCAAATAACCAACTCAGTTTTAAAAGAACAGATAGAGTGACCTATCTAGGAACAGAAATCATTAGTGATGGGGATCAAGCCAGCGAAATAGAAAAGAGAATAACATGCGGTATGAGAAGTGCAGCGGCCCTAAACAAAGTGCTAACATCAAAAAATATCTCCTGGTGTGTTATAGTGAAAGTGTACAGAACTATAATAAGACCAACAGTAACATTCGGCAGTGAAACCTGGGTGTTACGGCAAAAAGACATAAATAAGCCTGACATTTTGGAGCGAAAAATCCTTAGAAGAACACACGGGGGCATAAAAGAAGGCGGTCTATGAAGGAGCAGAACGAATACGGAGCTAGAGGAACAATACAAGAATCCAAGCATAGTACACATAGTCAACCAAAACCGAATTAGATGGCTAGGGCATATAGTACGCATGCCAACCAATAGAATCCCCAAAACGCAACTATATAAAGAAGCAGAAGGAATAAATAGAAGAGACAGACCAGAAATACGATGGCTGGAGTGTGTTAAGGAAGATTTGGAAGAGTTAGAAGTAAAAGAGTGGGAAAAACAAGCAAGAGATAGGAAGAAATGGAGAGAAATCTCCAATAAAGCTCTAGGTCTCAAAGGCCTGTAAAGCAATATGTATAACGGGAAAACACATCCCTAAGGATTTGGAGAATGCAGTAGTAGTCCAGCTTTATAAAAACGTGATGCGACTGATCTCAAAAACTACAAACCAACCAGTCTGCTATCTTAGATATATAAACTATTCACTAGAATAATTACAAATAGATTAGAGCAAAAACTTGAGATTTACCAAGTTCGAAGCAAATACAGTACGGTAGAACATTTTCATACAGTGAGATAGGTAATAATATAGAAGTATGGATGCCGACTTCCAAAAGTAATTCTATACCATAGAAATATGGATTATAATAAAATCTCTACGAAATGCTTGGATAAACCAACGTTATATAAAATCTTCATAAGAAATCCACGATGACAATAAAAAATATATGAGACAACAGACAGAACAAACGTCAAAAGAGGAGTTCACCAAAATTTCCCCTAGTACTTGAGGACATGTTTAAGAACCTTGGAAAGATAAAGGATTAAAAAGATAAGGAGAATACCTATATAATCTAAAGTTTGCTGATAATTATATTGTTCGCAAAGGAACTTCACTTATCTCATTGAAAACATTTTACTTTATTTTCGCATAATTAAGACTTTATTTTTAATGTTTTGAGAGTTCGAATATCTATGTATAATTTGTCTTTCAGGTAATTCTGTGAGACAAAATATAATGTTGTAAATTGCACGATTTGGGCCATAATATAGTGTTTCCGCTATGAGGAATAAGGGAGGCAGAAACCACAAGAGAGTTTGGAAGTTCACAAATAACGACCTGCAAAACAGCATCATTATTTTAAGATTTATGCGACTTTTTACAACATCCTATCAAATATTCAAATTGTTCATACCCATTACCTTTGCTTTAGGCCAAAGGAAAATTTATAGCCGCCCAATGTATTGCAAACTTTACAAACTACTCCAACAAAAAACTTTTTCATAGTTATAATGGATTTTTTAATGCCTTAAGCGCATATCACCCAACTATCTTAATGCCATGGTCTTAATAACATTATATATAAAACTATTATTTTACAGGTAACTTTTAAACATAAAAATGCCGACTGCACAATCAAACAACATGCTAGAAATATTATTAAAATTATCCTTAATGATTGACAGCGGACATATTTTACATCTATGGGGTCCGTGAATTCAAGTACAGAAAAGTAAACGCTCATTATAATGGCTATATGGTCAAGTAGGGTATTTTATTTTAAACGTTTGTATATGCCATTTATGTATGAAAAGTGATATCACTCAAACGTTCACCACGGCTAGCTTTACAGACGTCGATACGATGATCGAATATTTCGATGACATTTTCACATAGAGTCGTTTCAATGTCATTTATCTCGGCAATTATGTTGCTCTTCAGACCTTCGATGGTGGCTGGTTTATTAACGTAGACTTTGCTGTGTAGACACCATGACAAAAAACTGTAATGGGGAAGTTCTCAACTAGCGACCCAAAAATTTTTTGGTCGGCTATGATGAGAACCTCCCTTAAAGGCATCAAATCGCGCGATGAGCAGGCCAATTGACATTTCATTTCTTTAAATTAAACGTTAACCGAGCTTCGACTGCAATAGCTCGGTATTCGCCGTCTTGTTAAAAATAAACATCATTTATGTCAGTTTGATTAAGTGTCGGAAAGAGATAGTCGTTAGTCATATCGCGGTGCCGCTCAAAATTCACAGTAATAGCATTTCCAGTCTCATTTTCGGAAAAAAGGTCCAGTGACCTCTTTTGAACACAGAGCACATCAAATAATCGCTCCTTGAGGACGAATTGGTTATTCTTGATATTCTCTTGGATTGTCGTTGACCCAAACTGCAGCAGTTTTGCTTGTTCACCGTCCCATTAAATAGAAAATGTGCCTAATCGTTCACGATTACTTTCGATGAAAAATTCGGATCAATTGCACGATGTTGGATAAGTTAATCAGAGAACATACGTCGGCTGATATGGTCAATTCGCTTGAGTTCTTAAGTCAGTTCGATCTTATAAGCGTGTAAATTCAAATATTTGTGCATAATTCGGCGTAAACTGGTTTCTGAAGTGCCCAATTCTTGCGATCGACGAGTATTGAGAGTTTTAGAACGTTTTTCTCACTCTCCTTCACCGAAGAGATATTTGCTGGTTTGTGAACATTTTTGGGTTGTCTACTCTTTGGTATAGCACCAAAAGTACCAGTAGCTTCAAATTTTTGCACCAAACGATTGATGGTGGTCTCATTTGGACAGTTATGACGACCGAAATAATCGCACAGAACTCGATAGGTGTTTTTTTATTTTTTTACCATTTTTGTCCTGTTATTTAATCTGTTTAACGCTGTTTTTAATCGAATATGAGTCCATAGCAAGAAATGGCAAACCTTAAACTAAAAAGATGACGCTGGGTTGATAGAAAAAAAATCATGTCGCCTGTGTCAAATTGATATTTAGTTTCCCGCGTCCCTATTGGGGGATCCTTTATAACAAAGTTGTACAACAATTAAACTTATCCAATTAAAAATATGTAGTTTGCATCGCAGTAATTACGAAAACATTTAATTAGGGCCTCAAAAACGTTAGGTTCATGCTCTATAGTACAATTTCGTACCATGGTCCACAACATCAGAAATGTCTACGACAAAAGTGTTAATTGTTCGCTTTGATATCATTAGCATGCCTATTGTTAAATAGATAGTACTGAATCAAAGAATGAATTACCCAGATTTAAAGATGGGAGTTGTAGTGAAGCAAAATTGGATTCTTCGTTACGATAGTACTTCCGCTTACAATATTCTATCTGTATAGCACTCATTAAATGATAGGAGGTTTGCGGTAATAAACTGTGCTTATATTTTAGTACTCTTTGAAACAGTTCTTGTAGCGTATTTGTTCCAGTAAATTGCCATTGTAATTTGTTAAAAATTTTGGCTTATTAGCATCTTCACACACACATATATATACACGGGTAAACGGGAGACCCCACACCGTTTACCCATAAAACTGCGGGTGGAGCTACCCTATCCTACATCTGTGGGTAACAGATGCCGCCTGTAGTAATGACGTGGGGTAGAGGTTCACACAAGTGACCTCGCCGGCAACTCGTCAAACGAGGCAGGAGAAATCCTGCCAACACGAGTACTATCGACTGGAGTATTTGCTACATCGATTAGGCCCAAGGCCTACGGAGACGTTAGACCACATGACGTTATCCTGTTAAAACTGTTATGCAGGCTATCCGACCCACACTTGTGGGCAAAGGACGCCGATAGCAGTAGCGATATGTGGTAGAGGTTCCAACGTGGTAGAGGAAACTCTACCGACGCGAGTGGGGCTGCGTTTCACTCTACGACGCAGGCTCGTAAAGGTGCTTCGAGCCACCCTATCCCACAATAGTGTGGGTAACGGGCGCAACAAGTATCAACAGATGTAGAGTAGAGGCTCACGCAAGTGACCTCGACGGCCGCTCGTCCAACGTGGTAAAGAAAACTTTACCGACACGAGTGGGTAGTGCGTCTAACCCAGTGACGCGAAATACCCGTAAAACTGCTAGTGGAGCTTCCCAATCCCACAATTGTGAGCAACGGATGCCGCTACTCAGTAACAGAGGGGTAGAGGTATCACGAGAGTGACCTCGTCGGGTACTCGTCAAACGTGGTAAGGGGAACCTTACTGACACGAGGACTAAGGGGAGTGGGGTAGCCAACCGGGGCGGTTTCCCGGTTCCCCTCGATGGTGTCGGACTCTTAGGGGTGGTGGCACCGTTTTTAGGAACAGGTGGGACTTGTTAGCCTTTGTGCGAGCATGCCCTTAAGCGGGGGAGGCTTCGGCCTGCCCCCACCGCCCGTCAATCATACCGGCCTTATTGTCGGTCTGGAGGGCGGAACCGTAACACCTCCGGTACTCTGACCTGGTGAAATAGGAGCATCCCAGTCTCGACTTGCACGTCTGTCCGGGTGCATGCTTTGGTGCGCGGACCTTAAATTGGTCGTACTGTAAGGAGGGTAGAACCTCCCGGTTCGTGTTTGGAGACTCAGCAATAAGGGTATTCGGTAGTGCATCCGGCACCAGCAGGATATGGGTGTACTGGAGGGGCTCAACAGCCCCCACAGACCCCCCTGTTGCGGTCGTAACTACGACTCTCTTATATATGACTCTGTATATATACATACACATACACACACTCCTGTTACCATTTGTTGTAGGGTATTACATAATTTGCTAATTTGACGTAATAAAATAATAAATAAATTTTACACTGTCTTCACTGTTAGAAGTTTGTGTACTATTGGTTGTAGCTATATCAGTTTTACTTGCTCGCGTTACACACTATGGACAAAATTTCACCACTATTTCTTCTGTCTTGCCAGCACCTTTGCTTCTTGTCAGGTTTTGCCCTTTGACTTTACTCTTTTCCAATCATCTTGTCCCATGTCTCATGTGGTCTTCTTTTGTTTCTTCTTCCTGTGGTCTTGACCTCCCATATTTATTTCACTGTCGTGCTTTCTTCATTCTCTGCAAATGCCCCCACAAACTTAGTTGTCGATTTTCTACGAATTCTGTCACTAGAATGATTTCAAGCTCTTTCTTCGCCTCTTTCCTGGTTTCTTAGTGTTACTCCTTTGACTTCCTCAAGAACTTCATCTCCACTGTTCCCACTTTTCTCTTCATCGTTTTCGATATTATTCGAGATTCAGATCCCTATGTCATTATTGGTCTAAATATTATTTTAAACTCTTAATTTTGTTTTTTGCAACACCTCCATCTTGCTAATGAAGGACTTCTTCATCGCATATAATGGTTTGTTTGTATTTTGTATTTTTTCTGTTACGTCTATTTCTTGTTTGTCTTGATCATCGATTGTCACTCTCAGGTAATTATGTATTTTTTGTTTGTTCTGTGTGTTTTCCCTTTATTTTTATCTCTGTGCTGTGTTCTTCTTTGGATACTACGAGTATTTAGGTTTTCTCCGTGTTGCCTATTAATATCTTATTTAATATATTTAGATTCCTCTGTAGACATTCTTCACTTTCTGTTATGATTGCATCAGCTGCGAACACACATTCTGATATGTATATGCATTGTCTTAGATTCTTGTTGGCATTTCCTTATTATTTCTTTTATAAAAAGAATGAATAATGTTGGGCTAATCACCCCTCTCAAATTCTTTCTTCGTTTTTAATTCCTTGGAACTGTTGTTGTTCTTATGATGATATTTCTAGTGTTATTGTGGAAGCCTTTTACTCTTCTCAGTTTAGGGTTGACCCTGTTCTCTAAGCTTTCCATACATTTCTTCTTTGCACTTTGTCAAAAGCCTTTTTTAAATATAGGAATGCTAAAAACATCTTTTTATTATAATGTAGTCTTTTAGCAAGTATTTATTTAATAGTTTTCTGCTCTTCTTGCTTTACAGAATCCACGCTGTGCTTCTTTCAATGTCCATTCTGCTATGCTTCTTAGTTTCGATTTTATTACCAGTTCATATATTTTGAGCGATATACTTAATAGCGTTATGCCCCTGTAGTTGTTGCACTGCTTCTTTTCTTTTTATGGATGGATACTATGTGTCCTATTTTCAAGTCCTGAGGTACTTCCTCCTCCTTCCATGGTTTGTTGAAGATTTCTTTAATCATTTCCGTTGTAACATTGTCAAAGCCCTGCGCTTTTTCGTTCTTAACCTTTTATGGTCTCTTGTAATCTTTCTTTGCCTTCTTGATGCTTTCCTCTTTTGCTTGTTTTTGTCTTCCATATGTGTGTTGTGCATTTCCGGCCCTGATTCCAGCAGTTCTTAAAAGCACTCCTTTTATTTCTTTATTTTTCTTTATTTCTTCACTCTTGTTACTTTCCCTTTCGTTAGTTTTTAGTACTTTGTAGAAAAGTTTTTGATTTTGTCTGTTATCTTCTCTATCTTCCTTCCAAATTCTTGTCATGCTTACTTCTTTGCTTCCAAAACCATGTTCTTCACTTTTGTTCTTAGTTCTTTGTGTGTTCGCCAAGTATCCCCTCCACGCCTTTTTAATTGTGTCGTGTTTTTAATTCTTTGCTCCACCATTTTGTTTTTTTTTTGTTAATTTTTTTGAATACTGACTCCACATACTTTTCTTGCTGATTAGGTAATTAGTTCTTTAAGCCTCTGCCATGCTTGCTCAAATGTCACCTGTTTTACGTTTGCTGTTTCTTCCAGTATTAATCTATCCACTATTTGTGTGTACTTTTTTGCTACTTCTTCTTCTCTTATTTTGTATGTTTTTGTTGTTTCTTGCTTTCCAGTTCGTTGTTCTTGATCTTTTGTGTTACCAACATTTTTCTAGGAAATAGTCACTGTATATTACTACCCCTTTTTTACATCTTTGATGTGCTTCTTATTTTATTTTTCTACTAGCACGTAGCCTATTACAGATTTTACCTCCGTAGTTGCTGTTTGTCTGGTGTATGAGTGGATTTCTTTGTGTTTATAAAATGTATTTGTCACTATTAAGTTGTATATTGTGCAAAAGTCTATTAACATTTCTTTGCTGTTATTTCTTTTGTTCTCTCTATGTTTGCCTGTTAACCTTGCCCTTCGATTAGAATTGTCTGCTATGTATACTTCCCCTTTGTTGCTGTCTGTAGCTTTTCCTAAATCTTCCCAAAACCTATCTTTTGCTGCTTTTGTGTCGGCGTTATTGGGTCCGTATACCCCCGTTACCGTTATTTTGTCTTCATTGTGAGCGAGGTATGTCGTGTTATTATTTTTTCTGATCACTCTCCTCAATTTTCGACTTTTTTTACTAGCTCTTTTTTGAGTACTCCGGCTGCTGCCTTATCGTCTTCTGGTACTCCGCTATAAAATATAAAATTTGTATTCATAGTTCAGCTCTTGTCCCTTGCCTCAGGGTTTTTGTATTCCATGTTTCTATTTTCCATATTTTCTTGTTCTGTATATTTTGTATCTTTTTCTCCATGCTGATAATCCTTTAACCCTTGTCTATGTTCATTGCCAGTTACATTATTACCGTCCCGCAAAATACCTTTTCTTATTAGTTTTTTCGCATGGTGCGTGTTATTTTTCTTATCTGTTCTTTGAAACTGTCTTCTTCAGGGTATATGTCCGCTATTGTTCTTTTTTGTGCGTTGTTTCTACTACTCATGTATTTTTCTTGTTCTTCCTTCTTTTTTACATAATTTGCCTTGTATACGACGTGCTTGACTATCAGTTTGTTATATTTTATGTTTTCTATATATCCCTTGTTATGTGCTTCTTTCAGATGTGGCATCAGTACTTTTCTGCCCTCTGGTACTTTCTTGCTGAAGTCTTCGTCGGTCCATATGTCCGTCCTTTTGAGTTTTCTCTCGTTTTGTAGCATTTTCAATTTCGTACCCTTTTTGTTTATTTTGACTTGTCTAGCTGTTTGTGTTTTTCCATTTTTCTTATTTAGTCAGTGTATTTGTTCATATCTATGTTCGGGTCTATATTCTGGATTATTTTAAATATTTTTCCGTTGTCTTGCTTTCATTTTCCTTTTCCTCGTCTACTACTGCTTTTATATTGTCTATTTTCGTTTCTTGTTTTGTTATTAGTTTTCTAATCTATTATATTTTCCTTTAATTTGTTTCATTCCTTGTACTAGCGCATCTGATTTCTTGTTCATATGCTTCATGTTTCCATCTATTTGCTTAAATATTTTCTCAACATATTGCTAATTCTTAGTAAACTTTCGGTAGTGCATCAATTTGGGTATTTATGTTTATGTAGGTGTATACCGCCAGCTAAGTAGCTTTCTGTACGATGTACCGAAGAATTTAGCTTTATAAATCACTACTCTCTTACGCTTATCAAAATTATAGGTTGCAATTTAAATAAGTTAATATCTAATCTAACCTGATTGTCTTGACCTTGTTTTGTAATACGACCTTTCATTTGCACTCTTTTTTACTTTTATTCTCGATTATGGTGGAATAATTTTCTCGAAAGGGCCCAATGTTTGGATTTGTTTTCGGAGCAAATTATCACCACGTTTTTTCCGTTAAATTAATTCCGGTGGTTAACGTAGAATTTTAGTCATAAGCTCAATATATGCAATATAAGGTGATTTAAATTGAACTTTAGGAGGTTTTCCTGAATAAAACACACAATATTAAAACAATCCAAATTTTGTTGCTATCAATGTAAACACTTGGCAGTTACGTATGAAAGTTTGTTGGGAGAAACTCTAAAAAAAGTCTAATGGTTAGATCATTATACACTTGTATACAGTGGGTGAATGCGACAATCTCCGTCAGTCTGTTGCATCTGTAGCGCTTTTACTACGAAATCGATCACTATGAAATCTTCTACAATGATAGAACTCGAAGCGAGTGAGGTAACCTGATAAATTGTTTCGAAATCGGACAACAATAATATGTTTGCAATTTTAACAACTCGCTCCTGCAGCTTCTAAAACAGCGTGCAAGAACATTACTAGTAGTGATCAATCGATGTTAAACTTCTTTGAGGTAACACGAACAGAAAATTTGGTTTGATGTAAAGTGAGTGTCTTACGGGCTGTGTAACATGTCACTCCATCTTGTTGAAACAGCATGTTATTCAAGTGTATTTGAAAAACGTTGTTAAATATTTTCCCATAGCGTACACCGTTGATAGCTTTGCCCTCAAAAAAGTAAGGGTCCGTGATTTCTCTAGCACACCAAACAACGCATTTTTTTGGATGCTGTGGTTTCGTGTAAATAGCAGTTTGGTCATTGCAAAATCATTTAAAGAATAATAAGCTTTATATCTTCATATATAGTTCGCATTGTACACTCGCGGAATAAAGACGTATGCGAGCGGTCTGCGAGATTACAAGTGCCGAGGGATAAAGCGACTTGAGATCAACTTGTGATATCAACTTTAAAATGTAATAAATTGTATGTGATTTTTAAAATAATTATTTAAAGACCTTTAACTACAATAAAATTCATATTACATAAATTAATATAATAAAATAATATATAAATAAATTTAATACTTATAATCAGCACCAAATTAATGGAAATCTTATGCTATCACAGCCATTACTGTTCCCGCCTATTATCCATCCCCCAAATATGCACCAGCAAACCCAATACACAAATCAACCGTCCCCTAATTCAGCCTTATTGTCCTCACAATACCAGCAATTTCTCCATATGCCACAGACACAACTTTCTACATTTCAATTGAGCAAAATCTTCATCTCAACTAATACAAAATAACAACACTTCAAATTATTATTATGAAAATGATGAAGAAGAAATGGAAAGTAATCCTGCCAATGATTGGCAAAGGGTCACTAAGCGAAAACGATTAGATAAGTCAAATACACAAATGGTCAGTGGAAAAGAAACACTAATTCATGCAAATACGCAGCCCTAATCCCAGAAAATGAAGCAAGCGATGACAATAATAAACAACGACAACAAACAACTACACCAAGCCCCCGCCCAGTTTTGTTCACGGTGTTCTAGACTTCAACAAAATGACAAATATTTACTTTCCGTTGCTGAAGAGGAACAATACTCGACCAAAAGTCTGCACAATAATGTCGTTAAAATTACCACAGTTATCCCTGACACCTACCGCAAGATGATCAAACACACATATAAAGTAGTTCTAAAACATCTACACCACACAAAGGGGTACTGTAATAGACCATTTGCATGCATAACATGTGCTGGACCGCATGACACAAAAAGCTGCCAAAAAACAAAAGCAACCCCAGCAAAATGTATTGTTTGCGAGGGACAACACACAACAAACTATAAAGGATGCACAATATATTAAGAGCTGCAAAATAAGTATCAACCTGATAAGCAACACACAAACGTAAGATCCTCAAACTTAACAAGGCAACACTTTCCACCCCTAAGACAACAAGATAGTCACGACACTATCAACCGACAAAATCCTCCAAGTCACACCTATTCGCAAATAGTACAAAACCAGCCAGCTGAAGACGTCAGTCTTAAACAATTCCTCGATGAATTTAAAAGCATGTTCAACCAACTACTACAGCAAAACAGCATGATACTAAACATGCTGACTATAGTGCTCAATCAGCTAATCAACTAATGACAAAATTTCTAAAAATTGCGTTGTAGAATGCCAACGGTTGTTGTTCCTTCAATGAAAGTTAGAAGTTTAAACTTTTCTACATACCAATAGCATAGATATTTTGTTAATCTCAGAAACTAATTATACCACAAGATCATATTTAAAAATACCTCATTTTACCATATATCATACAGAACACCCGGACGACGCATCTCATTGTGGTTCTGCTATAATAATTCGCAATATTATCAAACATCATGAATTACCAAGCTTTTAAACAGACTACTTGCAAGGTACCATAGTACAAGTAGGAAAACTTCCGATGCCAATAGTAATTTCCGTTGCCTATTGCCCGCGACGCCACAACATAACCAAACAAATGTTCCAACCCTATTTTGAGCAACTTGGACCTAGATGCTTAGCAGGTGGCGACTACAATGCTAAAAATACACACTGGGGCTCGCGTTTAACAACTACAAAAAGTGGAAAACTATACAAACTCATGCTCCAACATATTGGTCAACTGACCCCAATAAAAATCCAGATCTGCTTGACTTCTTCGTCACCCACGGTATGTCCAAACTACTTGGACATCGTTCCCAGTTACGACATTTCATCTAACGATACCTCTGTAGTAGTTTCAGTAAGTGCAACTATACTTTACAAAGAACCCACACCTACACTTAGCAATAAAAAAACAACTGGGAAACTTTTGAATCACATATAAATGAAAACCTTAACATGAACCTGGCATTAAAAACAAACGGAGAATTAGAATATGCAACTAACCACCTAATAACAACTATTCAAGAAGCCGGTTGGAAACACCTCAGTCCTACAACCACAAAACCAACACACCTAACGTCCCAACTGAAATAATGAAAATGGTAAGGGAAAAAAGAAGAGCAAGGGCAGCTTGGCAACGTAGTCGCAACATTGCAGACAAAACTATATATAACCAACTGAATAATAAACTAAGAAGAAGACTTCAACATATTCGCAATGGAACTTTCCAATTCTATACAACCACACTCTCTGTACAAGATCAGTCAATATGGAGGGCAACTAGAGGAATCAAACGTCCCAAGAGCACATACCACCACTACAAGATGCAACAGGATTATGGGCGAAAATTGATAAAGAAAAGGCTGACGCTTTCGCGCTGCACCTTCAAACTACTTTTGAATCTAATTCTAATGAAGCAGACTAGGAAGTTGAACATTATTTAGAAACTCCATTGTAATTATCACTCAAATAAAGAGTTTCACTATCCACGAAATTAAAGCCCAAATAAAATTACTTCCTAACAAAGAATATCCAGGACATGACCTTATAACAGGAATTATATTAAAGCACTTACCTGAGAAAGGACTTCGTTATCTCCAAATCCCGTTTAATAGAATACTGTGTCTGGCATACTGGCCATCATTACTCAAATTTGCCCAACTTATCCTAACCCTTAAACCGGGTAAACCTCCCACCCAAATAAAATTCTACCGACCTATTAGTGTACTTCCAATAATCTCGAAGCTGCTAGAAAAATTAATATTAAAAGCATTAATGAAAGTGAATTTCAAAGTAAATGACTACCAGATCACCAGTTTGGATTCCGATCCCAGCATTCAACAATTCAACAATGCCATCGATTAACACACATAATATGCGATGCACTTGAACACAAAACTTACTGTTGTGCAGTGTTCTTAGATGTGAGTTATGCATTTCGCAAGGTTTGGCACAGAGGTTTATTGTACAAAATAAAAAAACTACTTACGTACCATTACTACCTGCTGTTGCGCTCCTACCTGGACAAACGATTCTTCGAAACCAAACTCGGTAACGATACCTCTCAGATATATAGAATTAATGCGGGTGTCCCTCAGGGTAATGGGTTTAGGCCTCTATTGTATCTATTATATTCAAGTGAACCTTCCTATCACAGAGGACGTTTGCTGATGACACAGCAATCCTGTCGTGCAATGAAGACCCGAACACAGCAACCAAACTATTCCAAGAACATTTAAACCAGCTCGAAAAGTGGATAAACAAGTGGAAAGTAAGGGTAAACGGGGATAAATCGGTCCAAGTCACGTTTACAACGAAACACTCCGCAAGTCTACCTAAACAATACACCGATTCCTCAGGCAGACGATATCAGATATCTAGGCCTGCATCTCGATAAACGCTTGACGTGGAGATCTCATATAAGAAAAAAACGGAAAGAAATGGATCTACGTCTAAAAAAATTGTATTGGCTCCTTGGGAGAAACTCAGCACTTGCCATAGATAACAAACTGTTAATCTACAAAAGCATAATTCGTCCCATCTGGATCTACGGCTGTGAATTATGGGGATGCGCCAGCAAATCAACAATAAAAATAATACAACGCTTCCAGTCCAAGACCCTGAGGATGATATCCAATGCTCCCTGGTTTGTGTCAAATGCAACAATCCACAACGATTTTAACATCCCATTAGTAGCCGATTTTATAAAAACAAAAGCTGAAAAACATCATTGCACTGTTGAAAATCACCCGAACATAACAGTCAACGTCCTAGTCCAGGAACTCGAAGCTACAAGATGAAGGAAAAAGTGGCCAATAGACTTAGTGAACTAAAGTAGGAGATTCACCAGTGGGTGATTTCTCCTCACGACTTTTATTAAACATTTAATAACATAAAATTAGCTCATAGAAATACTGTATTTATTCTGATTGCTAATAAAATGAGTTTATAACAAAAAAAATATCTTTATGAGTTGCTGCACGGTATATGGCGCCACAAATTTTCCAAGTGCTCAGATATCAATCGTACAAATGCAAATTTTCAATGTTCAAAAAAAAACGCAGACAACGCGCAATTGAAATCCCAAATTTCAGTTTTGATTACCATATGTTTTTAAACTACAAAATTTGAAAAATGATCCATGTGAATCAGTTTTCAGTTACCTACTACGCTTTACAAAATGTTTAATAGTAACGACATAAACAAATGTAACGTAATAAGAATAATGTAAGCTACACCGTCGCGGTGATTATTCAAGACAATGCGTTGTACGAAATAAGCATCGATCGTACATTTCTAGGTAAATTCCTCCGCCTACATACTCCTCGTTCCTCAGCTTATATGTAAAACCTTTAACGCGATATACATCTCGCTCCAGCTTGAAATATTTGAGATGCTTTTGATAAGCACTACTTGTGCAGCTCCTAGATCCCTTGACGACTTGATAATAAAATCAACAACCTAAGTCACATTCGATACAAGACATTGCATTTTTGAGAGGAACTTGTAATTTATTTAAATGTATTGTGTGCTTAAAAATTGTAAAACATTTTTATTAGGATAAAATTCTACACTGTGCATGTCCGTGACGCCATCAATAAATGTTTTTGGTAGTTAAATTGCAGTTAGTGTTTAATGCGCACATTTTATTTAAAATAATCTACTACGTGCCCCACAATTAGTAATACTTCGACTGAAACTGAGTCCATAATTACGTTAGCAAATCGCACTCAAACTGCAGCCCTTGACATATCAGCAGTGCAAACTTTACGTTGAATTAACTCACGTTCCGTAATCGCTTGAGTGTCAAATGCACTTCAAACGGACTTAATAACGGTCGACTGCCCAAGTTTGCAACAGGAATTGCAGTTCGACACGTACCTAACTTAACTAACCAACAACTGCATTCGCACCAACTTTAGCGGTAGCTGTACTTGCAATGCTGTCGCTTTAATTGAAGAAATACCGAACTTGTTAAGAATGAAAGGCTTTTGTAATTTGAATACGCCAACAAAATTTATCAAAGCTGGAAGTCGTCAAAGTTTTATGAACACCCCATTATATTTTATTTTCTTTTTTTTTAGAGCAGCGCTCGAGGAGGATCTGCCTATCGGGTTATAGATGCTTATTTTGTCGAAGACAGTGTCGTTATAAGTGTTAAGTACTCAAGTTTTTTAAAAATACATCACGGGATAAAACTTTTAGAAAAAACAAAGGCATTTCTATAAACAACTTTAAGGAAGAAAAATAATTTTTTATTAGCAATAGCAATCAAACTACAAAATGGTAATGTCGATTAAGAATCTGTTGGGACGCAAAGTCGCAACTATGGCAGTAGAGGTGAATACAAAAACGATTAGACATTCCTTAATTCGATAAGAATATGCACTGATAGTGAGTAACTTTATTGACTTTTTAGTAATGAAGACTGTCTGACTAATGTAATTAGATTTATGTATTTCATTTTATGTCTTATCAAAAGTTGCAGTAGTTTCTTTAATACAAAAATAAAGATTTTTAGACATTTATTTGCAATCTTTTATAATAACAATTAGCAAATCAGATTTAAGACAGAGTTACAGTGGTAATTTACTCACTGCCATTCTTCCTGGTGAGTATTCTTATAATTATATGTACTAGGTGTATAAATAAGTTCTCAGCTTTTTTCTGCAAAATTAAAGTTTTATTTAAAACCAAACAAAAAAAGCTTAAGTATCAAAGTATTCTCCGTTGGCATCGATGACCTTTTGCCATCTTTGGGTAGCTTGCGAATTCCCTGGTGATAGAAGCTCACCGGCTTCGATACGATAAAGTTATCGATGCATTTTCGGACTTCTTCTGTTTTGAAGTGCCTATCAGCCAAGTGATGCTGTAACGACCGGAATAAATGATAATCGAAAGGGGCCATGTCCGGGCTATACGCCGCATGTGGGAGAAATTCCCAGCCTACCGCGTCTGCAGCTCATCTGTGTCAAATGTTTGAGGGCGTCCAGCGCGTGGTTGATCTGAACTCTCCACGAAATCTTTGGTACCACTTTTTGCACGTTGCATGACTTACAGCATTCTCACCATATGCAGCACAAATCATTTCGGTGGCTTCAGCAGCGTTTTTCTTAAGATGAAACGCGAAGTGGATGGAAAATCGAATATGCTCTTTTGTGATTGCCATCGTGAACTGATTATTGAAGTTATGTGCATCAAACGCCAAATCGCATAATGTTTCGAAAGACCAAATGTCATGGCTTTAAAACCGCAAGAGGGCGGACAAATACGTTACATGTAAACGGTGATTGCGTACTGTGAAATCTAAAGCTGAGAACTTATTTATACACCTATTATATATTAAGTACTGGTACAAATCTTAAAAGCGATAAAGAAGTTCAAGTGGCTCGAAACGTTTAAGTCTAAGCTCTTGGCCACTGTTACAGACCAGAGTCAATGCAAGGGGATTGGGAAGCATTTCCAATTGCTAAAGATATTTAGCACGATACTTTACTACTTCTTCTTTTACTGTGTTTACTTTCTTTATTTAGAACATAATGAGCATTACAAGTCACAAGCCTGCCAAGTTTTGGTTAGGTCACGCTTTTATCTTTTGATAATTGATTCTTAGTGTGCTTTTTAGCACTGAATTTGAAAATGACATTTATTTCTTCCATAACGTCAAAATATTTGCAAATTTCAAAATTTTCAAAAAGAAAAAATTGCGCAAAAGGGCCTACATTGATATGTGTACATTTTTCTCTTTCTCTACTTTTACCTTAACATGTTATACTTTAAATTTTCCATTTATTTAAACTTAACATGAGTTCACAAGCTAATTTGAAACTAATTTTACTACCTATTTTTTGGGGGTATTCTGTACTGTTTTTCCATTCTTTTCTGTTTCCTGCTATTTCCTCCCAGTTCCTAACCCTCATCGTTTTCAGGTCTGCCTCCACATTACTCATCCATCTTTTTCTCGGTCTGGCTATTCTTCTCTTTCCTGTTGGTCTTCTACTTAGGGCTAGCTTTGGGAGTCTCTCTCCCTTAATCTTTCTAGGTGTCCTAGCCACCTTGTACGTTGTGATTTGACGATTGCAATAATATCAAGGTTTTTATACAACTTTTCTAATTCCTAGTTTGTTTTTTCCCCCCCCCCTCGTTGATTTTTATTCCTCCATAAATCGCTCGTGACATCTTTCTTTGCCATATTTTCACATTTTCTTCTTCTTTTTTGTTGAGCATTCGTGGCTGTAGGTCTTATAACTGTGAAGTAAATTTTTTCTTTTGTCCTTCTTGATAAATATGACGATTTTATAAGTGTTTTCAAGCAACCATATTTTCTGTTTCTCTTTGCAATTCTTGCTTGAATTTCTAATTCTTTGATGTCCATTTTTTCCAATAGTTGCACCTAGGTATACGAAGTGGTTTGTCCTTTCGCAGTTTTATTCTTTACTGCTTGTTATTAGAATCAGATTTTTCTTCTGCTGGAGTTCCTTGTGTTCCTCCCATCACCATACACTTTGACTTGTCTTGATTTATTTCCAGGTCGTACTTCTTGTTCTATTTTTCTTATAATCCTTATTCATTATTATTTGTTTGTTCTTGTGATTATTGTCAAGTCATCCGTTGGTCTTCGTTATTATATATAGTACCGCCAGTTTTTACTTTACTGTTCCTCATTTTTCTGGAATTTGTAATTGGTGCATTTCTTCAAACAGCTTACATCGTCTTATGCCTGCTTGAAGTCTGTTAAAAGTGTATACAGTTCTATTTTATATTTATAACTAGTAACTTGCATTTCTTTGAGTGCAAATATTAGAACTTCGTGCTTATATTATTTCTAAAACCTGCTCGGTGCTTCCCCAATATTTTCCAGTGTATGTATTTAAGCTTTTCCTTATTAATTGTCTTCGAATCTTGTAGTAGCTGTCCAATAGCGCTATACCTCTATAGTTTTCACATAGCGATGGTTATATTATTATACTAACTATATTTATTAACTGTTCTGTTATGCTGCTTTCTCATTTTTATTGCTCTTATTATATTCCTTATTTCTTTGTTAGTTGATTCTTCTATATTTACTTCTCCTCCTTCTTGTTGTTGATACTGTTCTAGTTATTCGTCTGTTTCTTTTTCATTTAGCAAATTCTTAAAACACTTTCTCTATGTCCCCAATGCTTTATTATGCTCTGTTGTTAACATTCTTGTTTTATTATTTAATAAGACTGTTGGTTGTGATATACCCTCTGGTTTCTTTTGTTTCATATTGTTGCCTTTTTCCCTGCATAGTTCTTTCCTTTTTTCTTGTACTTTAAGATATTCGATTTACTATCATTCACTAGTATTTATGCTCTTTTCTGTTTTTCTTTTTTCTTTATTTTATACTCTTCATCATACCAGTCTTTTGTCTTCGTTTTCTGTTTTCTCATTAGCAATATCTCTTGGTTTGTGTCGACTATTATATGTTTTGACCACTTCCATATCCCGTCGATATCCCCTGTTATACGAATTTTATCTAATCTTTTATTCATTTCCTTTTTATATTTTATTTCCTGTAATTTTTCTATTTCGTACCGTATTCCTCTTTTTAACTTTCTGTGTCTACTTCCTTGCTTTTATTAAGTTTTTGTAGGTGCCTTTTAATAGGTAATAGTCCGAGTCTGCCTCAGCTTTCCTCGTGCTTCTTAAGTTTGTGATTTTATCTAAATGTTTTCTTTCTATTAGGACATGGTTAATCTGGTTTACTACTTTAGTTTCCGGCGAGCGCCATGTCCCTTTATAATTTTTTTCTTTGGGTTTGTGTGCTTCTTATAACCATGCCTCTTTCTATCGCGAAGTTAATCAATCTTTGTCCGTTGTCGTTCGATATATCATGTATTCCTGTTAGTTTCCTATATATTCTTTCTTTCCTACCTTTGCGTTGCAGTTCTCTACGACAATTTTATATCAAACTTAGGTCATTTTTGTATTCGTTCTCCAGTATCTCATAATATATTTCGTCTATATCCTTTGTTTTTGCTCTGATGGTGCATGTACATTGATAATAGTAATATTTTATTCCTTTCCTTTTAATCTTATGAAGCACATTCTATTTGGTATGGGGTTAAATTTCATCGCTTTTCTTTGAATTTATTCTCCAGTAGAAATGCTACCCCCAGCAATCAATTTTCCTCTATTCTCTATTTCTAAGATATTAATTCCTAACTGCTTTGTTACTTTCAGGATCACTATGTCTACTAACTACTTGTTAAGGACCTCCTGCAACGTATGTCCCTCCTAAATTCCATGTGACTATTGATATCGTGTTATTTATTTCTTTTTTGTTTTGCATTCTGTCTTATTCTTCTTTTTCTAAATATTTTTCCTTTTAATACTATTTTCATTATTTATCTTTGTTTACTTTTTTTCCATAAAAATCATGTCCTTGTTCTTTGCAATTTCTCTTATCGTTATTCTGAACCTAGTCTGTATTTAGTAGTTTTTTAGTTTCTAGTTATTTTTCTAATTTGTTCTTCAAAGCTTTCTACTTCTGGAAATTTCTCGTTTGTAGTCATTTTTTGTGTTGCACTCCCCTTCTTGTCTTGTCTTTCTAGTTCACCTTCTGTTTCTCGTTCCTTGACTTTGGGTATCTAATTATTTGTTACTGATTTATTGTGTTTTATGTGCGCCTTGTGTCCTTTAGCTCTGTCCCCTTTTTATGAGTCGTTTCAACTTTTACATCTTTCTGACAATCAATATGTCTATGTTTTTAATTTTTTTGCGTTTTTAAAAATCATAGCCCTTGCGGATTCTTTAACCAATTTGACCAGTATTGGTCTTCTCTTTTCTCCACTGTATTTTAAGATTCTTCTTACTTCGTCCATTTTCTTATTTATATTAATATTATATAATAATAATATAAAGGTAAAGCTCTAACGACCCGCATGAGAGGACGGCCCGCAAACTGACAGGTTAAGTCTCTCATATATTCGCTCTGTCAGCCCAATCGTCGCGCACCATCCCTAATGCGGGGCGCAGCGGTAAGCACCGTGCCTTAGACAACCGGCATTATTACCACTTGTTCGAGTGAACGCAGGTACTCAATTATTTT
Source organism: Sinelater perroti (assembly GCA_036346155.1). Classification (NCBI taxonomy): domain Eukaryota; kingdom Metazoa; phylum Arthropoda; class Insecta; order Coleoptera; family Elateridae; genus Sinelater; species Sinelater perroti. The sequence continues at coordinate 258,295 of JARFIY010000356.1, read as the reverse complement.
TACTGACTGAGTAGGCCACTCTCCAGGCATCAGAGAGCTCCAGGAATAGAACCCGCGTCCGTCAGCATCGCAGCCCGCAACTCAACCGCTTGGGCCACTCTGCCGGTTTATATTAATATTATCTCCTATTTTGGTTGTTCCGACTTTCTCTTTTGTTTATTTTTAGGTTTTTTTCTTCATTTGTCTGATTTAGTCCCAGTCAAAGAGAATTTAATTTTGTATCTATTTGAGTTATGCTCCTCTTTAGTTCTCTAAACACACTTTTGAATATTCCCATGTCAATCATTTTATCTTATGTACTCAACTGTTAATCGCCCAAATAGCCAGGCCCCAATCGTCCCGTCATAAGTGTGACTTTTGTCGGCCTACAATTTATTGCATATTTTATATTTTTGTGATATCTATATGCCTGTAATGTTCTTCTTTATTTTTTACCAATTTTGTCGGTTATTTTCCTATCTTTAAAGAGGCCTTGCATTTGCAACTAGGTTTTATTTCCACTTTTCTTTATTCGTATCTAACTCTTTCGTTTATTTTTCGCTCCTATATTTATTGCAATAAACTCCAAATTTTCAAATAGTTTAATCTAACCGCAATATTTAATACAAAGGTGTTTCCCTGTTTTCCGAACTTTGGCATCGGCCTTGGAGCTTTTTTGACTTTATTATCACTTGTTATCACTACTAAACGTACTTAATGCAATTTTCATCCTTATATGTATTTCCTTAACCTCCAAAATTTAATTTATAAGTTTCAGCGTACTTAATACTAGTTGCTTTACTTTCAGTTTTGGTTTTCATTTGTTTCTTGCTGCAGTGCCCCTGTTTCTTGTGCACTTTCAATGCAAAACTATAAGACTTCAAATAGGCTTAAGACGATTTTTTCTAATAATTTATTTATTTTTTGGTTTATACTATGCATTCTTATAGCTAAACAGTTGAGCGATTTAAAGAGGACAGCTGGAGGGGTATCATTGACCTTTTAATTTCTTATAAAAATTGCCACAAAATTAGCCTAAATCGTTACTTTAGTGCGGTTTTAAGTTTATTTATTTTATTTATTGAATTACTTGTTATAAGATAGATTATACCTTTGGAAACTACTCCGCCTCTTCATCTACCCTTAACCCTTAAATGCATGAGCGGGGTCCGCAAAGGACCCCCAGTGTTCGATTTTTTTATTTGACCTTTTCAGTTGCACCATCTATGAACTGAGAGTTTAGCTATTTGCTTCTGTCAGTTGTTAGGATATTTTTAGTGTTTACAGAAATAAATTGTTGCGGTGGACAAAGTTAGCAAAGAATTAGGTTAGTGGGGTCCACGGTGGACCCCATGTATGCATTTGCGTCCCTAATATTCGGTGTCTCGTTGAACACATATTTTTGCAAATTTCGCACAAAACGGCTAAATGGGAGAACCTCTAACAGAAGAAGAGCTAAGGAAGTTAGTAAATCTGACTCGAAAGTGGAATATGGTGGCGACAATTCTGAAATCGATGACAATGCAGAGGTTTTGGAAGAAATAATTTCGAAATCCGAAGACAATTTGGAGGAAAACTCCGAGGAAGAGTCAGACATGGTACCAGGTGCTGATAATGTTAATATATCTTGGTAGTCAATATGTAGCCAAATCAGCAATTAAATGGTTTAGTTGTCTATTTCGTACATCTAAGCGAACTCCTAGGGATTATATAAATGCAAAGCCTGGTTTACCACAATGTGTTATTGCTGCCAACATGATATTAGAAATTTTTAATCTTTTTATAACTCTTGACATGCAACATGTCATCTGTAATCACACAAATGAGAAGGCTATTAGATTCTATAGGAATGAAAAGCAAAACATTCAGATTAAAACTATGAGTGGAAATTATTACAAACTGAAGAATTACATTGTTTCATAGCAATTCTTATCAAATCAGGCGTTTGGCAATGTCGAAGGAAATCCACACGTAAAATGTGGGCAAGAGATGCATCGACCTGACGCAGTTTTTTCTACAGCTTTCATGTCTGTAAACAGATTTGAATCCATTTCAAAATTCATAAGATTTGACAATAAAACAATGCGTACAGAGAGGAAGGCGAATGACAAACTTGCTGCAATACGAGAGATTTGAAAACTGTATCAAGAGTTTGTACCTTATGAACATTTAACGGTTGATGAACTAGTAGCCTTTAGAGGTAATTGCCCTTTCCATCAATATATGAAATCAAAGCCAACAAAATATGGAATAAAGATTGGGGCAGCAGCTGACGTCAATACAAGTTATTTATGCAATTTACAAGTGTATACTGGCAAAAGACCAGGGACTCCGAATTGTTAAAGATCTTACTCAAACATATAAAGGCAGTTGGCGTGAAATAACCACAGATAACTTTTTACCAATATTGGTGTGGCAAAATATTTGCTAGAATTTAAGGTGACACTGTTAGGGACTGTGCGGAAGAATAAGCCAGACACATGTTGAAATTAGCATAAAATCCAGACCCGAGAAATTTTCTATGTTTGCATTTACTCAGGACATAGCTGCGGTTTTATACATACCAAAGAAGAGCAAGAAGGTTTATGTACTCTCCACTCAGCACAATGATGATGCTACCAGCGAAGCAGATGAAAGGAAGCCTATTATGACGCTGGATTATAATGAAACAAAGAAGTCAGCTGATAATGCTGATAAACTGGTAACGGAATATTCTTGTGCCAGAAGAACTAAGCGGTGGCCCTACAGATTATTTATGAATATCATAGATATTGCTGTTTAAGCTTAAAAAGGCGGAAAAGGTGCTACTTGTGTCCTCGAAAAGAAGACAAAAAATTACGCATTATCTGCGAACTTTGTACTAACTTTGTTTGCGAAAGGTATAAAAAGGTTAAAGGATTTATGTGCAATAAACTTCATAAAATATCAATTCCCTTTTTTACTAAATGAGCACATTTTAACAGATTGCATTTACGGATTTTGTACCTATGCATTTAAGGCTTAATGACAAAGTATGTAAAATATTTACATTTTTATTCCATGTGTAAAAGTTTCTTTGAAAGGCTTATGCTATACTTTGCGCTTTCTCTATTATGTTCTGCACGGGGTTCATCTCGGTGTAACATACAACAATAGTCAGCCATCATCGTAGTAGTCAATTTTTATTGACACCTCCCTTTCATTTCTTTTACGTCCTGATGAAATTTCTTACCCATCTCTTCGCTAACGGCACAAAAATATTCAGGAAAATAGTCCAAATAAGAATTTAAAAAGTGAATCTTCAAGCTCATGAAACAGAGTAAATGTGTGTACTTCTGGGCATGTTCTCAAAGACTGATTTTAAGTTTGGATCCTTTGTATTGTCAAGACACTTGCTTACTACGTCTTTAAGGGCTTCCCAGGCTTCTTTTTCTGGAACTTCCGTTGGTTTTTCAAAATTACTATCTTTGAGAGGTTTTCTAATGCCAGGACCAGTAAAAACACCCTCTTTTAGTTTTAACGTTGATAAGGTTGGAAATTTGTCACAGATGTATCTAAAAAATTTACTTTTTTGATATGCGGAAGTGCAAGGAGAATTTTAATCAGATATATGGAAGCTTTTTGCAACACATTTTTGGTTTTAGGTTCTAATAAAGCTTTTTTTTAGCCAATCTTTTATTAACCATCGCAGGCTTGTGTTATTAAACGGTTTAATAACGAAAAACCAACAACATTCCACCGTAATACGTATACAGCCAAATAGAGGGTTTAATTAAATCCGTTACAGTCGCGCCTAAGCAAATACCCCGTATGTTAATTAAAATTCAAAGGCACTGATACATGCAGCCGTTTTTCATCCGCGCTCCCAATAACCCAGCGACCTCACGTGACATTTTTATTGTCCCATCCGTCAGGGCGCGAGCTTCACTCAAACGCAGGTTCGTTAAACATGACAGCTAAATAGAGTCGGCCGCGTCATTACGCTCCACCTTGCGGGCTTTCGGCGAAGACAAAGGGGCGCCGAGCTCACGAAGTAGCGCAAACAAACAAGCGCCTCGCCGGAAATAAAAAGTTGCCCGCGAACTTATTCATGGATTTGTAATTGCGTTTGCACATGGGCCGTGCAGCGGAATTTACAACTCTATTAGAAGTTGCCTGATGAAGGCCCGCAATTACGCCGCAAAAGGAACGAAAAGACAGGAGACTTCGTAAATTGCATGCTTATTTGCTTTTTCTGCAAGTTTAAATTTTAATGCCCTAATTGCAGAGCATTTAAGGCTCTTTACTGCCGAAACTTCTCACAAAGTTAGTGCGGAACGTGTAATTAGTTCGGGAAGTATTGCCACGCTTAATTTACATTACTCTCTGGATTATGAAGCTTTAAACTATCTGAACTTTAATGTCACAAATGTAATAAAGTAAGCTAAGTAGTACAATCACCATCAATTATTATTACGGGCATAAACAAAATAGTAACACATAAAGTACGTGTGACTATACGAGGACAGGACGAGTTGCTTTAGTAGTAAAAAAAATCCTTTTTTTGTTTGTTTTTTTAAAGAATTTAATGCTACTGTAAAGGGTGTAAATTATAACGGTTGCTGTAAAAGATATTTGACAGATATTTTTTTGGTTAGTGCAACTAACAATGTGAATAGTTCAGGTGGTTTGGTGATCAGACAGAATCATGAAGGTCTTCGATCCTGCTGGTAGTTGGCCCCATGTGCGCAATGAACCCATTGTGCTTGCGAATAGTTATGTGTCCTGGGGTGTTGTGATACTTTTAGCTTTGACGCGATAGCCTTCGCGTTTGTGTGAAAAATAATTAATTATTATTCCGTCCCCACAAAAATAATTCTTATATATGATGATATTGTATGCAGGAAAAAACTAATACAATATTTTAATTTTTTATATAAATTCCACATTTCTGTACTTGCTTGTCTTTGTTTCATACATATTTAATCTTTGTTAATAAAAAAATTAATTATTATTTACAAAAAGAAGGTAAACTTTTGGCACTTGACCACAATGCTTATTTCTAGTTATTTTTTTACAGATTTATTAGCACACAAAACTAACAATTCTTTGAGCTAATTTGATAATTTAAGTACTGATACAGTACTGACTATGACATGATGAGGCCCCTTTCATCGAAAGCGTCTTCTTCAACCAATTCTTAGGTCAGCTAGCCAGTATCGTTTTAAGCGTCTGTCATTGCGTTCTTCCAGTAATGGGTGTAGAAGTATGTTGTTGTGACTTTCCAGTTTTTTTATGGTGGTTAGTACTTCGTTCCCTAATAACGTCTATAACATAGGGCACATACAGGTTGTCGTAAAGGGTTTGATTTGTGACGTACCAAGGTGCATTTGTGATCATTCGTAATATTTTTGGCATCTTTGGATTAAGGTTGTACTGGATTTACTCGCGCATCCCCAAAGTTCTGCTCCGTAAGTCCAAATAAATTTGATAACAGTCTTGTATAATAATAATTTGTTCCTAATAATAGACTTGACTTTCTTCCAAACAACCAGTACAAATATTTTATTTTCAGGTCCATTTGTTTTCGCTTTTTGTTTATATGCTCTTTCCATGTTAATTTGCTATCTAAGTGAAAGCCTACATACTTAGCAGTGCTGGATTGTGGTATATCTACTCCATTCATGTGAACTGATGGACAATGATCTTTCCTCAATGTGAAGGTTACTTGCTGAGACTTAATTTCACTAATTTTAATTTTTCACTTTTTTAACCAGATTTGCAGTTCATCTAGATGGTTTTGTAATTTATTGGTGGCTGCTATTGGGTCCTGGTCTCTGGCGAGAATCAGTGTGTCGCCCGCGAACGTTCCTGTTGTAGTGTTGGCATTAGTTGACAGATCGGATGTATATAACACTTACAAAAGTCATCCTACAACACTGACTTGAGGCACTCCCGTTTTAGTGGTACATTTTTAAACACTGCTTAATTTACTCTTGTTCTAAACGCACGATCACTTAAGTATAATTTGAGAATTTTTAGTCAACTAATATTTAATTTTGAATAATAAGGCTTCATGTTAAACATTGTCAAAGACTGGGTTAACGTCTAGATAGATTGATGCGCAATATTCTTTGTTTTCAAGTGCTTCGTTGATATTATTAATAATCCGGTGAGTCTGTTGTACAGTAGAGTAGCCATTTTGAATCCAAATTATGAAGGGGCATCTAGTCTTCTGGTGCTAGATCTTGGTTTTCCGCTGTTTTTAATTATTTCGACCAGCAATGTAGTCTCAGAATTGCATTATATATTATTTACAGTTGTAAATTTAATCATTTTAGCTTTAATTGTTATTCAGGGCAATTTTAGCAGTAATTTGAACAAAATAAGTAAAGTTGTAAGCGTAAAATGTCCCAATCTGCACTTCGGATTTGTTTCTACCTGTTTGGGGGTTACTCTCTTAATTTAAATGCTATTAAAAATCTCTATAAAAAGTAAATTGATTTAATGTGAGTGACTTATTGTTGCCACCGAAAACTTGGAGTGCAATTCTTAAAATATTATTAAATTCACTCAATCTACAACATTAAAAAAGTCGATTAAATATTTTCTTTGTTTTAGTTACGCCGAACATGCTTTCTTCCTCAAAATCCATTTTAGCAGGAGCAATGGATCTACCAGTAAATAAAATAAGGCCTCGCTGCACCGGATGATACCCGGGCTCGTTCCCAAAAAATTGATGCCGGCCGATTGGAGAAGAAAAGAATACAAAAGCGTTAAGCTGAGACGCAGCTTTTTTATATCGAACTTCAAAAGCTACTTACTGTGTGCGCTTCAATCTTAGCAAAAAATAGATTGCCACACAGCGCCTCAATCGCCACAATAGATATAGTATCTTAGGATTCAACGTGACACCGTCTTATTTATTATAGTGGAGATAGTCTTGTTCTGCGCTCAGTTTAGACGTAAACAATGAAACTATCCTTAATTTTATAATCAAAAATTAAATGCATTATCTTAGCTCTTTGTGAAAATTTACGTCAAATTATAAATACATTACCTTCAAATGTTTTGTATATTCAAAAAATTAAACTAATCCACTATATACTTTGATAAAGAAAATCGGATAAAGACAATTTTTTATTAGTTTTGCTACTATTATTATCTGGATTGTATACAGTCGTCGAGGTAAATTCGGATTTTTAGGTTGTTTTAGGTACAAAATTAGCTTCACATAATCAACAACTTACGAAAATTAATAAAATGGTACGCGAATAAGTCCGCAGGGCTGCGATGCTCAGATCTCTTTGACCAAAAATTACGCAAAAGAAATAATTGCATGGTTTGACTACAAAAAAACCAAGTTTACGACATAGCTAAAAAGAAAGACAACTCAAAGCAAGCAATCTGATCGCAAGAGAAGTGATAAGTTCATGTAGGAATTGAAAGAGAAGTTTAGTGAAGGTCTTGGGCAGAACATGACTGACCTAGAAAAAAATAGGCATTGTGAGCTCGATCGTCGGTTTAACAGTGCACTAATGAATCGCAAACAGTCTTCCTGAAATTCTTTTCGGGATAAAAGAACCTCATTCAGAACAGGAAGAAAAATTGTCAAAGCGACAATTGGATCTTCCTGAAATACCTGCTGGCATGGATTCAAAGTTTCCCGTCTCTGTGACGATGCTGGGGCTTGTGAGTAACGAAGGGAATATCATGGCGCCACTCTTCTTTTATGATAGCCTGGAAGTAACCGACGATAGCCATATCAACGTATAGGAGACAATTGTCAAGACCTGGATAAATGAGGTAGGAATAACTGTTTTAGTAACACTTCGCTTCAGTCCACAAGGCAAGGAAGTTCCAGGAATAGTTATACAACAGTTTGCATTGCATTGCTACTGGTTTTCCGACTTTTCGCCACCCTCTAATCGTGACTGCAATTCATTTGACTATTTCGTGGCGCATAGTCGAAGCGAAAGTTAATAAGAGGCATTATAACACGAAGCGTAAGGTCCTTCACAATGGAGGTAAAGGACAGGTATGAGTAAGGAGGAAGTTGTGTTGGCCTCCATCAGGCTTAAGTACCACCTTGAGAAAGCCATAGCCGCTGATAAGGACTTTTTTTTATTGTATGTTTACTATTCAATCTGTTTTTTACAAACAATAAGCATATTTTCTGAATTTGTACAAGTGACATGCAGAGGTGTGCTCCAATGAGCAGCACTCTCTATGTGAAAACTTAATAACTTAATACTAATGATGCTGATACTATCTTATGTCATGTCCTACAATCTACAAAATTAACGTCTATACACTAAATCTAAAGGCGTCTTTCGTTTTAATCGTTTTGTTTGCTGACTGTTGTCAAGTAAAGTAATTGCTAACACATTGGGGTGCACTTCTAGGAGTTGAATGTATTTTTCACTGAACTGCACAATTACATCACTAATTTTATGCACTTCGAGATCGTTGTAAATATCTTTATTCGAGACGAACCACGGAGCACCAGTCACTGCACGCAATAACTTCACCTGGAATCTTTCAAGGATTGCAATGTTAGTTGTTGATGCAGTTCCCCATAACTGTAACCCGTAGGTCCAAATAGGTTTGAAGACGACATTGTACGCAAGAAGTTTGTTGCGGAGAGACAGCTGTGATTTCCGTCCGAGTAACCAATAATGTTTCCTGAATTTCAAATCTAATTGCTTACGTTTGTTCCAGATATGCGTTTGCCACGTTAGCCCTTTATCTAAATGCATGCCGAGGTATTTTACGGAGTCTGTGGTAGGAACTAGTTTATTATTTATCGATACTGTTGGTAATTCTCCTCGACATTGGGTGAATACTATGTGGTTCGACTTAGTCTCATTGATTCCGATACGCCATTGATACTTTTTTGTAGTATATTTGTCGCTTCGATGGGGTTCTCATGTACCGGTAGAATGGCAGTATCGTCAGCAAATGTTGTTGTTGTGATGTCTATGTCGGTAGATCGGCTGTATAGATCAGGTATAGTATCGGACCCAACACGCTGCCCTGTGGAACTCCTGATGTTATCGGGTATAAACTTGTTACTTCGTTTTCATATCTTACTCTGAAATACCTTTCTTGCAAGTATGTTTTAGAATATTATATAATGCCCCGGGAGGCTTTTTTAGTTTATAGAGTAACCCTTGATGCCAAACCTTATCGAAGCTTGGCTTAACGTACCAGGAAAATTGCTGCGCAGTATCTTCTGTTTTCAAATGTGTTGTTTATAATATCGACCACTCGGTGCACTTGTTCAATGGTACTGTGATGGCTTCTGAAACCGAATTGATGGTCTGGAATAAGGTTTCGTTCAGCGATAACGTCTTGTAGCCTCCTTGCTAATAGTTTTTCAAATATCTTGCCCATTATCGGCAGAAGACTGATAGGTCGGTAAGAAGCAGGCTCGTTTGGCGGTTTTCCCGGTTTCTGTATCACTATTACTTCGGCCATTTTCCACTGCGCTGGGAAGTATTCGAATCTGCAAGCAGCGTTGTAAATTTGTGTCAGCATCACAATTCCTTTTCGAGGTAACTCCTTTATAACCTGACCTGTGATCAGGTGCTTTCTTGGGATTTATGTTACTTTTAATGACAGTTCTTACTTCTTGTAGTTTAATGGTTTTATGTGTTCACCAGGTTGTTGTGGTTCCTCTAGGAATGTACTAATTTCAATGTCTTCATTATCATCAGCTGGTGGAAAAGGTTTAAAAACCTCTCTCAGATGTTCTGCAAAGGCTTCGAATTTATTATCTTTCTCTGTCTTTGGCCATGTTCCGTCTGTTCTTCTAATGGGTGGAATTTGCTCGCGGGATTGTTTTGGTAGCTTTCCATAGGGCATAGTTTGTATCTGCATTGGGTGTCAGGTTTTCTAAGTATTCCTTAAAAGAGTTATTTTTAAGTTCAGTTATAAACTCTTTTAGTTGTCTTGATGCTCGATTATAATTTGTCTTATCTTGTGGATGTCTCGTTGTTTGCCAAATTTTTCTAAGGCGTCTCTTTTCTTTGATTTTTTCTCGTATAACTGGCGGGCAATTTATCTTCTTTACCTTTTTTACTGGGGGTGGTATTGCTTCCCAAGCCGCTTCTTGAATTAACGTGGTAAACTTTTGGACTTCATCTTCCAGTTCCTTTTCAGTCTTGAGTGATACTTTAAGGTTTACGTTTTTATCTATTAATTCTTTTAAATACTCCCAATCAGCTTTGTGATTGTAAAGTTTAATGGGCAGTTCTTTTTTGATTATTGCTGAGTAGATGGTGGCTATAACTGGCGTGTGATCAGATGTTATATCATAATTTGGTTCGATGTTCAAATACCCAGGTGCAAAACCGTTAGTGACAAAGAAGTCTAAACAGTCGGGTATTTTCCTCGGATCTGTTGGCCAGTAGGTGGGTTTATATGTAGAGAGGTGATTAAGATGTAGCTCTTGGATAACGTCATAGAGAACTCTCCCTCTTCCTGGAGCTGTAATTCTCGAACCCCAGCTGGTGTTTTTTGCGTTGTAGTCGCCCCCTGCCAGGAATCTATTACCAAGTTGAGTGAAAAGGTCAGTGAATGCATCTTTGTTGGCACGATAGTTTGGTGGACAATAGACCGCCGCGATGTTAATTGGTCTATACCAATCTTCTATTCCTACTACGACTGTCTGGAGGAAAGGTTCTTCTATTTTATTTATCAGGTGATGCTTTATAGAAGTTCTTATGATGACTGAGGATCCACACCGAGCGTGGCGTTCAGTATCTGAATGGGCTGCGTTGTATACTGTGTAATGTGGTATTTTTAAGCTTATGTTTGAATTTAAATGACTTTCAGGTATTGATAAAATATCTATTTTATTTTGTGATAGGAATAACTCTATTTCGTACTTGTGACTTATGATGCCATTCGCATTCCATAAAGCAATCTTGTATAGTTCTGCCATTTTACTTTTTGCATTGTTGGGCTTGATTCATGGCTTCTCTTAGCTGTCTGATTTCTTTGACTAATTTGGATATAGTTTGTTGCTGCTTATTTAGTTGTTGTTGCAGTTGCACATTTTGCTGTTGCAGTTGTAAATTTTGCTGATGTAATAAGGCTATGATATCGTAGTTTGATTTGGGTTGATACGTGTGTTGACTTTTTACTTCTTCATGTTTTCCTGCAGCTACGTGGGCGTAGCTAGTGCCGGGTGGAACTTTAGAAATATTTATGTTTTGCGTATTTGTTGCTGTGAGTAAGGGTACTTCAGTATTTCTTTGAGTATTCTTTTGCGGAAGAGCTGTCCCGTTTCGAGTTGGGAAGCGGATTTTACGATGTCCAAGTATACTTGACATCCTTTATAGTTGGCCGGATGGGGCCTCCACAAAGGAAGCATTTGCCGGTTTACCGTCTGTTTTGTTTTGCTACACTTTCTGTAGTCGTGTGGCCCTGCACATTTCACACATCTAAATTGTTGATTACATTGATTTCTTGTATGGCCATATTGCTGGCATCTTTTGCATTGGACTATTATTTGTTTGTTATTAGGTGTCTCAAAACGAACAACTGCATGCAGGAGGGTTGTAATCTTATAAATTTCTCCATTATTACTTTTCCTTTCTAAATCGGTGAAGAATAAATTTTTGGCGTTCTTGTTTCTTTATTTAGTACAGTCATAATTTGTTCTACGTTATGTCCATGTTGTTTTAGCGCTGTTTTATATCGTCATGAGGTGTGCTGTGGTGTAAATTTCTCAATACAACTCGGTATCTTTTTCGGGCAATTTGTACGTGTGTCTAATTATGTTGTTCTTATCTAGTATTGTTTTATTTTTTGTAATTTTCTATACTATCTGGTTTAATTTTCATTCTATTGTCTGACAAAAGTTGGTACGTAAATGCATCAGTGGCTGTTTTTATTAATTCTAGCAACGCTGGTACATCTTTAGATATGCCATACAGTATAAAAGGAGGGATTCGTTCAACTTTAGATAAGTTATCTTTTTGTTTGATTTTTACTTCTTCTGTCAAATCCGCTAATGGCTGATACTTATTTTTTGTTTCAATGCTACCAGAAGACGTCCTTTGTCTTCCCTCTGGGTTTCCTGCCTGTGGGCTGTTTTTATTTCTTTTGCGTTTTATGCGTGGTACAACTGTTTGATAACGATTTGGTTCAAATGGGTCTTCTTCCGACTCTTCATCTATGTTATTATTAACCTTCGGCGTTTTCGGAGTATTTTGATTTTTTGGCAATAAATTCGGTTGACTGTTGTACTGAAATGTGGGTTGATAATTGGAATTTATTGGAGGTTGTTGCGAGTAAAATATTTTTTGCATGGCCGGATCATTAATATTTTACTGAGATGTTTGGGTATAAAATGGATTTTGAGTGAATACAGGCATTTGCTGCGAGAATTGTATATTCGGGTCATAGTATATTCCATTATTATTATTTGGCAGTGGCAACGGGAATTGCATAGGAGCGGCATTTGGAAGGTAAGCCATCATGCATGGCGTACACTCACCAAGTTGTACATCTGCGCTGTGCCGCTTGGTTTCGATAGTTTTATCTGGTCGCTTGACTTTTGGTTGATAGTCGCACTTGCTTGCTTTGATAACTCACGAGAATAAATAAATAAATAATTCACGTCTTTACCATACGAAGGTTGCTGGTCGACTCTTGCTAATAAGGACTACACTGAATAACATGTTTCAAAAATTTATGTTATTTTCATTGTTAATTTATTTTTCAAATTTATCTTGTTGACTCTATATTTTAATTTGGCTCATTTATCAATTCTTTTGATATAAACTTTATTTTCTTATATTTTGCTTTTCATAGTTTTTGTATATTTTGCTAAATTTGGATAAAATACTAAATGGTAAGAAATTTTGATAAACGTCCTTTCAGATGCAGACTTGGCATAGTGTAAAAGTATGCGGAGCTATAACAACGTTGTGTCTATACAAAAGTGGATTGCAGATGAGATCTCCAATAAGATAGAGAATTATATAAAGTGTAAACACAAATATAACCTAGTAAAAGTTATTTGTGGTCAAAAGATTTTAATACAACAAATGTGGTAAATTTGCAAGGATCTCTTATTTTTTTTAAATATTTTTCTTACATTTTCAATCTTGTTAGATGCACTGACATACAGCTCGATATATTTTAAATTAAATTTACAGATATAAGTGTATGAGGAACGGCCAAGAAAACAGTTTGAGTTACATGCGGTTTTGTTGATGATCTAAGTGAATTGAGAAACAGCGGCAGACATATTTTTTGAGGCCTCTTTAAAGAAACGTATTATTAGAACAAGTCTTAGTTACAGTATTGATTTTAAATTATTCTGAAATAGACAAAAAAATTTGCACTACACGCTGATTCAATTAATAATTTTCAACGAACTTAAAAAGTTCGTTACTGAATTCTATATGTCTGTCGGTCTGTCTGTCTGTCTGTCTGTCTGTCTGTCTGTCTGTCTGTCTGTCTGTCTGTCTGTCTGTCTGTCTGTCCGTCTGTCTGTCCGTCTGTCTGTCGCTGTCACAAAATTATGGATTTTTTAAAATTTTAAAATGGATTCTTATAGGAAATGTTACGCTGATTTCAAAATTGAAATCAAAAAGTTTCTATCTCGAATAGTTTTCGAGATATTCGACTTCGAATTTCGGGAAAATTTCGACATTGCGATTTTATGAGTAATTCTTAAAGAAAATTTTACGCTGATTTCAATAATGAAATCGAAAAAATTCTGTCCAATAATTTTCGAGCTATTCGATTTCGAATTTTCCCGAAATTCGAAATCAAAATCGAAAGGTTTTTTTAAGTTCGTTCTGGGATTGCTTACAGAGCAATCTCTTCGCCGGCCCCATGTTTTAATATATATATTATTTTAGATACAGTATGGGCAAGAAAAGGTAATCGATGGCACCGCCAAAGTTTTGACAAAAATAGGACAAAACTACTAGCATTAATGTATTCCTATGACAAAAGATGACCGCTAAGAATTAAACGCATTGTCTGACTACCACAATTTTAATTTGATTGGCAAAATAATTTTAGTGATAGTAATGAAGCATCCTGATAAACCAGTTACCTCCACACGGACACTTCGTTAAAAGACCAAGCTCAAAAATCTAACCATTGTTTTTGGCTAAAGGAGTCGTCTTACAAATCGCACAGAACACGAGTAATTAACAAATAGTTTCTGGTATTCAAACTAGTATTTTGATGGAAGCGCCAAGAGGTCAGGCCACCAAGAGAAGAAATTAGCGCACTTAACCCAGCGGTACAATGGGTACAATGTAAATCCTTAAAGTTAGAAAATATCTTCTAGCAAAAATCTTGAAGAACAACAAGACCAAATCTATTTATTAGAAAACTAGAAAAAATCGAAGCCAAAAAGGATATGGACCAAAACTTGTCAGTTTCTTTCCATAATCCGCAAGGTGTTGTGGCCCTTTTTCGGGCTTCAGAAAAATATAGCGGCTTATATAAAATTGTTAAGTAAATCAATGCTTTTAAAAATGAGCCATTGGTAAGCCGGAAAGTGGTGCACACTAACCGTTTGCGCCTTACCCAGGAATCAATTGGAAAACTATTTGAACTTTAAAGAATTAATGAACGAGTACGCTGATGACATAAAAGTTCAATTTGTAGTGACGGCCGAGGTATCGTAAGAACTGTTTAATGTATCAGCCCATATATAACTTACTGTATTGTACAATGCATTTTCGTATAGACAAGGATGTAATTTCTATTGCTAGAAACTAATTTTTAATTGACATTTCACAGTTTGTCAATTTTTACAACTGTCAGATACGAAGCGCTTTATATACTACTTGGCGATGGAGAAAACTTTAATAATTTTATTAGTTAGAAACTTTTTCCTTGTTTAAAGCGATAAGTAATTCACAGAAATAGTAAGATGTCGGCGATACCAAACATCGGATTGTAATTGGATTGGCTAGACTAGCAGAATATGCTAAAAATGCTTTTTTTAAGAAACATACATGTTACAATATACAACCTTAACTACGGTATAAAAAGCTCAGAAAAGAAAATTTTCTGTCGTATCTAGCAGAGGAGTGCATACAATCTTGAGAAAACTTGTAGATTCTTCTATGGTTCGTTCTACATGTGTCAAGAATCATTTCGGTTCTGGAGAAGTGTAGACACGGATGCATAAAATCATGCTACATTTTAATATTCTTATTCAGTGTACGTATATCAAGCTGCGGAGGTTTTAGGTTAAGGATGCATACATTTAGGCGTACGAGAAATAGCCCAAAACACAGTTGCGTTTAGGTACGGCTTGGTACTATAAGTGTTCTGAGGCGGATTAACTAGTGAAAATAAAAAAATTGTGGGAGTGCCCGTGAGCTATTTAATTATCTGGCAACAGTCATAGAAATATATAGTGGAAGTAAATATCAAACGAAAAAATTTTTAGGAAACGACAGAATGACTGGAGTAAAAAATATTTAATCTGCGTTGTAGAAGACTAGCAGCGAGCAGAAAATCGATTTTATCAGAAAGGCTATAAGCTATGGTAACACTTAAGCCAAAAAGCCTGATCTTCCCAATAGAAGTCTCTAATTTGTCAGAACAAATGTGTGGATTCCAAGGTGCTTATTTTCAAGGACACCGAGGCAACGTACCATGTCTCTAGTAGCTTGTATTAATAATTACATAAATTGTTTGTTATTGTAATTATTATTTTGTCTTATATGGCTAGATATTTTTGAATAGGGCACGTATTTTACCTTTAACGTTATTTCAGGCTGCTTCTTTTCCCAAAAGTTTAAAAAAAAGATGCAACTGTCTATAGGTTGAATTTACAAAAAATCGAATTGCTCCAGAAGGAGCACTGCATAAAAATATATGTTTTGTTAATATTGTAATGATAAAGTCAAATAAAAATGAAGATTTTAAGAGACATTGTACAATACACTATTACTTAGCAACTGTATGAACGTGGACGCGGACTTCAGTCATCGCTGTTACACCGAAGCTAAGATTGCTCCCTGCTATTAACAGCTCGGTCTCGATACCTTGAGATGCCCTTAAAATGATTCCCAAGCTCAGACGATAGACGCTACGTGTAGCCAAGTGCCGGTGGGATCAATAACCTATATGATTCCATCCGAACACCTGGGCTATTTTCATTGCTCAAACAAGAAGCTCGCAGTCGCAACCAACAAATTGCATCTTGCAAATATTTGCTAATTTGAGAAATCATTAAAAATCCTTACAATATATAAAATATGCTGGAGACCTTCTTCTCTCATCCTTGATGAACTTGCTCATACATAAAACACACGCTTATTACTGGTAAAATGCTCCACGACGTCTACATTTGTAAAAACTGAGGTTGCTATTTGGTTCTACACCAACCTCATCATCAGCTATGTTTACGTAGTAAGTTTCAGATGTTTAAACTTAGTTGTGGAGCATTTTATGTTGTTTGACGATTAGGAGAAATCAATTTATTTATTGTAGTAGACCAAAATCCACCAACTAATTTTATTCTGAAAATATTAGTAACAGACATTTGTAACAGATGAACATAGACTTCGTAGAATGATAAAATATATATATAATTAAATAGGGAAGGCTCTCCATACTAAAGTGGAATTAAACCAAGGACATGGAAACCGCATCACATTGAAAAAAGTTTATTTTTTGATAAAGAACTTTAAAGCTGTTCGAATGTGTACCGAAAGTTAAGCCTTCTCTAAACGCCCAATGGAGCCTATTACATATTTTGAAACGTTCGTAGTATTGTTGTGAAAGATCTAAAAGGCATCTTAAATCAATAAGTGTATAATACGCTTTCTAAAAACTAAATAAAAAAAATAATGTGCAGGAGAATTGCTCTTGTTAGAATTTGTTAGCAAACACGAAACATCAATTTACTGTTAGAAATGAAAGGTACAAGAAAGAAAATAACCAAAAAAAATTTGAAAGAGCTCTGTGGAAGATAAAAACTGTATTATTGCTTGGAAGGATAGTAATTACATTTAATTAAAATTTGCAAATTCTAAAAAAATATGGATAATATCATTTCAAGATAGAACTAAATTAAAAACTGAGTAGATCGGCGTGCAACAATCGAGACAATCCCTCACCATAAGATTTTCTTCTTGTAATAATAAAATTAAACAGGTTAGGATTTGAGTGGACGAAGCACTACAATAATGCAATTGTAGTTGTGTAGAGAAAGACATACAGATACGAAGTAAAAAATTTAAACCAAAATAAAAATAAATTTTGATAAGACAAAGTATTTATGTACAAAAGAATAACAAAACGATATAAATCTAAGACACCAGATTATTAAATATATTAATACATTCAAGTATCTAGGATCAATTATAACAAGTAATGGCACAGTAGAAGAAGATATAAATAACAGGATCAGAATTGGGAAAAGAGCAGTAAAGTCACTACATGAAATTATATAAAGTAGAATTCTAACTAAAAAACAACTGAAAAAAACATATTTATGAAAGAATTAATCAAAGTATATTATATATCAGAAACACGTAGCCTATTACTACACAAATTAGGGCAAAGATAAGATCAACGATATGATTCCTGAAAAAAACCCTGCACATTACAGAGAAGATATGACAGAAAAAGAGAATGAAATCGCCAATTACCAGAAATTCGGAAAACAACATCTTAAAACGATATGAGCATCTGAAAAAAATGTTGGAAAGGGGTGGCTGAAGAACATACTACATTAGACACACAAGAAGCAATCAAAGGAGAAAATCTTTTTTGAAATGGAAAACATACGTAAATAGCATCATAAAGGATCGGAGATTGGGAAAATAAAGAAACGTGAAAGCTGAAGACGACAAACCCACAAAAGAAAAGTCGTCGAAATGAAGAAGAAGAAAGGTTTTAGTTAATTCTTCTTTCTTTCTTTTACACAGTTAAGCTCCAATTAACTTCTTTCTGTTCCTAGATCTAAGAGCTTGGCTTAGAAAGAAAATTAAAATGCAAACATCGTCCATAATCAGCATTTTGTAGTTTTTGAAAAAAATTTTTAAAATAGTTGAATAAAGAATGAGTTACAAAATTTAATTGATTTCCACTTCTTAAATAAAATACACCCTTAAAGAATGTCAGGCGTTTGAAAAGCACCCCTAAATACCCCTAACACTTGTGGGAAGAGAGAAGAGGCAAAAGTCGGCAGAAACAACGCGATATATTCCAGTCACATATCTTTATAAACGGCGAGCAACTTCTTCGCCGGGAGCTCAGCGGCGCCTCGTCGGGGGATTTTAGATTGTCCCTTCCTGCTGAATTTAAATAAACGCGATCTCGACTGGATACGCAGCTCGCATTGACCGAAAGGCACCTCGCGCGGCATAACGCGCAATAGGTGGAAACCTCGAAACAGCTTAATCCCGCTCTGCGGGGGTGACAGCTGTGCGGAGGCGGAATCCGCGCTTTTTCCAATTTTGCGTCGACACGCACTAAAAGGGAGCTCTCCTGCGCCGCGTCGGATAAATCGCATAAACCTGTTGACACGCCTTGAATCCCTGAACGCAGGAAACGTCGAATATTTCATTGCTGCGCGCAACACAAAGCGATTTGCTCGATTTAAGGGATGCTAAAAATCTCCGCTTCCTCTCACGGCGAGGCGACGGCAGTCACATATTATCTCGTAGAGGCGGTAAAGTGATTCCGGTATTCAGCATTTTATTAATATAACAGCACTGCTTGCTAATACAAAATTATGTAAAAACTTACAAAGCAGCTATATAAATGTAAATTTCGGCAACTTCAAGTCTTGCTTTCATAAAATTAGATGTATTTATGTTACGCTTAAATAAATGTCTAGATTTTTATGTATTTTTTTATATTTTCTTGTTATTTTTTCACAAGCATAACCAAATACAATCAGGGGTTTTATCATCTACAAAAATAATAAATAATAAATAATAAATATTTCAAAGCGTAAATAACAGTCAAACAGTGCGTAGGTAGATCAGCTGTAATTCACGCGTAAGTTCTGGTACTTGAAGGACATGCGGCCGTTTAAAAAAACGTCATAGCTAACAGATAAACATTCAAATTTGAAAACACCCAAACTATTTTCTTCCAAATCAATTTAAGCATACCATACAGCAGCGTTCTTGGGTCTGTTCTGTATTTGCTCTAAATATCCTTACCTACCGTAAAATTGATTTCAGTTGCAACATTTTCCCACAAAACTGCGATGAATCCAGCAAGGATCTAACAATAACGTCCTATAGTATTCAAGGGCGTGTAAATCGGACCAGATGTGACTTAAAAATTGTGCATTCGATCTAATCTAGCAAAATATACGCAGATCACTTTCACAATAAAAAAAACAAACATGCCAATTTGTCACTTCTTCAAAAATATGCAACTAAACATTTTAGCCTACACATAGGCTGAAGCCTCACATGACGAGCAAACGCAAACAACTAGGATTGAAGCTTTTTAAAATGAAATGGAATTCTTAATTGGCGTTAGAAAATAGAGTTGGTTTATAAGTCAATGATTAAGTCTATTTAAATGTATCATAATTAACTATGGAGTTTGGCAAATATCTCAACGTAGAAGCTAAAACTGCTCCGCTCAATTGCTAACGTTCCATGATATGTGCACAACGATCTGTGTGATCACTGTGATCTGGAGATAAAAACTGTGAAAAGTTCCAAGTAAAAATTACGCCTACAACTTTGTTGTAACTCTCTTACTGGCAATACTGAATATGCCTACACTAAAAAGACTAAAAGACATAAACCCCTTGATCTACCGGCAGATTCTAACTGCAACATCTGCACAAGTTAAATGCCAAAGAAGTTCAGGTAAAGCGATGACGACGTAGTTTTGCTTTACAGTTCGAGGAAAATATAGTAAACAAAATAAGTTGCAATTAAAAAACAACGAACTTAAAAACAATTCACACGTTGTCTAGCATAAACGAAAATAACAGAAAAATTCCAAGAGAAACTATGGAAAAATAGGCAAATATAATAGAGAAAACAGAAGCAAAAACGAGAAATTACATCGAAGACAAAATTTCTACAGAAATTAAAAAAGTAAAAACAAATTACATTCAAAATAAAAATTAAAAACTGGAACGCACAAAAAGGAAGTCCATTCAAACTTTATATAGAAACAAGTAGCAATCGATATGCAAGAATACATAAAAAATTAGTATAATTTTTTATTGACAAATTTATTTTTTCCTTAGGAGCAATAAGCAAATTTGTTGATTGAAAATGTTTTTGGGGATAAGACCATTGATCGATACTCCATATATAAAATTACTTCCTTATTTTAACATTAAGTCTGCAAATTATTTCGTTTTCAGCCTTCTTTTTAATAGAATTTAGTGGGTCTCAAGACCTGACAATCTAAGAAAGTAGTTGATGCATTCAATATCCTGCTAAAACTATTTTGACGCGAAACTGACAACAAAGTTTGATCTCGCTAAACCCACTTGGTTTTGTTTATTGTGATTGGGCAAGCAAATTTACTTCTTGTCTGATGCTACAATTTGCTTCCACAAATCGTTCAGGAATCGTTTATTGGCTAATTTTCGAAAATTTTTGACTCGACCACAAGCCTGTGCTTCTTGTAAACAAAGTATAGTTGATATAAGCGAGCACAATATAATAACACGAAACTTCAAGTATCGATAGCAGGTCGCGGTTGCATAATTAAGGCTCATCTTCCAAGCCAAATCTTTGTTGTTTGTCACTGATGGCCGATCAGAACGAGGTTCTTTCTTGTTAAAGTTCTCGAACTATTGGGCCATTGCGTTCGTTGAGCAACTGTTCCCTCGTCTTTAACTTTATATCTCGTCTTGGGGGCATCTCTTGTAGTCATACCTTTCTCCCACTTAGGTCATAACAAAACCCGATATTTTACTGTCGTATGTAGGATTCTTGAATGCAGCCGAAGAAAACTATTAAAAACACATAGAGACCCGAGTAAAGATAATATCTATACTGTGATGCTTAAATTATTAGACGATGAAAGCCTCAACCTATTTACAACTTTTTTAAATAAAATATATTATGCAGGAATTGTACCACGCGACTGGACCCCATCTACATTTATTCCGATACCTAAAAAAGGGCAGAGCATAAAAGTGATCACAATATCGACTAATTAGCTTGTTGAGCCATGAACTAAAGGTAGCATTAAGAATCACACATCAACGAATACATAAAAAATGCGAACGATATGTAGTAAAAGAACAATTTGGTTTCCGTTTAGCCTTTGGAACTAGAGAAGCACTGTTTGGACCTAATGTTCCACTTCAAAAATGCAGAGACCAATCACAAGATGTCCACCTATTGTTTGGTGCTCATCTCTACACAACTTTGTCCCGAATCCCATCTCTACCTGTAACCTTGACTGTCCACCAACCTACCCTAGTCGCAACTAAACGGGATTTTTACCGCCGCCCGGCATTCCTATTCGAACCCTCGTGAGCTGGTACGCTGTCGTTGCCTACTGTACGTTCCACCCCGTCCGTGGTGCCTCAAGATTGAAGCCGCCAACGAAGAGCACGCCGAAACCTGCCGTCCAGGTTACCAGAGACCATTACTGGCGTCTGGAGAGTGCATAACTGACCTGCGCCCACCATATTTGAAGTTATTCAAGCATAGTTGTATTGTTTTTCTTCAGTTTCTTTGTTTGCTTAATTGTTACTTTGTAGTTAATTTAGTTTTACCCAATATATAGTTTACTCAGCTCTGTTTTGTTTTATTTCCTGTTTTCTTATCGAGTTACTTTAACTGTGCTTAATTATCAAACACCTATGCTTCATAGACTACGAAAAAGCCTTTGATCAAGTAAGACAGAGAGCTGATCAATGTACTATATAAACAAGGAATAAACCAGCAGGACATCAACCTAATTAAGAATCTATTCTGGAGACAAACAGCATGTATAAGAATAGAAAATAAATTGACCACCAACATCCCCATCAGAAGAGGTGTAAGACAGATCCTGTGTGTAAGACAAGTCCCGTTCAACATGTACTCAAAAAAATATTGCAGATAGCACTAAAAAACATCAAAGAAGGTATAAAAGTAAATGGAAAACTAGTAAACAATATAAGGTACGTAGACATATGAGTTAACAGCCTAGAAGGGCTACAAAGACTTATTGATGCAATAACAAGGGAGGCAGATGCATTTGGTCTTAAGATAACCACAGAAAAAACAAAGACAATGCTCATCTTTAAAAACAAAAACGCAAATACAAATTCCAATGTAATTATATACAAGAAACGAATAGAACAGGTGGACCAATTCAAATACTTAGGAATCAGGAAAAAAAGGACTCGAAATCAGAAGTAGAACTACTCTGCCGCATATAAAACGCAAGAAGCTCATTCCTTAGAATGAATAGCTTACAACAAACCCCACACTATCCAAATATCAGATACAGATTTGTGAAAACCTACCTATATATACTTGATTCTAATGGAATTAAATCCTAGACGCTAAAAGCCTGTTCAATGCAACTATTAGAAGCCTATGAGATGTGGGTAATGCGTAGAATGCTCAAAATATTGTAGACGGAACACACTACTAATGAAACCGTCCTAAGAAGAACGAAGGTAGACCGAGAAATCCTTGGAATTGCCAAAAGACGAAAGACAAGCTACTTATGACATATATATTCAAAGGCAGAAGATACAAGCTTTTAAGACTGATAATGGATGGCAAGATTGAGGGTAGGAAAAGGACCAGACAAAAGACAATGATTATCGTTGAAAAATTTTAGAGACTGGCTGGTCTAAATTCACAGTCACTGCTAAGAATAGCACAAAATAGAAGATTTTCTGAAGTTGTTGCTAACCTTCTATAAGAAGACAGCACTTTAAGTAGCCGTACTTCTATATAGATTTAATTATGCGTTTGTATAGAAGTATTCTGTTTTGCATTAATTTCAACTTTTTGCCTAAAGCCTATTGCATCTGTTGTAGATTAAGTTGTATTTGAGTTTTCTTCTACATGTGGTTTCCAGATTAGTTTAAAATCAAATATTAGGTGCATTATTTAATTTAGTGTTTTACTTATTCTCAAACTTGTTTATTTGTCACATATGATTTTTACAATGATCTTTGTGGCAGCATTGACCTTTATCCACAAAGTATTGTCATTCTTCGAAACTGTCTAAAAGAACTCAATATTATTTGAGTTAGAATTTAGTGTTAAAAATTTTTGAATTGCGGTAACCAAATTTCTGAATTAAGTGAGGCGGTTAATCAAGTAATTAGGGATCTTGTTTTGATATTCTTTATTCCACATACTTTGTCGGCGTAAAACTATTTCTGGTAGCTTCAAGGTGTCCAGAGACTTACAGCACATTTAGTTTTAAATCTTTGACAAAAGACTGATGTATGATTTTTACCAAATCTTAATCATTTGTAGGATCTTTGAAAACAAGACTTAAGGCTATCGTATAACTGGAACCGTGTACATCATATAATGTTTTCCTTTTTTGGCGATTGAACAAGTAATCTTAATCTGACCTAGAAATTATAGATTGTGTATATCTGTGCTATTTCACTTGGGTTGTAAGTCTATTTAAAAAGGCACTAAATGTTGTCTGGTGGTTATATGTCTGATGCTCATAACGTTTCTAATTGTACAAAATTTTAGTTCTAACTATTTTTTCGTATTGAAAATTGAGATAGAGTGATAGAGGTTTCTTATAACGACTATGTATTCCTTATCTTCTTTTAATTGACACGTATGGTAAACGGTGTTATTATTTAGTTGAAAAGTCTGGGATAATTGCTTTATTTTGGTTTAGTTCAAGAATGAATCGATTACATGTGGATGCCAGGAGTGCAGTAATATTTATTGCATAGTTTGCTGAATGTCTGTGTCTTATACATAAGGAAGGTCAAAACCTTCCAGACGTATAAAACTATGAGGAATTTTACAATTTATTGCATTCAAATTCTAGCTAAGTGTAGTATATAGCTTTTGTTGGTAGTTTAGAAAGACAATTGAAACAAAATTATGTAAACAGAATTTTATTTTATTTTTAAATAAAATACCATTGAAGAAATTTAGTTCAACATTTCAGCTTTTCAATTTTTCCGGAAGTGGCACTCTTTAAGATTTTCAAAATAATTATTAACGGTATTAATTACCGTTAAATTTAATAAAAATATCTTGTTAACCAGAAAATGTTTTTACTTGGAAGGATCTAAAATTTTGAAGCCAAATTAATCGAATAACAGTCACAAACTGATATACAACTACAGTTCTGCAAACTCTTGGTGGAGGGTGATAATTAACGGAGGCACAGCATTTTTAAATTAGAATAATAACTTCGCTTTGATGAGTATGTAAAGGTTTTGTGCAGCATTGTCATAACACATTTTTTCTTCAATTAAACTACTACTTCTGCAGATATTATTTTCTTATAAACTGACTTTCGTTCTCAATCTATTACTTTGATTATATCTTGGTGTTGTAGTTCCAAAGCACTATTAAAAACTCTTTAGTTTATTTTATCATACACTTTCAAACAATCGACTAAATTGTGTCCAAATACATTTCCCTTTCGTTTTAAACCTTGAAAAGAGTTTTTAGACCCAATTAGTTTGTCTATAAGACCCAATTTGGATTTCTTAATGCCCTAGGCACAAGAGAAGCGCTATTTGCTCTACAAGTATTATTTCAACGTTGCAGAGATATTAACATTGATATCTATACATGCTTTATAGATTATCATAAAGCATTTGACAGCGTTAAACATGATAAACTCATACAAATACTGAAAAACACTGGTATTGACGACAAAGATCTTCAAATTATAATTAATTTGTATTGGAATCAATCTACAAACATCAAAATTGAAGGAAATCTGTCAGATGACGTAGAAATAAGACGCGGAGTGAGACAAGGTTGTATTCTATCGCCCTTGTTGTTCAACGTCTACTCGGAACAAATATTTAACGAAGCTCTGCAAGATGCGACAGAAGGCATTTCAGTAAACGGAGTAAAGTTGAATAACATAAGGTACGCGGACGACACAGTCATATTCGCGGACAATTTAAAAGGCTTGCAAGATATTATGACTAACATCATGACTATCAGTCAACAGTACGGGTTAAAGTTAAATGCAAAGAAAACCAAATATATGATTATAAGTAAAAACAATATTCCACTTGAACCCTTAATAATAAACGGCGAAAAGATTGAAAGAGTAAAATCAATTATCTATCTAGGCACTTCAGTCAATGATCAGTGGGATCATTCAGTAGAGATCAAGTGTGGAATAGAAAAAGCCAGAAGCTCATATATTAGAATGCAAAAACTATTCAAAAATATCGAGATAAAAATAAGACTGTTAAGGTGTTACGTATTCTCAGTCTTGTTATACGGAGTAGAGTCCTGGACGTTGACTCCAGCTACAATGAAAAAGTTAGAGGCATTCGAAATGTGGCTATATAGACGTTTATTGAGAATACCATGGGTTGATCATGTGACAAATGTGGAAGTTTTACGCAGAGTTAACAAAACAGCTGAAGTAATAAATACAGTTAAAATCAGGAAGTTACAATATCCTGGACACATTAGCAAAAAATGAAGAACGTTACGGCTTCAACAAATACTTCAAGGCAAAGTAGAAGGAAAGCGGGGACCCGGAAGACCACGCATTTCATGGCTCAAAAACTTAAGATCTTGGTTTTCGATGACGACCACTGGACTTTTTCGAGCAGCTGTTAATAAAATAAAAATCGCCACATTGATCGCAAACATCCGAAACGGATAGCACGAGAAGAAGAAGATAAGAGATGGCCACCGGTATTTACATTTTAACCACTATTTAACATTATGTTTTAGACATTATTTACAATTTCATATTTCAAATGATTTAAATATGCTTTATCACTTGCTTTCATTTGCATTCTGAATCTCAAAATCTTATGGTAAAAAACAAGGATGATAAATTATCAAAAACAGCATCTAATCTGGATTTTTCTCATCGTTTCTTTTAAATAAAAGAAATGTTATTCACATCTCGTGTGCTGACTACATAAAATCTTTCAATCAAACCTGTCAAACAGAGTTAAATCAAGTACATTCATATACGGAACGGAGACGTAGGCAATGAATAAGGGCATAATTGAACGATTACGAAAAACGTAAAGATCAATGAAACGACGTATACTTAATGAACCCTAACAGACCGCATTCCAAACACGGAGATCAAGAAAGATCACAAGTAACAGACATAATTCATTAAATATGCTCATTAAGATGGAATTGGACTGGCCACATCGCCGGAATGCAAGATAACCATTGGACCAAACGAATTGTTGGTCCATTAAGAGACCGCACGAACATAGAAGGAGCGTGGGACCCCGCGGACTAGGTGGACTGATGACATCAAAGGTTAGCAAGATACGACTGGATGAGAAAAGCAAAAACAGATTAATAAAGTGTTAACATTTTACATTACAAGTAGATTACACAAAGAGTGATGTGTGTAGCTGGCTATTTTTACGGTTTCAGAATAATTTACCCAATTTTATAGTGTCAAATGTATTATTACAGAATTGAAGTAAACTTTTTATATATTGATTATACAGAGACTGGCAGAATAATCTCTCATTTATGAAACAAAAATAAAAAGAGCAACATAGATTCTGGTCAATTATCATTTAGCTATTAATCAGTTTTGAAGATGCTCCCGTTCAAATGTACCCCTAGACGAGTGGTAACCTTTTCCAGCCTCACCCTGAAGTTCCACATTGCTTTCCGAGCCATTTCCATTGGTGCTGCTGTGATCGCGCCACGAATAGCATTCTTTAATTTCTCAATAATTTGACGGCGTTAAACTACTTCGGTTTTCAGGTATTCTTACAAAAACAGTGCAAAAAGACAGGTCTGGTGACTTACTCGGCCGTGGGATGTCACCGTACAATGAGATGAGACGTTCTGGATTTATTTTTCCCAAAACTCCTCGATTAACTCTTGCCGTACGTGCGGTAGCGCTGTCTTGATGAAACCACTATGGTGCATTTCATGTTCATTGGGTCTGGGCTTCACGAAATTACGTAACATGGCAAGAGAGTGCACCAATTAGCGTTACATTGCGCGCGGCGGATAATTCAAAAAGGGGAGATCATTTTGCAAAATTTATACAAATTTAGTTAAATAGATTTCATTGTTCAATATCTGTTTTATACAAAGTAAATATTTTTTGATTGATTTGAAATGACAAGGCTATCCGTAGATATTCTGGAGATCAGTGAGATGCGATGGACTGAATCAGGACAATGCTTAATAAACGAACACAATATTTACTACTCAGGAAACACTAACGGTGAACATATACATGGAGTTAGCATTATCCTTAACAAAAAAATTAGCAGATATGTTACGAACTTTGTCCCAATCTCTGAGAGAATACTTCTAATTCAGATTAACACCTTCCCCATCAAAACCAATATAATCCAAATATACGTACCAACGGCTGACAAATCCGACGATATAATTGAAACATTTATGATGATCTGAATAACGTCATGAAGAAAGTAAAAAAGAATGAACTGACATTGGTAATGGGCGACTTCAATGCCAAGATAGGCCAAGGAAGCTGTGGTGAAATCATAGGACCGTTTGGACTGGGGGAACGTAATGAACGAGGAAATCGATTAAGTATTTTTGCAACAGAACAACAACTAGTCATCACCAACACGTTCTTAAAGTTACCACCAAGACGCCTATACATTTGGAGGTCCCCCCAAGATAACCCAGAACACGTCGTCAGAAATCAGATCGACTATATCTTGATCAATAAAAGATACAGAAATGCAATAACGGCAGTAAAGACATATCCAAGTGCGGATGCCAAATCTACCATAACCCTCTTGTCGGCACGATAACACTCAAATTGAAGAAAGTTAAACAACAACAAGCGAAGAATTACGATTTGAGGAAACTGAAGGATAAAGAAATAAAACAAGAAATACAGCAACATATTAAAAGAAAAATCAAAGAAACAGATATAGCAGCCGACACAAAAGAGAAAATCCAGAATCTTAAAGAGAAAAATCAAGAAATTCTTAACATATATTTACGCCCAATGAGAGCGGAAAAGAAGATGTGGATAACAGACGACATATTGAATATGATGGAGGAAAGACGGAAAAATAAGAACAAAGACAATACCAGATACACACAAATCGACAAAGAAATAAAGAAAAAGATTAGAGACGCCAAAAACGCTTGGATGGAGGAAAAGTGCAAAGAGATTGAATCACTAGATGGTAAACATGACTCTTTCAATCTGCACAAAAAAGTGAAAGAAGCAGCAGGATTACAACGATCAAAGAAAACCGGATGCTTACAAGATAATGAGGGAAATACAATATTAGATGTAAATGAAATAAAAACAGTTTGGAAAAACTATGTTGAGAAGACCTTCGAAGATAAGAGAAACAACGATACACTAAAAACAGGGGACTCCATAGGTAACAAAGGACCGGAAATTACTCAAGAAGAAGTGATAGCTGCAATAAAAGGAATAAAGGACGGAAAGGCGACGGGCCAGACAACTTTCCACGCAGAAATTCTAAAAACATGGAGAACGATGAAATTAAATGGCTCACGGCCATGTTTAATAACATATACGAAACAGGAGTAATCCCACTTGAATGGCTTAAATCCACATTTATAACCCTACCGAAAAACCGAATGCGAAAAAATGTGAAGACTATAGAATTATTAGTCTAATGAGCCACCTTCTTAAAATAATGCTAAAAATAATACATAGGAGGACATACAAAAAATGCGAAGCGCAACTAACTCGCACACAATTTGGCTTTCGAGTCTCATTAGGTACAAGAGACGCTCTTTTCGCCATTCAAGTCCTCATACAAAGATGCAGAGACGTGAACTGTGACGTGTATATGTGTTTTGTAGACTATCAAAAGGCTTTCAATCGGGTCAAACACGACGAGTTAATATCAATCTTAAAAACAATTGGTCTAGATGATAAAGATCTACGTATCATTAACAACATCTACTATAACCAATCAGCAACTGTCAAGATAGATAACAAATGACTGAGGAGATCAAAATAGAAAGAGGTGTGAGACAAGGCTGTGTGCTATCTCCGCTACTCTTTAACATCTACTCCGAACACATCATGAAAACAACCTTAGAAGATATTGACGAGGGAACACTCATCAACGGAGAACGGCTGAACAACGTAAGATCCGCAGACGATACAATTATACTGTCAGATAACCTAGAAGGCCTACAAGCCCTAATAACACGCGTAGCAGAGTCAAGCCAAAAATATGGTCTAAACTTTAACATACAAAAACTAAATACATGGTCATCAGCAAGAATCCAATACCACCGGGACGTCTAATAGTTAACCAACAACGGATAACACGAGTTGAGAA
The DNA here is from genome assembly GCA_036346155.1 of Sinelater perroti. NCBI lineage: Eukaryota > Metazoa > Arthropoda > Insecta > Coleoptera > Elateridae > Sinelater > Sinelater perroti. The sequence goes on along the minus strand of JARFIY010000356.1, from coordinate 228,918 downwards.
ATACACATATCTAGGGACAAGTCTAAACGAACAATGGGATCACTCAACTGAAATAAACAAAGAATTGAAAAGCCAGGGCAGCGTTCATTAAAATGAACACAATATTCAAGAGCCACGACCTCTTAATACCAATAAAAATTCGTTTACTGAGATGCTACGTATTCGCAGTGCTCCTGTACGGGTGGAATCTTGGACGCTGACCGAGGCTACTACCAAGAAGTTAGAGGCGTTCGAAATGTGGTGTTATAGACGCATCCTGAAAATCTCATGGGTCGACCGGATTACAAATAGAGAAGTACTGCGTAGAATGCAGAAAGACTGAAATAATCATCACTGTCAAAAAACGTAAAATGGAATACCTGGGGCACATAATGCGTAACGAACATCGATATGGCCTACTGCAACTCATCTTGCAGGGGAAAGTGTACGGAAAACGAGGCCCAGGACGTAGAAGAATATCACGGCTACAGAACCTAACGAAATGGTTCTCTTTAACAACAACTCAACTTTTCCGTACAGCAGCCAATAAAGCTAGGATAGCCATGTTAATAGCCAACATCCGAAACGGATAGGCACTGCCAGAAGAAAAAAATATTTTTTATGTTATAATATCGCCAAGTGTTAAGGTTATCACAAACAACACTGCTTAAAGTCAAATATATATAGCTGTTGCCCAAGTAATTGAGTTTTTTACTGACTAGTATATGAAACGGTTTTTATCAAGGCTTATCACATAGTAGAAACCTATATAAAGATTTCCTTGTAGAAGCCATATATTTAATCGCCCCCAAATTAAGTTATAAAAGTTAATTTGGATATTAAGAAAATCATTAACTTAATCAATGGTACAGGATACACTAAACAGTAAAGCATTAACAGATAAATTAAAAAATAATTATGCAAAAATCTCTACTGCATTTTGTCGCTTAACATTAAGTAAAATTATTCGTCTATCAATTAAGATTTTCTCATTAACTCTCTATGTCTACAAAAGCGTTTAGCAAATTTTGGCTGACCAGGTCATAGGATAGTTGGACAGAAGCCCCTAATATAGTTTTTTAACAGTCGAACACATTTTTGAAATATCATCATATAACAATAACAGTCATTTTTATAGTAAAGGTTGTACTAATTAAAAAGTATTTAAATTTAATTATTTGCATTGTATATATTGCTATTTAAATATTGAAGGTTTTGGATACACCAAACTTAAAATCGATGTTTTGTCATGTGAGTGGGTTTATTAAATATTCATCTAGGGTCGGTAATGTAGGAGGATAGAATGTAAATTTAATTTTAAATATTCAGAAGCATCAAAAGAGTTAAAGGATTTTATTTACTGCAATATTAAATATTATTGTAGGTACAAAAAATGCTCAAATATATTATAGAGTGATCCAAATTGAACTGTAGACTTTCAATTAAGCGCCGTTTGCATTCTATAAACATAGAAATCTTTAATAAATACAGTTGCTAGCTAAACTAATGATAAAATTACCTAATATTACCACTAGCAATGCCCGATAATTATAAAATGAGTTTTAGGAAACATAGAAGTTGAAGCAGATTTCTTCAAAGAAAAATTTATATTGAGTGATAAGGTGTGTTCTTCTTCGGGTGGTTTTGTAAATAGTTTATAAAAACCAATACATCTCACCCCTGTTTGGGGTGTATTGTGAGCTAGACGAATTACTGAGCCGTACTTTTTGAGAACAAAAGGCAATGCTAAGATGCCAAAACACTTTTTTTAATGAAACCATTGATTTTAACTTATGTGATATGATATTTTAATAAGATAGAGCCACATGTCACACAGAACGTAAAACACTAACTTTGCTTCAAACCAATTTTATGTCGTGTTCTCTTGCAGAGGGGTGACACATCGATTGGCTACATTCTGTTTGCGATTTAGGCGGATTGAACTTTTTTCTGCAGAGCTATTTGAACGAAAGAGTTTGCGTTAATAATCCGCTGCGATTTCAGAGAACGTCGAATATGTAATTGTTGAAATGGAGCTGCATTTATAAAAAGCGCTAGCCAAAACTTCGCTAAAAGAATAAGCATATGTTAGCGGAGGGCATTTGACTGACGTCCCATTTTATACGTAACTGCTAAGTTTGTGTTTTACAAGGATAGAAATAAAATTTGAATTCTCCGAATATTTTGAGTTTTAGTTAGGTAAAACATCCTAAAGCTCAGTTTGGATCAGCACAAGGAGAAATAGTTAATAATAATATCTCCCAAAACTAATGCTTTATTATTTTTCATTTTCTTAATCTGTTCTTAAATTTAATTTTCTGTCATTTCTTTTCTTTCGTATGTGATATCTTTGAGTGAACTTTGCGTAGTTTGTTGTTTTATATAGCCTTGTTTGCTTTCCCTAAGTGGATCGTTATAATATTCTTTCCATTTATTAATTTGTAACATTTGTGTATTTGTCTTTTTATTTATTTTCTTGTTTAATAGCTTTTAAGAAGCCACTATAATTCTTGTTTCTCTTATAGTGTTTTCCATTTCTCTACGTATATTATTTTATTATTTACTTTTTTGACTTAATTACTTCTTTCTCTATTTATCTTCTTATTGTTATGCACTTTCTGTTTTCCTTTTTCTTTGATGTTTTCTTTCAGTTTTTTTATCTTTCCAATAATTTGTTTTTCCATTCTCATGTCTCTCAATGATTCGAATTCGGATTAATGTATTGCTTGTTTTACTTGATTATAACTGTCTTCCACATTGCCTTGTACATACTCAGTTAATTTATTTGTAGTTTTAATTTGTATCAATAGATTTGGAAGGTATAGAGCTCATTTTCTAGTTCTTGCCCGACTAGTCGGCAGGATGCAAATGTATTTGTCATGAGATACTTAAAATAGACGCTGTTGTAGGGCTATATGTAGTTTTTTGAAACGTTACAACTTTTACTAGCTTTTTTATCTGTTCGTATTTTCCTTAAGAAAACCGACTAGTTTTCTCTTTACCCTAAAAGCATTTCTGTAGGGTGTTATCACTACAGCTCAAATTCACTGTTTTAAAAGAACTAAGAAAAACTAATAAAGAAAAGCTTTACATACATAAGAGACATGTTTAGATATTTCTGTTTCCTACCATTTAACAGATTCCGCGCCTGTATTTTGAAGGCGCTCCGAGATATTGATGCCCGAGGCGTTCGACGCTGCTTGTGTTATTTAAGGTCAGGCTTGCACTTTTACTATTGGCATTTGTTTCATCGTTATCGGCCAGGCCAATTGTATATATCTGCATTAACCAAAACTTAAACCTAAACTTGATTTAAATTATTAAACAATGTATCATGGCTTACTCACAACCTAATTTTTACTCCTATCCAAATCAAGCTGGACAACAACAGCAATTTCAATATCAGACTTATAATGCACCACTATAATCTTTTTCGCCACATTCTCAATTTACTCAATACCCACCAAATCATTATCTGCAGACGACAAATACGTATCCAACAAATCAACCTCAACCTACCACTCTTCTAGCCTGTAATGAATCAGGAAACGAATGGCACATAGTTAACCATAGCAAAAAAAGAACTAAAAGTCCTGAAGACACTACTAATAACCATACACAAGAGAAAAAAAGACATTATTGGCTAGATAGCCCTGTGCAAACAAATAATAAATACGACCCACTTGATATAGAAATAGATGAGGAGAATAGCACCACGCAAGACAAAACTACTTCGAAAGTTCTAAACCACCACCTATCTAAGTATCTGGTGTTCGAAACGTCAAATCCCTAATAGGGCTACTTAACGAAATTGCGAAGGATAGTTACACTCTAAAAGCATTAGGCAACAATGAAGTTAAAATTCAAAGTAGTAAAAGCAAAATCTATACAGCTATTATAAAAAGCCTCATAAATAAAAATACAAAATTTCATACTTACAAGCCAAAACAGGAGAGTACATTTAGAGTTACAATGAAAAACATTCATCACTCAACAAATACTGAAGAAATCAAACAAAATTTAAAAGCACTTGGCCATGAAGTAGTTAACGTATGGAACATAAAGCAACGTTCAACCAAAAGTCTACTCCCCATGTTTGTAGTTGAAATTCAGCAAAAAGATAACAATAAAGAGATCTACCAAACTAAACTTTTTATAAATACACACATAACAGTTGAATCCCCGCATGCAAAAAGAGCAATCCCACAATGTACCAAATGCCAAAGATTTGGCCATACAAAAAACTACTGCCAGCAAATGGACCGCTGTGTTAAATGCACAGGACCCCACCCAACTAAAGACTGCCCAAGGAAAAACAAGGATGATCAGGTTAAATATGTAAACTGTGGCGGAAATCATCCGCAAACTATAGAGGGTGTGCAGTGCACAAACAACTACAAGAAAAACTTTTTCCAAAACTAAGACGCGAGATTACTACGCAGGTGCGCAAACCAACACACACATATCCAATTCCTGAGGTTTCGTAAGCAGAACAAGTAATGCAAAATAAACAACCTACACAAAACTTAAAGTCACATACCAAAATCAACAGTCAAACGACATGGAAGAGTTGAAATCCATGATAAAAAGTTTAATCACACAAATAGGGACTCTGATGAACCTTCTAACCACGTTAATCACCAAAATACAATAATGGCCCAACTCTTAAAAATAGCTGTTTGGAATGCCAATGGCCTTAGCCAACATGCGCAAGAGATTAAACTATTCCTTGAAAATAACCAAATTGATATACTCCTTATATCTGAATCCCATTTTACCAACAAAAGCTATATCAAACTTCCTAACTACTGCATTTACAATACGAACCACCCCGATGGAACTGCTCATGGCGGAACAGCTGTTATAATCAAATCCAACATAAAACATCATGAACTAGATAAATATGAAAGACCACATTTACAAGCTACTACTATCCAAGTCGAAGACAAAATAGCAACCATGAAGACCTCCAAACACTCAACAAAAAAAGATGACTACTCTCATTTCTTCAAAAGTCTAGGGAATAGGTTCATCGCGGCCGGAGATTTCAACGCAAAACACCAAGACTGGGGATCTGGAGTAACAAGAACCGATGAACCGGAACTATTAGCAGCTATACAAGCAAATAATCTAAACTATTTATCGACTGGGGAACCGACCTATTGGCCTACAGATCGCCGGAAAACCCCTGATCTAATCGAATTTTGTGTTATTAAAGGAATAAACACAAATCTTTTTACAATCAAATCGTGTCCAAAACAAGCTGCTGACTATTCGTCTCTTATAATAACATTCCATTCAAAGGTAACATATGTACAAACGAGGCCAATACTGTGTAATACTAAAACAAATTGGGACTATTTTCGAACTAGCCTAACGGATAACATAAACTTAAAAATACCTCTTAAAACAAAACACGACATAGAAAAAGCTGTAATCGAATTAACCAACACAATTCAACAAGCTGCATGGGCAGCCACACCCACCAAGAAAAACCTCAGCACCAGCAACTGCTCCTTAATTCTAAAGGATAAAATAACCGAAAAAAGACGCCTGAGGAAACGATGGCAAACTACTCGATCAGAAGCAGACAAACGTGCACTGAATCGGTCCTCGAAACAATTAACAAAACTACTGATGCAACACAACAATGATGGCGTCGAAAACTATCTAGCAAATCTCACAGCTACGGAAATCTCTGATTACTGGCTCTGGAAAGCGATTAAAAAAATTAAAAGGTCCATAATGCACAAATCACCCATTATCAAACCAAATGGTCAATGGGCTCGCAGCAGTCAAAAGCCGAAACCTTAGCTGAGCACTTAGCTAATGTTTTCAAACCTTCCTAGTCAAAGCCCTGAAGTGGATGCTAAAATAATGAACTTCCTACAATCCCCTTTGAAATGAGTCTTTCTATCAAGCCATTTAAGATTCTAGAAGTACAGAGTAATAGATAAGAACACTAATCCTAAAGGCATGAGGCTTCGACCTTATACTGGAGATTCTCAAACAGTTACCTGACATTGTTGTCCAAGCGATTACCCAAATATTCAACGCCATCCTCACTGTTAGATACTATCCAGTTTCTTGGAAATGGCCCAAATAACAATGATACAGAAGTCTCGAAAACACCTACTGATCCCGTTCCTATAGACAATTAGCCTCCTTCAATCCTCTCTAAGGTTTTTGAAAAGCTACTTCTAAAAAGACTCTAGTCAATACTGGACAAAAGAATTAATACCAATCACCAATTCGGTTTTCGACGACAACACGCAACTGTAGAACAAATCCACCGAATAGTAGATCAAATATACAACGACTTTGATGAATATAGATATTGCTCCGGCGTTCCTAGATGTATCCCAGGCCTTTGACAAGGTCTGGCACTAGGTATTATATAAACTAAAAAGCTTCTGCCATACAATTCTACGAAGTACTAAAATCTTACCTATCAGACCGGTATTTCTACGTGAATCACCATGGCGAATTCACGAATCTACAGCACGATGTACCTGGGGTTCCCCAAGGCAGTATTCTGGGACCTATATTCTATTTGCTGTTCATGGCTGACATTCCCACCACGAATACAACAACAACCGCTACCTTTGCTGGTGACACAGTTGTCCTGGCATCACATACTAACCTTGCCACTGCATCCCACAACCTGCAAGTCTTCCTCAACAAAACCCAACAATGGCTAAAAATATGGAGAATTAAGGTGAATGAAAGAAAATCCCAACACATCACTTTCACCATGAACCGTGACAACTGTCCAGCGGTTACGCTAAATGGACAACAACTGAAACATGGCGATTACGTAAAATATCTAGGACTCTATTTGGACCGACGCTTAACCTGGAAAACCCATATATTCAACAAACGTAAACAACTTGGATTACAATATAGGAAAATCTATTGGATGATCGGAAGTGGGTCTAGACTATCATTGGAGAACAAACTCTTGCTCTATAAAGTCACGTTAAAGGCTATCTGGACGTATGGCCTTTCTCTGTGGGGAACAGCCAGCAACACCAACCTAGCCATCACTGAACGATTCCAAAATAAAGTGTTGCGTGCTATAGTTAGTGCTCCGTGGTATGCGCCAAATAAAGTTATCTCAAGTGATTTGCGTATACCCACTATCAGAAAAGAAATAGAAAAAAGTGTCCAAAGATATAAAGACCGATTACTGCCACATCCCAATCAATTAGTGAACACTTTGATGGACGAACCTCATAAACCAAAACGTTTAAAACGATTTAAACCTAACGAACTTCTAACACGCTTTAACCCATAATCTAAATTGTTGTAAGCTCTACCACTCACGTGTACATTATGCCCAGTGAAATTTATAAAGAGCGGCTTATTGTAGCCCTACTCTACATGTCTTAAGCAATTGGCAGTTTCTACTGCTGCTTGCATTCATTATTATTATATGTGTCACGCTAAGTACTTATTGTCCCTTGTAATTAGGACAGATTGTATAACAAAGGAGTTAAATAAAAAAAAAACTATTTAACAGAAATTTAATAACAAATACTCAAGAAAATTAAAGTATATTATTATTGGCCTTTATGAATAAGATATTAAAGGGCCGTCGCTATGGTAGGCTAGTCAAGAGCAAGCGCTCCTCTAATGAACCCATGCGGGCAAGTTACAATCCCCTGAAAATTTGAGTTGCATGTTATTGGGCACAATGAGCCCGCTGCTGCCTCAATGCCGATAGTGCAGATGACAAAAAAGATCTTAAGCGGCAACATTTTATTGCGCTGTAAAAGGATAAGATAACATTACAACTGTAAATGCTTTTTGTTAATTCTGAAAAGTTCTTTCCATAGTATTTCTTGCTTTGTAAAAATTAATATTTTTAAATGAAACATCACGTAAAAAATTAATTAACTAAAATCTTTGGATTATTTTATAACACGGCATTTTATAAACAAAATCCGCAAAGAATTAAAAATAACCTACTTTCTGTAAAAGGTTTAGGTTTACTTAGCTAGCAGACAGCAAGGTAGGATTTAACACTTACTGCATTAAAAAAATTGAATTCAATTGGCTGTATTTAAAGTAAAAAATAGACAGATAAAACTATTAGCGCAGTTAAATAATAAATGTCCGTTTTTAGGTTGACAATTCTATTAAATTTTGTCTTTTTTTAAAAGTTTAGATTTTTATTTTTAAATGTTAACTTTACTCACTTATTCCTTCATCCCTTGATACCACTAGAACGTCGCGTATTCTATCCATTTTCTGTGCGTTGCTCTCTTTGGTCGATCTTTTTACTTCTGCGATTTCGCATATTTTCAATTTTGTTTCGTTGCCATTTCTTGTTTTTCTATGAAGCTGTTATTTATTACATAATATGCTTACAATTAGTTTTCTAAGCATTCTATTTTGTATTTTCTTGTCTGCTTTTCCCTCGTGTGTTACTACTGTTTCAAAATACATACAACTGTTCACTTATTCCAAAACTTCGTTATCAATTTTTATTTATTTACCTGCGCTTCCTTATTGTATGTATTAATTCAAAATTCCAAGATTTATAAAATTCAATTGATCTAAAGATCAATGTGAATTACTTTATAATTTACTCGTACGCATATTTGAGCAATTTGTTTACCTACAATAACATTTAATATTGCAATAAATAGAAACTTATATATGCTTTTTAATTTGCATGTGTTGCCGAATATTTTAAATTAAATTTACATTTTATCTTCCCACAATACCACCCCTAGACGAAAATATATAACTTTCAATAATCCCACACACATGACAGAGATATGATTTTAAGTTGAGTGTATACAAAACCTTCTATATTTAAATATCTGTAGCAGTATGTACAATACAAATAATTGAATTTAAATACTTTTCGATTAGTAAAATCTTTACTATAAAAATCATTGGCAGTTTATATGGTATCTCTAAAATGTATTGTTTATTAAGAAAAAACATCTAACTAAATTTTGATAAATTTTGCAGAATGATCTCTCTTTTTGAATTATCCGCTACGCGCAATGTAACGCTAGTGGGTGAACTCTCTTGCCATGTTACGCAATTCCCTGAAGCCCAGACTCAATAAACATGGAGTGCACCACAGTGGTTTCAACAAGATGGCACTACCGTACATGTGGCAAGAATTCATAGAAGTTTTTGGGAAAATAATCCCAGAACGTCTCATTTCATTATATGGTGACATCCCATGGCCGGCTGAGTCACCAGACCTGCCCCTTTGCAATTATTTTGTAGAGATACCTGAAGGCCGAAGTATTTCTACGGCGTGGAAGTGGGAAAAATTCAAAAAAGGCTATTTACAGCATGATCGCAACAGTAGCAGTGGAGACAACTCGGAAAGCAATGCGGAACTTTAGAATGGGGCTGCAGAAGGTTATCAATTATCTACCACACTTTTTAAAATATAAATATATATTTTGAAAGTGGGAATTGGGATTTATGAAATTAATTGCACACGCTCCTTTTTATAGAAGATCAAATAGTCCTGGTAGCTGATAAAGATTACGTTAATTACATAATCAAAAAGCTACATGAAACATATAAAAACTGGCGAATTGCAATAAATTTTGACAAAACGAAGAATATGGTTGAAAGTTAAAAAACTCAGTACATACAAATTAAAATATGTAAATATTGTAAATTTTTAGATATAGCAACATCAGCTAAAAGTAATAGTCGAAAATAAATCACGCATAGAATAACTCAAGCCAAGCAAGCCACACAAAAATTGATAAAAGTGACAAAAAGTGATAGAATAGATTTTTTTATTAAATGTCTTTTTCCTGGACATTTTTGACATTATAATCTGATCATAACATTGATCAATGAATAATTTGTTTCTAACTTAAATTGCTACAGGTTGAAACTTAACTAAGGATCTGCTCACTAGTTCACCGCAGGTTGTGATAATTAAACTACACGAATTTTAACGTGTAACTACTGCACAAGTACTCTGCTTTTCACTCATCTCACTATACTAGTTCGAAGGGTTTGGTCCTCTTTAGTCTTCTTGTCAGGTTGGTGTTGTCGAGGAGCTGGAGTGCCTTAGCATTCACGTGTTGGAGAAGTCGTTGTTCGTAACGTATTGCGATTTTGGGAATGGTTGTAGACTACTGACCTAGCACACTACCTTGCGGCACTCCAGCCTTAATTTCTCTTTATTCAGAATAGGCCTCTTCCTGCTTTATTCTAAAATATCTTCCTGAAAGGTCTGATTTTAACAATTGAGAGTGTTGTCGTGGCAAAGTTTTGTGCAATTTTATCGAAAGACTGGGCAACAACTAGAAATATTGCCGAGCAGACTTTCTTTTCTTCTAAAGACTTTTCGATAACATCTGTAATTCTGTGTACCTGATCTATTGTAGAATGGCTTTCTCTGAACCCAAACTGATGCGAAGGGATTAGGTCCTTTTCCTCTATTATCGGTTTTAATCTTTGAAGAAGTAACTTTTCAAATAGTTTCGAAGTAACCGGCAACAAGGAAATAGGCCTGTATGATGACACTTCTTGCGGTGACTTTCCTGGTTTGAGAATCATTATTACCTCCGCTACTTTCCACATCGTTGGAACATATCTTAATTTAAATGTAGCGTTAGTAAGATAAGTCAATTTTACTATTGCTTTCTTTGGAAGCTGTTTAAGAATTTCTGCTGTGATTTGATCAAATCCGGGTGCCTTCTTTGGGTTAATATTCGTTTTGATTTCTTCCAAAACTTCTTTTGGAGTGGTGAGTGGAATCTCGACATCCTCTTGTCTTGGTTCAGTCCAATCTTGGGGGTCTTCTCCTGCATTTGGTTGGAAGGTCTGTTCCTAGTGTTCTAAAAATCTAGTTGCTTTTTGTAGGTTATTCCGGGCCCAACTTTCATCTGCCCTTCTGATTGGTGGGTTTTGAAGAGTAGGTCGTTTTAGGAGTTTGGTGGCTTTCCACAAGGAGTAGTCAGTTTTACTGTCATTAGTTAATTCTCACAGATAGCTTTCAAATGAGTCTTCTTTGATGCGTTGTATTTCTCTCTTTAGTTGTTGGGTGGCGTTGTTCAGGGCGGTTTTATCTACTAGTGCCCTTGTGTGGTGCCATTTTCTTCATAATTTTGTTTTTTTAGATACAAGTTCCCTAACTTCTTTAGGGTAATTATTACCCTTGATTCTAGGTTTAATCTCAGGTGTATTTTCCCATGCTGCTTGCTGGATGTTCATGACATACAGTTTGATCTTGAAACTTTTCCAGTCAGTCCTTTTATTAACTAGTCTATGTGGGAGTTCTTTCTGAATTACGGCGTAACTTAAGGTGAGAAGTATGGGAGAGTGATATGATGTCATATCCCATGCTTTTTCAACCTGAATGTAATTCGAAGAGATATTTCTGACAATGAAAAAGTCTATTAGGTCAGGAATTTTGCTCAAATCTGTTGGCCAATATGTTGGTTTACCAGTCGATAGTATTTCGCAATTCAAGCGGTTACATGCTCTCAGAAGTTCTTTACCTTTCGTTGTTATTACCCTAGATCCCCACTGGGTGTTCTTTGCATTGAGTTCACCCCCCAAAATGAATCTATATCCTTGCTTTTTAAGAAAGCTAAGGTAGTGTTCTTCCTTTATGTTATGTCTTGGTGGGCTATACAGTGCTGTAACCATTACTTGTGCCTGTATTATGTCTGTTTGGTAACCTATTTCTTGGTGATGTAGAATGGAATCTGTTACAATGATTGCACTACCACCTTTTGCGTCGTTATCAGGGTGAATGGTGTGATATACCTTGTATACTTTAAATTTGATATGTGACTCCCTGGTAAAATGTGTTTCGGCTCTGAGGCATATATTAATTTTTTCCATGTCCAGGAGTATTTGTAGCTCTTGTTGATGTTTCTGTAGTCCATTGGCGTTCCATTCCATTATTTTCAGCTAATAGTTTTTCTATTATAATTTTCTTTCGTTTTTCCATTTACCGCTTGACTGTAGGTCATGGATTTTGATTCATTTTTTTGATTCGGTTTTTCCACATTTACTCGTTCGATTCTTTGGGTCTGTCGTAACAGATTAGATTTCTTAGTTTGTTTTTAATTTTCTGCAATTCTTTGGCCACCAAAAATCCACGATAATTAGCTGGGTCTTGTTGGCCGCAGTGAACGCATTACGGTTTTGCATCTTTAGGTTTATTACAATCTGCCGTTAAATGTTTTCCGGTGCATCTAACACATCCGAGTTCCTTTGCACAGTATCTTTTCGTGTATCCGTAGGCTTACACCTTTTACATTGTGGTATTAATCTTGATTTTGTAATCGGCAGAATTTCTGCCCTAATCCCCATTATATCGGTGATTGCAAAAATTTTGTTAATATCCTCGTCATATCTAAACGCTAAGATAAACATATTCAAAGGTTGTTTGGTTTTGTATTTTAATTTGGGAATTGCTTCTAACAGCTTAAATCCTTTCTTTCTGAGCGACATGACTATCTGCTCAGGTTTGCATAAGTGGTGTAACTTATTCGCTACTACTTTAATTGGCCTGTTTTGTTTGTTCTCGTATGAGTGCAATGAGTACTGTTTTTCTTATAATATTGCTCTAATCAATTTAAAGCTGTCTTCGTCCTTGACGTTGATTTTGATATTATTATCATTAATTATTTTAATTTGAAAATCATTTAACATTTCACTAGTTTGTTCATGTAAGTGACTGAAGTTTTCAATTCCATCCACAACTATCGGGCGTATTTTTCTGGCTACCAGTTGTTTTGTTTCCGAGACGTTTTGATTATTTTGTGGGGGTGTAAGCGATGTATCCATTTTTCTTTTCTTCCTATTTTTCTGGCGAATCCACCCTGTCTCATAAGCTAGTTCTTCTTCATCGGTGTAGTATTCAACTGTCTTTTTTTCTTCAGTGTTGTTAGACAATTTATTTTCCAGGCCTGAGTATTTTTTGCTCAGTTCTTCATACATCTTATGGATTTCATTTAACTGGATTTGGAGTTGGTCCGCCCTATTTATGGCACTTACCTTCTCATTCTCCGATAATTTCCAGCTGTTGTAGAGTTGTTGTTCATTTTGCGAACGTTGATAATTTTCTTGGACTAACGCATGTTTTTGATGCATTAGTATTCACTTCATTTTGTGATTGTGGTACAGTTTGTTGGGGAAACATATTTAGCGCGATAACTTTACAACCGTTTAAGGTGATTCATCTGCAGAACGTTTATTTCTTGCGCAGAGTATCGACATTGTTTACGTTCAAAGTGCATATGATGACCCGTTTATTTTTTTTAGCTTCGCGGCAGAGCTCTCGACACTTGTTTATCGTTCAAAAGTCAAACGAATACTCGATAGAATAGATGACCACAAGTGGTTTGGAACTGGATACCCTAAGAACAAAAGAAAGCGGGCGAGATGTTGGAACCAAGAAGTACGTGAGCCAGAAATTTAAGATAAAGATTGACAAGATAAAGACTTTGGCGCTTTAGATGTAGATGGTTTTGAACTGATGGATGGTTGAATGATATCGAATGACGGAATTACTTAGTTTAGGTTTACACTTCTCTTATGCTTTTGAGCAGTAACTTTTCAAAATCGTTGGCAAAATGGGTAGTAAGCTTATTGGTCTGTACGATTATGGTTCTCTTAGAAGTTTTCTATGTTTAGCAATTATAATAATTGGGGCATATTTTCACTTTAGTACGGAAAAGTAGCACAATCTTATTATCCTATTATAGACAATGATTAACAATAGTACTAAGGCTTTTCTAGGAAGGTAATCTAATATTTCACATACAATAAAATCGTAGCCAGGAACTTTGCAAGTATTTAAACGCTTTGTTTCTTTTCTTAATTCAGCTAGTGAAAAAACTTAACAAGGCTGAAGAATTGTGAATAAAAAAACGTAGAGCGAATATTCGACGCAACTAAATTACAAATGGCAAACAGACAAAACTTTTTAATTTCTCTATTAAATCCTAATTAGAGTTTAGAAACTGGATTATTGCTTATTATGACTCATATTACACATTCTTTAGCCATATATAGTTAAATATCAATATATCCATAATACAATTTAAAATTTATGCCATTATAGCTGACATTTTATTTGGCCTCAATGGTGTACAAGTTCCAAAATACAGAATGGAGAAAAACTCACTTATCCTTATTTAAAGAAAGGATCATAATAGATGCATATAATTCATTTTAATTGGTAAAACTATAGAATTGGAAGTTTTTTTAGGATTGTTTTAAAGAGAATGTAACCCAAGTGATGTTCCTCATTTTCGATGCGCTGTTGAAATCACATTTTTGTTATTCTTGCCTATACGTAGGCAATACTAAAATTTTTGTGTTTCTACGTAAAGATGGCACTATTGGTCAAAACCATTTCGCTACTACAATTGTGGGTGCTTTGAAAGATACCTGTAAAAATGTTAGCCGTGTGAATAATTAGTTGTTGTTTGGCAGTCGTTTGTATCAGTCTATATCAGTGCTTTTGTGAAAATGAAAAAAATAGAATACCGCGTTGTAATTAAGTATTTGTATTTAAAGGCAATATGCTTACGCAAATTAGTGACTATGATCCATCATTTGCCACAGTGATAAGATAAGCAGCTGAATTTAAACGTGGTTGTACCAGCTTGGCTGGTGATGAGGGTTCGGGACGCCCAACAACTGCGACCTATATGGATAACATCAAAAACTTTACCAAATATACTGAACGGCCGTGGAATTGAAGTTAGAGGGATAGCAGAAGCTGTGGGTATATCGAAAGAACGCGTTTGTCATATATCTAATAAAGAATTGGGCACGACAAAACTGTTCGCGCTTGGTCACTCTCAACCAAAAATTCACTAAAATGAATATTACCAAGGCCCTGATTAAGCGGTTCTGTAAACGAATTGAACTTTTTGCAACTTATTACTGTCGATGAAAGTCAAAACAGTGCGAAGAGTAAACCTGTTCTAAAAAAGACAAAGACGGTTTCATCGGCCGGGAAGATGATTTTCTGGGATAGTCAAGGAATTCTGTTTATCGACTATCAGAAAAACGAAACATAACAACGGGGTCGTACTACCCATCGTTATTAGACCAGTTAAAGGTAGCAATTCATGAAAGAAAGTGCTTTCCCACCAAGACAACGTACCGGTTGACATTTTGGCGAATGCGACGGTCAAAATTCACAAATTGCAGTTTGAATTGATTAACCACCCAGCATATTCACCAGATCAGGCTCCCAGCGACTATTTCCTGTTTCTTAATCTCAAAGTTTGGCTCGGAGGTCAGAGATTTTTGTTAAACGAGAAGGTCATCGAGCATTTTGCAGATTAAGGGGCTAACTTTTATTTGGAAGACTTAAAGAGGTTGGAGCATCATTAAAAAAAGTACGTGGACTTAGAGAGAGATTATGTTCAAAATAAAATTGAACTTGACAAATAAGATACTTTTTTTTCATATTAAGCTCAAAACTTTTCACAATGGTTACGTATGTATTAATAAATAAACCTAAATTATAAACGTGTTACATTTAGTAGAGCTAGAAGAATCCCAGGCGAATATTTGCAAACCGCAACTTTGGGATATTCCCATATGAAGATCTCACGGGGCGAGATCCATTGCGCGGGCCTGCTAACAAACATCTCGCGTAGCATTTAGAACCAATCTTTTGCTGTGTAGGTCGTCTTTTTGTTCTGTTGAAGATAAAAGTTTTGCAGTGCGTCAAGATTGGATGTGAAGTATTATTCAATCATTTCCATAAATTAATTTAAAGTGAAAGTAACAAATTGGCATAATTGTTTTACAAAATTAATAACTAAAGACACTAAGTTTGCTCTCCGTATGCCAAACAGGAACGTATTTGTTTTGTAGAAGCCTTCCGTAAGTATCTCGTAGGTTGTTAGCACCCCAATAACCACAGCATTCCAATAAGTTGCTTCGTCGACAAGCAATGGCATGCCTTCCAATATGTTTTCACACATTTCCAGGCAATTTTGCTAGTCGCGTTCGAAAAACCCCTGTGCAAAGCCATCTTGTATGAATAAAGACAAAGGTCTTGTTGCAAAATTTGTTCTATAGTACAACTAAACAATTAAGAGCCGTGGTATGTTTGGGCGCAGATCGTATCGGAGACTGCAATCGGAGTCTCTCTCATCTCACTACAGAATCATTACTTGTAAGTAATTCCTACCCGCAGCAAAGTCGATTTTCGATCGGAAATAGAGCCCCAAGGCGCAAGTTGAAATCGCTTTGTGCGGCCCCAACAGAGTCGTTGTTCCGAATGTACATTTCGACCGCAAAATTCACTTCTCCAACCCTCAAGCCTCTTTACTTTATAACCTTCTTTTTAAATTAAAAAGAAAGTTTTGGCCCATCTTGTACTTAAATAAAAACAAACATATTATAATGCAAAAAGTAGACAAATAAAGTAAAATACAGATATTTTTGAATAAAACTACAATAGCAGAGGTAGCAAAAGGAATTGTAATGTATAAAGTGCTTAAACGCAAGCAGCCTTTCTCATCACAACTTTCCGGGCTGAAATTTATTTTATAATTAAGGGAATAACGTGGTGGACCCATATATATCATATTTATTTTAGAAGCCTATCTAAGCTTCATATCGCATAAATTAACTGCCTAGCTGGATGCAACGCAGTTTGTAATGAGCAGTTGCGGTCACGTTCAATTAAGCAACAATCGTTTCACATCTGTTTGTTGGCTTGCAGCTAGTACGCACCGGAAATGGTTCGTTCAGCAATTAAATCACCAAGCGACTGCATGTTGTCCGCTCTGCGATTAAACCTAGTGTTGCATTGCATGCACATCACACGGTGAGGGTTATTCTTTTCGCTAAAATTCTATAACTTTCAGAATTATATAGCTAAATGCGATGGGTTAATTAGCTTTAATGTAAACACAGATTTTTTGAATTATATACTGAAAATTGACATACATTTCAATTTATCTGAACATTTGTTTTATCGTAAATAGCAGAAATGGCTAACAATGTCTCATTAGGTTTAAGGAACACGAAATTTTTGTAATCTAAAAATTTTTTCAGGACAAATATAATACAATATTTTGTTTTCTTGCCCTAAAGCATGCGACCCCTGACCTAGTATACACGAAACCCTTTGCACAGAAAAATCCTTGGCAGAAATTGTAGCATGATTTGGCTAAGAAAAAGTTTAGGATGAAACCAAGAAGTAAATCCAAAAAGGCACACAAAACCCTACAAAAGGGGATTAAATTAAGGATAACAGCAGCACAGACAAAGGAAATAATAAACCTAATAAAAGCTTTGGCGGGAGATATACAAGAAATTAAAAGCCAGCAACACTCCAGCAATGAAAATTTATAGGAAGAAATAAGAAAACTAAAAGAGAGGTAAAGTAAATCTAAGACAGAGATTAAATAATTAAAGCTTATTAACGAGGAGGCCATGAACGAAATTGACAGCCTGAAACAAGAAATAAAAATATCAAATAAGAAAACAGTAAAGCTAGAAGGAGAAAGAGAAGAAAAAATATAGTGCCAGAGGAGGCAAAAATGAAAACAAGTAACCCAAGGGGTACTAAAAGAAGAAATGAAAAGGTTTTTAGAAAGGGAAGTGGGTGTAACCTTGACAGTAGAATCGGTTAGGAAATGAGGAAATAATACATGCCTGATTAAACTAAACAGCAAAAGAGATAAAAACATAATAATGAACAACAAAAGCAAATCGTGAAATTATTGAAAGGAAGTCTACTTAAAGGACGTCATGACGAAAGAGGAAAGAAAGGTCCAGGCTGGTAAACGAGGAAACAGCAAAAAGTAAAACTGTCAAGTTGGGATCCAAGAAACTAATAAGCGGGGAGGAAATCTGAATGTGAAGCAAGAAAACTCAAAAATTAGAGAGCGCAAAATAGCCCAACAAGGACAGCAAAATATTAAAAACAGAAAAATACAAAAGACGGGCATCTGGAGAGATGACTGGCGCAATGGTAACGACAAAGCAGAAAAAGAAAGGCATACTCAAAATGGCAACGTTAAAAGCTAAAAGGAAAAGAAAATCAACTACTACAAGGATTTGAGAATTATGATCTAGACATTCTAGCGATCACCGAAACCAAAAAGGAAAGTAGACGGAACATCGAACTAGATGGCACTTAATGATACTAAGTGGGATAAAGGAGAGAACCAGAAAAGGAGTGGGATGCATAATCAAAAAGAAATGGAGTACATACGTAACTGGCTAGGAGCATAGAATTTTGAGACTAGTACTTAAAATAAGAAATTTGAAAGCAAATAATGTATTGATACTACATGGTCTGTATGAAGATAAAACAGAGGCCAAGAAAGATATATTTTGGATTAATAGATGAGATCAAAGGAAAAGTAACCATCCTTGGAGACTTAAACGGGAGAGTGGGCATACAGGATGATATTGCAAGAGATGTTATTGGAAAGGGTAGAGAAACGGTCCGAAATAATAATAGGAGGATAATTAATTCTGTTTTTAAAAGAATTTACTAGTAATAAATGGATTTTTTTAAGCATAAGGACACCCACAAATACACAAGAGAAGTCAAAAGTAGAGGAGAAAGATCAATCGATAGACTACCTACTGATCCAGAGAACCTAACAGGGAAAAAGTAAAGAACGTGAGAGTAAGAACAGGAGCAGAGATTGTTAGTAACCACTATTTACTAGAATGTAAAATACACATAAGACCATACATTCCAGAGAGTAATAAACAAATAAAATACATACAAAAACATCACACAAGAAGTAATAAAGACATATAAGGTAACTGACAGGGAAATAGCAATACAGAAACTTGAAACAAAGCTATTAAACACACAGAATTACACCCAAGGAAAATATATCGAAATCAAATGGAAGTGGTACAAGAAAACATTGGTAGACACAGCTAGAGAGGTTTGCAATACAATATGAACAAATAGGAATAGACATACAAAGGAGTTGGCATTGTGGATCGATAATATTAAACGCGAGTTAAAACTCAAGACGAAAAAATGACAGCAATACTTAAAAAAAGGAACACAAAGAAGCTATGAAAAATACAAAGAACATAGAGTGAATATCAAAAAAGCTGTAACAAAAGCAAAGAAAAAGTCATGGGAGGACTTCGACGCTAGAATAAAAAAAAGACAAACCAAAAGCTCTTTTATAAAACTCTCAAGAATGCAAAAACAAAAATTAAAAAGTAGGGACAAAACATGTCAAGTAAAAATGGAAATGTTTTCACTGAAGAGAATCAAATACTGTACAGGTGGAAGCAGCATTTCGAAGAACTGCTAGTACGCAGGACTCATGAGAATTACAAAGAAAAAGACCAAACGCTGGAAAAATTACAAGTGGATTAGGCGACAGATGCTATAAGAGCACTTAAGAAAGGGAAAGCGGCAGGTCATATTCGAACAAACGGCGAAATGTTGAAGCATATTGGACCTACAGGATTAGATATTCTTACAAGAAAGGGAAAGTGCCACTAAACTAGAAAATTGGCATTATAGTTCCGATCTTCAAGATGGGCGACAGGTGGAGTGCAAAAACTACAGAGGGCTCACTCTGCTAAGTGTACCATCGAATATATATGAACGGGTTTTAAAAAATAAAATAGTTGGGCAAAATGACTAACAATCACATAGTAGATTCGAAAGAATAAATTATAAACGACCTCATTTTTACAATCAAACAACTCGCTGAAGAATCCTTAGAAAGAAATACCTAACGTACCAAGCGTTTATAAGACCTAGAAAAAGCCTTCGACAGAATATCGAGAACTAAAGTCGAAATAATAAAAAAAAAAAATAAAGTGGAGGATAACCTAGTAGCAGCTATAATAAGCCTAAGGAGAACAAAGCCTATATAAGAACGGATAATAGAGAATCAGAAGAATTTAAAGTAAATAATACAGCAGGAAAGAGTTCTAAGTCTTATAAGTTTTAACAGTCTTAGACGACATAATAAAATAAGCAAAAAATAAACAACAAACCTTTACATTGGACATAGACACATGGAGGCGATATACTTGGAAGAGTGTACTTTTGCAGACAACCTGGTAATATGTGGCAGAAAAGAAAAAGATATACAAAATTAATAGTAAAAATCAAAGATAATCTACACACAAACTTTATATCGAATAAGAGGACAATGGAGCAAGTGGATACATTTAAATATCTAGGGGTACGCAATAACAACAAAGATCACCTCGAGGCGGAGATAAACGCAAGATTGGAAAGTACAGCTAGGCTATTTCACAACTTAAGAAATACATTCATAGGGAAAAGAGAGATCTCAGAGAAAACCAAATTAACAGTATCCAAAACTGTGTTTGTATCGGCACATATATTTGGATGTGGAAAGTGGGCCCTAACAATAGCCATAAAAAGCAAATTACAGGCAATGCAGATGAAATATCCCCGCAAAGTGGCTGGAATCGCCAGAAAAGACAAAAAAAGAAACACGGAGATACGAAAACTCTAAATGTGGAACCTATAATAAAAATAGTTGAAAATTGAAAACTCGCCTGGTTTGGTCATCTGATTGATTATAAAACAAAAGGCCGGTGAAACCAGGTGGGAAGCTAGAAGACACAAGAAAATACTGAAAGAAAGACTTAAGAATATACAATAATTTGTACCTGTCTACGTTATCGTTGAAGTTGATATAAAAACAAGAAGTTACGATTGATCTTACGATAGCTTATCACTCGCCAACCTGTACATTCGAAAAGAGCTCTTTATAAGGCGAAAGTTAATTTGCGACTTCCCCTCCGATGTGTAGATGCCTGCTGCAGGCTACCTGGCACATGCGGGATCCGCTCATACTGGAGCTCTACGTCTGATATTGCTGTTTCCGCGGCCGGGTCCATAATATGACCTCTGCACAAGAGTGACAGGCAAAATCATGAAGTCCTTACAATGTTTACTCATGGAAGACAAAAAACTAATTCCAAAACACCAACTCGGTTTTCGCAATAACCACAGTGTAAATGTTCACCATATAGTTAAGAAGATTAGTAACGAAAGCAAACCTTGTACTTTTTTATTAATATCAGTTAAGTATTTAATAAAATATGACAGGAAGGTATTCTATACAAGCTTAAAAGACATTATTTCACGAATATTACGAGTTGTTGATAGAAAAATACTTTTAATCACACAATAAGACGTTTTAATTGCACTTCAAAACATATCTTTGGGAGTACTGCAAAGAGGAATACTTCAACCAATAGCTTACTTATTATTTACAGCGGACAAAGGACGACAACTGTAACATTTGGGGATAAAACGATTATACTTGTCTCACCCAAATCTAGCGACTGCCTCAAAGATTTTGCTAATTAATACTAACAAAGCAGAAGGAGGTTTAAAATGATGGCGACCAAAATCAAACGAAGATAAATCTGTTCAAGTAACGATCATCATGAAGAAGTGTAATTGTTTATCAGTAAAGTTAAATGAAAAGCATACTGAAAGTGTGAAATATCTAGGAATTTACCTTAATGGGGGACTAGCCTGACAAAAGCATATATTTTTCAATCTAAAAAATCTAAAATTTAGATAGATAGTAATGAATGATAGGCAGAAGATTTCAACTTACGTTCGAAGGCAAAATTATAATAAAGGGCGTTTTTCTAAGTCCGATGGAACTTTAAATTGTAAAAAACAACACAAAGAATTAAATTTTATTCAAAAAAAATTATTTATTCGAAAGATCAATACATGGGATTAACATTTGAAAATGATTTCGGGTTTATGGCCACCGCGGCTGTTCTTGACGAAGCGCAATCTGAACGTCCAATTTTGGGCCACTTTTTCGAGCATTACTGGCCGTATGTCACGAATAACACGAACAACGATGGCCTCCAAGACATCAATTGTTGCTGGTTTATCAGCATGAACCAGTGACTTCACGTGGCCCCACAGGAAATAATCGAGAGGCGTCAAATCGCACGAACTTGGAGGCCAATTGACAGGTCCATTTCTCGAAATCAACTAATCGCCAAATTTTGATTTCAATAAGTCGATGGTTGCGGTCGCCGTATGACACGTAGCGCCATCCTGTTGAAACCACATCTCGCCCGGATCAATATCATCCATATTTTCAAACAAAAAATCATTGATCATGGTGCGGTAACGATCTGCATTAACCGTAACGCGAGCTCCGGCTTCATTTTTGAAGAAATAAGGTCCGATGATCCCACCAGCGTATAAACCGCACCGAACGGTGCATTTTTCTGGATGTAATGGAGTCGGTAGGGTCTGTTGTGGATAGGTTTCACTCGATATGCGGCAGTTTTGTTTATTAACAAACCCGTTAAGCCAAAAATGAGCCTCATCGCTGAACACAACTTTGCGATAAAACATCGGGTCAGTTTCCAACTGCTCTAGAGCCCAATCGGCGAAAGAACGGCGTATATGATGGTCTCGTGGCTTTAATTACTGCACCAGCTGGATCTTATACGGGTGTAGGCCAAGACCTTTGCCCAAAATTTTCTACGTAGTGGACGGACAGAGCCCCAATTCCTGTGACCGACGACGAATCGATAAATTTGGATATTCTTCCACACTTTCGTTTACAGTGGCGATATTCTTTTCAGTACGCACATTCCTTCGAGGTGTTGGTGTTATTGCATCATTTAGAGAGTGTGTGGTATGAAATCTATCCACAGTTCGACAGATAGCTTGCTCAGATGGACGATTATGTGTGCCATAAAAATCACGAAGTCGTCTATAAGTTGCACGAATCGATGACTGATTTTCAAAGTAAATCTGGATAATTTGGTAGCGTTGTTCAAGCGTCAATCTGTTCATGATAATTTGCCAGAGTATCCTGATTATAAATGTCAAAAAGTGAGCGCAGTATGACAGTTCGTTTGACAGTTAACCCTTTCGTAAGTTCTATCGGGCTTAAAAAAATCTTTTATATATAGCCATAGCAATGTCCATATAGACAAGAGTCTAAACTATGGGGACCACTTAGCAACAATAATATAAACATCATCTAGAAATTTCTAAATAGTGTTTAGTATAACAGTAGATTAGACGTTGTACCTTCAGTTAGAGAAAAACATAGTGTAAAATAGTGTGAACGAGTGTCTAGTTACTAAGTTAAACGACAAAGATGATGAACTAAGACAATTGAAAAGATAAAAATCGTTGGACTTGCCCTCTATATTTAATTAATATACGTAACTGTAATACTAAGTAATTTACTTAAATAACGTAGATCAAAGAACTAAATCCACCAAAATCTTATTGTTTAATAACAAGGAGTTAATAAAAAATATATTTTGTTACTGTAGATAGTTAGCAACTTCTCTTTGTGAGCGTCCCTCCAATAATTAAATATTTCTAGTAATTTTATCCACACTTGATTTTCGAACATATTCTCTTACGCCTTTATTTATTATCAACTGCTTTAAAAATGCATAGTAATATTTGATATTTTATTTGCCAATATGTTATTAACATGTCTAAATTGTTACTTTCCGTATGGGGCTTTTTCACTCCCTCAGCTGTTTCTACCACGCGCTAATTTAACGTTTTTAATTTTATATGCTTTGTCCCGCTAAATTTTACGCCGGTTTAAAATGAAATAAGATTTCAAATTTATGGAACATCATGCAAAAATGTAAATACTGTTAAATTCCCCGTTACTTTTCGTTCGTGAAATAAATGTATACAGATATCACGTTTAACTAGAGAGCTTGCAATTACACAGTTTTTAGGACTGGAGCACTCTAATTTATTTTATGTGTGCGCGTATTTGCTTTGACTAGCACCGAGTAAAAAAGTATGCTTTGAGCCTTATCGCAATAGAATCGGGTGCAATATTTACGCATAGTTAATGGGGAAATTAGATTTGAACATTGGAGC
Source organism: Sinelater perroti (assembly GCA_036346155.1). Taxonomy (NCBI): domain Eukaryota; kingdom Metazoa; phylum Arthropoda; class Insecta; order Coleoptera; family Elateridae; genus Sinelater; species Sinelater perroti. The sequence continues at coordinate 205,067 of JARFIY010000356.1, read as the reverse complement.
AAAACGGTGAAGCTTTAATGTTATACAAATTTTATAGTAAAATAAATTCTATTTTATATAATGCAAACATTATAATCGTTATTGAATGTTGTCGGTTTTGTTTTCTGCTTATAACGATGAATGTTTTTACAATGTTTTTACAATAACGCATAATATTATTGGTTACAATGCAACAGAATATTCTGTTTTTAGTTATAATAACTAAATGTTTCTATTTAAAATCTAAAAAATAGATAAGTCAAATGGATTTAAAATATAGAAAAGAATATTTTAGTCCTCGATCACGATACAGTGGATATGGTAACTAATAGATTTTAAAGATTTTTTACTATCGCAAGTGTAACAAGAACGGCTTAATACCGCAAAGAAAACTTTCTACAGCGGTACGATGAAATTAGGACAAAAAATTTTAATTAATGTCTGATAATGATCAGCGTCAAAAATGCTGTCCAATAATATGCTGCATGACATATGTGAGTATAATGAATTTTCGAAATCGTAACGGTCACTTCCGGTTGCGGTTAGCCGATTTGCTGAAAATCAATCTCATGAAAGGTACTGACCTAAGATGTGTGTATGCCAAGTTTGAAGTGAATCCGTTGAATAGAACGGAAGTTATAGTGTCTCCAGGCACACAGACAGACAGACAGGATGATAATCTCATTAACTTTCTAGAAGCTCCGTATAAATGCGATGATTTTCGACTCATAAGCCTGATGAGTCACGTTCTCAAGTTATTTCTAAAAATTTTACACCGTAGGATATATCAGAAATGTGAAATAGACCTGAGCGACTCCCAATTTGGATTTAGAAAAGGGTTTGGTACCAGAGAAGCGCTATTTAGCCTGTCAGTTCTGCTACAAAAAGATATCTACGTGTGCTTCATCGACTATGAACAAGCCTTCGACCGTGTAAAGCACGACGAACTATTGACAGTATTGACTGAGAAAGGACTTGATCAAGAAGACATAATCGCTATTAGAAACCTATACTGGAACCAAAACGCCACAGTGAGAACAGATAATGAAAATACGGAAGCTATTTTAATTAAAAGAGGAGTGAGGCAAGGTTGCCTCCTCTCACCACTATTATTTAATATTTATTCAGAGACAGTTTTTGCCAGAGTCCTAGAAAACTCCGAAGACGGAATAAAAATAAACAGTAAACTTTTTAATAATATAAGGTACACTGACGATACCGCAATAATCTCGGATAGCCTAGAAGGACTACAGCGGTTGATGGATGCAGTAAGCCGTGAAGGAGACGCAATAGGGTTAAAGATAAATACTAAAAAGACAAAACACATGATTTTCAGCAAAACACCAATAGCACAAAAACAACATAAAATATAATCTACAAATAGAGAAAGTACAAGAATTCAAATACCTGGGAAGCTGGATGACAGAAAATGGAGACCCAGAAATGGAAATAAAAATAAGAATAGAAACAGCAAGATCAGCATTCCAAAAACTCAAGAAACTACTTACCAACCGCAGTCTTCGTCTTACAGATTTGTACAGTGCTACATATACTCAATACTATTATATGGTGCTGAAGCGTGGACCCTCAAGGCTAATACAGAAAAGAGAATACAAGCTTTTGAGTACTGGGTGTTTAGAAGAATGCTACGTATATCTTGGACAGAGCATATCACAAACGAAGAGGTCCTGAGAAGAATGAATAGAAGAAATGAACTCCTATTAACTATTAAAAAAAGAAAAACAGTTTATCTTGGACATTTATGTCGGAATGACAAATACAATACATTGCAGCTCATTATGGAAGGAAAAGTTGAAGGCAAAAGAGGGCGAGGTCGCGGGAGATGCTCCTGGCTTAAGAACATTAGAGATTGGACCCACATGAGTACGCATGAGTTGATAAGAGACACTAAAGATAGACAAAATTTTGCCTCGGTTGTTGCCAACATTCAATAATGAATAAGGCACTTTAAGAAGAAGAAGCTCCGCTGTAGAAAGTTAATAAGCAACAATACGCCAAAAAGAAAATACAATATTATTGTAACAAAATTGAATTAAACAATAAGATAAAATATAAATGATTAAACATTTTGTTCTTATTATTGTTTGCCATAGTATCACCACTATAACATTTAAAACTTATGGTTTTATACGCTAAATAACAATGTAATACGTGCCGCAATGACTTATTGATTTAAATAATAGTATTTTTGAAAGGTGAGTAACAGTAACATACATATTTACCGATATTTTGGCATCCACATTGATACCATTATCAAGAAGGGTTGGAATTAATGTTTTATTTGGGATCTCAATCTATCTATTCACTAAAGGAAACTATAAGTCAAAGCGTGCTATCTCTAGATGCCCAAAAAACTCCTCATAACTCGAGAAAAACCTTCAATTATAACAAAATTATACGATATTCTAAAAATTCATAAAACAATACTTCTTTACGACTTGTTGTTAGTGACTATTTTTTACCTACACATAACGTAACCAAATACTTGACCAAAATATTTCATCCTCTTACAGAACAAGCCTCATCATACGTCTAAAACTTTATTACTTCCTTAAAATTCTTAAATTTTCTCCTAAGAGAAAAGATGACATAACTATCACTTTATATGTTGTCCCATTTTTTACTAATATATGCTGTTCCTGAAACTTTTCTATTTCTAAAAATCAATCATAGTGTAGAACACGACACTTTTAAATCAATGGTGGTCCGAAACTTCAAAATAGAATCGCATCCTTCATTAAACGTACCGTTTGATAAGACACATTGGTCATACGTTTGTTATCTGTACTCGTGGATATGATACTCCGCCTTTCCTCGTATAAACCAACATATTGGCCGACCAACCCCAACAAACTACCAGATTGCCTGGACTTCTTTGTCACTAAAGGGTTTATTTCAGGATCCCTAGACATTGAACCAAGTCATGACTTAGCATCTGATCACTCTCCAGTGGTCGCAACCATCTATTCAGATATAAAAGAAAAAGAGCAGAAGATACAACTTTACACCCGTAAAACAGATTGGGGTTACTTTAAAGAACTAATTAACGACAAAACAAACCTAAGGGTATCGCTTAAAACAACAGAAGAGTTGTAAACAGAAGTACAAAACTTTACCTCTCTAATACAAGAATCTACATGGGAAGCAACACCGGTGCAAAATAAATCTAAATCAAAAACAGTTGATTGTCCAATACACATCCGCCAAAAAATACTAGAAAAAAGACAACAGATTTGGCAATTATCAAGACACCCACAAGATAAAACAAATTTTAATCGTGCTGCAAGACAATTGAAGGAGTTGTTAAAAGAACTCAAGAAGAGATCATTCCAAGAATACTTGGAAAGGCTAACACCAACAGTTGACACTGAATATGCTCTGTGGAAATCAACAAAAAAATTAAAACAACCAAGAGAACATATGCCACCAATCAGAATACCAAACAACGGCTGGGCGAAAACAGACAAGAAAAAGGCTGAAACTTTTGCCGGGTATCTAGAAAACGTATTTAAACCATTACCAAAGATTGACGATGTCGATGATAACGAAATTCAAAGATTCCTTGAAGAGCCTAAACAACATAGCGATCCTGTACCTTTAGCAACACGAAAAGAAGTCTTCTTCTTCTTCTACTCTTATATAGGCTGTTAGCCTGTTTTTAACTACACATTTCGTGTAGTACTATGAGCCATGTTGGGCGTACCCCGGGCAGGTGGCTAGTCTGACCCGTTAGAAGAAGATGAATGTATTTTACGACCGCCAAAGGTGTTTGTATGATGGCTGGAGAGCACTCGATGTTTGCCGTTATTTTGACCTGGGAGTCGAACCCATGACCCGCCGCGCGTTAGTCTGGCAGGCCGAAGCCTTTACGTCGCGGCTGTCGCGCTGTCACGAAAAGAAGTAAAGGATGTAATTCTGCACGATCTGAATCCTAAGAAGGCCCCCGGTTACGACTCGATAACGGGTAAATTAATTAAGGAACTTCCTCGCAAGGGTATAATTATGCTAACACAGCTCATAAACGCTGTTTTCAGACTACAACATTTCCCAGCCCAATGGAAGACAGCAGAAATAATATTAATTAAAAAACCCGGCAAACCACCACAGGAGCCTTCATCTTATAGGCCGATTAGTTTGTTGCCAGTCTTATCTAAAATTGTTGAAAAGCTGTTAGCCAAAAGGTTAAATAAGATAGTCGCAGGAGAAACCTGATACCTGATCACCAATTCGGGTTTAGACAGCAACATTCTACAATTGAACAGGTGCATCGTGTAGTCGATACCATTAATAAGACGTTTGAAAATAAAATTATTGCGCCGCAGTATTCTTGGACATTAGCCAGGCTTTCGATCGGGTATGGCACCAGGGACTTCTCTATAAGCTCAGAAAGATACTTCCAGAAACATTCTACATCCTCCTTAAATCATATCTAACTGAGAGGTACTTCCGAGTGAGATATGAAAGTGAAATAACAACACTGCACCCAATAACGTCTGGCGTGCCACAAGGTAAATGCTGGGTCCTTTATTGTACCTCTTATTCACTGCTGATCTTCCAACCAATAACGAAGCGCTCACAACCACATTCGCAGACGATACTGCCATATTAGCTGTACATAAAAGTCCAATTGAAGCAAGCAACATACTACAAAACAGTATTAATGAAATCCATAAATGGACCCAGAAGTGGAGGATTAAAATAAACGAGGCTAAGTCCAACCACATTGTCTTCACTAAATGCCGAGGCGATTCACCACAAGTAATGATAGGTATACACTTAGACAAGGGATTGACCTGGCGTACACATATTTGGAAAAAATGCAAACAACTAGGTACTAAATTCCGAAACCATTATTGACTGCTGGGACGACAGTCTCAACTTACACTTCAAAACAAATTACTTGCATACAATGTCATCTTCAAGCCAGTATGGACATATGGGCTATATCTTTGGGGAACAGCATCGAAATCGAACATCGCCATCATCGAGAGATTCCAGTCTAAAGTGCTGCGTGCTCTTGTAGACGCCCCATGGTTTGTAACAAATAAAGACATCTACAATGACCTGCAAGTGCTGACAGTAAGTGAAACGATTGTGCAGTGCAGTGTTAAATACATTCAACTATTGGAAAATCATCCAAATGTACTGGCAATAAATTTGCTTGATAACAGTGAACAGACAAAGAGACTTGAGCGTAAAACGCCACTCGATTTAGTTCATGACCGATAAATATCCTATGTTAGAGTTTAGTTAAGTTTACAAACAAATTTAAATTAATTTTCATATAGAAATTATTGTTCTTTAGAGCATATCTCTATTCGATTTAATGTTGTCAATACACATAAATGCTTATTGTTAATTTTGTAACAGATTGCATAATAAACAAAAAAAAATTTTTTTTACTAGTATATGCTGTTCCTGAAACTTTTCTATTTCTAAAAATCAATCATAGTCTAGAACACGACACTCTCAAATCAATGGTGGTCGTAGCAAACTTTAAAATAGAAGCTCTTGCATCCTTTCACTTAAAACGTACCGTTTGATAAGATACATTGGTCACGTTTGTTATCTGTACTCGTGTATATGATACGCTTCCCGAATTTGCAATAAAAATTAAACATAACCATTTCCTTTCTTTTTAATAACAAAGAACCTTTTCAAAAACAGTACCTTTCGTAACGTCTGCATGATAGTTACACATATTAATTGTTATCTAAATGCTAAACTCTACTCTCAGTCTGCTCAAGTCCAATTAGTTGCAAAATCCTTTAATACCAGATCCCCAAGCTTTTCGATAGTAATAACCAACAAACTAAAATTAATAGCACCATCAAAACCGTAACACAAAACTAAATCTTTAACTCATTTCATTAAAGATATCAGCAAAAACACTACTTTCTACAAAAGACTGGTATTTTTTTACCTCAGAGGTATCGCTGACAGAATAGACCGTATACTAGGCAAACAATTTTCACGACTAATAATGACCGCTCAGCTAGGGACCATTACCTCCACGAACCCCAAGGAGTTTATGAAATATCTTGTCGTGACTGTGACAGTCAAACGGCTAGCCAAGGATTAAGCCATATATATGAACATTATTTGGCTATAAGAAGAGGCGATAACTCTTCTGCTTTAGCCAAACACATTGAAGAAACCAAACATAAAATTAATTTTTCCAATTCTGAAACAAAGGCTTTCATTTCCCATCTCTCCGGATGCTGAAACATCGGCAATCTTTCAAAAATCGAGGCGGTTCAACCCGTAAAATAGGGATCGGCTTTTGAAGCCATTTTCAAAGTTTAGCTTTTTTTTCGGGGTCTCAAACTGCCGAATCCTCAAGGAGAGCTATAAGTATTTGAGTAAGAGAGTCTATTCACACGACACGTTTCGCCAACTGCCTTTTTCAGTTGATGTTTTTCATATTATCTCTTACTCTATGTAACGCTGCGTTAATTAGATCAATAAATTCCTCTCGTGTGCGAGTTAGCAACCTTCAACCCCTATGCCCCTGAAATAATTGAGAATTTGATTGAAAATTGATTGCATTTTTTTCTTAGAATTGCTCATAAATCCTGTATACGGTATGTCAACTCGGGGACACTGTATATAGGACTTTGTAAAATCCATAAAAAAACGTTTCTTTATATATTACGTCTAGAGTGTTTATGTATTATATTCGTAACATAGATAAATATTATGTCAACATTTTTCCATTTTTTTCAGAGTAAGTCTTACGCTACGCTTCCAACTCCTCCTATTTCCTGACACAAAAGTCAGCTTTAATATCGTCTAATATCTCTAGTCTTGAAAACTTAGTTATTATAATCAACATAAAATATAAAGAAAGATGCTCCTTCCTTAATTAACAATTGCTATTTTATTAGCAATACCTATTTTATCTTTAGAAATTAATTTTAATGAAAAGCTTTAGTCGGTTTTCCACTTTCGGTCACCATAACAAACCATTTTATTCTATCTTAGATCTACTTGTTGTATACCGTACGTTGATGACAGTTCCTGTTTATTGCTTTGACACCTACTGGGTGGCCAATAAGTCGGAAAATAAAGTAAAATTTAATTTCTCGGTAATTAACAAAGATAAAAATTTAATTCATTGACTATACATTAGTAGAGATCATAGGGTTTAATGAACAAGGTTCTCAAAATATGAGCCATTATTTTCAACGACGCGGTGAAGCCTTTCCTCAACACTGGTAATTGCGTTGTGGCGCATATCTTGATCAATGGTCGCAAACTCTTCTCTGATTTGTTGTTTCAGTTCGTCGATGGTCTTAGGGTTAGTGCGATGCACTCTATCCTTGAGATAACCCCAAAGGAAAAAATCGCAGACATTGAGATCCGGTGAACACGCAGGCCAATCAATTCCATTTCCGGTTTTCTTCTCCGCATCCATACCGATAATTCGTACACCGAGTACCAGTTCGCTCAAACTTTTCAATTAACCTTAAAAAAATCGATTGGAAAATTTTGAGAGAAATTGATTTTTGTTTACTCACATTGTTATCGTCTTCAGTCAGTTTTGTGTTCCGTTCGAACTCTGCTCGGAATTTTCTGAGAGCCATAGTGGGCGATTTACCATTTGAGTAATACGTCGAGACAATAAACACCCGTTCGAGAACAGTGTATGTGATCGGATCTGAAGACATCTCACCGAATGGTCATCAGCTGTAAACAAAACCCTATCGTCTGTCCTTCACATCAATGACGTCCGATATTCGGACAATGTAGTGGACAATAGCGACCAAACGAAATAGTTCCCGACTTTTTGGCCACCCAGTAGTACTTATCCAGTTTTTATCTCTATAAACATATAGTTTTATATGTAACTAATTTGGCTTGCCTTGTTGACTCTTTGCTATTCAAGAATTTTAAATGTAATTCTTGATACATCTTAAATATACCTCCTACCCAGTTTCTTAATTTATCCTTTATTTTTATTTGTACGTAGCATTGTTACTGATACTTTTTTTTCAGCTACGTTAAGGGTAAGTTTGCAACTGTTCAGTACTTTTTCCAGATGCCTTTAGATCAACACGCAATATTAAATTTCCTGAAAATACGCATAGCTCCGCACTTACAAGATGTAGCTTTCTGTATTCGATAACAAGTTCTCTATTCTTCAATATGATGCACTGATTAGAGAGCGTCTATAGCTCGAACGTTTTAAGGCTACTAAAGAAGTCAAACTAAGAATTGTGTTTATAAAAATATGTACGACCTAAACTTCCACATAGTTTTGGCTTTCTGGGTGCCAAAAATGCTTTTCGATGAACAAAAAACCAATAGAATGGGTGCTTTATTAGAAAATCTCACCCAATTCCAATAAGGATTCTTTCATTGAAAACATCATTACCAAAAATGTAAGCTGGATTTATGAGTTTACTTTAGCCCATGATACAAAAACGTCCAGTTTCTTCAGTACAAAAAAAAAAGTAATTCTAATCTCAACTATGTGTCCCCAAACCAGAGCCACCGTATTTTGGGGTAGTGAAGCCCTACTGCTATGTGAATTTCTCGAACCGCGCACAACCATTAACAGCGACAGATAATGCAAAATTCTCTAGAAATTGCAGACAGTCATTAGCAGGAAAAGGCCGGAACTATTATCTAAAGGAGTTAAATTTTTGCACGATGGCGCAAAATCTTACACGTCAAATCAAACCAAACTGTGGTTGACACAGAGAGAGTTTGAGGTCCTGCGATATCTTCCGTATAGTTTAGATTTAGCTCCTGGAATTTTTATTTATTTGGAATTGAAGAAATTTTTGGCGGGGAAACGCTTTGTGGATCAGGAGGAATTGCAAGACATTGTTGTGGTCTTGACAAGCAGCAGTACTGCGAGGGGATGTTCAAATTACTGCCACGTTAGGATAAATGTCTTAAGATTATGTGAAGAAATACAAATGTATGTAGTTTTTGTAGAATGTATGAATTTTTTTTAATATGTTGTAATGGAATGCATATTTTAAAACAACGGAACGTAGTAATTTTGTGATGTATGTATGTATGCCGTAATTCCTCCTGGGAGGTATCATTGGCGTCCTTTCATGGACTTTCATGGCTGGATTAGTGCCTTTAGTTGTGATTTCCATCTCATATGTCCTTGCTTGATTTTGCTTTTACTTCTATTTTCTTCCATTCCTTCCAGTTTACTACGTTCATTCTTCTTAAACCTCCCAATACTTCATCCTTCCATCTATTTTTGGGTTTTCCTCGTGGCCTTGTCTGTTCTGGTTTCCACTCGGTTATTGTTTTTTCATTATATTTCTATCCGTTCTTTCTATATGCCCTAGCCATCTTATTCGCTGTGCTTTTATTTCCCTGACAATGTCTTCTCCTTTCAGTTCTTCTTCTATTTCCTTATTCATTTCTATTCTATATTCGTTGTCTTCCATTTTCACTGGTCCTAGGATCTTCCTCATAGTTTTTCTTTCGAGAATACGCAGTTGTTCCTCCTCTTTTTTCGTCATTCTTATCGTCTCTGCTGCATATATTATTGTGGGTCTTATTAGTGTTTTGTATACTCTTATTTTTGTTGTTTTCGTGATTTTCCGGTCTTTCAGTAATGGTTTATATATTTAGAATAATTTAAACCCTTGGTGAATTCTTCCTTTTCTATCCTGGTCTCTGTTATTTTTGTTGTTTATTTCCGTTCCTAGGTATGTGAATGTTTGTATTCTCTCAAATTTGTGACTTCCGATTTTGTATTGGTTTTGGTTATCTCCTTTTCCTCGTTTACAGCACATGTATTTTGTTTTCTTTTCATTTATTGTAAGACCTCTTGCTTTTGCTTCTGTTTCGATTGTGTTAAGTGTTTGTTGTAGTTTAGTTTCGCTTCTTGAGACTATTACTAAATCATCCGCATATGCCAAAATTTGCATCTCTTTGTTCACAATTGTGCCTGTTTGGTCTGTTTTTCGTATGATGTTCTCTAGTGTTATGTTGAATAGGTTGGGTGATAGTGCATCTCATTGTCTTACCCCTAAGTTGGTTTCAAAATATTTTGTGTCCCCTTCTTGTAACTGTACTGTCGCTTCTGAATTCTCCATCGTCATTTTAGTTAGTCGTATTAGTTTCGATGGTATTTGGATTTCTCTCATATCCTCTAATATTTGTGATCTTTTAATTTGGTCAGAAGCTTTTTGAAAGTCTATGAATAAGAGATGTAATTCGATATTGTATTCGTACGCTTTTTCTATTATTTGGTTGATGATATGTATGGCGTCTACTGTTGATATGCCTGGGCGGAATCCACATTTTCTCGGGGGCGGATCGTGCTTTTTGCGTGCTACAATTTTATAAATACAATGAATTGGAGATTGCTACACGGAAAAATTTTAGTGATCATCATTATTTGTGTAACATATAATAAGCGACAACTGTTTCTCTCATAAGAAATTGGTTTAATTATGGTTAAACCGAAATCAAGACGACTAAGTTTATCAAGCACTGATGGAAACGTAGAGAGCGTACTATCGTCCGTTCGGAAGACTCCTGCCCTATCTGTTCGTAAACGGGCAAGTGCTTTGAATGTACCTAAATCGTCATTACAGGGCGTTCTGGTCAAAGATTTGTGCTTGCACCCCTATAAAATTAAAATTGCGCAAGACTTAAAGCCCAATTAAACTGCTTATTAGCAAAAAAATTACCGGAAATTGACCTCATAACAGGAAGAATGTTGAAAGAGTTACCAAGAAAAGGGCGGTCAGAAACGTATTAATTTAACACTATCCTCAGGTTTCGTTGTTGGTCTAAGCATATAAAAGTAGTAAATATTATCATTACTGTTATGGACCGATAGTTCTGCTCTCCTGCTCTCTATAAGATAATGGAAAAAAGACGATTCATTTCCAAAAAAATGGATATCCGATCACCATTTTAAATTTTGTGAGGCACACTCGACAATCTACCAAAGCTGTTGCATTGTGCAAATCATAAACAAGCCGCTAGAAGAAAAACTATATTGCGTAGCTATTCGTCTAGATGCGAACCGGGCCTTTGATAAGGTTCGGCATTCAGGTCTGCTAACAAAACTTAAAAAAAGCCTATCGCAATAATATTCCAACTTATTCAAATTTTACGTACCTAATAAACAGTTCCAAACTAAATATAATAGTGCAACATTCAGATTATAACCAATAACTGCAGGAGTTCCACAGGGCAACGTTTTGGACCTTCTATTATACACTAGTTACATGACAGATTTATCAATAGACAGAAACTCACACATATATTGCCAAGCATAAAAAGCCACCTAAATTCTCTTCAAAATTGACTTCTAAAATGTAAAAGCAATATCCAGCTCTAGAAAATAATAATAAAATACAAGTTTAGAAAGTCAAATACATGAGCTCTTGATAATCAACTAATTTGGAAGAGACATATCGCCAAAAAAACGCAAACAAATCGATATAACTGGCGATTAACTGGCTAATAAGATAAAATCGAAATGAATACTGGAAAATAAGTTGTTCAACTACAAGGCGATCATATAGCCCATTTTGACTAATGGCATTGAGATATTGGGCTATGCTAGTAAGTCCAACATGGCAATCACACAAAAAAATCACTTGATTATAGATGCTCCTTGGTTTGTGTGACATTACACCGTCTACACCGAATTCGTTCAAGACATCATTCACAAGAGGAGCATTAAACTTTATGGTTGATTTCCATCTCACAGTAACCCTCTATTAGAGCAACTTACCCATAGTGCTGACCGTAGAAAACTTAAGCGTTCCTGGACCATAGATTTCAAGTAAGACCATCGAGGTACCACCGCAGAGTGCAGTTCTCATTATGCCATAAAATTGTAATTGTATATTATCTTCTATAATGTAATCACATAATCTCATAAAATTAGCTTATAGAATGTAACACAAGTCTCGAGCCTGACCACTAGATAGACCCTCTAACGAAATATCGGTATGATATTTCACCAGTGCCAACCTTCAAAAGATTACAGTCAAAATTTCATGACATTTGATCAATTTGTTACCGAGTTACTGTGCTTTAAGTGACGCTACTTTTGTTATTTTCAAAACAATGGATTCAAAGCAATTTCGTGCGTTGATTTATGATTGCTTTTTAATGAGAAAAAAATACCGTTCAAGCAAAGCAATGGCTTGATAAATGTTACCCGGACTCTGCTCCATCTGAAAAAGGTTAAACGTTGGTTTGCTAATTTCAAACGCTCTGGATGTCCAAATGAGGTATTTATTACAGAAAACATGGAAAAACCCTAAAAATCATTATAGGCAAAAACAAAGCGAAGTTTAGGGAGATAGCTTACACTCTGAAGATATCAGAAGATAGTGCTTCCACTATTATACGAACATTTGGTTTGAAAAAGCTGTTTTCGAAATGAGTGCTGTGTTTGCTCACGTCGGAACAAAAACAACAACGAGTTGATTATTCAGATCACTGTTTGGGCATATTTATGAGCAATAAGTCGGAGTTCTTGCGTCAATATGTGACAATGGATGAAAGACGGATCCACCATTTCACTCCGGAATCAAATCGGCAGTCTGCTGAGTGGAGAGCAGCCGGTGAAAGCCGTCAGAAACTACCAAAGACGCAGCAGTCAGCTGGCAAGGTTATGGCCTCTGTATTTTGGGATTCACACGGTATAATATTCATCGACTATATGGCACGTGGAAAAACAATCAACAGCAACTATTATATTGGGTCGTTGGAGCGTTTGAAGGCCGAAATCACAAAAAGACCAAATTTGGCAAAGAAAAAATTTTGTTTTACTAAGCCAACGCACCGTGATACAAGTCGCTAAAAAGATTGGCAAGAATGCAGGAATTGGTGTTCGAATTTCTTCCGCATCCACCGTATAGTCCAGATCTGCCCTCCGGCGATTACCACCCCTTTACCGAACTCAAAAAGATGCTCCTACAAAGACTATTTTGATGAGAAAAAAAATTGTTGTTTTATTACTTAGTCCCAAGACTTATTGAGTAATGTGTTATATTTTAATTGCTGATCAATTTAAATTAAAAAAAAATTTCGCATCTTCTAAAAACGATTCCAAATACATTTCAGTTGAACATCTGACTCAATATCCTACAACTGCTTGTTGTTCCACAAATATTAAATCGCAATACCAATCGGGGACCCCGGGAAAGATGTCTCCACGGTCCCTTTAACTAAGTTATTGGCGGCTCAATCTCGACAAGCCGCACGGCTCGTTTCGCATTACCTTTCGGAATTTACTGCCGCATAAACGGGGGTTCGCCGCAAACGCACTGCAGCCAGTTAAGTTTATGGCGCAAGATCGTTCCGCGTAACGAGGCCGCCTTCGGAGGCGGCGGGCCCGTCTGAGCCCGAGGCATAAATAAAAAAACTTGCGACAAGTGCTTTTTACGACATTGATACGAACCCCCAGGGCCTCTGAATTTTGTCCGCGCGGCGCGAATCGAAATGTTGTGCGGTCTATCCAGAGGCGCTTGTCCGCTCGAGACAGGGAGGAATTTATGTCACATGACAATATTTTTTACGCGTGGCCCGGACTGGCGCAACAATAGTTTCCAAACCTGAATGGGAATGCTTGTTGCTAACGGGGTCTATTCTCAATTTTCGAATACACTGGGGTGTTTGTTAAGGTTGGTAGGGGAAAACCGGCAGTTTTATATGCATAATCCGTCGATTTAATGACGCGCAGTGGCAATAACTGCGCGCTTCGGTACGTTCAGAGTGTTATATTCAGCATTAAATTTGAGCCTATATAATTTGAGCTCTTCCAAGGGACCCCGGCCGTTGATATCAAAACCGATATAATTGAAGTTGAGTGCCGCTCTCGTCGGCTATTTCATTTCTCGCACGTTTGTGTTGTTAGAGACAATGTTTACAGACGTATAGTATATAGAAATTGGGACCATTAAGGGCGTAACGTTTTTGAGCATTGTAGCTTTTGCAGCTATATAGTTTCGAACAAAGGTAAAACGCTGGTCATAATAATAGTTCCAATAGTATTACAAAGCTACACAAATAATTAAACATTAAGCTATAGAGATGAACATAATTTAAAGTTTAAAAATTGCAAAGAAACAGCTGTGACGATATGCCAAGGGATGCCTAAATGCAATTTATTTTTGAATAAACTTATAATTAAGTTTTTTGATTATTTTGCATATTAACTTTATTTATCCTGTCAAAAACATGTAAACAAGTACAGATTTTGCAGATACTTAATTAAAAGTTAAAAATAATGTTGATCAAAAGATGTTTTTGTGTAAAACTGTTTTTTTTTGAAAGTAAAATTTCTTACCAGTAAAAATGGAAAGCAAAAAGTGTATAAGGGTAAAAAAGGTACAAAAGAACTATATCCAACACGGCATCGGTTAAAAAAGCCGAAACAATATAGATATATTGCTTATAGCTGAAACATACTTTACTGACGAATCTTACTTAAGAATACCCTATTATACTTATTATCATACGGAGCATCCTGACAGTACAGTTCATCGATGCACAGCTATTCTAATAAGGAGTTCAGTTGTCCATCATGAATTAGACAAGCACGAAGAACCATTTCTACAAGCAACCACTATTCAAGTTTACAAATTACCAAATCCGATCACAATATCAGCTGTATACTGTATACCGAAACAAAATCACCACAGAAGACCTTAAACCATTGTTTCAGTCACTTGGTACCAATTTTATATGTGGTGACAACTACAACTGCAAACATACATACTGGGGTTCACCACTAATCACCACAAGGGGTCGAGTACCACATAAACTTTTACGTGAAAAAAACTATGGCTATCTATCAACTGGGGAGCCTACATATTGGCCCACGGACCCTGATAAGGTGCCAGACCTGTTGGACTTTTGTAATACGTGGTATTTCATCTAACTATATGAGTATAGCTAGTAGCTTTGACCAGTCATCTGACCACCACGATTATCAAAAGATAACCTAGGTCATCACTATACAACACAAAAACAGACTGGGAGGCATATAGATGTTTTCTGCAAGGGGACTTACAAACCAGTATCAATCTACATATCTTTCAAGAAATGGAGGATGCGACGAACCACTTTATCACAACTGTACAATATGCAGCTTGGCACTCAACGCCGAAGATTACCAATATGGTACGTAAGGATGGAAATATTCCCAAAGCAATACTTGCGCTAATACGGTTAAAACGTCAGGCAAGATCCAAATGGCACAGAATGCACAATCCTGCTGATAAAAACATATATAACAGGTTAGCCAACACCAAAAAGAAAAAAATTAAAATGTTGAAGCAAGAAATTTCTCAACACTAAACTAATTTCTAAAGCAAATAAGAGGCCACAGATCGTGATTCCGCCAATAGGAAAACAAAATAATGAATGGTGAAGAACAGACCAGGGAAAGGCAGATCGGTTCGTGCAACATTTTACTGAAGTCTTTACTCCCCATTCCAGTGAATCAGATGATGAGATTCAAACCTTTCTTCAGGCACCCCTACAATTGCCACTGCCCATCAAAAGCTTTGCCTATACCGAGGTTTTTGAAGGAATTAGGCATTTAAACAATAAGAAAGCCCTTTATTACGACTTAATAACGGTAAAGGTGCTTACTACTTATAGTCAAATTATAATAAAATTAAAAATTAAATATTACAAGAGAAGAAAGAGAAAACCGTTTATCTGTTAAATCAATATGTGCTACTTTGATTAGGTTTTTTGGTGAAAAACCTACTAACTCTGTAGCAACTCAACCGTAGTTTTCATTCAATTGTTATAACCGACTATATAATAACTAATGGTTCTTTGGCTTTTTTATTAACATTTGGAAGACATTAAAAGAATTTATTAATATCTTCTCCTCTACTGGATATATCATAAATCATTACGACAAAAGTCTCACGAGCAAAAATAGTAAAATAATAAACAAAATTAAAAAGGCCCTGCTTATGATTATATATGTATCTTTGCAATCGCAAGAACAAGCTTTTTTTCTTAGTCCAAGTAGAAAATTGGTAAGGAATGTTGTGTAAATTGCCCAACTTGTCTCATTTACCTTTGAGCTTTTACAAGGTGCGGAAAGTTTGCAAAGTAGACAGATGATTTGAGCGCTGCTGTAAACCCTCTGAGTCACGCAGCGTCTATCAGCTATAGGCGACAGAATTTTGAAATAATTTTTGAAAACCATACGGAAAGAGTGCCTTATCGAAAATATAAGTGTTTAGGTTACAGAAAACGTTCCATGAAGAAAGAGAGAATGAGGAACACGCAGGATACCCATCAATGTCTTACGATTTGGACAATCTGCCTAAGACAAAAGCGGTTGTGGTATCTGACCGGCGTCTTACTGTTAGATTGATAGCAGATCAAGTTGGATTTCCAAAATAAAATATGCACGAAATTTTGACGACCAAACTATAGGTACGGGAAGTTAAGATAACAATTGTGTTACTCATTTCTTCCTCGTGTAACAGTAACATTAGTATTCAGGTTTTGTATTTCTTCTATTAGCTTTATTTACTTTTATTCTCCACATTTCTCTATCAATTGAGATTCTTTATGTCTTGCAAATATATTTTCTTTTCCATATTGTTTTTTTATTTTTTACTTTTATGCTTGGCATGTCTTTATACGATTTTAATGCCTTTATTTTACTTATCTATATATTTCCTTTTATTTGCTTAAAGTGCATGATTCTGAGAGATATCTTTACTTTTGTTTTAGTTGTTAAATCTCTTTCTTACCAAATATTTGTCTATTTATAACTAGGCATAATCTGGTATTAGTTTTACTATTATCGTTTACTTCTTCTCCTATCTTGAACATTTCTAAGGTTCCTACAGTACCCATTAGTTCTGATATGTCACAAATTGGCAACAGTTTTCAGTACTTAGAGTGCATTCGCTTATTAAGTAAGGAGTAATAGCGCAACTTTAAGAGGGTAGACCAAGGCGACGCTCGATTTTAAAACCGATATTCATAATTTCTTTTCAATAAAATAACCAACAAATTACAAAACTGACTTTAGAGCTTTATTGTACACCCTTAAGATTATATTATGTATTTTTTTAAGTAAAAATTTGCAACCAGAGGGCACTACACGACATCGACGAAAGGCCTTCGGAGTGCGGAACGGTTGGTGGGAGCTCTGAACGCCGCAATTCTCAAGCTTAAACAAAATTTCAAAAACTGCTTTGAAACTGATGATATTTTCTAACGTAATACATAGGGATATTAAAAATGGTTTTTAAAAAAATAGCGGCACTCTGAAGTAAAAGTCAATTTTCGACTTTGACCAAAATCGATTTAATTTTTTTTTTAGAAATTTATAATCTGTTCTATGAGAATATTTAGTAAAGAGGATAATTAGTATGTACAACATGAGGGGAGAAGTGATCCAACGACCACTCTGCGTATACGATTTATGTATGATAAAGGTAATATAAGTGATACTCAAGTAATTTAGTTTTGTAGATCAGTGGGGCGTTTCCTCTTCAGTCTTGTAGGTACGGCTAATTCATTCATTAGGAGGTTAACTTCCTCATTGTGATGCCCTGGGAGATTGCGGAAATCAGTGGTGCTAAATCTTTATTTTTCTTCATCAACTGTAGGAATGGCTAAGTCATCGTGAATGGTTTTAGGGCTTATATACCAAGGCGCATTTAGAATCATGCGAAGGATTTTGGACTGCAGTCGTTGTATAATTTTTGAATTTGAGGCCTTTGTGCAACCCCACAGCTGAATCCCATTTATATAGAAGTATTTTATTTTCCTTTTTAAATTGAGAATTACGACCAAGTCACCAATACATTTGTCGAATCTTGTTGTTTATGTGATTCTTTCTGGATATTAAGTGTGGCCGCCATGTGAGTTTAGAGTCTAGTTTTAGTCCTAGGTATTTGACCTCGTTTCAGACAGATAGCTGGGTATTGTTAATGGTGACATTTGGCGAGTCCATTTGTTTAGTTTTGACATTTGTCTGTGTTAACTTAGCGACATTTACTTTGATACACCAAAAACTGAGCAATTCTTCAAGTCTATCTAGATGAGTTTGCACAGAATCAGCAGCTAGTTGAGGATCATTGTCAACTGACAGGATCGCAGTATCGTCTGCAAAAGTGGAAATGGTTGTGCTATCAGTAGTTAGTATGTCCGCCATAAATACAAGGTACAATAATGGTCCTAGAACACTACCCTGTGGTGCTCCTGACTCGATTGGGTGGATTGTGGAAACATCATTATTAAATTTAGTTTGGAAAAACCGATCGCTGAGATAGGACTTTAGGATGAGATAATAGTTGATGGGAAGGATTTGTTTTAGCATAAATAAAAGACCTTTATGCTATACACTGTCAAAAGCTTGGACAATATCTGAAAATGCTGCCACACAAACCTTCTTTTCTTCCAGATTTCTTATGATCTCGTTATCGATTCTGTGACACTGGTGAGTTGTGAAGTGTCGTTCTCTGAATCCGAATTGATGTTTAGGTAGTATCTCGTTCAGGTTAATATCAGTCTCCAGTCTCTTTAGTAGTAATATTTCAAATATTTTAGATAGCAGAGGAAGTAGGCTTCTAGGACGGTATGAAAAAGAAATGGGGAAATATGTGACTCTTATCATACTTTAGTAAATAGTAGTTAATATTGTTATTGCCTTTTTCGGTAGTTTCTTAAGAATCTGGCAAGTTATAAGGTCGAATCCAGGAGCTTTGCGTGTGTTACAATTGTTAATTTCATGTTTTATTTCAGATGGTGTCAACGGTTTGATTGGGAGGGTCATTGGACATGGTGCAGCTAAGGAATTATTGATATTCTCAATATTGATTTGCTTCCTCTTGAGCTGTTCTTGCCCAGGTTCCATCTTGCTTCCTTAATGGTGCTATGTGATTAGTAGGTTTGTTTGAGTTTCTTTTAAATGTAGAATTTCTTAAATCTTGTAGTGTAGTCTTAAGTAACCTTGTACACCTGTTATATGCATTTTTATCAACAAGATTGCGAGTTCCTTACCATGTGCGTCTTGCACGTCTTTTCTGTGCAATCTGCTGTCGAATCTCTAGCGGTATGTTAGTAACTTCTTCTTTATTTGTGGTTGGTGTTGGAGTACTTATCTAGGCTACTTCTTGTATTGCATTAGTAAAGGTTTGTGCAACAATATCAATGTCTTTAGGTTCCTTTAGTTTAATGTTCAGGATTAAATTATCTTCGATGTATTTTGGAAAGACTAATTTGGGTGGATTTGATTTTATAATAATATGGGTACTAAGGGTAAAGATAACGGGGGAATGGTCCAATGAAAAGTCCCAATTAGGTTCAATATGAAGCTAGTTAATTGCAACGCCGTTCATGACAAAGAAATCTAACAAATCAGGAAATTTGTTTAGTTCACTTATCCAGTAAGTTGGTTGACCAGTTGACAAATGCGAATAATTTTTGTTTGTTATGAGGCGTAGTAAATTTCGGCCTTTGAGCGTAATACATCTGGAACCCCAGTCAGAATGTTTAGCATTCCAATCCCCACCAACTATGAAGCGAGGTCCTAAAGTATTAAACATTGTTTCAAACTTGTCGGTATTGATTGCGTGCCTATGTGGGCTGTACGTCGCTGCTATGGTAAAAGATCTCGGTTTAGCATTGACTTGAATTACAGAAGCTTTTATTTTGTTGGTTTTAAATGAATGATGTGTTATTTCAGACCGTATGAGTATTGCAGCCCCTCCATGTACTGTTTCATCCGGATGAACGGTATGATAAGTCGTATAAGATGGTATTTTAAATACTGATCGGTCTTTAAAATGAGTTTTAGGTATAAGCATTATATCTATCTTATTAATTTGTAGGAAATAAATTATTTATGTTTTGTGATTTGCCAAACCATTGGCATTCCAGAGAGCTATACGTAAAGATGAGATGTCCATTAATGGACTAGTTTATTGATAACAGTTGATAGCATATTTAGTATTACGTTGTTTTGGGACATTAACTGATTGAACAGTCTGTAAGCAAATGGTTGATTTGGCCACTGAAGTCATTATCTTGATTTGCTGTATTTAGCCCTCGTGCAGCATTAGCATATGTTCGAAGGTCCGTTCTTGGTTGTTGTTGTACTGATTGGTTTGGTGTTTGGATATGTGGAATTTGGGGTTGATCACAATTTTGATTATTATTTCCCCTAGATTTGGTTCTTGCATTTTGTAACTGTTGATATATTTCGGAATCTTTATAATTCGAAGGATGATCTTTTCCACAGAGTGTACATTTTGCTGGAGTGCTTTTGGATTTTTGGCACAGTGTGGAATTGCGGTCACCTCCACATTTAACACATTTGTATGGTCATTTGCAGTAAGATTTAGAGTGACTATATAGTTGGCACCTTGTATTATATGATATTGCTTTTTTATGTGGCAGTTCAACAGTTATTCGCATATTTCCTATGTATTCTAAACTGTAAATATCTTTATTATTTTTTCTAGGTTCTAAATCTAAATAGCATTAGTGGTTGCTTACTAATTTGATATAGTATATTAATACTATTGCGAAGGGTGTGACCTTTAGCTTCTATATCTATTTTTATATCTTCGATAGGTATTAAATAGTGGAGATTTCTAATAAACACACTAAAGGCCCTCTCCTGTTTCATTTGGTATGTGTGGTGTATAATTTTTTCCTCATTAAGGTGTCTGATAAATTTTCTATAGGTGTCGGACGTATTAGCATTTATTTTTATTGTGTCGTTTGTGAGTGCTTTTGAATAATAGGTTTCTTCTTCAGTATTTGTGATAAATTATCGATCATCTTTTTATAGACTATTACTCCATACATAAAAATTGGAGGGGATTTAGGGTCTTTGGGAGGATTATTTGGACTAGGAATGGTAATTTCTGATGATTTGTTTGTTAATGGATTGAATCGATTGTTTGTGGGTACCGCAGGTGTTGCTTCAACATTTTTATTAGCTATTGTATTGGAACGTTTTCTTTTTTTTATTACTTGCCATTGATGAGAAATTACTGGAGGATCTTCATTACCACTCTCTTCTTCCATTAAGTAACTAATGGCCGTTTCAAGGAGTTGGCCTCCTCAAAATTGTGTAAATTAGCTTGAATATTGGTAATACGATTTTCTGGTGAAAAATTGTTGCTGGTTTGACATTGGTTGATAATTTGTTGTAGTTTGTGGTGTTGTCATATAAGTGACTTGTAATGGCGACGGAAAAGGCAAATTAGTTTGAAATTGTTGATTTTGAAAATTTTGCATTTGCATGACTTGCGGGTACTGTCCATGTTGATTGAAAAACATGTTATTTGAATTGATTTGGTTAAGGTTCTCGCTCATCCCGAATACTAGTTAAAGTATTCATAGTTCACCGTTAGTTAACTCGGTATGGATTTTATTTAATAGTAAATAAATTTGTAGGTTTTATGTACGCTTATCGTCAAATAGCACAAATTAAATTATTAAATAAATAAATTAGCCCGACCTTAAGCAAGGCTGCGGTTCCGCTGCTGCGATAGTACAAGTATAGCTCAACACGCACGTCTGCTCTGCTTGAAGGCGCTTGAAATTAAAATATATCGCAAAAATCCTACGTACTATAGTAGAAAAGAAGCCGACTCCCAAGTTACAAAAAGATATAATATAATTGAATGTATATTTCATGAGTTAGAGCTCGCGCCAACTTGAAAAATGTTATTTTGAGAAAACAAGCCTTTTACTTCCTATAAAAAACAAGCGAAATGACAAGTTAAGCAGATGCGAGACAAACACGTGCTTTCAGACTGTTTACCATAAACGAATCATGTTACTACTCTGTGATATTACCCGAAACTAACAGGACCCCCATTCCGTCGGTAACTCTTATAGTAGTCCAGAATTTTATTCTTTGATGGACTTATTTAAACCTTCAACCTCTTCAACAAACAGTGCAAGTCACTGCCGCGCTCGAATTTTATCTTTCAGCCCACCTGCATCTCTCTTGTGAAACTAATGCTGCGATGTCATTAGGCATTACAGAAGTATTTATAATATACTCTAAATTTAGATGGTGATTGACCTAATATCACAAGTTTTATGTATTTATTATTCGTTGGCTTAAAAGCTCTACCTGAAACACACATAGCTATTGCTTTTTAATCGTAACCAGGATTAGAAGTTCAACAAAAAGAGAAATAATTTTTTATCTAGAAACTAGATAACTTCTGTAAGGGTAGAGTCTTCAAATAGCATGAAAGTTAGAGATAGGTTGTTGAACAAGATGGTGCATACATAATTGAATAAATAAATACCGACACAACTAGTGTTTTTGATTTTTGTTTAATAATCGACTCGATTTTTTCGGACAACCCATGATATGTATATAATAAAATTAAAAATTAACAATTGCAAATGTAAAATAAATCCAAATAATAAGCTTAATGTATTTGTAGATAGACGTAATAAAACGAGAAGAACTCACTATCGTTGTTTTGCTAAGTTTATATATCCCCAGGTTGTTAAAAATGAGATATAAAGCAAGAAAAGACCGTTCGTCCGTTTAATAATGAAAAAAAAATTAACAAAAAGGGGATTGCTTATGATTATACCTTTGCAGTCGCAAGAAAAACATTTGTTTCTAAGTTCAAGTAAAAAACTGGTGGAGAATGTTAGGTTCGATCCAGATTTTGAGCTTTCAGTGAGTACGGATCAGTTGCAAAGTACACAGCTGTTTTAAGCTCAAAATACAGCGCAGTGCCGATCAGCGGTAAGCGATGAATTTTGAGACACGAAAAATCCACGTGCTATGATACAGAAAACGTGCGAAAAGGATGCTTTACTGAAAGCACAAGTATTTTTGGAGCACAAAGCGTTCAAAGAGGAAAGAGAGGATGTTAAGCATAAGCAACACGCGAGATATCCATTAACGTCTCACGAAAGGGGTTTTGGACGCTGACCCACGTCCGAGTGTTTGATCAATGCAAGTTGAATTTCCAAAATTAATTGTATATGAAGCAGCAGATAGTTTTCCATTTTAATACAACATTAGTTTTGCTTATTTCTTTCACATGTAACACTAATATCAGTATCCACCTCTCTTTATAAATATAAATTCTTATACCTTGATAAAGTCCAGCACTTTTTGTTTTAAGTATATTTTTTCTTCTAACATTCTTTCTTGTTTATCTTTTTATCCTTTTAGTTTTTCATATTGTTTTAGTTTTCTTGTTGTTTTTATTCTCAATAAGTTTTCATGCCATCCCAATGCACTTTTTTGATCTATTGGACTTATAATCTCTCTCTTGTTCTAATTTTTAATTTTATTTAATAGTTTTATCTCTGGATTTTCTGTAAGTCTTCGTTCAGACTTCTTCTTCCTTTTATTTTGCTACAGTATGTAACTCCGAGCCATATATAAGCAGTTGGTCAAACATAAATTGTAAATCCTTACTTGTTTTAGTTGTTAGGTCTTTTTAACTATTTGTCTGTTTAGAACTAGTTATAGTGGCTTGGGGATTTTTAAAGTTAAACGACCAGTTCTGGTATGTTGTAAATTGGGAAATAGTTTTCAGTACTTGGAGTGCATTTACTTATCAAGTATAGAGTAATCGTGGGATTATATTCAGATATATCCAAAGACTAAAGTTTGCTGTTGCGCAACTGTGACTTATTTGCACACCAAACATGCACAAAAAATGAAGATTAACGCTTGTTTACAATCAATAATGCAGAATGTTCAGTAGAACTCTTGGTGTAGTTTTTGAAATATCTTAAAACTTTAGAAAAAATTAATACTTGTCGATGGTCAGCTCTGTCACATAATTTAAATTTTTTTGAGGGAAAATTACACTTTTTGTAAGTTTTTGTAAAATTCTTTAACAGTATGTGTTGGGAAACCCTTCAAGATGAAGTATTTGATTAAAAGTTTTTCAAATGTTCTTTATCAAATGGCTTGGTTTATTTTTGGTTTGTTTTCACGTTAATAGTTGAAAATCTCAACATATGTTATACTTAGAAAATAAATTATCAATTATTTTTTTTGACAAGCGCCAATCGCTTGCTAACGTTCGTTCAGGCTAAA
This sequence comes from Sinelater perroti, assembly GCA_036346155.1. Lineage (NCBI taxonomy): Eukaryota > Metazoa > Arthropoda > Insecta > Coleoptera > Elateridae > Sinelater > Sinelater perroti. The sequence goes on along the minus strand of JARFIY010000356.1, from coordinate 181,021 downwards.
TCGTGTTTTTAGTGGATTCCTGACGAGTGATTCGGTGCAAGCGCAAAATGCAGCGAAAGATAGAACATCGGTATGCCATCAAATTTTGTGTTGGACTGGGGAAATCGAGTACGGAGACGTTGGGCATAATTTGCCAAGTGTTCAAGGATGACAGCATGTCACAAACTTCAGTTTTTAAGTGGCACAAGCTCTTCAAAATTGGCCGAGAGAGTGTGGAGGACGAGACCCGCGCTGGATGGCCGCCATCCTCAAAAACCAACGACAACGTGCAACGTGCGCGTAAAGTGCTGAATTCAAACTGTCGGTTAAGTGTGCACATGATCGCAGATAATTGGCGTTGATAAGATAACAGTGCACAGCATTATCGCTGAATGTGATGCGAAAGATTTGCTCGCCCTGAAGGTTTTGGTGGACGATTAAAAGCAGAGGCATGTGTCTGCTTGCGAAGACCTTCTGCAACGGGTTGAAGAAGACTCCGGCTTTTTGAACAATTTCCAACCCCTAACAGTTCCAATTTGGCACCAGCAGACTGTTTTCTATTTCGAAAAGTAAAATTCTCCTTGACAGGACACCACCATGGGATCCTAAGTGCTGTCAAAGAACCTTGCACGCGTACCCTTAAGGACGTTTCGGAATCCGCCTACCAGGGAACCTTAAAGTCGCGGAAAAGCCGTTAGCAAAAGTGTGTCGGCGTTCAAGAGATGCACTTTGAAGGCTTTTGAGGTATTGTAGCAATATCTCAAATAAATTTATTTTTTCGAAGCTCTTACCAGTACTTTTTATACAGACCCTGTATTTTTCTTTTAACAGTTGGTATTTATTTGCAATCTGCTACATTAGCAATAAGCAAATCATATTACTATAATGGAAATACATAGCAGTGTAAATTACATGGGAGGTAACGCCCTTTGACGTTCCTCAAATGAAATTACTTTCAACAATTAACAACTAATAATAAGTAAGTAGTAGGGATATTATATCTGTCTAAAAACGATTAGGAAGATCTGACGGGCTTGAAACGTTTGAGTCTGCGCACTTGTTCACTTTCATCAATTAGTTCTGTCACTAGTGGGTTAGGATGAGATTCTAGTCGCAAGAGGTATTTTTCACTAAACTTGGTAATTTCTTCTTTCACTGACTTCATTTTTAGGTCTTTCCGTATTTCCGTGTTGGGTATGTAGTAGGGGGCGTTAGTGATGGTGCGTAAGGTCTTCGACTGAAAGCGTTCCAGAATTTCGATATTGGAATGTGAGGCGGTACCCCACAACTGGATACCGTAGCTCCAAATTGGTTTCAGTATACTTTTGTAGATTAATAATTTATTACTCAGAGAGAGTTTGGAGTTGCGACCTAAGAGCCAGTAGTAACTCTTGAGTTTAAGATTCAGGTGTTTTCTCTTAGTTCATATATGAGTTTTCCAGGTCAGGCCTTTGTCTAAATGCATCCCAAGATATTTCCACTGTCGGTACGGGGTAGAACTGGGCCGTCCATTACCACATCAGGGACGATTCCTCTACGTTTAGTGAACGTGATTTGTAGTGACTTTTGAGAGTTGATTTTGAATCGCCATTTTTGGAACCAGTCGGTTACTGCGTCTAAGTTTTGCTGTAGATTACTAGCGGCTGTAATAGGGTCGGTGTGAGAGGAGAGATGCGCTGTATCATCAGCGTAGGTTGCGATCAAATTGTTAGCATTCGTAGGGAGGTCTGCAGTGTATAGAACGTATGAGACCGGACCTAGGACACTACCTTGCGGAACGCCTGATGTGATGGGATGGAGAATTGATACTGCTTCTCCGAATTTCACTTGGAAATTTCTATCTTCGAGGTATGATTTTATGATTTGGTAGTAAGTGTAGGGTAACATCAGCTTTAGCTTAAAGAGTAGCCCTTCATGCCAGACCTTATCGAAGGCCTGGCTGATGTCAAGAAAGACGGCCGCACAATAGTTCTTGTTTTCGAATGCTTGGTTAATGTGTTCAACTACCCTGTGTACCTGTTGTATTGTGGAGTGGTGACTCCTAAAACCAAACTGGTGATCAGGTATTAGGTTTTCGTCGTCCAGAATGGGGGCCAGCTTGTTCAGAAATAATTTTTCAAAAAGCTTTGAGACTAATACGACAGACCCTGTATATCCAACAATGAACTGACTTATTATTAGTTAGCAGTTTTTAACAATGTCATCTATTTTAGATATAAACAGTAGATGTGTCAAATCTCCTACTTGTCTTAGTCTTTCGTAATGTAAAGCAAATTTCTATTAATATTACTAGTTCTCACTCCATTAACTCTTCATATACACGTATTTTTTATTGTTTATAATTCGTCGATGTTAATACCTCTCCTTTATAAACAATTTCATAAAGTTTTTCTCTCAATAGTAGTGCGTAAAACATTAAAATGTAGGAAAGCTTTCCCGTTTTTATAATAAACATAATCCTGTATCTAAAATCACATCAGAAGACATTTTATACTTCTGAATTTATGTTTTAGTACAGCTCGTAACTTGCTTTCTAAGATTCTTTCAATATTTTAGCATCTACGCATAGCAGGGATATACATTTATAATTTATGTAATCTTGTTTTTCGTTTATGCAAAGTTATTATTGTACCGTTTACTGCTTTTTCTGGTGTTACTTTATCAAATACTTTTTGGTACGTGTTCTTTGTGCTCAGTTGCTACTATGCTGTTTTTTTTATCTCTGTGATGTCATCCTGTATTTTATTGCTGTTCATAGGCGAGTTTTGAAAATATTTCTTCTATCTGTTTAAAATGTCTTTAACTTGACTACTTCTCTTTTGCTTTTGACTTCCATGAGTTTCCTTTTTCCTTTTCCCCTTCCACCATTTGGGTGTTTCTTTTTATTTAGATTTTATCAAAATCTTTTTTAAATTTTCTCATCTTATATCAGTTTTGTAATTATTTTACATGTCTGTATTAATTCACATTGCTTCTATCACTTTAGCTGTACTTATGGTTTCTCTTTTATATATGCCCTGCTAAGCGTAGTTTCCTATATTTTGATGGTAATTTCTACTGGGTTATGCGCAATTTTTATTTTATAATTCTTATTACTTATTACATAATCCAGAATCATCTTTTCACCTCTCATATAAATTTGTGTATCCTCTTGTGTTAGAAAAATAAGTTTATAATCAGGAAATTACTAATCAAAATTTCACTTGATCCAATTACTTCCTTTTTTCCACAATTTTATAAAAATTCTCTATTAGTATTTGGCGACATTTTAGTTTCTAACACATGTAATAGGGCTTTCTAACATTTGTCTTCTCTTCTAGTTTTCAATTTTTACTAGAGCTGTAAACAGTTACAAATATAAGAAATTTATATTTGTACATCTTTATTCTTACTTTCTTGTGCATTTTTCCAGTTTGTCACTTTTTTCACATAATCTGCATGTACGTGGCATATTATTTCAGTCTGTGCCCTTGTGTCTGTGCTTGCTTACGTAGTTCTGTAAAACCTATTTGTTAATATTCGCCGTTTTTCACATATATAAGTCAAAACAGTATTCCCTATTTATAAAATTTCTTTGTCTATTAAAATTTTAAGTTTAAATACAATGGCTGTATTTTAACCTATCTAACAATGTTTTTATTTTGTATCAATATTATATTTTATTTGTGTATTGGGTACAATAAAGCTTTATAATTTTCTGTTTTATTTTTTTGTGTTTTTATATTGTAACTTTATCTGCAAAAAAAACGAAAATTAAAATCTTTCAATAACATTCTTTATTTATATATAAATTTAATGCTAATCAATGTACATGCACTAGTAAATCAATTAGAAGAAAATATTTACTTTAAATTATAAATGAAATATAATGGATCTTGCATCTGAACAATCGTTTAAAAATTGTATACAAAAAAAGTCTAAGAAGAAAAACTTTGTTTTTGTAATTTAAGTCAGAATTCTACACGGATTATATTTGTTTCAACTCTATATTCATTCTTGCTAGTGCCTTCAAGCAGACCGAACGTGCGAGCCGAGCTATACCTGTGTTATCTCAACAGCGGAGCCGCAGCCGTAGCCTCGCTTAAAGTCAGTCAAATGTATGTATTTATTAATTTAATTTCAACGTTTAACTCAGTGTTAAACAACTGTTTCACCTTTAAAAACCCAATGACATCAACAAATATTATGCAACACCAGCCAGCTACGAATACGCAAATGTCACAAACGTTCCTATCACAGCCTTATACATTCCCACCTAACCAACAGCAATTACTACAACCTTACATGCAAAATCTAAACCCTCAACAATCTCAATATTTTCTACAATCACAGCACGCCCCATAACAATTCATTTATGATCACCCACAGCAAATTAACAACAAAAGATTGATATCAACCAGCGATGAAGAAACTGCAAATTCGTCAAACGAAAATTCATGGCAAGTAATTAAAAGTGTCAAGAGAAGAAAACATTCACAAACAAAGGAATAACACCGACTAACATACAATTATCTAATAAATTTAGTGCCTTAAATCCTAACCCAGAAAGCACCGACAACCAAACCGCAGATTATCATCCCTAGACCTCCTCCCATTTTCGTATACGGAGTTGCCAACTTCCCAGAAATGATAAAAAAATTAAATGAAATAATTGAAGAGGAGCAGTTCTCCTCTAGAAGTATGTCCAATGATACAGTAAAAATAAATTGTAACACCCCTGACACCTTCAGGAAACTATCTAAGTACATGAAAGAAAACAATATCATTCACCATACTTACCAACCTAAAGAGGAAAGAGCTCTTCAAGTGGTAATAAAATACTTACATCATTCCATGGAAACTCAAGATATAATAGATGATCTCGAATCCAGGGCATAAGGTAAGGAATATCATCAATGTGCTAAGCAGAAAGAACAAAACACCGCTTCATATGTTCTTTGTGGACCTAGAACCAGCAGACAATAATAAAAGAGTCTACGATATCCGTACGTTATGTCATTGCGTTGTACAAGTCGAACCTTCAAGAAAACAAAACAACGTAATACAATGCACACGATGTCAATTATATGGACACTCCAAGAAATACTGTAACAGACCCTTTAAATGTGTAAAATGTGGCAATACGTACAGTACCGCCAGTTGCAAAAAAACTAGGGACACCCCTGCGAATTACAGAGGTTGTGAATATTACCATCGTTTATACAAAAGAAACCCTGTCTCAAACAACAATCTTAATCCTCATATTACTCCAACATTATCAAATCTTAATCAACAAACAACTGTACCTATTGTTAACAACCCACTTCAAAACTACAACTACACTAAAACAGCCAACAATAATACTAAGTACACACCATAATCACAGAATGTTAATACAGAAGATAACATCAGCGAACTGTTAAATAAGTTTTTAGAAGAATTAAAAAACATGTTTAACCAGCTTTTACATCAGAATATCATGGTAATAAACATGCTAACCATGTTAATTGGACAAAAGTAATGGCTAAGTTTCTTCGAATAGCACTTTGGAACGCCAATGGTATCTTACAACATAAAGAAGAAATAAAAACCTTCCTTCACTACAACCTAATTGACATTCTTTTAATCAGCGAATCCCACCTTACCAACATGTCATACTTTAAGATTCCCGGATACAAATTCTACCACACTAACCACCCAGACAACACAGCCCACGCAGGATCTGCAATATTAATAAAATACACCATCGAACATTATGTACTACCTGAATATGCAAAAGATTACTTACAAGCCACTTCGATAAAAGTTAAAACTCTACCATTTGACATAACCATAAGTGCTATATATTGTCCCTCTCGCCACCAACTAAAAAAAGAACATTTTAAAGAATTCTTTAAAACGATTGGCACTAAGTTTCTCGCTGGTGGGGACTACAACAGTAAAAATACCCTATGGGGATTACGGACTGCTACCACTAAAGGAAGAGAATTAGCCAAGGTCCTACACGAAGCGAAATACAATTTCTTATCAACGGGCAGTCCAACTTACTGGCCAACTGATCCAGGGAAAATTCCAGACCTCCTGGACTTTTTCGTCACTAATGGCATTTCAAACTCCTATTTGGACATTGTCCCCAACTTAGATTTATCTTCCGATCACTCACCAGTAATAGCAACAGTCAGCACAACTATAATAAATGTTAAAAAGCCACCTAAGATATATAATTCAAAAACTGATTGGGAAGACTACAGGAATAAAATCAACCAAAGCATCAATCTAAAAATAAGACTAAAAGAACCCAATGAAGCAGAGGATGCCTTAAATAACCTAACCACAATATTATTACAAGCCGCTCACCAGGCAACGCCGCTCTCGAAAATTCATGTTAGTGACATTAATATCCCTTTAGAAATTAAAAAACTAATAGCAGAAAAAAGAAAAGCCAAAGCAAAATGGCACAGTAGCCATTCCCCAACCGACAAAACAGCTTATAACCAAATAACAAGGAAACTCAAATGCCAAATAAAGGAATCTCAACATGTATCGTTTAGAAACTACATATGAAACTTGAATCGTTATGATAATTCCATCTGGAGACCCCTTAAAGCAGCTCTCAAACCAGTTCACGCAAACCCCCCAGTTCTCAAGCAAGATCCCACCCCGGGGCCATGGGCAAGAAGCAACAAGGAAAAAACCGCCCTATTTGCCCAATATCTAGCAGAAATATTTACTCCTCACGATAACACACCAAATCAAGAAGTTTCCGATTTTCTGAACAACAATCCTCCTCCCGCAGAACCTATAAAACCAATCATTCCTAAAGAAATCATAGATGTAATAACTCAATTAAATATTAGAAAAGCTCCAGGTCCTGACCTGATTACACCAAAAATGTTGAAAGAACTCCCCAAGAAAGGTATCGTAATGCTCACATGTATATTCAATGCGGTTTTAAGACTACAGTATTGGCCCAAACAACTAAAAGTTGCTGAAATAATTATGATCCCCAAGCCTGGCAAAACCCAAATCATGTATCTTCCTACAGACCAATAAGCTTGTTATCAGCTATCTCCAAACTACTGGAAAACTAATCCGCAGCAGAATGAACTCATTTTAGATGTTATCCCTGACCACCAATTCGGATTCCGTTACAGCACTCAACGATCCAGCAATGTCATCGAGTAGTTCACAAAATTAACACATCCCTGGAAAATAAAGAATATTGTACATCGGCTTTTTGGACATAGGCCAAGCCTTCGACAAAGTTTGGCATGATGGCCTTCTTTATAAAATCAAGCTCCTTCTTCCTCTCTCTTCTACCTACTTAAATCCTATTTAAAAGACCGTCAATTTAGAGCTAAAGTAAATGGTGAATTCTCTGACTCATACGATATTAAAGCTGGAGTACCACAAGGCAGCGCCTTAGCCCCCCTGCTATACTCATTATATACAGCAGATCTCCCAACCACAACAAATACCTTAATCGGTACGTTTGCTGATGACACAGCTATTCTGGCTTGTCACGAAAATCCCATAATCGCAGCTTCTTATCTGCAGGACAATCTAAACATAATTGGAAACTGGCTCAACAAATGGAAAATAAGAATTAATGCATCAAAATCAACCCAAGTAACCTTTACACTGAGAAAAGGTAGATGTCCTTCGGTCACCTTCAACAATGCTCCCATTACACAATCTTCTTCAGTGCGTTATCTAGGACTACATCTTGACGAAAAAATGAATTGGAAAGAACACATAACCAGAAAGAGGAAACAAATAGATCTGAGGTTCAAGGAGTTACACTAGCTGCTTGGAAGAAAACCGCATCTACCACTCAAGGAAAAAATTTTACTATATAAAGTAATGGACATACGGCATTGAATGGTGGGGCTGTGCCAGCAAATCAAATATTTCCATTACCCAAACATCCCAATCCAAAATCCTGCGTGAACTCACTAACGCTCCATGGTATATGTCTAATAATACACTGCATAATGTCCTCCGCATCCCATACATCACTGAAGTTATCCAGCAAAGAAGCAACAACCATCATACCAGACTTACAACACACAGCAACCCTCTTATACGCCCACTACTGTATCCTCAAGACAACAGAAGGCTAAAACGTCTCTGGCCAAACGACATCCGATGAAAACGACGAGGACTCTTCGATGGTAGAGGCCTCATCATGACCGATAAGGATTTTCATATTTAAGATCCTATGTTAGCACATTAGCCTATAGAATACATATTCTGATTGCTAATTTATTGTACAATAAAAAAAAACTATATTCAGCAAGGTGCTCTACCTATTTAAACACGGTACCTAAATATGTTCTCGTAAAGATATATGATGCTTAAATAAAAATTAATATTCTCAAATTAAAACCTTGAAGCTAACATTGTTATGAGCAATGTCCGCGCCGCAATTTGAATACGCACTCCGCCTCTTTCGTTCTTCTATATTTCATTATTTTGTTTTGTTTACAGTTAAGTCAAATTCTTTAACGTAGGGGGCAGAAGCTGTAGGACGCAAGTCCTTACTTTGTTGTTATATTGAATTATCGCAACACTTAACAATTTACTTTGTGATGAAGTGCTTTGGCTGGTTGTTGGCAGTAATATATTTTAAAATAAAATCTACTTTTTACATAATTGACCACTCTGAGCCAACGCTTTTATTTAATTTAATAGCACTTTGGTAATTTTGCTTCGAATATTGAATTTACGACATTTTTGTAGTTCTTTGAGTCATATCTGATTAATTTAAGAAAGATTTTAGCAAAACTTTTAAACTTCTGAAATTTCTAAATTTAAAAGATTTTAGGTTTAGTAACGTAAAAATGTTGGCTTTTCTACGCGTGTTATCTTTCTCGCTAGACAGCATTTTTTGAATGATTTGAATTTATCATTTGAAATTCATATCTTAAATTATTGTTAATAGAACATTAACTCGTTATCGATTTATTCAAATTGATTTATTCTGGATGAAAATGGACTTTTGTTGAAAAAGAGAGTGAAGCTTGACGGTTTGTTTTATATTGCTAAAAACTTCAATAAATCTAATTTTTAACTTAATTTTGTTTTTTTAAATCAGTGCAAAAATATTGACTTTACATGACGAAATAGAAAGAAAAAAAGAAATTTGTACAACTTTTGGCAAAAAATACAATTGCAAAATGTATTACTAGAAGATGGTCGTAGGCTTATTCCTTAAAAAGCACGTATGACGAAGGCAAAATTATTTAAAGTTAATATTCCCATATCTATTGGCGATGTAAACAATTGGCTAAATTTGTGTGTTTTATATACATCACTTGTTTATAAAAGTCAAAATCCTTTTTGATTCGGAGAATTTTTGTACGATCACAGAGAACAATGCTTGCCATTTAGTCATCGATCAGTTTTGTAGACCATGTCGTCCAGACGTCCAGCCATACGCTCCCGTAACCTCATCTTAAAGTTGCGCATTGATTTATGACTCATTTTCACTAGTGCTTTGGCGATCACGTTGTAAATACCGTCTTTTTATTTTTCAATAGCCCGCAATTTGCGTTCAAAACCTCAATCTTTAAAAAAAAAAAACTCAAGGTCATGTAACCTAGCCGGCTATGGGATAATCCCCATGTAATAAAATAAGGCGGCTAGGAAACATATGTCTTAGAATTACTGGAAAAATTCTTGCCGTTTGTGCGGTAGCACCATCTTGTTGGAACCATAGTAGCGTATTCCATGTTAGTTGAGTCTAGACTCCAGAAAATTACGTAACATTTCAACATAACCGGTAGATGTGACAATCACCGTACATCCTGCTCAAAAAATAGGCGCTATGGTACCAAATTCCGTAAAAACATACCAAACACGTACATGTCGGGTGTGGAGAGGTCGTTTATAGAGCTGTCAAAGATTTTGTGGGATCCAGTACTAAACATTTTTATTGACTCAGCCCCATAAATAAAAATAACTTTGTTATTACTGAGCACAACAGCGTCAGCTGAAACATTTGTGTACATGTCTTCCTAAGAGGTCTACTGAGTATACCAGTCATATTTTTATGTTTACGTACCACCATCAGTTTTTCTTAGAATCAATGTAGAATTAGCTGCGCGTTTCATCAGATATTTCCACAGCGAAAAATATGCTTAGCAGCGCAATGTTGTGGAGATGTTATGACACTATCTCCACTATTACGATATTCTTGAGTGTTTGAGCGCTGCGAGGTCTACCGGGTGATTTATATTGTAATGCTAAACCAAAGCTGTCAGAAATTTCGTATCCACAACATTATGGTTGTCTTCGTCAGAACTCTTTCTTGACGACCTTTTGCAAAATGCCTAAGATATAGCACAGAACCGCCATTTTCAAAATAAGCCTTCAAAACAAAGGCATGGTGTTCACCAATCGATGCCGTGATGGGACACTCAAATAGTATACTTTGTGCTGGTTAAGAATGTACGACTCAAGAATTGTTAACCAATACATTGGGACGGTCGATTCAAGTACGGGAGATGCCGAATGATGTGCTATTGTTCAACATTAAAAAAACACTCTCGTTAATTGTTGTATTGACAATATTACATATTTTAAGCCTTTTTATACTGAAATTTATTTCATCTGTCTCCAGTAGCACCCTAGCCTCATTAACTTATTGTACTTTTCTCATTTTCTTCAATATACTTTGTTCTTTATGCTAGTCTGTACTGAATAGTTGCTGTATTTTCCTTTATCTATTATTAATTTTATATAAATAGCTCTTATGACTTAAATTCTCATACTTGAGCAAGATACGAATAGTTGTCTCTGTTTCCTGGTCATATTTTCTGCAACTCCATTGTACAGACTTATTTTGACAAGGTGTCCTCTTAGAAAACTATTTTCTGCAAAGAAATATGTAATAGTTCGTAACTTATTCCTGCTTTGTACTAACAGTTCTTTAGTTCGTTTACGAGATAGTTCTTTTATAAAGAATGTCTTTGTTCCGCTTTTAAATGTTGCTTTCTGAACCATTCTCTCACCCGGCTTCGTCGCTTACTTTTAGGTACTCTCAGGGCCAGTTCGGAGCTTATGTATAAAATTGATAATCCTTTTTGTGTTCATTCATTAGCTTTCTCGTTGCCTGTAAATCTACAGAGGGGTGGTACTTACAATAGAGTTTACTAGTGGTCCGGAAAGCATTGAATTCCTTGCGGCATTCTTATATTGGTCTACATCTAGCCCCCGGGCTTTCAATGCTTCCAGGAATGCCTGATCGCCCATGAATATGTTAATTTGTCTATTTTGCTAGCGTACTGTAGTATAGTAAATATCTCCGTATGAAAAACAGATGTGTATTTTACAAAGTTAACTGCAAGTTTCCCTTTTCGCAATATATGCCTGTTCCCTTTCCACACTCAACCTTTCTTCCGTCTATAAACAGATAATTTTTCTAAGTCTTTTGCTTTATTGGTTTATACATTTATTTTAATTTATAATATTAACCTCAAAATTTACGTCAAATGCAAATTTTGGCATCATATAGTTTGTTCTCTTATCCAGTAGGTTTCCACTCTGATGTCTAACTTTCAAATATCTCACTTGCATGTAATATTTGTGGGTGGATGCGCTGCACTGTCTATTAAGAGTCACTCCTGCTTCTTTGATGATTTTAAAATATTAGTATTTCTATTGCAAATTGCAAAGTGTACAAAAAGCTAGCTGTACACAAACTAAGAAAAGAAAACACACAAACAGCATACATAGAAAGAAAGCTAGAAACGTTCAGAAAGAAGACAACTACTTAGCAGCAGGAATGACAGAAATACTACAGGAGGGCATATTACAAGAACAAATTTAAACACCAAAAAGAAGGACACGAACTTGATCAATATGAAGGGGTAGAAAATATGGAAACAGATGAGAAAGGTATTAATGAACATCCTATTACCATGGAGGAAATAATTGAAGCCATCAAGAATATAAAGAATGGCAAAGCAAGTGAGGAAGACTAAATAATCCTTAGAATGATTAAATATAGAGACGAAAAAGTGAAGAGTTGAATGAGGAGGACAAATACCGCAGGATTAAAAAATTGAATTAACCCAATACACAAAAAGGCAAGCACAATATTATACAAAAACTATAGAGATATATGTCTGTCCTCTGTAATACTCAAAATATATTTTAGAGTACAGAAAAAAACTAAGACAGGAAATAGAAGAAAACCTCGAAAACAAGTAGCGTTCAGACCAAACCGGCAAATCCAACACCACATCTTCACAGTACGAACTATGATTGAAAAACAAAAGAAAGCTGCTACGGAAAATTATATCTAGCTTTTATAGACCTCAAAGCCTCTTTTAACACATTAAACTTAACACAGCCATTAAAAATCTATACAAAGAAGTATATGAAAAGGTGCGAATAGGCGGAGAATATTCAGAAATAGTTTACTTGGAACTAGTCTAAGTTTCCTACTCTTTAACATACCGATAAACAGCCTTATAAAAAGCTGTAAACAACATACAAGAAAGACCATGGGCGGGTACAGGAAACTAGCACCGATATACAGATAAGTACTAATATATGCAGATGATATCCTCAACCAAACAGACACTCAACAAAAATTACAAGAAACGATAAACGTCTGGACACAACAAATAGAAGCGAAAGAAATCTAGATAAATACATTGACAAGTGAGATAATGAAAATAACAAGGAACATAAAGAGGATATTAGAATTCGCTGCAAAGAAGTAGTAGATGAGTGTAAATAGTTAGGCACAATCATCTCAAGTAACGGAACGAACAAGCACAAATCAGCAACCAAATTAAGAGAGCAACCAACGCCTATTACCAAATGAACAAGACCATAATAGAAAAAAGTAAAACTTAAAATAAAAGGAAACTCCAGATATACAACGCAGTATATGTATCTATTCTTACATATGTAGCAGAAAGCTGGAATAAGGTGGAGAAACACAAAAGTCGTGTATAAGTGACAGAAATAAAAATTTTAAAAGAAATGGCCAACAAAACACAAATAGACAGAGTAGAAAACACTAAAATTAAAGAGCAAGTGGAGCAAATACCCCTGAATAGAAGAATAGAAAACAGGCAATTGGGTTGGTATGGATACTTGCTTACAATGGATGCGGACAAAATTCCTAAATAGGTAATCGAAGCAAAACCAAAAGAAGCAAGAAGACGAGGCAGGCCCAAAAAAAATTAAATGAATAAACAGATTGACAAGAGAAAAAGGGATAAAGGAAGGAAAATTAATAGTCTGGCTCGATATCGAAAAAACTGAAGAAGTAAATCGAAGCAACTGGCTTGACGCTTTAGGGAATAAGCGCATATGATATAGAAGAAGAAGAAGGTATTTTTATTATTCTTGATATGCTTCGACAATCTTACTTGGTACTGCATATAATATCATGGGTTTGACTACTGTGGTGTATATCTAATACGTCACGTTTTGGTTTAGACCTCAGGTTCCTCCATGAATTAATCTGACTGAGACTAATATCGACCCTGTTTTTCCGTTGATTTTTGAATGCGTTGATTTTAGGTGAGTTTTAACTCCAAAATAACTGTAAGATATTTTACCCCAAAACAAATTTATTTCTACATTTCTGAGAGGCCCGAAGTCCTTTTAGGTTTCTTCTTCTTTTGATAATTAGTCTCTTTGCGTGTATCTAATTTTTTACCAGATTTAGAGCCTTTCTTATTGGGGTAGTCATTTGCATGTCATCTGTATATCCCAGTGTTCTATATCCGTTCCCTTTGGGAGTCTTTAACAGCACGTCTATTACAAAGTATTACAGCAGAGGATACGAGTACAAGACTACTCTTACAACTCGAACCGTCGTTTTTTACCTTTCAAGGATACATATACCAACCTTTCTTTACACACACAATCTACAGTTTAAACCTCTTACCTCGCAGAATTTAAAAAATGGCAAAAGCATATAGACGTTCTACACGTCAATGTATTTGCGACCTAACTTACTTAGTTTGGTATAAACTACTTTTATATTTTGAAATATAAAGTTTTAATTCAAAAAACAAGACACCATTAACACAAATCATATTTCTTCTGATAGTGCGACTTTTAAAATGTTGTAAAATCACGGAACATAAAAATTTGTTTAATTACCTGCCGAAACCCAGTTTCACATATATGCTGTAATCGCTTTTTATTATTCCAGCAATTTAGCAAACAATAATATTTACACTAATTAGTAGTCAATAATATATTTGAAAAATGTTTCACTTAGTACCACTGTTAGACCAAAAATTAAGTCTTGACATCGTTAAAATTCAGAATGTTATTTTTTGTTGAATTAGTTTAAATCTTTAACCTCTTCAACAAACACAGGAGGGCCAACCGCCGCTCTAGATTTTTGTCTTGCAGCTCACTTACACCTGTATCTACTGCTATGAGGTTATCGGGCATTATAGAAGCATTTATATAAGACTGCGGATACAAAACTCTAAATTCAGATGGTGATTGACTTAAGATCACAAATTTCATGTATTTATTCATTAGCTTAATGGCTGTATCTTGAACGTAGCAATTTCTTGCTAATCAACCAGAATGGTTTGTACTTAAACTCCGCGCCATAACTTTCAAGGATGTATTATCATTGGAGCTGTAATTATGTTCTATAATTCTGCTTTTCTTTCAACTTTGTAGTTTCTTAACGACTATACATTTAAACTTTCTTCTCTGCAACTTGCTGTTCTGCATTTTTACATCAAAAGGACAATTTATTTTTTGTTGGATTCCTGTCTATACCCCTCCGATTTTCTAATTACAGAGACTGCCCTGAAAACCTTGTCATAATAAAGTCTATAGTAAAAAATAAAAATATCTAGTTTTCTTATCTGATTTTTTACTTTTAAGTTGCGTTACCCTGTTCGTGGATTTGCTAGTTTCTTTTTATAAAGTTGGGATTTGTGTAAGGCCAAACCCAAAATATTCGTTTTGTGAGCAACGCTTTTTTAATACGCACTGTCGTACTTTTATAAGGGAATTTATTGTTTCTTTTACATTTAATAAAGAACCACTTTTCACGTGAAACAATAAAAATGCGCCCCTTAACCGCTTATGGTCTACAGAATCTAGAGTAAATTGTTTTAATCTAACAAAGTGATTTTTTAGAGAATACCGGAATTTCATTTAAGTGGAGTCAAATGAACGCACAGCGTCTTATGTCATTCCAAAATGTTGCCTTCAAATAGACAAGCTTTAACACTAAACGTTACGTGACATTTCATGCTTCTGCTAAAAATTTTTAGGATCTTTTCTTTATAAAACTCAAACTCTATTGCGATATACCTGGCGTCATTCCAAATTTCCCATTAAGAAAATCTTAGAATATTTTCTCCCATATCTTTCATATGGAGCTGGCGCAATAATATACAAAATTTTTATAATCTACCTTTGACGAAAGTATATTATCAGCTTACATCGCAAAATTTTAAACGGAACCTATATGGACTTCAAAGTTAAAGGATTAAAACTTTGATATTGGCCGAAGCGATTATTTAGTCAGTCAATATTTGCTCTGTAAAACAGTAGAAAAAATATGTTTTCCTTGAACGCCGTAAACAAGCCATTCATCTCGTTTTTATTGATGAGTATTCATTCAAAGTATTAAAACCCTAGTTACAACCAAAAAAGAGTGTTGTCGTATGGCACAGTAACTCCACTGATTTATCAGAGCAAACGACTGTTTGCCATTACACGATTTTTTGCGTGAAACGGCTACTTCAAACGTTATGACTAACTAAATTAAATTAAGATATTACTTTCGCGTACAAATATTAACTAAACTGGACTTTCTTTCTTGAACAATGTTTTGAGTTCAGAAATTTGCAAAATTATTTATGACTAATAGCTTTTTCAACGTCTTTGTAAAGGGTTACAAGAAACTAATAGTGTCACACTTTGGATTATTCACTAAAAGTAAAAAACTGGGTGAAACTTTTAAAATCAGTGCGGTTAAGCTCTACCTTTGGACATTTATTTGCTAATTCTATTATTGCACTTCTCTTGATTCAGATCCTGCTTCATTAGATGAAAACTTTTATTGCACATCGACTGCTCCTCATATTGCAAGTTACCTGACAATGCTGTAGATTGTGGTCATCGCGGCTTGTTACAATTGCAAGATTTACAATTTCTTTATTTTTGGTAAAAAATGGCCTGCATGTACATTTACAATGTGAGGGAAGTTAAGTTTTCTAACGGTGGCCATGGATCTTAACTTTCTGTACAATTATTTCACGAATTTCTTGTAGCTATATTGTAGCGTACAGTGTACGGTTCGAGCGCTCAAGCCGAGCACATGCCTAAGTCGTGCGCGCTGCATGTTATCGCTATCATACAGTGAACCTCGAGCAGTGATAAACCAGTGCATTAATTGGAATAAACTGTTTTCATTTTTGTATTGTTTACTACATAATTCAGTGCATGCATGTAAGTAAAACTAATAGCATGCTGCCATTTGGCAATGGCTACAACCCCACGCAACAATTCAACCCAACAATAACGCAACAAAACGCATCCTTTTACTAACAATGCCCATCTATCCCAAATAACAACCCACAACAAATAACACCTGAGCAATGCCAGCAAATGCCCAATAGCTACTCAATGTCGCCACAAATACAAACATTCCAACCTTATCAATATGGTCACTCTTCAATGTCTCAATTTGTAATGCCGCCTCAAGTCCAACCATTGCATCAACAAATCACGACACAAAAACCAATGGAAATTATTATTAGCGACGCAGAGGAAGAAGAAAACATTGCATACAAAAAAAAATGCTTGGCAAAAAGTTAATAACCTAAAAAGTAAAAGAAGGAAATTGCAAAACACACAAAATCCGCCACAATCATTTAATCTAACACAAACTAACAAATACTAAATTTTACCAGAAGTTACAGACGTAACAAACAATAATCAAGATAACGGTGCCAACAAAAACTCAAAAATAAATACCCAAACCCCCTCCAATCTACGTATATGGAGTTAACAATTATCAGGAAATGATAAACAGCTTGAAGGATATTATGGAACAGGAACAGTACACCACCAAAAGTATGGCTGATAACGTAGTCAAATTTAATGTGCATTCCCCGGATGTGTACAGAAAACTCGTCAAACATTTCCAGGAAAACAGTGTCATTCACCACACTTACCAAATCAAGCAGGATCGTGCATACAGAGTGATCCTACGGCAATACATCTTACAAATTTCAGTAGATGATACCCACAGCATGAACCTAGCTACTCATAATCACAAGGTTCAGAAACATTACTAACCATAAAACATAAGAAAACTAAAGAAGCCATTACCACTATTCTTTGTAGATTTGGAGGCCAGCCACCATATTAACAAAGACATATATAACACTCTACTTCAAAACTTAAAATTTCTGTCGAACTGCCCACAGAAATATGAACCTGGTCCAGTGCACAAGATGCACAAAACTATAACCATACAAAGTCATATTGTACAGCCAAAGCTGACGTTAAATACACCGCACAATTCCCTTACATGACAAATACACAAAACTTTCCTCCTGCCAGTGAAGAACTACTGGAAAATGCCAAATACTAACTGTGAACAAACAAACCTCAATCACCTCAAGACCTAACACTCACACAGTTCTTAGAAGAATTCAAAGGTATGTTCAATCAACTAATACAACAAAATAGCACTATTTTGAACATGCTTACGACGGTCATAAATAAATTAGTTCGATAATGGCTAAATTCCTTAAAATTGCACTCTGGAACGCCAACGGCCTCCAATCAAAAAAACAAGAAATCGAAATCTTCCTCAGTATAAACAACATTGATATCCTCCTTATATTAGAAACCCATTTTATTGTAAGAACCCACATAAAAAATACCGCACTATCTTATTTACCACACCGAACATCCGGATGGTACGGCACATGGAGGCGCTGCCACTATCATTCGTGAATCAATAACACATCACGAACTACCAAAATTCGAAGAAAATTTCTTACAAGCCACAGTGATTGAAGGAAATAAACTACCAAATCCAATTACAATAGCGGCAACATATTGCCCCCTTCGGCACCAAATAACCAAACTCATGCTACAGCCATTCTTTGACTCCCTAGGGTCAGGATTTATAACTGGCGGAGACTTTAATGCGAAGCTTACCAGATGGGGCAGTAGACTGATAACCACAAAAGGCAGAGAACTTAATAAACTCATAACTGATAATAATTATACATATTTCTCAACAGGTAGCCCAACGTACTGGCCAACGGACCCTGGCAAAATTCCGGATTTGTTAGATTTCTTCGTTGCTAAAGGAGTTTCATCTAACTACGTAGACATAACATCCAGTTATGATCTATCATCTGACCACACACCTGTCATACTTACTATTAGTGCTACAGTAATTAGAAAAGAAGCCAAACCCATGTTATGTAACAGACGCACAGATTGGGACGCCTTTAAAGAGTACATGGATCAACATCTTGATCTTAATATAAGCCTAAAACGACTGAAGAGTTGGACAGTGGAATCAACAAATTTATAACTACTACACAAGAGGCAGCATGGTATGCTACACCGCGCATGGAAAGCAAAACCCAGCTCACAAAACTTCCCAAGAGAAGTGATGGAGCTGGTTAAGGAAAAAGGAAAGCTAGGGCAGTCTGGCAACGAACACATAATAGAAACGACAAAACAAAGTACAATCGAATTACTAATAAACTTAAACGAAAACTGAATGAAGTGAAAAACGACACATTTCAACAATATGTAACTTCTCTTTCCAAGGACCACTACAGTATATGGAAAGCCACAAAGGGATTCAAGAGGCCACAGCTACATATACCGCCGCTACGTAACACAGACGGCACGTGGGCCAGATCTGACCAAGAAAAAGCTGACCTATTCGCACAATATCTGGCAGAAGTATTTAGACCTAATTCTGAAACAATAGATATAGAAGTAGACACCTTCCTCAAAGCCCCACTACAACTTTCATTCCCAATACGGGATCTTAAAATCGGTGAATTACGTCAGGAGATAAAATTCTTGAGCAACAAAAAAGCACCAGGCTACGACCTCATAACTGGTCCTATCCTTAAACAGCTACCAGAAACTGGGGAAAGACAACTACTAGCATTATTTAACGCAATTCTGCGCTTAACCTACTGGGCGCCGCAACTAAAGATGGCGCAAATTATAGTAATATTGAAACCTGATAAGCCGCCAAATGAAGTGCAATCTTATCGCCCAATTAGCCTGTTATCAATAATTGCCAAACTCCTAGAAAAGTTGATATTAAGTCGGTTAAATAAAGACACACCACTGGATGATTGGATCCCAAAGCACCAATTTGGATTCAGACGAGATCATTCTACTATTCAACAGTGCCACCGCATGTCTAACGTAATTCAGAAAGCTTTTGAAAGTAAGAAGTACTGCACGGCAGTATTCCTGGACGTCCGACAAGGTTTTGATAATGTGTGGCACAAAGGGTTACTGGCTAAAATAAAAGCATTATTTCCGCACCAATATTAACTCCTTTTCCAATCCTACCTTTCAAACCGCTATTTCCTAGTAAAATTCGGAAACAAAATCTCGACACTACAGCCAATTACCGCTGGGGTTCCCCAAGGCAGCGTTTTGGGCCCAATCCTATACTTACTTTTCACTGCTGATATACCAATAACACCGTACACAGAAATGGGAACTTTCGCAGATGATACTGCCATCCTCGCGTGCAATGAAGACCTTTTAGCTGCTACAAGATTACTGCAGGAACACATACATTTAATAGAAGAATGGCTAGACAAATGGCGAATTAAGGTGAATGAAAATAAGTCAGTTCAAATAACATTTACAATGCGAAGGGAATATGCCTCCTGTTATCATAAACAACATTTTTGTAACCCAATCTAA
Organism: Sinelater perroti; assembly: GCA_036346155.1. Taxonomy (NCBI): domain Eukaryota; kingdom Metazoa; phylum Arthropoda; class Insecta; order Coleoptera; family Elateridae; genus Sinelater; species Sinelater perroti. The sequence goes on along the minus strand of JARFIY010000356.1, from coordinate 161,119 downwards.
AGAAGTGAAGTATCTGCGATTACACTGAGACAAAATATTAACTTGGAACAACACATAAAGAAGAAGCGCAAAGCCATGGATCTGAAAGTTAAAAAAATGTACTGGCTAATAGGTCGGAAATCACCTTTAGCAACCGAGAGTAAACTCCTTATATATAAAACCATCTTACGTCCTATTTGGACATATGGATGTGAGCTGTGGGGCTGCTCTAGCTATTTTAACGTAGACATAATCCAGAGATTCCAATCCAAGACAATAAGAACTCTCATGGATGCTCCATGGTACGTGACAAATCTCATCCTACATACCGACTCCAACACACCATACGTGCGTGATGTAATTACGGAACGGGCAACCAGACACTATGATAGACTTACATATCATCCAAACGACCTTATACAACCACTTACGTTACAACCAAACTTTCGGCGATTAAAGCGGAAATGGCCTTGGGACCTACAAATTCTCCAGTGTGAATCCATCATCCTCAATCAATAGGATTAGGAAACTGCGAGGAAGCACCAATGGGTGCCAACCTCATCAAGCCAATCAACTTTAACAACAAATTAGCTCATAGAATCTCTTGTAATTCTGATTGCTGATGTACTATGTTTCAATAATAAAAAAAAAATATTGAATTACATTACTCAATTTGACCAAAATTTCTATTTTAAATGCCGAGGACCAAAACGACACACTTGTCAACCGCACATCTTAGCAACTTAACATTATGGGTTTGCGTCACACAAGGACACTACTTTAACCAAGATTTTCCCGCGTAATCTTCAAACAAATTAATGTCAAAAAAAGTCCAAACTCTGATCCCGTTACTTAACAGACAAGTGGTTTTCAGGGTGGCCGAATACATCCCTAACTTATGTCGCACATAAACTAAACAAAACTCCTTTGCTTGTTGGAAGCCGCTTCAATCTTTTTAAAGAGGGTAGCATCAAAGTTATCTTGAGAACTTTATGGTACAACCAAAACAGACTTCTGAGATAACTTCTCTCAATATGGAGGGCGTTATATTTATTGAATATCAAAATACCAACCCTTGCAATGATGGATTGGAAAGTTTGAGAATCTCTTACCTAAGCCAACTTTTTTTGCCTAAAGAATAGCTTTTTATAGTCCTATGTAAGTGTAGAATATAGATATTGTATTTAAATACCAAATCTTCCCATTCTTCCTAGTTTTTTGCAAAATCATTTACAACTTTGGGTGAGCCGAATGTTTCGTTACTCTTGATAAGTTATATCGCGTTGAACACGTTAGTAGTTGGCCTGCGTATTCATGGTTACTTTTGATTTATGTGCAGCTACAGTGGATCTTTTCGCATGACAAACACAAGTACTCTTTTCGTGTTGCTTGCAAATTTATGTTTCTCTTTAAATGCTTAATCGCTTCTTCTTTAGTTCGTGTCGCTACCAATCGCAGCTAAAAATAAATATTCAACTAAGACTAAGTGATCTAACTCAAAATAAAGTGTTCCAGCTTATAAGTAGTTTTGTTTATTTTGATTTTCTGCTTTACTTTACTAATTTATAGAATTAAAACAACAATTACTATTTACTTGATAAAGTGTTTTAATTTGCAGTAATTTATATTACAACTAAATTTATATGTAGTGAATTTGATCGCTTTCTGCCCATGCTTTTTTTACAATGTTTAGTTCATTAGCTTTTTATAATTACGTTCACAAACATTTATTATAGAAGAATATGTCGGACATATGTAAAAAAAAATTTAATAGCTGAGAAGTTGTATTCTTGAGAATAATGCCTTTATCTATGGTAAAGTTAGATATGTCACATCATCCGATGGGCATATCCGACTTACTATGCCAATAGATTGCACAAAGATTAAGGAAAAGGATTATCATATCTATCCTAGCTAAAGCAACTATTGAAGTGAGAACAATTAAGGAGGAGTTCTCTCCCCTCTATTTTGGGTAGTCCTTATGAACGCACTCCTTAACAAGCTGCCCTCAGAGGGCTTTTATTGTCTAGGATATGCAGATAATCTTGTAGTAGTCATAAGAAGACGCTTTGCGGGTACTACTGCGGAAATATTGCATTCTGCCCTCAATACTAACAATAAATGGTGCACAAAGGAAGAACTTCAAATTGGCCCCCACAAAAGTGTGGAAATTTTGTTTACCAAAAGAGGCTGTTAGAAGGAATAAAACCCATTTTGTTGAATTCCTTTTTCCGAAATGCTAAATATTTAGGAGTAAACTCAGATTAAAAGTTTACATAGAATCGACAGTTAAATATAATCCCACAAAGAGCCAAAATTGCTCTGAGAACGTGCAAAAGGCTATGTGGTAAAAGCTTGACATTAAACCCCAGGGTGACTATTGTTATACAAACGAGTCGTAGGACCTATGATAATCTATGTGCCTGTGTCATGATGGACGAAAACACCACAATAAAGAGCTCCTTTGTGGCGTTCAAAAGTATGCATACCTTGGCGTCACAGGAGCTATTAAAACAGAGCCAACTGCTGCCTCAGAAGCGTTACTGAACTTGCCCCCGCTTCACATATTAATTCAAACAGAAGTACTAATAACTCAAAGTTGTATCCCTGAGTGTAACGCCTTTATGTATGGTAAAGTTAGATATGACATTATTTGACTAGGGGGTTCAAATATTGGAATATATCTTCTACATCAAAATACACCATTACATAGTTTTTAGAACTGTATAACCTGTTCTCTTTTGGGTCAACTACGAAATAAAAGATACTTTAAAAATTTGAGTTATATTTTCATTAAATTTTTATAAACACCAAGTACAATTAGAAATATTGTTATAATGTAAATGCAATTTTAATGGTAGTCATTTTTTACATTTTCACAATATAGATATACTATTTTTAAACATACACATCATCAATGCATTTGCTTCAATTTATTAAAGCTCATACTTAAATAACGCAAATTGTTCAGATTTAAAATAAAAAATAATAAATTTACCTACATGAAACTTAGCACAATTAAACTATGACAATTATATTGTTCAATGTTCAATTTCTGCTTGCCCATAAGCATTATTTCTTCCATGATATAGGCCCTTAAGTTATCCTTGTTGTTACAATCCCTCTTATTGACCTTCGCCTCGACCATACCCCACATATAGTAGTCAAGATTATAGTTAAGACTGGAGGATGGCTACAAGTCAGGGGACAAGTGGTAATGCAAGTTGTTGTATAACCATGCCTTCCATGTCTTGTGGGCTAAATAGAATTTACTTCCATACGTACTCCTGCCCAGCAGCCACCTACTCTATACAAGGCTGTAAACAATTTTTACCAAAAATTTGGGCGCCGTAACACTTCCTACGCAAGCCTTAACACCATTGAGAACAGAAACCGTGTGTGCCTAATGGTAGATACTTTAGAAATCCAACAGTCATTTTAGCGATTGACTGTCTAAATATAGTTTTTTTATCTGAAAAAATCTCAGCAAGAAGTAATGCAGTTCAGAAATGCTTGGGCTTTAAACGTCCTGTCTGGCTTATTTTTCTCAGTCCACAGTTGGCGATTCTTCAGAACGAAAGACTTGTAGTGCAGGTCCTGATATTGTTGGATTGACCGTCAACCTCGCTACGCCTACTTCTTTTAACAGGTTAGCTATACTCCGCCGAGGATCTTAATAATTTTATTACTTCTCCTGCAGTCAAATCGCTTGTTGTAAGTTGCCTTGTTAGCAACTATTTTTTTCTGTATTTCTTGGCAAAGTTATATACTTGGTACCTTTGTAACCAAACCAATAATTTCCGTTTGTGATTCGATTATACCAGCTCTACGGTCGTATTCTTGGCTCATTTTGTTGACTACCGTAGATTGTTTATTATGTGAAGCTAACTTGTTACGCTACTTAATAGGAGACTGCACATGCACATAAAACAGCCTTTCAGCTTTCCCGAAATGCAATTTGAAGGAATTCTGAAAATTTACTCCTTCTAAAATTATGAATTACAAGTTAGGTAGACACTGGGTTGAGTTTTTGAAGTGTTTTCAAGCTCGGAGATATTTAAGTATATGTGAGTATAATTAACTGCGACCTACAAGCATATATAGTCCTTGACGTGCAGGGTCAAGATAAGTGCTTATTTCTTGCAATTCCACTGCGAACGCTTTTTTATGTTCAGTGGGAAACTGAATGTACTAAACTCAATTAGTTCTACTAACATTGCCTTTATAAGTGTTGCGTTGAAATGTATTTCCTATAGAAGCCTACCAAGCAGACCCTAACTAATTTTAAAACTATTTTTAAGAAGCAAATTAATAAAATTATAAATATTAGCAGCAATAAATTTAATATCGTGGGTGAAATCGAAACGTAGCCCTTTCTCACTATTTCTACTACCTATTCGTAAACAACAAATAATACAACCGAAATCTTAAGTGAAGGTGATGCATTTACGACATCATCAGATACCACAAAAGTCTAGGACAAACGTAAGTGCAATTTTTTAACAAATGAATTTGTTTTATCAATTGCTTCTAACGTTTTACCATTTTGAATCAACTAATTAAACAATTTGCTTCTAATCTCTAATAAGGCTACCTTATAAAATCTTAGTTGTTTCTGTTATATTGTTTGAGTACAAAATGTAGACATTTTTGCTTTTTTATATTGTATTTATTGCGACATTGCATTTTTTACCATTATTTAGGTAAGGTTAAAGATAAACACTTAATTTAATATATCAAAACTTAATTTAATTTATATTAGCTTTTGCAATTTCTAAATACGTGATGTCCACAATTTGTGACTACTGAATAGACTATTTTTAATAATATGGTTTTAAAAATAAATTTAGTGTTAGACCATCAATTTGCTATCAGTTCAAATTAAAAAAAGAAAACAAATAAATACAGCAACAAACCGTTAAGTGTTCTTACACCAAGGATATCCATAAACAAATATTCTTTTTTTATTTAAAAATTTACAACTCCCTCTAAATATCAGATATTTGAGCAATCAGATCTTGTAGTTTACTTCTGTAAATTTTCTGGCACTTACTGTTATAAGCTAAGAATTAAGGTATTCTTTAACTATGTCTGTATGGTAGTAGCGACTAGATGTAAATTGTTTACAGACAAGAGTTCAGTGTTACTTGCGAGTGATAGTTGTGTTATGCGTCGTTGAAATATTTGCCTTAAATGTAAATTAGGGGTATTTTGACTCAATTGGATAAATTGTGGAGGCACAAGTTTTAACTTGTACAATAAGACTAGGTGCTAACACGGTCAATAGCCTGCGCAATACCTAAAAAAGTTGGAACACAAATTCTCTTTTCTTTTTAAACTCCTTATTAACTTGTTTGCTATTAAGTGCCAATGGTGTATTTTGGTGTGGTGTTAATGAAAGCTAAATTATTATGTTTGTAGCATCTCATCCAAATCGATGTCAATCTCTAGTCGTTTTGGCAGTAATATTTAAAATATTTTGTACAACTGAGGTAAATCAGGTAAACTATTTGGGCAATTATTTAGAATATGGGGTACCAGATTAATCTTATCACACTATTATAGAGATGGTTGTTGTTGCTTTTTTGGTAATAGTTTGAGATTTTGTCAGATTATTAGGTCAAATCAAACGATAATTACCAGGAAACTGCAAGATAAAGCAATACAAAAACAGTCTGGTGAAATAAACACCTAGAGTCACTTGAGAGCTTAGGTGAGAAGGTTGTTCAATAAAACCAAAAACAACCAGGACTGGGATACTTATAGGAAAGCACTCATATAATACAGTAAAATAACCTCTTGGGGAAGTTTTGAGAGTAAGTCACAGAGCCGCCTGCAGGTGCAAGAATCCACAGAGTTTTAGCTAAGTAGCACCCATCAAGAAGACCGCTGGTCTTTACTAAGTAACAAAAAAAGGCAGTCTGGCTATACTTTCCTGGGTCCAGTAAGAATGTCAGAGGAAGAGAAAAATCCAAAGGCCCGGGAGACTTGTACAAGTCAACTTGGAAGGACCGGAAAGAAGCGGCGGAAATAGCTCTTCCGGATAAAATCAGATGGGTGCTAGAAACATTTTTTTCTTACACATTGCCTGGCGTCGATGAAGTTTTACGAATTCTGCTGAAGAAAGGTTCAGAAATTTTAATACTATTGTTAAAGAGAATTTTAGGGTTTGCGTTGCCTGAAGGCTCATCCCCCAAGTATAGTGCAAGGTGTGAGACGTATATAAGTAAGCACCAAGTTCTTATAGTCTCACGTCTTTTATGCAAAAGACCCTTGTAAAACTGGTAGATAACTACGTTGGAGGCACAACACTAGGCAGGCCTCCATTCAGTGATTTCAATGCATATACCAAGCAGGAAAATCAACAGACTTGGCATTGGATGACCTAAACAGGCCGTGAAAGACAAGGAGATAGCTTTAGTCCTGCTTATAGACAACGAGGGAGTGTTCAACAATGTCTCTATTGACTCCCTAATCAAATCACTTAAGGCGAAGAGAATATCCGACTGCCTATGTCAATGGATTGCAGAAAGCCTAAAAAAGGATTAGCATACTTACCCTAGGGAAAGCAACTATTGAAGTGAGAACAACCAGCGGCTGCCTCCAAAGAAAAGTTCTCTCCCCACTTTTGTGGGTAATCCTTATATGTGTCGTTCTTAACAACTTATCCGTAGAGGGCTTTCATTGACTAGAATGCGCAGATGATCTCGTATTAGTCACGAAAGAGCGCTTTGCAAGTGCTGTTGTGAAAAGATCGCAATCTGATTTCAATATTACGAGCCAAAAATGCACAACGAAAAACTTTAAATTAGTTCCCACGAAACTGTGGCAGTTTTGTTCGCCAAAAATAGGGTTCTAGAAGAAATAAAACCTATTGTATTGAATGGCACGGAAATTGCCTTTACTCCAGAGGTTACACATATTTAAGAGTAATCTTCGATCTTTGGTGGAACTGACATTTAGATATTATCACACAAAAGCCACAGTAGCACTGAAAAGGTGCATAAAGTTATGTGGTAACAGCTAGAATTTAAACCCCAGGATAACTCTATGGTTATACATAAGAGTTGCAGGACCTATGATAACCTATGGGTCTGTGGCATAGTAAACGAAAACACTGTAACAAAGGCGAAAGAGCTCCTTTATGGTGTTCAAAGGCATGCATGCCTTAGCGCAGCGGGACCTATAAAAACTGCTGCTCTAGAAGTGTTACTAAACTTGCCACCACTTTACATATTTATCCTAGGAGAAGCACTGTCAAATTCCCACAGTCTCATACAATGACAAGCTCCAATCATGCCCATGTATGTAGAAAAACACCAAAAGTGAGAAAGTTGTTAAAATTCTATTGTAAATGCCCACAGGGAGAAAAAATTGGAACAAAGGACTTTTAGGCTCCCCAGACTTTGTCTGGTATAATGAGAACTCCAAGACCATATTAGGCACAGGAGAAGGAACTTATGGTCCAAAAAGGAATATTAAGATTCCAATAGCTCTTGGTGTGATCTATGTACCAATTTTTAAATTATCGTAAATTTTTATATTTCCATTCCAAACGACTGTAAGAAAGGGCAACCGCCAAAGGGACTGATCCCGCAACACTCGCATTCCGAAGCGAGCGCACTACCAACTCGACAAACCGGGCACTGCGGAAAAACGTGCTTTTAGCGCTGATTTGTTCGGGTGGAATTTTTGCCCGTTGTACAAGGGGGCTATTTTTTAGGGCACTTGTACTTGTTTTCTTGAATTTCTAATCGCAGATTCGGATTCTACGTCAAATTTGGTTGTCTCTTTTGTTTTTTGCAGAGGGAACTGGCGGCGAGGGATTTTATGTGCTGTGCTTATATATCTATAAGAGATTTCCTACAGATTTTTAGACGAAAATTAAAGTTATAAACTACTATACGAAGGAGAGCTCCTTTTGATTAAAAGATTTAACGTTAAGGGTAAGAGAATATTCACCTTTTTAGACAGTCAAGCAGCATTTAAAGCTTTAACCACACCTGTGGTGAGGTGAAAGGTTGTTTAGGATTGTATAGGTGCCTGATACAGATAGGAAAAGACAATTGTCTGGTTCTTTTTGGGCACCGGGGTAACGAGATGGTACACTTATTAGCTAAGGAAGGATCAGAAATAAGACGCATCGTACCAGAACTTCACTGTGGCATTTCAAAAAGCTTCAAAAAAACGTCCATCAATGAATGGATACTTGTTAAAACTCAAGAAAGATCCAACAATACAAGCCATCTGAGACAATCGAAGAAGTTTACAGGAGTCGCCAACAAAATTCTAGGCATGTCTCCTACAACTAAACGAACCCAAAATCTCCCAAGAGTAACAAACAGCAGCATTGTGCAGGTTTTTCCAGAAAAATCACGAAACTGTAGACTACATTATGTGCTATTGCAAAGGCCCTACGAGGCTCGAATTCCTGAAGTTAGGCAAAGAAAGGCAAAACCAGAGAGCTATACAGAAGAGCCTTTCTCTAAACTGTAGGCTAGTCAAAAACTTAGGCCTACAGAGGAAGCTGTAACAAATTGTAGCGATGCACAGTACACCAGGCCATTAACCCTACCCCATTATATATCTATCTATATCTACGTCAAATCCATAAGATTTGTGAATATTGCAATAATTAAGATCCTGTTGAATGTATAATAGCAATAAAGGTTTAATTGAAATCTTTATCAAACTAGATGCATCTAGAAAAGTTTTAATATTCCCATTATTAATATTAAGGTTAGATTACGCATAGTTAAAGGTTTGCGCGAAATATTCTGCAAATATATCTACATTTTCCCAATTCGTTTGTGCTCAATCTTTATCTTATTTGGTTGGCGATGGTATGTGAATTGTAGATTTTTTGAATGTCTTGTAGTTTGCATATTTTTCTGTTGATAGAGTGCAGATTTCAAATGTTGCAGGGTTGAAGTAAGTTGGTTAGTCGCTTTTATATAGGTTTAGTCAATAGAATTCCTATTTTCTTACCATATGTGTCTAGCACGTTTTACTACGCAATGACTCAAATATTTAAGGGTAAGTTATTACTATCTTGTTTAGATTGTTTTTAGATTGCATTGGTAAAGTATTGTATTGTGTTGTTGATGCTTTTTAACTCAATGTTTAGGATTACTTTTTTAATGTACTGCTGAAGACTCGTCCAATTAGCTTTTGATGATACAAGTCTAGGTGCGTTTGACTGTATAACAATATAAGAAATAAGAATAAGAATTCCTGGAATGTATGTCGTAATCATCGACCAGTAAGTTGGTTTACCTATTGACAAATGAGAGAAGTTTTTGTTCTCGATTATCTGTAGTAATTTGCTGTACTTAAGTGTTATGCATTGTAAGCCTTAATTGGTGTGCTTGGCATTACAGTTTCCTCGAGCTGGGGATCCATATCTTAGTAGGTTGATCACTGTTCTGTACTCGTTAGTATTGATGAAGTGTCTAGATGTACTATAAATTGCTGCTGCAATTAAAGGTTTAATTTTTTTCCTTAGTTTAGCTCTTAAATTTTCTCTGTTTTCTGTATATTTATTTATAGTTCAATAAGTGTTCTGCAAAATGCACATTTGACTAGCAATTTCCATGCAAAGTTAGCTTCTGATTGTTTCTACCTTTAACACATCTGTTTAATCGTCTATACGATCCAACGAACTTAAAATAAAAATAGGAATCAAGCAAGGGGACAGCCTGAGCCCCCTTCTATTCATAATTATCATAGATAGAATTCTAAAGAATGCCAGGAATAAAAGCAAAGGTTTAGAAACTACAATAGGGTATAACAACTTGAGGCCAGTGCAATTGGATGTCTTATTATACGCGGATGATATACTGTTAGTGGCGGATAACAAAAAGAAAATGCAAGAACTAATTAATATATGGATAGAAGAAATTGAAAACCTCAAGATGAAAGTAAATATAAAGAAAAGTAAAATATTGATACTCAACAAAATGAATATAAACGATACATATACTTTTAACTACAAAGGAAGAATATTGGAAGAAGTAACAACTATGGAATACGTAGGAAGCACATTCATCGACGATGGTAAAATCGACTTAGAAATAACCAATAAAATTAGGAAAACCAACATGGTATACTACTCATTAAATAAAACTATCTTTGGAAAAAAAGAGATAAACTGAAAATTTATAATACCATCTTATCCCCAATACTGACATACTCTAGTGAAAATTGGACTATACTTAGTAAGCATAAACCCAAACTGACTGCCAGAGAAATGAGAGTTCTGAGAAAAATTGCAAACATATCTAAAATAGACCACTTAAGAAATGAAGATATAAGAGAAATGCTACAGTATGAATCAATTTGTACGAAAATAGAAAATAAGTAGTTAGAATGGTTTGGACATCTTAGCAGAATGTCGAATGAAAGAATACCCAGGAAAGTAATGGATGCCAAAAATAGCAGAAAAAGAAAGAGAGGACGTCCCAGGCAAACGTGGCTAGAACAAATTACCAAAATAGGAAAAAGCAGGGGCAAAACACTAATTGAAATGAAAGAGGACGCAAGAGACCGGAAGAAATGGAAATTATGAATAAGAAACTAACCGAAGGACAACCCGACACCCGTCTAGGGTAAAAGGGTTAAAAAGAAGAAGAAGTTTAATCGTCTATAAAAGGATCTAGAGTAGCAATATATTTGGCACTTTGTGAATTGTGTAATTTAGCTCTTTTTGTAACGACATTTGTTAATTATTTCCATATAAGCTAAAAATTTTAAATTATAGACGATTTTATCACTTTTATGAAACTACAAATATTCGTAAGTTATCATCAACGGTCGTTTAGCGACTCCGTTCCTCATATTGGTAATGTTACAAATTGAATGACTCTTTGTTTCCATTTCTTACTTATTATCTAGGAATCAACCAACAAAGATTTCTGATAACCAAACTGCATGCTTTGTTTTGCTTCATTTTGTATTTATATTATAATCCTTTGTGGAATTTGAAAATTAAATTTCCCGTTATGTCCACAATAGTAATAGTGTACGAATAATAAGAAAAGTACTTTATTTGTATGCCTTATAACCTAAAAAATGTGTAAAAAATAACGACATAAGTACTACAAAACCAAATAAAATCCTCTCTGAAAAACAGAGCGATTATAACAAAATTTATGCATAATTTATGCGTAAACAAAATTGTAGTAAATTATGCTACTAAGTTAGATTCTGTTCCAAAAAGTTTGCTAGCAATAATTTTAATGCAACTTTTATTAAATTTTTTATAAGCTGTAACAAAAATATTTTATGTATTTCTAACAAAAACCAAATTCTGTTATGTAACTAAGCTGTAAAAAGTTGATATTGCTATATTTTCTTGCAACTTTATACGTAAATATAACAGTTGATTTTGTATATCTAATATAAGTCTCTTTGTTGATGATATATTACCATATGTTTTTCAGTTATGCTCTCCGCGCAATCTGCTTTATCAGAGACCCAGAAACCAGGTCACGCTGAAGGCGCGATTTCCAGTTAAATGGTGCTAAAGTAACCTGCTTAACTGCCGGATAGAAAATAAAATTTTATAGGCGCACAAGCCTGCGTGTAATTATATCGGCTTACTAATTTTTGTCGCTCTAACGGCCTCGATAGCAACTACAGATGACAAAATAATATCGACTGTAATGCCCACAGTTTACGTTTGTTGAGCTTTTGTATTATACTCTATTTGTGTTACAAAAGAACAATTAATTTTTATCTATACTAATAATGACATCCTGTACTGTTTTTCACTGCTTTAATGTAGCATAATGGTTTTTGTCCTATTTATTAGCAATCAGAACATATTTTTGTTCGTATTTATAAAATAATAGCTATTGATGTTACCTTATAATAAGTCATAACAAAAGTTAATATTAAACACACGCGTTTTTAATGTCACCAATTTTAATTTGTCTGTACAAGTGTCTTCGATGGTATTACTTAATAGAGGTCAAATACTTAAATTTAAATTAATTTGAAGTTTACACAAATAATTAGGTATATAATGATTTATAAGTTTTTTGACAGGTCCTCTTGTGAAGTACATCTTGTTACGCACTACGGATATTTATCGTGACATGTAAAACTGTTTTATAATACGTTTTAGAAATTAAAGCACTCTGATTATTTAATTTCCTACGATTATGTAGGCTCATTAATTGTCTTGTACAGTAAGATCCTATTTTTGAGCGATGCTTCTAAATTTCTACCCATAAACATAATACAAGAATATATTAAGACAAAGACAAAGGCGGAGTAGGACTAATATGGTTTCCTAAATTTATTTTTAGACGAAGACAACTTTATTCAGAATAGGAAGCCGAATCTCCAAAATAACCGGTGCATCTGGCAAAATGCCTCTGAAGTACCTACTGCCACGCACACAAAGTTTACTAAATTTGAGGTGATGCTCGGATTTGTGAGTCATGGCATGGCGCTCCATTTCCTTGCGGCAGATTTGAAAGTGACCGCTGACATCCAAATCAATGTGCCGGATGCAGTTGTTAAATCCTGAATAGAGAAGGTAGCCTCTAGGAGGAGTACTCGTTCCAAAAAGACCCATGTCTGTACAACAATTTGTGTTGCCTCTGGTGTCCCAAACTGTAGCCACCCTCCACTCCTAATTACAAGTCTCTTAACTATCACGTTTAAAAAGTGAGTGAGAAAAAGTTTAATAAGGGACATCGTAACACTAAGGATTAAGAGCCTTCAAAAGTAATGACACATACAGACAAAAAGAAAGTTGTGTTGGCTTGCATCATTCGATAACTTGGAATTGTGGTGAGTAAATAATTATCTTCGTTTGTTGATGTCCTACAAAATTACGATTCTAATTTTTCAAAAATCTGAAAACACTATTCTACTGAAAATTTTTTTATATATAGGTGACGAGTAGAGAACGCCTAAAACGAAATTAGTTGGTTTATTCAAAATCAACCGCGCGAGTATTTTGCGCACTAACAAACTCTATGGAGGAACACATTCCTAGCAACCAAAGGATTTGATAACCGGAAAAATAACCATATAATAAACAACCATGACAACAGTACTAAACATAGAGAGTGCATTTAACAATTTATTAGCGCAAATCAAATTCCACAGAGATTGGATTATGAAATTGCAAATAGTACAAGGAAGAAGCTTTATATCGGTAAAAAGTTCCCTTAAGAGTTGAAGTTATGAAGCTTTTAGCTACCAGTTCATGGCGATAGTAAAATATTAGTCTCCGTAAGAAGTAATAAATTCTTGGCTGTGTAAAACTAGTTTCAAAATTTGATCTTTTTATAGCCGAGTGTGTAGAAATATTCAAAAATGGGGGTAGAGGTGTTGTCTCACACATATCAACTGTCAATAAATTTATTATACAGACAGCAAACGAAGTTAAGGCAGAGATTGTTCAGGAGATTATAAATGCCAACTATTATTTCATTATTGTAGACTCAACGCCACATGTGTGACTCACAGAAAAACTGGCGCTATGTGCTATCTATGGTAACTCCAGATCAGCAACTCTTGACGTTTATTCCTAAGTATGGCCTTGGTGGAGAGATGGTAAATACTGTGATGTCAACCGTAAATTTTGTATGTCGATCTAAATAATTATAGAGGACAGAGTTATGGCAATTCCAGCGGCATGTTTGGATGCTTCAAAGATTTTTAGGTAAGAATAAAATATATAAATAGTTTGCCCACATACATGCCTTGCGCGGGCCGCTCGTTATAAACATTTTTCTCTGCAGCTGAGGAGAGCAGCAACTACTGTATCTATAACTTTTTTAGTTCTATAAACAAAAGATGGAATATCTAGTAGCTTAATATTAAAAAAAAACTCTGTATCTTTAAAAACTTTGTCAGCAACTCGATGCAGCGCTCGTGCTGATGCTAATCAAGTGTAATACAAATCTTACTGAGAGATTCTTGATACACATTACTCATAATAATGATCAGACTAAAGATGCACAGTATGAAGCAAATATGATATTAGAATAACTTAAGAGTCTTAGATCGCTACTAATAGACGTTTCTGAGACAATGTTCTTGTAAAGTCTTGAGAAGTAAATCAAACGCTTCAAGAAGAAAGTACAGACACTATAAAGTTCATTACTCTAGAAAGTAACTCCGCCATTGCCGGTCCCAAGCCCGGATGAGAAAGTGAGGAGGGGGAGGAGTATCAACCTCGTTAAAAAACCTGGGTTCAGCTGGCTCCGGCTGATAGCACCCAGTAAGGGCCTCTTCCTAGAGTTACAGAATGAAAACCGGTCAACGGACTCATAATATACGAGTGCGGAAGAACCATCAGCGGGAAGATTGGTCTCGTGAATCCGTAGAAGATAGCCAATCTAAGGAAGAAAACCCTGAGAATAAATTACCTGGTCCTCCAGGTTGGGGTTGGGGCAATGGGCCAGCACCCCATTACTTGTAAAAATCTTAAAACAAAGTAGAATGAAAAATTCGTTTAAAACAAACAATCTCCGGTGGGAATCCACACTTCCGATTACGGAAGGAGCCCGTAGGATACGGAGGGGCAATTCTACGTTTGTGAAGAGTAATGCCAAAAGTTCAATATTAAGAAATCAGATGGAAGCCGAATACAACGAAAGAATTGGACAATGAATATAGGAACTTGGAATATACAAGGACTAGCAACAAAGACACAAAAAGTATTTGCCGAGATAGAAGAAATGGGAATGGACGTAATTTCTCTGACAGAAACAAAAAGAAAGGAACGGGAATAGAGGAAATAGGACAATACTTACACATGTGGAGTGGAGTCCCAAAAACGAAAGAGGAAAAAGGGAGTTTCTATGGCTATTAAGAAGAAATATGGAAAACAAATAAAAAGTTGGGAAGCAGTAGACGAGAGGATTATCAAAGTTAACCTCGAGAGTTTTAGATATAGAATGACAATTTTAGGAATATATTCACCTAATGAAGACGATAGCCCCACGAACAAAGACCAATTCTATAGTAAGTTAGACGATATAATAAATGAATGTGGTACGCGACGAGAAGTTCTGTTACTGGGCGATTTCAACGCGTGGGTAGGATGCAAGACGAACGATAAAGTCGTAGGACAATTTGGTGATGCCAGAAGAAACAGTAATGGAGAAAGGCTTATAGGTCTATGTGAAAGTAACAACCTAAAAATCCAAAATGGTTTTTATAAACACAAGAAAATTCATACATATACTTTTGAGGAACATGCACGACAACGAAGAACAATCATTGACTATGTTATAACTCGACAGTATTCTACCGGTAGAATCCAGGATGTTAGAGCTTACAGAGGCCCGACATGCGGAACGAATCACTATTTGGTGAAAGCCAAAATAGTGTTTTCACCCAAAGGGCAAAACAAGGTAGTAATACCAAAACAGACAGAGAAAATACAACAAGTCAGATACAACATACAAAGTCTACAACAAAGTAGCATACAATACATATATCAAAATAGATTGGATCAAAAACTTAACGAACATCTACAAGGATCAAACACAGAGATGTATGAACATTTAAGAGCAGGCCTACAGCAAGCAAAAGAAGCCTTAGGAGAAGAGGTTAGAGAAAACCAAGAAATTATTGGATAAACGAAGACCTAATGGAGGAAATACGCTACAAAAAGAACTATATACAAAGTGGCTAAATACTAAAGAAGATGAAGATAGAGATGTCTATAAGATCCAACAAACTAGAGTAAGACAATTGATAAAAACTATAAAACAACAAACGTGGGAAAAAAAGTGTAGCGAGATAGAAAGGTACATAGGAGGAAGAAGGACGACAGAGGTATGGAAATTCATAAGGAACGTAAAAGCTCCACATCGAGAAAAAACAATATTACAAAATATTCCTGCCGAAGAATGGAAACAATACTATTTAGAGCTACTCACCGAGAAAAAACCTATATTCCAAGAAACTACGATGACAGAAGGAAGAACAATAGATATTAACTACATAGAAATACAAGAAGAACAAGTAATTAAAGCAATTAAAGAAATGAGAAATGGAAAGGCTCCAGGTTCAGGAGGAATCCCCGTTGAGTTGGTAAAAAATGGAACACCGAAATTGTATAGGATGATAACAAAACTTATGAATAAATGCATAAATGAGGGAAATATACCAAATGAATGGAAAACAGGATATATATCTCCAATACACAAGAAAGGAAAAAAAGACATCTACGACAACTACCGAGGAATAGCAGTTACAAGTACTTTTAGCAAAATATATGGACGAATTATTCAAGACTTAATTGAACAACAATATCAAGCCGAAGAAGCGGAAGAACAAAGCGGATTTAGGGCAGGCAGATCATGTTTGGATAACCTGTTCTGTCTAACACAAATTGTGCAGAAAAACTAGCAACCGGCAGAGAACTGCATTTAGTATTTCTCGACATATCAAAAGCTTATGATAACGTACCCTGAAAAACTATGGGACGTAATGGAGAGCAGCAACATCAACAGTACATTAGTCAGGGCTGTGAAGAACCTACATGACAATCAAACAGCGAGAGTAAAGGTAGGAGCGGAACTGACAACAGAATTTAAAGTTACGAAAGGTCTAAGGCAGGGTTGCTGTATCTCACCGACGTTATTCAAGATATATATAGAAAAAGCACTCGAACAATGGAAAAGGAAAAGTATGGGAATGGGGATACCACTGGACGAGGACACTACATTATATACGTTGCAATTTTCCGACGACCAAATTATTATGGCACAAGAAATAGAAGACATTGAATACATGACAAGGAAAGCTATAGAGAAATATGATAAATGAGGGCTTAAAATTAATGTAAATAAATCAGCATATCTTAGTATAGGATATGAACAAGACGCTCTAACCTTAGAAACAGGCGAAACTATACCGTCATGTGAAGAATACAAATATTTGGGAGCAACAGTAGGAAAACAAGGATTATATAACACAGAGGTAAAAGAGAATAAAACAAGGCCGGAAAGTTATAGGTGCGCTAAATGGTATACTTTGGGATGCAAATATAAGCAAAAGAATAAAAACAAATATACTCCGCTATGGTACAAAGTGTGGCACTATATGGAGCCGAAATCTGGCAACTCTCGGAACAACATAAAAATCAACTGAAAGTAATTGAAATGGACTATTGGAGAAGATCAGCGAGAATATCCCGAAGAGATAGAGTCAGAAATACAAGTATACGTGAAATAATTGATAAAGAAAGGGACAACTTGGAAGAAATTGAAAAAGGCAACTCTTGTGGTACGGACATGTCGAAAGAATGGGTAACAACAGGCTCCCGAAAAAGCAATGCAGTGGCAACCAAGAGAAAGAAGAAAGAGGGGACGGCCAAGAAGAGGTTGGAATGAGGAAGTAGGAAGCCTGAAGCAAAAGTGGGATATCCAGCAAGGCGCTTGGATGAACAGAAAAGAATGGAAAAAAATATTGAACTCCGGAAGACCCAGATAGAGGTTAAAATACGGAAAGAAGAAGAAGACTCTAGAAAGTACCTTAAAAGCACGTTAAAATAAAAAAGAAACCAAAAGCTCGGTGTGGTAAAAAAAGAATGGAAGTTATAAGTTTTCTGGGCAACAGCCTGTCGCAATAAAAACATATGCTGCAATTGATTCTTTGAAGTTCATCTTAGTAGGAAAAATGACAGTGCCTTTAGAAATACATAATAATGTTAAAAATTACACTAATGGAAAATGACGAAATGAGAGAAAACCAGGTTTTGAAAAATTGTGCTCATGATTTAGATTCCCTTGGATGTGTGCATTTTTAATAATTAATAAAAATATTGACAGAGAAGATAAGCATCCCAAACGAAGAACACGTTTAGAAATAAAAAACTTGTAGCCTTATGAAAGCATGGAACATAGTCTACTTTTTCGATAGTTCTAAAAATTGTTTTAAATATTGAAGTTACTAACTTCAGCGAAAAACGATTCGTTCCAGCTCTTAAGAAAATAAAAATTAAAATCAACATCAAATCAAGAGAAACAAATTTTTGCATTTTTAGTTAGCCAGGGTGTGTTTTTATAGAGTATTTCCTTTTAATAACAAACTAGATGTTTTATTAATTCTAAATTTAAGGAAAAAAGTTTTTTCTAAAAATTTGTTTAATTTTTCCTTATTAAGGTTTATGTGGTCCCGTGGTTGAGGGGCGGGCTGCGATGCTGACGGACCCGGGTTCAATTCCCGGTGCTCTCTTATGCCTTGCGGGTGGCCTACTCAGTCACTAAAAATAATTGAGTACCTGCGTTCATTCGAACAAGGGGTAATAATGGCGGTCATCTTAGGCGCGGTGCTTGCCACATAGCCCCGCATCAGAGATGGTGCGCGGCGACCGGGCAGAGAGAGCGAACGTATGAGAGCCTTAACCTATCAGTTCTTACCATTATTATTATAAGGTTTATGTATCTAACACAATATTACAAAATTAAATAAATACTTTGTCGAGTGCTTGCTTCGGCGGTACCTGTACTAAAATTGAAACAATACAGAGGAAATTTGTATTGTTTCAGCGCAAAAATAAGCCAGGAAAAGCACCCAATCAGATAACTTCATGTAGTTCTTTAATTTAGCCTCCGTAATATCTAAACTCTTAAAAAGTTAATTACTAGAAGAATTTATAAAGATACATTTTTAGAATAATTACTTCCCTAACACCATTTTGGTTTTGGATATGAGCACTCCATTATCCAATCATGCCATCGTATAGTAGATGTAATAAATAAAGCCACGCTGTGCAATCTTTCTGGATGTGCAGCAAGCATTTGATAAAATATGGCTCAGACCTGGAAGCTTTTCCTACCAGTGTATTTGCCTTTTTAAATTCTACCTTACGAACGTTACTTCTAGGTAAAGTTCGGTAGTGAAGTGTTGGAAATTAAAAAACTAAACTCCGAGATAGTGTCCTCGGACTTCTACTCCATTTGATACTTCAGACACTTTTTTGGCACTAATACTCACAAATAGCTGGTAACTATACAGTTGCAATAATCCAGCGAATGACCAAATGATGTATAAAGATCAATGCAACTAATTTACTCAAATTACGTTTACCTTTCGAAGGCAACACTGTCTATCATTATTAATAAATGACATTTAAGTACCACAACTAAATGACATGAGATACCTGTAAATGCATAAGGACAGCAAACTTACGTGGTAACCACTTACCCGAAAAGAAAAAAAGCAAATAGAGTTCACTGTCAAAAAATCATATTATATTATAGAAAGAAAATCTCGTTTTCCCTAGAAATAAGATTCTACTTTATTAAACAATTATCAAATCTATTTGGACATATGGGATTAAACTTTATGTGTGCTCTAGTCTCTTTGATGTTGTTTCCAGTCTAAAACATACGTGCTATAATAGATGCTTTGAGGTACGTATCGAATCGGACTCTACGGAAACTTCTTATCCAAACCCAAGTATCTGGCTTTTATTAGACAATACTCGTGAATGAAGCCTGCATGGAAAATGGCCGACGAATATCAAAGTCTAGGTTTACTTTTGCTTAAAAATGGCACGTACATTGTATGTATATATATTCCATTTTTTAAACCTGTTGCGGCCTAGTTTTCTTCGTACTTTTTAGGTTTCAAAGCCCTTTCTTCTTGCATTTTCTTATAATTTATATCTTTAGATAAAAAATGTTACAATTTTTTCTTATTGTTGATTGAAGTTTTAATAACAGTATTTAAAAAAATACTACTAAGCGGAAAATACTAGTTCCATAAAGTAAGAGACAACATGGAGAACATTAAGTGGCAAAGACAGTAGACGAAATGTGTCGAGCTAAGCGTTACTGAAGTTGGTGGCCATGTTGAGCATTTGCAGCAGTTCGCTTTGATAATTGTTTACCTTTAATGAATGATGTTCTAGTCCAATTCACTTTAATTTTAATGTAATTAAAATAGGCGTGTTGGTGTAGTTAAGGATTAATTTGTTGCCTAGTAATTAATTTCAATATTCATATATCTGAATCGGTTGAGAATTCGAAAAAAATGTTTTGAGTATTTTTTGTTTAGAATTTCTTACACTCAACTCGTGCCACCCTGCATATAAAATGATCACGGTTACCTTGTCTGGTTATATAAAATTCTCATATTAATATAAAGGGTTTTCTGATAAAAACGATTTCAGATACAACCAAACTTTTTATATTATTTTGAAACATATTCTATTACATTGTGTTTTGAGTAACACATAATTTAAGTGTTCACCTTGACAACTGTGCAAGAACTCGGGTTTAATTTCACAAATGCAGCGTTCGGTGTTCACCCGTAATGCATTTGTGATTTATTTGCATCGACTATATAGATTTTAAATAACTCTATAACAAGTGATCTGAAAGAGTTAAATCACAACTTTTTGGGAGCTAATTAACAGTTGCATTTTTTGAAATTATCCGTTTACCAAACTTTTTTGCAATACGTCAATAGTGGCATTAGCAGTGTAACATGTGGCACCGTCTTGTTAGAACCACATGTCTTCCAAATAAATTTTATTTAAAATTGACCACAAAAAATCTGTTAACATCAGTCGATACTGCTCACCAGTAAGTGCACCTTGCCATAAAGTACACTATTGGTAACCTTTTACGGATGCAAGGGGTTCTCGTTAGTCTCTTGTAGATTGTTTTCACGCCTAAAACGACAATTTTGTTTGTCAACAATCCACATGACCAGAAATGAGCTTTATCTGAGAAGATAACTTTTTGCCAAAAACTATAATCCGTTTCAAGTTGTTCTAAAGCCCAAACAGCAAAGACACGGCGTTTACGATGAGCCAGTGGCTTCAGTTTGTGGTTGACCCAATCTTATATGCAATCTGTTTAGAAAATACGCAAAGTTGTCATTCTTGTAAGCCCTAATTTTAGAGCGCAACGGGAAATCTATAAATTTGGAGCCTCTGCAACGCTATTTCTTAAAGTAGCAATGTTCGTTACATTTCTAGCATTTCGACGTCTTGTTAGGTATTTTCGTATAGTGAAGACTTAAATTCTTTTTTATTTTTCGGAGATTTGACGAATAGCAAGCACAAAGGGCTATATCTATATACATAGGTGAAAGTAGTAAACAGCAATAAATTAAGAGCTTATCAGAACGTTATGTAACAATGGTACAGATAAATTTAATTTTCTACACTTAACTTAAAGGGAAAATAACTCAATTGTTGTAGATTCTTGAATTGTTTACATTTTTTCTTCTTTAAAAAAGGAAAAAGTTATTTCGAATGTACAAACGAACATCTCTGGATGCCAATAATCAAGTATTTTAGATAATCATTTTTTATATAGAGTTTATATAGAGTTTAAATTGCGCGCCGTTTGAGTACCTTAAACGTTCGAAGTTTGCATTTGTATAATTTGTATCAAAACACATGACGACCTCAAAAAACGCCGCACATTTATAGACTGAGTTTTATGTTGATTTTTCTAACAAAAAATATTTGGTTGATAAAACTCATTTTCCTGTAAATGGCTCTGTAATTAGTCAAAATTGTTGCATTTAAAATAATGAAAATCCACATGCTATTCACGAAAAAGCGATACATTACAAAAATGCACTGCTTGGTGTGAATTGTGGGCTAGCAGAATCACTAGCCAGCACTTTCCTGCGAACGTATGCTAAGCAATTTTTTCCAATGAAGACCTACAATTTAAACTTGACTGACGTGGTTTACACAAGATAAAGCTACATTTCACGCAGCACATGAAATGTTTGAATTAATTTTAATCAGATATCCTGGTAGCTTTATCTTGCAGAGGGGTGATCTCAATTGGATACCACGGTCTTGCAATCAAACCTTACTAAATTTTTTCTTCTAGTGTTATTTAAAGGAAATGATTTATCTCAATAAACCTGCTATGCTTCCAGGGCTAAAAGAGAACAACATATATTTAATTGCTAAAAGTTTCTGCTGATTATATATATATATATATATCGTAGGTAACTAGTAAGTCTGTACTTTACACTGACAGCAATCAAATTTGCATTGTCTTAATATATTGTGGTTTTTTCAGGAAAAACATTCTAAAGTCCAATTTTCAAGACATTTTTAAAATTCAGTAGCGTTTTAACTTAGAGATAACTTAGAGATAACTTAGGTGATGTCTTAGGTATTACTGTATTATTTAAAATATAATCTGAACAATAAGATACGCCACGAATATTAGTTTGAAGCACTTTTAAAGTATATACACAATGTGTTTGATAAAAAAACTTTTAAAAAGTTATAGATGTTGCGCTTAATTGCTAATTATTAAATTTTTTATATTTTCGGCTGTCAATACACAGACCAAACTAAATGAAAAGCTATAGGGGTTACCCCCTATCAATTATTATGTTTGTAAATATATATATAGGAAGATGAGCGAAACTTTAGAGTAGTCCTAAAAAATCTTCACCCACCAACCAACTTAAACGAAATAAAACAAGGACATGAAGACATGAACATTGTAAATATACACCAGAGAACTACCAAAACCCTTTTTAGCCATGTTTTCTGTTGAACTGAAAGCTGCGGAAAATAATAAAGAAGTTTATAATATTACCAGACTAGTCTATTCTATAGTAACTATTGAACCACCATTTGCTAAACGCGAGGTACCACAGTGTGCTAGATGTCAACGACACGGGCACACTAAGAACTTCTGTAGTAGAGACCCGTGATGTGTAAAGTGCATTGATAGCCATACAACTTCCCAATGTCAACGAAAGGTGAAGGATAGTAACGTGAAATGTGTTAACTGTAATGGCAACCATCCAGCCAACTATAGAGGCTGTCAAATCTACAAAGAAATTCAACAAAAGATGTATCCGCCTCTCCGAAACAAAGTACTACCAAATGTGAAACAGCAGTCAGAGCAAAACTACTTACAAAACTCTGCCTATGCTCAAGTTGTAAGAAATACTAATCACGCTGGTAATAGCATGGATCAACAACAACCTCCACAACATATCGACTCCAATGGTATCGTTGATCTAAAAAAAATGTTAAAAACAATAACGGAACAAATGGGAACCTTACTAAATCTTTTAACAATCGTTGTCACAAAAACCAACCATTGCTCTACAGCTTAAGATAGCTGAGTGGAATGCCAATGGCCTGACAAACCATAAAGTTGAACTAACAGCTTTTCTTATACAACATTCAATTGACATCATGTTAATAGCGGAATCCCACTACACGGACAGGAGTTACCTAAAGATTTCAGGCTACACTATGTATGCCACACAACATCCAGATGGCACCGCTCATGCTGGATCAGCAATTATAATTAAAAATAATATCAAGCACTACGAACTACCAAAATATAACCCACACCATCTACAATCAACTACAATTACGATCGAAGATTGGAAAGGCCCATTAAACATATCAGCGGCATACTGCCCGGCAAGACACAACATTAAGAAGGAACACTCCAATGAATATTTCGAAACATTAGGTACCAGATTTATATCGATTGGAGACTTTAATGCCAAACACGAGTAATGGGGATCGAGAGTAACCACAATAACAAATAAAGGACTACACTACCTATCTACGGGAGAGCCAACCTACTGGCCTTCAGACATGGCGAAATTACCAGACCTGTTAGTCTTTTGTATTCTAAGGGGCATCAATCCAAATTATTGCAAAGCAGAGTCGTGTTTGGATCTGTCCTCTGACCACTCACCAATAATAGTGACAATGTCTACACAGGTGCTACAGAAAGAGACCTCTGCTACTCTTAGCAGCAGATTCACTAACTGGGATCATTACAGAGAAATAGTAAATTTTCATTAGCACTAGACGTACCTTTAAAAACTGATACGGATTTAGTAGCAGCAGTGGAAAACTTCAATAAAGTAATTCAGCAGGCAGCCTGGAAATTAACACCAAAGAAAATGTTAAATAACATAAGCCCAATATGTCCGATTGAAGTCAAAAAGAAAATAGCTGAAAAGCGCAAGCAAAGAAGAAAGTGGCAAACAACCAAACACCCTGAAGATAAAAGAATGCTTAATCGACTTGCATTAGAACTCAAATATTTGCTCTCCAATACAAGAAACAATTCGATACAAACATACCTAAAGCGTTTTTCTCCGACTGAAGCAACAGACTATTCGCTTTGGAAAGCGACAAAAAATTAAAGCAGCCCCAGCAATATATATAACAGATACGACTAGAGAACAACAGCTGGGCTAGAAGTAATTTTGACAAAGCTGTCGCCTTTGCAAACCACTTAACAAAGGTATTTAGACCATTTGATTCGCAATCAACTCCAACTCAAGAAGACGAGATTCATCAATATCTCGATGTGCCCTTTCAAATGTGTCTACCAATTAAATCTTTTACAGTAAATGATGTCAAGAAAATAATTATAACCGAACAGAATCCAAAAAAGGCCCCTGGTTACGATTTAATTGCCGTGAAAGTTTTTAAAGAGTTACCAGAGAAAGGCCACAAATACATTACCTACTTATTCAACGCTGAGATAAGACTACAATACTTTCCTGAGCAGTGGAAGGTAGCAACAATCATACCAATACTCAAACCGGGCAAACCGAGCGATAAGCTATCTTCTTTTAGACCAATTAGTCTCCTACCACTGTTATCAAAGGTTTTTGAAAAACTATTTTTGCGGAAACTAATGCCTATAGTGCTGGAAAACAACATTATACCAAACCACCAATTTGGCTTTCGCCAACAACATGGTATAATCGAACAAATCCAACGAATTGTAGACAAAGTACTAAAAGACTTCCAGAATAAAAGATATTGTTCGGCCGTATTTCTGGACGTTGTGCAGGCCTTTGACAGAGTCAGACTATTACACAATACTAAAGTCCTACCTCATCAATAGACACTACCTAGTGAAGTACAGAGACTCTTTTACCCCTTTATTCCCTATCAACGCTGGTGTCCCTCAGGGAAGCGTGGTGGGCCCGCTCCTGTACCTACTATATACTGCTGACCTACCTACCTCCCCGGAATGATACAGAAATTCTTTCATCGCATTCCGATCCGTATATGGCGTCCAACCATCTACAATCTTGTTTGCACCACTTAGAAGTATGGTTCAAAAGATGGCGTATCCACATAAACGAGACCAAATCAGTCCACGTAACTTTTACGCTGAGAAGAAGTACCTGCCCACCCGTTATAATAAATAACAAACAAATACCGCAAGACGATAGCGTTAGGTACTTCGGTATGCACCTAGAAAGGCGTTTCACTTGGAAAAAACACCTTTTTACCAAAAGAAAACAGTTGAGTTTAAAAATTCGGAAAATGTACTGGCTGATTGGCCGAAAATCTCAGATGTCATTGGAGAGTAAAATGTTACTTTACAAATCTATCGTACGGCCTATTTAGACATACGGCATACAATTACGGGGAACTGCAAGTAAATCAAATATCGACATAATCAAACGATTTCAATCGAAAGTGCTACGTTCTTTAGTAGACGCCCCATGGTTCGTTCCGAACGAGACAATACGACAGGACCTAGGTATTTCAACAATAGACGAGGAAATACAAAAGTGTAGTGTTCGCCACCGTGACAAAATAAGTGCTCACCCTAACTCGCTGGTTGAAGAACTATTAAACTCTGACGATGAAGAACCCGGACTTAAAAGATTTAAGCCAACAGACCTACCAAACCGTTTCGCATAATGCTATGTGGTGTCAAAGTTAATTGTTCATTCCGTCATTACCAAACCGGCTAGTATTAGTATTAGTATTACAATTAGAATAAGGAAATTTTAGTTGGAAACTTTTCTACATGTCTTATATCAAATGTCGAACCAATTACTGAATGTCACTACTTGACAGATTGTAAACTTATAAACAAATTTATAAAAAATATATATATACATACTAATAGTATGAAAACTTTATTTAATCACTATAACGGTTACGCAGAAAGAAAAACCATTACTTTAACTTACAACTCATGTCCGAAAAGTCGCCAGCCGCAATGCAAGCCTGGCAACGTAAAACCACTAAATTATAAACTTCACCAAAATCTTTTTCATTGTCAATTTAAAGTATAACATTATAATTCTGTCTCGTAATTGCTTTTATTGTGAATTTCCTTTGCGTAAACTAGTTCTTTTACGTGGAAATACCAATCCGGTAAATTTAGATATAGTGACCTAGTAGGCTACTAAATTAAACTGCGCCTACTCATCCACCTTTCATTAAAATGGTTATTTCGCCATTCTGCAACAACCCCTGCAGCATTCGGTGGCGCACTATTGTGTTTTATTTAGATTTGAATCCGTTTTGATCGAACAATGTACTGTTAGAAAGAGGGAATTCTCGATTTTCACGCGGTTGTCGATGGGTAGCACCAGCGCTTCATTCACCTGCCATTTCAGTGTCAAGATGGCGACTGAACAAAAGAAATCATTTTGTGTTAATGCGGCCTGGTATTAGTTTTTTGTGAAACTTGAACTTATATCGTTCAAAAGTTTGAACTTCCGGTATCTCCAAAACGAAGGCGGGTCTGAAAAAAATATTTAGTATTTTCTGCTTACAATCCAATCCCAAACACAAATTTTCATTTTTCGCTTCCTGATATAAATCACTCTGTATGTACTCATATAGTAACTATACCTCACCAAAAAACTTCTGGTATAAGTAGTCAATACTTGAAAGCCAACAGTTTTGGGTGGAGGAGCAAACAAGTGAAAGAGCATACCCTTGTCCTGGAATTAAAAGACTGGTGCTAAAGCCAAATAAACTTCTATAGAAGTCAACAGCATGAAAATGTAGAAGGCATCGAAAAACCAGTGGTAAGTTTATTCTGAGCGTGTAATAATCATATAACTGAACTTTAATAAAGGTAAAATCAATATAATCCAAGTATATGCACTAAGGCAGACGAAAGAGATGAATAGATTGAAACTTTCTGTGAACAATTCCAATCTGTCTTATAATCTGCTAAGAAACATAACGTAACCCTGATAATGAGTGATTTCAATGACAAAGTAGGAAAAATAAAAACTGAAGGATCTACTGGGAAACATGGGTTGGAGCCACGAATTAGCAATAATAACTACAATGTTTAAGTTACCAAATATGGAGGTCGCCTAGGAACAACAAGTAGATTATATAATAATTAGAAACAGAATTAAAAATGACATTACATTAGCAGAAATATAAAAAAAGAGCAGAAAATTGAATAATATGAGCGAAAATGTGATGAGGAAGGTAACAGATACTCAAAGAGCAAAACAATCCAATATATTGAAAGCCGAGGATAAAAAAATAATTACAGGTATAAAACGAAAATAGCGGGCATAAAAGTCTTTTTAACAACGAGCTAAAAAAACAAAACAGTAAAGACAGGGCCGAAATACAAAAAAGTAAGTAGAATATGCTATTGGAAATACAAAAACGGGAATAGCTGTAGGGCCGAACGGAATTTCAGTAGGATTGTTAAAATTTATAAAAGCTGACGCAATGGACATAATGGTAAACCTTTTTAATGCAATTTATAGAACTATGGCCTGAAACTAAATTTTAACAAGGCACAGCTAATGATTATATCAAAGAAACTAAATTTTGACGACAATTTGGCAATTTCTAGTACACAAAAAGGTCAGTTGCCATTATTATTATTAGCCATCAAAATAGATAAATTAAAACAAGAACAGAGGTAGCAACCCAGGCGTCTATAAATTTGAAAAGATCTCTGTGTTTCCGAGGTATTAACTTAGATCTTTGAATACGTATGTTAAGATGCTATACTTTTTCCGCATTTCTTTACCGTTCAGAGGCGTAGACATTGAAGAAAACAAATATTAAAAACATTCACGCATTCACATTGGAATGTGGTTACGAAAAGGAATGTGAAGTAATATACACAATTAAAGAAGAAATTGGAGTATTTGATCCACATGTTGAGAAGTGAAAAGTACTCGCTACTGAGACTAATAATACAGAGAAAAATAAAAGGTGTAAGGACATCCTGGCTACTATTTAAAAGAGTGGTATAGCGGCAGTACCAACAAATTATTTAAAATTGCTGCAAACAAAATACAAATCGCCTTCATGATTGCTAACCTCCGATAGGAGACAGTACCCTAAGAAGAAGAAGAATCCAATTACCTGTACAAGTGTATGCACACACTATTTAGTCAGAGTTCCATTGTAGAAATATAAAACTCGCATATGATTAAACTTCGTTATTACCTGAATATAGTAAATAGACCATTATATTCTTTGCATGCAGTTGTTTGCAACCCCCTTTATATTTACTTAAAACTGCGGGTTTTAGAAGTGATAAAAGGCTCAATGGAATAGAACTACCTCGCCGAGGGTCGCCGACCTGACCACAAATTACATCTTACGTTACTCCTGTTTTAGGGTTAATTGAGAATCCACCCGCAGAACAAATCCGGGCAATAAAACCGTGGGATTTAAAACTAGTTAATGATGTGATTTTGTTGACTTGACACATTTCACTTCGCTGTCTTATTATTGCGTCCTGTGCAAATGAAAGCTCAACATGCGAAAATTACATTAAATCTCGCCCATTAGCTTCATTCCATTAAGAGAATGTTAAAATTAGTCTAAGACCAAAACAGAAACACAAAGCTCTTAAATTGGAATGCAAAAAATTGTTTTATTTGACGCTGTTCTCCTCACGTATACACATTAACTTGATTACGTGTGCTTCCTAAAAACAGCGCCTCATTTCCGTAATTAGCGAGCAGAGCCGTTTGCAGCTCCTACACGCGCCGGTGCATAATGCAATTCGCTCGTCTGAGCAAGATACATAGGTGCACGTAATAAGCTGCATGAGAATGAAGTCGATGCATCGGTTCCGACTTCAAAGATCGAATGTAATGCAATTTGCAGTGCATCGATCTCGCTGGGCTCGCAAGGAGCGCGCAATGCGAAGCGGAGTGTTGGAGCCCGACTAAGCGGCCTTTTGTGTCCTCTGCACGGCCCCGACGTGCTCCTCACGAACGTATGCAAAGTTTTTCCTGCGTTTTGTCCGGTCCTCCAATCCCGATTGCTTAATCTCGTCCAACATCCATTAATCTTACTCGGGCCATTCTTTTCGGTTGCGCTCGGAAGTTTTTGCTCCCGCCCGACAGATTTATTAGTCTTGTGTCGTTTAACGTAGGATCTGCAGACTTTCGTGGCACTTTCATTTTTTCATATGATCCTAAACAAATTGCTTACATTGTAGGGCTAATCTAAATTTATTATCATAGAATTGCTAGTATAAATATTTGATTTCAGATTAAGGTATTATTTTTTCGGTCAAGTACAAATTGGTTGTGAAGTTATTCGCGAGCTACAAAAAATGCGTGATCAACATAATAAAAGAAAATGGATACATACACAAACAAAACCAAAACAAAAGGTTCAAAACAAAATACAAGATGCTACTCGTACAGATCAAACCTATGCAGAGAGAGCAAAGGGTACAAAACCTGACCCAAAAAATTGTGAATCTATTGGCATTGAGCAGACACTTCAAAAGATCCTTGAAAAGCTATCCCAGCAAGAGGAAATGAACAAAATACTCAATAAGAGACTAGAAGATCTAGAAAAACCGGAGCTTGGGGCTATTCCTAAAAACAAAAAATGAATGGACTACGCATAATGACGTGGAATGCTAATGGGCTACGACAACGGCTAGATGAACTACAGATAGCCCTAGAGACACAACATATAGACATATGCCTCGTATCAGAGACTCACCTCACAAAAGATGATTATGTCAAAATAAGAGGTTACTGCTGTTACCATACAACACACCCATCCAATACAGCGAGGGGTGGAAGTGCTGTCATAGTTAGGCAGCACATATCACAATATGAAAATTTTCATATTCAAACAGCACAATACCAAGTAACCTCAGCAAAAATTAAAACCACAAAAGGTTGGATTACTTTGGGCGCCACTTATATACCTCCGCGGTATAACTTAAAAAGAGAAGACTACTTAAGTCTGTTCATAGAATTTCAAGGAAAGTTTACACTTGGCGGAGATTTCAACGCCAAGAATATAGAATGGGGCTCTAACACAACCTCTATTAAGGGAAAAGAACTAATACAGGCCGTTAGAGAATACAACTGTCAAGTACACATATCCGGAAAACCAACTTATTGGCCGACCGACATCCATAAACGACCAGATTTATTGGACATTTTTATTTCAAAAAACATCTCAGACAATTACATCGAGATTGAGGAAGAATTTGTCCTTAGCTCGGATCACTCTCCCGTAGTGCTAACTCTGAGTGAAAGAATCATCAAAAAGGAAGGAAAGCCCTCTCTTACACATAAATACACTGAATGGGATAAATTCTGCCTGCACCTGGATAAGAACATCCAACTTAATGTCTCTTTAAAGACACCAGACGAGCTAGAAGATGCAGTAGAAAAATTTACTGAACTCGTTCAACAAGCAGCATGGGCTGCTACACCTACATGCCCGAAAATATTTAAGGGTAACAATTACCCGAAAGAGGTTAGAACTCTAGTTGCCACCAAGAGAAAGGCAAGGAAGAAATGGCAAAAAACAAGAAACCCTGCAGATAAAACCATTTTAAATAACCTAACAGCCGAAATCAAAAAGCAAGTCCAAGAATGGAAACAAGAAACCATTACAAGCGTACTAGAAAATTTGATAGACGATCTAACGACGGATTATGGCCTATGGAAGATGACCGAAACAATCAAAAGACCCATCATTCAAAAGCCACCAATTCGAAATGGCAACAATTGGGCAAGAAGTAACCAAGACAAAGCGGACTTATTTGCAAGACACTTCGAGGAGACGTTTAAACCTTACGAAAACCGACAGATAATTATAAAAAAATTATAAAATATTCAACTAGTAACACCCAAAGAAGTGAGAAAGGAGATAATGACCAACATCAATCCTGCCAAAGCTCCAGGCTTCGGCCTCATCAGCGGTAAAGTGTTGAAAAACCTGCCACGGAAAGGGATAGTGAAACTTACTATGTTAATAAATTGTGCGCTAAGACTACAATATGTGCCAAAAGCATGGAAATGTGCAGAAGTAATTGTCCTTTCAAAACCAGGTAAAGACGTGAATGAAGTGCAGGGGTACAGGCCCATCTCTCTCCTCCCTGTAATCTCCAAACTTTTTGAAAAGTTAGTACTGAAAAGACTCAAACCAGTGATCGAAGAAAGACAACTAATTCCAGAACATCAGTTTGGTTTTCGCGATAGGCACTCAACAATCGATCAAGTGCATCGTATAACGAATGTAATCGAAAAGTCACTCGAAGAAAAAGCAGTTTGTGCCACAGTATTTCTCGACGTGGCTCAAGCATTTGACCGTGTTTGGCACGATGGACTCTTCCTTAAGATAAACAGATTCCTACCGGCTGAAATCAGTCCACTACTCCGCTCATATCTTTCAGATAGATATTTTCGCGTGGGATACGAAGATGCTTACTCGGAGCTCAAACCGATTAGTGCAGGAGTGACACAAGGTAGTGTACTTGGACCTACACTCTACCTATTATATACTAGCGACCTACCAAAATCGAATGATGTGATAGTGGCTACTTTTGCCGACGATACAGCTGTTATGGCTGTCGACTTGGACGTAAACAGCGCTACTACAAAACTACAAAAAGGCCTAAACGCCATTAACACCTGGGCAAAAGATGACAGATCCGATTGAACGAGGCCAAATCAAATCATATTAATTTCACAAATAAAAGAAATCAATATGCTCCCGTCTCAATTAATGGTAAAGTCATTCCATATGTAAATACTGCTAAATATCTTGAATGACCCTTGACACGAAGCTCCGATGGAAAGAGCACGTTAAAAAGAAAAGAGCAGAACTCGGCATCAAGTACCGTAAAATGTACTGGTTAATGGGAAGATACTCTAAGTTATCAATATATAATAAGGTTCTCCTATACAAACAGATCTTAAAACCGACATGGACCTATGGCATCCAGCTATGGGGATGTACCAAACCAACGAATGTGAAATCTATACAAAAATTTCAAAACAAAGTGCTACGAAATGCAGTAAACGCTCCGTGGTACATCAGAAATACTGACCTGCATCGAGACCTTCAAGTAGACGCAGTGTTCAGCGTAATTCGAAAATATGCAACATCCCATGAAGAGCGTCTTCATCGACATCCCAACAACGCGGCTATCCAGCTCCTGAACAACGTTAATCTACTTCGTCGCCTCAAGCGAACTAAACCGTTTGAACTGACATAAAACCAAGTGTACGTGAAAAGTGCGGGAGTGACATAAAAAGCAGAGCACTCGTAAAATGCGCAATCTATCACTGTGACTTTAAGTGACAATATTATAATAAAGTGAGCAATTAATTGACTCGAGCCATTGGGTGACAGTTAAATTTTAATCTTATTAGTAAATTAGGTTAATATTAAAATAGCTTATTAGTTTATAACTAGGTGCTATGTATCTAAGTCATGGGCTTATGTAAAAAAAAGTACAAATTGTAAATTATTGTCTTTCAAATTTTAGACATTTGAATATTTACTCCACTAAGTCAAATGTATCTAATGTTATAGTACTAAGAATGATATAACTATAAGAGAATAAATTACTAGTTCACCATTAATGACTGTAAGACATATTTGTGCTAGAGAAGAACATAACATCAAGGGGTGACTGATACAATTTCATTAAAATATTTGATAAGAAGAGAGGCATTATGGTGTAATAATATAATTTTTTAATACAACCAAATTCAAAACCGCTATTAATGTCATACCAAACATCAAAAATTGCAATTAAACATTCTTGTATAGGGAGTAAAGATATTAAGGCAGAAATTAAATAACTTGATATACAGGAATCTCTTGTGGTAAAGTCCTTAAGAGATAGGTAGATTCCGTAATGTAGCAATTTGATGCCAATCTAATCATAATTTAATAGGAGATACTAGTACAATTTCAAATTCTAACCCCTTTAAACGATTCTCTCTATTTTAAAACTGACCGCAAATATATATCTAAGAACTATACGTACCAAATTTAATTTAAATCTGCAAGTAAAAAAAATTCAAATATATTTAAAGATTGCCCAATAGTAAACTTAGATGACATATTGGACCAATAAATGTGAATGGAACATATATTATGTATTGATATGTTTAAATAATTTCAAAACTATGTAGTCTTCGAAAAATATAGGAGGAAAATTCTCCCTTACAACCTATTGTCACTACCTACACAGAACTTAGACAAATACATGTCCAAAATTCTTCAGACCCCTATAGAACAGGCTTTCCATACGTCTGAAACTTCTATAACTTCTTATATATCCTTAAATCCTTTTTCATATGTAAATCTAGCATAATAACAGGTCGGCTGAAAAGTTCGTAGGCTGACACATAGATGGTGTTACTAGAATTAAATCCATACGATTTTTAGTTAGTACTAACCTTCAAACGATACGTGTATAAATTTGACAGCTGTCGGACAATTGGTTCGTGAGATATAGCGTTGTGAGGGAAGTAACTTTTGTTATTGTAAAAAAATAGATAAAAAATAATTTCGTGTGTTAATGAAACATTGCTTTAACATGAAAAAAAAACTGTTGAAGCCAAAGCTTGGCTTGATAAACATTATTCCGACTCTGCACCAGGAAAGTAAATCGTTGCGAAGTTGTTTGCTAAATTTAAACGGGACGAAATGAGCACCGAAGACGATACACGCAGTGGACGCCCGAAAGAGGCTGTAACGGACGAAAATATAAAAAAAGTTCACAATATAATTATGAATCACCGTAAATTGAAATTAATCGAGATAGCTGAGACTCTAAAGATATCAAAAGAGCGTGTTGAACATATCGTGCATGAATATTTGGACATGTGAAAGCTGTGTGCAAAGTGGGTGCCGTGTGAGCTCACAATCGAGCAAATGCTTCAACGTGTCGTTGACTCGGAGCAATGTTTAGCGATATTCAACAGTAATAATAACGAATTTTTCCGTCGATATGTGACAATGGATGAAACATAGCTTCATCCCTATACTCCAAAGTCCAATCGACAGTCAGCCGAGTGGACTGCACGCGATAAACCGAATCTAAAGCGTGAAAAGACGCAATAGTCGACTGGCAAAGTTACGGCATCAGTATTCTGGGATGCGTAAGGTATAATATTCATTGATTATCTTGAAAAAGGCCAGACCATCAACAGCGATTATTACATAGCGTTGTTGGAGCGTTTGAAGGATGAAATCACGAAAAAGCGACCCCATTTGAAGAAGAAAAAAGTGCTGTTTCATCAAGACAATGCACCGTGCAACAAGTCAATAAAAACGATGGCAAAATTGCATGAATCAGGATACGAATTGCTTCCCCATCCACCGTATTCTCCAGATCTGGCCCCCAGTAACTTTTCCTGTTTGCAGACCTCAAAATAATGCTCGCTGGAAAAAAATTCAGCATTAATGAAGAAGTAATCGCTGAGAGTGAGGTCTATTTTAAGGCTAAAGAGAAATCGTACTATAAAAATGGTATCGAAAAATTGCATGACCGCTATAATCGTTGTATCGCTCTCAAATGAAACTATGTTGAATAATAAAATCGAATGTCACCAAAAAAATGTGCTTTACTATGTTAGCCTACGAACTTTTCAGCCCAACTGTTAATTACCTTTAATGCTTAGTAACATTTTGATCCATGAAACTGTGTAACATTAGAGACCAATCACAATCTCGAATACCACATTTTCAAATTCCCTGCTTTTAAAGGAAATTTGTTATGACCAGTTTCGAAACAAAAGCTAACTTTTCCTTTTTCTGGACACCTAGCTGTTGGATAATGTTGGTTGACGATAGTACAGCCATCTAGTCTTATGGACAAGATATGCTTCTTATTCTTTTCCCACCTAAATAAACTTCACCACAATATTAAGTTCTTTCTGGAAGTCGAACCAAACAATTTATTTTCTTTTCTCAACACCTCCATGCAACAAAGAATCCTTATAATAATAGTTTCTATCATGCTGTTTGCCCATACCAATTAATATCCAAGTTGAAGTCCAATAAAATTAGCAGATCCTTTACAACCTTCGACACTAAGAACCGACAAAATAAAGTTAATACCATTATGTGAAAACTAATACGGATATTCAAAGATTTCTCGATCCAGATCATCAATAATGTTAACAAAAACACAAATTTCAAAATTTACAAACTTTCCAACTAAGCAACGGCATTCTTGCCTTAGATTAGACTTGTTACTGACAAAATAGACGATATACTAAAGAAATAAGTTATACAAACCGTTTTTACAACAAACAATAAAATGCGCAACTTCATCCGCTCAGCTAATTCGTTTCACCCACAAATTACAGGGTGTTTACGAAATATATGGTCACTGACAGAGCTTACATAGCTTAACAAATAAACAAATATCAAGTCTCATAAAAAACATTCTTTAATTATATGAGAGTGACAATTTTAGGTCACTTGGCAAATATATTAACCAGAATCTTTTTAAAGGAACATCCCAAGTGCTGGTCATCATTTGCCTGTTATTTGGAAGCCGCTAATTACACCACGTCATCAGTTGCATAACTCGTCCAAACAGTTTCCTCAGGCCAATACATTACTCCCCAAAACACATTCCTGCCATACCTTTAATTTGATCCAATAAATAGAGCAAAATCCCAGTTTTCTATAACTCATAGTTCTTCTCGGCTAGTAAGCTCTAGTAAAGAACTCCAATCTCTGCATATTGCATTCAAAAATTTTCCAAAAATTGATTATTACTTCTGCAAAATAAGAACACACTTTTACAGTTTAAAAAGCACTTATATGTAGGATCATTGAGGTAAACCTTCTAGATTGTAGTGCAAGGAAGCCGAAAGGTGATCCTATGCGCGTGCATAATCACTTATTAGATAATACAACAATTTAATTTTACATGACAACCTACGATTGCCAATGAGCCCGCAGAGCTGCTACATTCCACTGCTGATAGAAATTATTGTGCAGTTTAGCTACAAGAAAAATCAAATTAACAACGTAGAATGTACAGGTAATCTGACTACCAGGAGGGGTAACTGCTGACAAGGCAATTTACAAAAAGCGCTCTAATCGCAAGAAAAGTGATAAATTTGTTCAATCAGGCGAGATCAACAGTAAGGCTAGTGTACCAGAACCTGCACTACAAGTCTTCTGTCGTAGGTAATCACCAACTGTTGACCGAGCAATACAAGATAAATAGTAAGCTAAAAGCCTAAGAACTGCTGGATGACATCAAATATGACAGCGCTAGCTTCCTGAAATTAATTCAAAAAAAAAAGAACTTTATACATACAGGAACGTGAACCGCCAAAATGACCTTTGGATCTGACAAAATGCTTTTGAACTGCTTAGCCTCATACATGGTGCTGGGATTTTTAAGCAACAAAAGAAATGTTATGGCGCCTCACTTCTTATAGAAAAGCTTGAAGATGATCGCCATAGTAACATAATGGTAACATTTGTTAAGCCTTACATAGAGGATGTTGCTGCTGGCCGGGAGTACGTGTCTTAGTAAGGCTCTGTCCTACAAAACAAGAAAGTCCAGGCATGATTATACAATAATTTGTATTTTGGTCTCTCCAGCCCCGACCACAATCCTCTCGACTACTACGTGCGATACGTGGTCGAGTCACGATAATACTGAGCACGGTCATGGAAGAAATGACACATATAGACAAGCAGAAAGTTTAGGGTCCGACTCGAATAGGTTATGGCATCTGATGGACGTTACAATAAATAATATGACTCTCACTACTTTTTACATTAATTGTGCCAAGTTTCTTGTAAATAAATTTAAATTTTTATGTATCTCAATGTTATTTTGATTGTTTATTAATTTTCTGGATTTACTTCAATGAATCTGTGTAACAATTGCTATTATACCAGTCGGTAAGAAGCATAAAAAGATTGGAAAAGTTATGCAGTATTAGACGAATGAGTAAAATGTGTAAGCAAAACAGAATGAATGTATTTCTTTATTAAAAGGTTTCTAAAGCAAAACAGAGATCGAATTGTCACTGAAATTTTGCGCAAACTAAAATTTTCTGCAGCAACTCCATATCGGCCAGCAAAAACTGTTGAGTGGGTGGATATCCTGATTTTTCAGAGAAAAATTAGTTTAAGAAATGTAATGTGACTTTCCAGCATGCTCTTATTAGCACATCTATAGTACCTACACTAATTGTGGGTGAAATAAATTGAATCCACGATTAAAACTAATGTTGAAGACAAACAGTCATAACTGTCTCAATTTATTGTACTGCGGAAATAATAGGGCGAAACAAGGTTTTGTTACCTGGCTCCGATTTCGCCGGGGCTGATATTACCTGGCCCAGAATTTTTCATGCAACACAAAGCCCTTCTTTGGAATTTGTAATCACAAAGGAATGGTACCTGAGGCCGACCTTGTGGCGCCTGTGGAGGAATGTTACCTGAGGCCGACTTTGTGGCGTCGTGTGCAAAACCAGGATTCTTGACCTACCGCGCCGCATAGTGCCAAACGATCCCGAGTCAACTCGAACATCACCGCCCATAGCCGCCACGGCAATTTCCACCCAAGGCAAGGACGCCGGCGTATTTTCCAATTAGAGCAAAGGCGCTCCCGGCGTCCACCAATCCTGGGCAAGCCCTGCCTTCCCCAGCGGGATCAGCGTGCTTCCACCCTGAACTCTGCATCCCACTAGCAGAGTGGGGCACGGCTGAGCCCTTAAAACCTGAGCAACCGAAGAATTCGCGTTCAATCGTCAGCCCCTTAAGAAGAAACTATAAAGTCAACTATCAGGTTAATTCCTTTTGGCTTCTTTTGCTGTTAGCCTCCCGGATCTACTGCTCGCTTTCCGGACCGGCTGCTCGCTTTCCGGCCCCGCCGCCCGGATCTGCTGTCGCCCCTGCTGCTCGCTGCCTGGTTCCGCCACCGGCCCGCTGCTACATTAAGTCGTAGGTTAAGTTCTTATAAATTAGCTAAGTAGGATAAGTTAGAGTAAGGTAGTTTAACTTTGTAAGATTGTAAATATAATTCTAATCGTTTTGTTTTTTTAGCCTTCCGTGCCTCACGCGTTGCCGGTCGTAGCGTCCCGACGCCCGATTTCTCACCGCCCGGGCCCGACCATGTAACAGTTTTTAGTTTTTATTGATATCAAAGGGTTTTTAAAGTAAAGAAGTGCAACATTAACATATAACAATACCATACTGAATAAATTCTAAAGTTTTTCTTTTTAGTACAGCAACATTTGGAAATTTTTTTGCCATTTACCATCTATGAGTAAATTTTATAAAACAATAATAAACGTTACATGTATAGTAATGGCTGCCAAATAATTAATGTAATTAGAAAAAATATATCTAACTGTTTATTACAATTAAAAATATTATTTTGAAAAGGCACTACAGGACTTTTTGGACATCATATTGATTATCTTATTATGCAAGGAAATATTGGCGACAAAAGAGGCAGAGAAAGAAAGAAAGCATCGTGTGCGAAGAATCTCAGAGAATAGTTTGGATTAGCAAAAGATGTATTTTTTGAGCAGCTGTGTACAGAGCTACTATAATCAACAAAGTATTAAAGTTTGATGATTTGGGTAAGAAATCAGAAAGAGAAAGTGTTGTACAATTATTACTTTATTGTAGAAAGCTAATTGTGAACCGCTCTGTTGATATATTTTTAATATTATTTTAGTTCTTTTCTACAACATTATATAACACGAAATTTTACAATTGACATCTAATACAAATGTATCTGTATTTTGTGTATTAAGTGTTGGAAAATATTAATATAGTACGAAGGGTGGCTCTTCATAAGAGATGCATAGAACTGTAGAAACTATGTTTTGGTTTACATTGTAATTTTTTTTAATTCACAGGTATAAAATATAAACTATCAATAATATATTGATACCACAAAAAGAAAACTAAATTAGTACTTTATAATGTTACAAAAAAGTAGTGTTTAAATTATACATTAATTTGGCCTATAAATAGGCTTCTGTTGTTGTGAGCCAGTAACGATGGGTCTAGTTTACTATTTAGTTGACAAAATGATTTATGAATCAGTAAGATCAAATAAGGCATTAGTCAAAGTTTTTCCAAAATGAGTGA
The DNA here is from genome assembly GCA_036346155.1 of Sinelater perroti. Taxonomy (NCBI): domain Eukaryota; kingdom Metazoa; phylum Arthropoda; class Insecta; order Coleoptera; family Elateridae; genus Sinelater; species Sinelater perroti. The sequence continues at coordinate 122,010 of JARFIY010000356.1, read as the reverse complement.
TATTTTTAAACGCATTCTACAGAGGTATAGGGCACAACAAAAAAAGCACACAACATACGTTGCTAGATTAGAACCGTTCCTATGATCTATTTTCTCTTGAAGTGCCTTCAAATGTATTTCCCTTTTAAGAGTAAAAGTGAATATATTTAACAGTCGTGGAGGAAAATTTGCGCGAAAGTTGAAAGATCATTTTATGCGCATGCGTAACTCCTAACAGATAACGCAAGTTAGCTTTAAATAATCAACAACCTACAATTGTGGACAAAATGGGCCGAGAATAAGACCACAGAGCTCTTATTGTCAAATTTCTTAGCGCCGTAAAGTTGGCCACAGAAATTATTGCGTGGTTCGGCTACAAAAAGACCCAAGTTTACAACTTAGCCAAAAAATATAGGGAATCTGGTTACCACGAGGAAGTAACTGTTAACGAAGGAGAATACCAATCGGAATCCTAGCATAACTGACCTGGCAAAATAAATAGATGTGGAGTGTTTAACCATTAGACTATTAGTGCATTAGGACCTGCATTATAAGTCTATCGTCCTAAGGAACCGCCAACCGTTGACTGAAAAAAATAAGACGAACAAAAAGTTAAGGGCCAAAGCATTGCTGAAAGATATCAAGCACGGCAGTCCAGGCTTTCTGAAATTCTTTTTGGGACAAAAATAATTTCATCTATCGCAAAAAAGTAATAATTGAACCTCTTTGAGAAAGAAAATCGTTAATAGAAATTATTGGATTGTATGGCTACAAAGAAGCCCAAGTTTATGATGAAGTCGAAAAATACATGGAATATGACTTTCAGAAGATAGTAACAGCAAGTGATCTGATCGTAAGAGAAGTAATGAATTCTTCCGCGAATTTAAAAATAATTCTGGGAAAAGCATGATTGACCTAGCAAAAGAAACGAACGTGGCGAAGTTGACGCTCAGGCTAGCAGTGTAGGACCTGCACCATAAGTCTTTCGTTCTGCGGAACCACCAAAAATGAAATGATCAGAAAGTTAAAGGCTGAACGATATCAAGCACGACAACATTGGCTTTCTGAGATTCCTTTCGAACCAAAGGAACTTCATCGAGAACAGAAAGTTGAATCGTCAAAACGGATCTACCAAGAAGCCTCTGAAATATCTACCGTTATGTAGGTAGACACAGTTTTCTGTTTCTTTGATGATGATGAGGCTTGTGGGCAGCAAAAGGAATGTCACGGCGTCCCACTTCTTTGGAAAAAGCTTGTAGATGACCGCTGATAACTATATGAGTATGCTAGAAAGAGAAAGTGACCGCTGGGTTGCATTGTGTATTCTAGCAGGATTCCGCTCTAGTCCACAAGGAAGATCCAGACATAGCCATAGAACAATTTGTATTACCACTAGTCCCCCGACTTATGACCACCCTCCAGCTTCGACTACTACTACGTATGAGGCATGGTCAATAAGAGGCATCACAGCAGCAATAATTGCTTAAGAGGCTTCACTAATACATCGGAAAGAGGAGAAAGTTGTGTTGACCTGCAGCAGCTTTAGATCTTGACTCAAAAAGGGCATGGTTACTGATGATTAAATAATATGTTCCTCAATGTAATTGATTTTAATTGTGCTAAGTTTTGTGTAAGTAAATCTATTTTCACCTGAATTTTAATGTTATCCTCACTATCGGTTCATTTTCCATATTTATCTTGACGACCCTGTAGTTACAGCTTAGTCACATATCCAAAAAAAGTATTTTAATGAGTCATGTTCAGAATTCCAAAACGTTACTTTGTTATTGAAATACGTAAAGTCAGGATTGTGAAGTATACGTAGTGTGAATTTATAAGAATTTAGATATTAGATTGTTTGAACCCTGAAAGAGTTTATTGCGTGCTTTTTGCGGCTCTATTCTGATTTATCTAGTTGTTCAGATTATGTAAAGATATTATCTAAGGATATGGCTAGTACTGTACCAAATTTTGGTAGGTCTGTTGTGTATTAAAAAGAACAGGACCCAGAATACAAATTTGTTAAGTGCCAACTAGAACGGTTTGGCTTTTAAATAAACTTTTGTTGGTCTTAACAATAAAAGTACTATTTTTTAAGAAAGAAATGATAATAGCTTTGCGATAGGTATATACATCAGCACTGTGTAACGTCGAGAAGTATTTTTAAAGTGTACTATTTATTTTTGAAACCAAGCTCTTTTTATTCTTCCATCTGATAAATAGCTCTGTTTCTTCTTTGGTTATTCTTTAATTTAGGTCATAGCACCATTGCTTTCTGGGGCGTGCTATCGCTTTTTTTACAGACTGACATCTTGCCTTTTGCTACCGTCACCACTCTATCATCTTCCACTTTTTCTGTATGTTTTTTCTATTTTATTTTTTTTAATCTAATTTTTAACATAGTTTATCTTAAATATACGTCTTATATATTTACATCTTACTTTATCTCTTATTGTTTGTAGTGCTCTCATCTCTGCCGTCTCTAATAGTCTTTGTGTTGTGCTAGAGTCAGATCTTGTTTTATATGACTGGTATTATCACACTTTTATATATACTCGTTTTGGTTTACGTTGCAAAGTTCTGTTTTTCCACATAGTTTTATTTAGGAAAGTGATTATTTTGTTTGCTTTATTAATTTGTTTCTTCCTTTCTTCTTGTATTTCGCATTCACTAAATATGTTGATGATTAGATACTCAACTTTTTGTCCAATTCTGATTTTATAGTTTTTGGATTCAGTAAATCTGTCTTCTGTTCTAACGATTACTTTGTTATCTTATAAATATTTTTGACAGTCTATTAGATCTAACGATATATTTTTATTGTATAACAAATATATTGCATCCTTTATTTGAACCCTAACAAACGCCTTCTTGAAGTCTATTAGGCACAGATATATCAATGGCTTTCTTTTAGTTAACTTACTATAAACAGGGCATTATTTATGATCGACTTGTTCGAAATCCCCTCTTGTTTTATTAATCTTCTTTGCTATTACTTTTAATATTAATTTTATTGTTGTCTTTAGCATGTTTGTTCCTTTGCAGTTATCGGGTTCATTGAGATCACCTTTCTTGAACATCAATATAACTATTGCTCTTTGCCATTTATTTGAAGTTTTATTAAATCTTACAGTTGGTTAAATATTTATTTAATTAGTCTACTCTCCCTGTAGTTAAGTGCTTTATTTATTATTCTGACCCAGAAGTTTGCACAGAATATATCGATTGCTAGGGCAGGAGTTGATGAAAATGTGATAAATAAATATTTTGATCATCTCTGCACTGAACTTGAAGGGGTTCCAAGTTCCAACATTTAGAACTATGATGAAACGAACATCGTAGATGACCCAGGATCCTATAAAATTATTACGAAGAGGGGTACAAAATATCCTGAGAAAATTAGAAACTCCATCAAGGCTTGTACTTCCAGTATGTTCTGTGGAAATGCAGATGGTGAACTTGCTCCTGTTTATGTTAACTACAAGTCCAAGCATTTGTGGAGCACGTGGACTGAAGGTGGCCCTGCAGGTGTAAGGTATAATTGCACTTCATCTAGCTAGTTCGACTACAAGAGGTCTTAAGTAGGTTATGCAGTCACATTCATCAAGAAGAAAATGAATTGGTACGAAGAAATGTAAGTGACAGGTTCCTAGAACATATTGTACAAAAAAGTATCAAAGTGACAGAGAGAAAGCAGATTAGAAAGAGAATCAATGTCACAACTGGAAAAAGTATTTCCGCTCTAGATTTGCAGAGTTCATTAGCTATGTCTGCCTCAGAAGCTTTCTCAAGTGATGCAAAGACAATGAAAACGAAGTCAGCTCGTCCCATCATTAAAAGTTCTGAAGAAAGTGACGAAGTCAGTGTTGTGTATGCTGAGTCAGACCTTGAATCTGAAGTCAGAGAGGAAATTAAGGTTTTCAAGAAAGAAGATAAGGTCGTGGGTATCTATGTAGTGGTAGCATATGAAGGGAAGTATTATCCAGGCACAATAACAAACATTAATAAGGAGGGTGCGCTTGTTAATGTTATGGAGTCTGTGGGTAAACATTGGAGGTGGCCTAAAACAAAAGATAAAATCTGGTACGAAGATGTCGACATCAGTAGTATAACAAAGTTGTCCTGGTTTACGGTAATATTATCATTAATATGTTGGAAACGCAAGCACAACACTCAATCGTTTTAAATTAGCAAATGGACTTAAATATACATCATGTGGAGCCTTTTTGCTAATAATTAAAATCACTGAATAATATTAGCATAACAAATAACTTCAAGCACAAGATGGAGATAATATTAAAATGCAAATAAAAGTAATTAATGGAGTAATTCAATTTTAAAAACAAAATTTTAATAACAAATTTTATTTTCATTGGAGGGGTCAATTAACCGCCATATTTTATTCAAGAGAAAAATTGTTCAACTAATTAGCATATCTTTTTTTTAGAACAGGTATCTTTAATCTGAAAAATTATTACTATATTTACGAAATATTTATGTAAAAATTGTTGGCTACGTGGTCTTTTATTGCTTTTAAACTTACTTTGCATTTTGTAAAAGTGTTTTTTAATAGTAAAACGTAGTCTCTCTTTATTTTAGTCCACCAAATATTCGTAGGAAACAATTCTGAAGAGATATTTGCATAATTTGTAGTACACTACAATTATACAAATGCTATAATTAAAGTTGTAGATTAGCCGAGGGAGGCCCGCATCGCAAAACTTCCCGAAATATACCCAACACGGTCGAAACAAAGCAAATTACACTCACATGCACCATACTCTGAGCCGCCATTGCTAACTTTCTAAAATGTTTTGTATAATAAGAAGTTTTTGCGATATAACATTTATTACGTTTATTCTTATCCAAGAACGTTGAACCAGCTGGGGAGATCAATAAATAAAAATAGTTATGTAAACATCCTTTGAATTTTCTATCCTTTCACCAGAAATTTTGATGTCGCAGGAATGTCTGCTATTGTCATGAAATATGATGTCCCTCAGTGGGACCTGAAATTTTCAGTACGGCTGCTTTGTTCTTTTTCTTCATAAACAACAGAAATAACCATCGTCTTACATAAAATGTACCCTACGTTAACTTTTAGGGGAAAACAAGAAATGCGGGAGAACTCGACGCCGAGGCGCGCTGCCGCTGTCAAAACTAAAGTAAGTGAAATCTCTGGTAAGCGCCCCATGATCGGCATCGAGCAGCTTTCGCGGTGCGTTCCGGACCAAGCGTCCCGGAGCCGCCCGTGTCAGCTCCGGAGAACATAAATCGGCACATTTGTTGCGCTGGCTGAATCGCAATAACGCCGACTCGGACGGATCCCTGGGAAGTGAAAACACGGCCGTAAAAAGCGGGCTTAGTTTTGACAGCGCCATGCGAAAAATCCGGGACGGCCGAGCAGTCAGAAAAACTGGAATACATTTGCACCGTGGGCGCTTTATGACAAAGGTGGGATTCGTCGTAAATTCCTGGCCTCTGCCCCGGCCGCAACTATCCCGGCCGCGATTTACGCCGGGGGTTCGGGGTAACTCTCAAAGAGCACGGTTTATGGCGTTTAAAATATGTACATATGGAGTGAGACAAAAGTGCAATCGAAGTAACTGGCTAGGCCTGAACCAAATTAAAAAAAGTTCACACTTGTTATTTTTCATTTACTTACATTTACATAAAACAATGCTTATCATTTAGTCATCAACCAGTTTTGAAGAGGATGTCGTCCATATGTTTGCCCGCAGGAAGGATACATTCCTGCTGCATCGACTTAAAGTTCCGCATTGCTTTGCCTAGTCATTGATATCCTATGATCGCGTTGCAAATAGCATTCCTTAATTCTTTAATAGTTCACGGTCTGCGTTGAAAGACTCGAGCCTTTAGGTGTCTCAACAGAAGAAAATTGCAAAGGGACAGATCTGGTTATCAGTCCGACTATGGGATGTCACCATGTAATGAGATAGGATGACCTGGAAACATTTGTCCCAAAATTGTTCTACAAATGTTCTGCGTGTGTACGGTAGCGCCATCTTGTTGGAACCACAGTGGCGCATTTCTATGTCTAAGAAATTGCGTAACTTCGCAACATAGCTGATAGATGTAATATTAAGAAATACGCCCCCATAATACTAAATTCCATAACCACACACCAAACTGTTACGTTACGTTGATTGTGGATCAAACTACTCACGTAGTTATAAAGGAGTTTGTAGTATCCAGTACCGAAAGTTCTAAGCATTAACGCAGTCCGATAAATAAAAATAAGATTCGTCACTATTGAGTACAGCAGCATCAGCTCAAACATCCTGCCGGCCAAATTACTCAGATTCTTTAAGTTCTTGTAAGTTTCTAGATGAAACATAATATCGCAGTGTAGAATTTTCTACACCCTTCTATCAGATATTTGCAAGACGAGAGCATACTTAGAGGCGGAATGTTATAGGAACGTAACAAAAGCCTGATATTCTCAGGTGTCCGAACGCTACGAGGTCCACTAGGAGAGTTCCGTTTGGATGATAAACCCGTTTTAAAATTCACTCCATAATTGGCACTAAAATGGCAACCCTTCTGCTGACTCGAGCGCCGGCTATCAATACGTTGTGCAAGGCAAACAATTCGAAACGGGCAAATTATATTGCTGCTCCCTGTATTTATATAATTAATTTATATTATAAAGATAACGACAATAGTAAATGCCGAAAACCTTAATTTTAAGATAAAAAACATTTTGCTTAATTACACCAAGGTATCCACTGAACTGTTAAATATAAATTAAATAACTATAATTATATTGTGCGTCCTTGGCTTTCTTACAGTTTGTAATTTAAACATTTTATTATTTATTACACTATAACAATAAATTTACTTTGCGTGTTTATTAGTGCATTAAAAAAAGATTGATATTTCCCGAAACTTTGAAATTTTTATTTATATTTAATTTTTTATGCATAGTAATTTGTTTAGGCATATTTTTATAAAATGTAAATATAGACAAAGTAAAATGATGATTAATGTTTATCTAAATAGCCTGGATTAAATTTACAAAGGCGAAGAGTATAAGACAAAACGCTCACCACTAGGCGCATTATATGTTGCAAATAGAATGCTTAACAGAAATGCTGGGTGCCGGCGAAACAAAGTACACGAATTTGACTGAAAATGACCAATTGAGAGAAAAAGGCTACAATAGCTCTTATCTCTGGTGAGACATCGATCAGATAAAATGTTCTGCAAGAAAGGGGGTACACTATAACACGGAAAATTTAAATAACGCTACAAAACTGTAGCGAATAAAAAATTAAAGATAAAATAAAAATTGGCATAAAAACAGCCTCATCAATAAATTATCCATAACGTAAAGGTCTAACTTTAAATTGCAAATGTACAAAAAATTAAAAAAATTATAAATGTTTCGAGAATAAAACGTATAACGAATAAAAAATAACGGAACACTGCAATAAGAGTAATAAAGTAAATGTAATTAGTAAGTAAATAAAGCAAATAGCTGGAATTCTGACAATTTTACAAGTAGACGGGTAGATCGGACCATGGCACGATAAAAGGTAAAAATAAATTAAATAAATGCTCCAGCAAATAGAACTTAAGTTACAACAATTAGATTAAAAACTAAAGCAACGAAACAGGAAAATACTAACTCAAATTGCAGGTTGCAAAGCAAGAGATTAGAATAGATCAGTTGGAAAGAGAGATCAGAAAAAAATGTAGTGATTTGGGGTATAGCAGATTAGGAAGATAAAAAGGATATAGAAACAGAGCTGAAAATATTGAAGATAGTACATAAGTTAGGTGTACCTACTGATGTGTGATGTAAGGAATATTATAATATAGAGCAGTAAAAAACAGACTAATATTAATTAAATTAACTAAAAGAACAGAAAATTTGAAGAACACTAAATGCTTGAAAAGATTAGCAGCCCAAAGAAGAAAAGAACGGAAGCCACTACTTCTGCAGTTAAAAAATTAAAAGAAAAAAGCAACTCTAACTCGGATAATAAATAATAAAATGTGCGAAGTAAGTAATGTAAATAAGAACAAAGATAAAGAAAGATATAAAAGACACCAAAAGGGGGGAGGAGCTTTGGCAAGTAAAGGTTATAGAAGAACAGTGAATAACAGATAAGCGGATAGTGCTGCTTTTGCGTAGCAGATAAAAATATAACTAGAACTGCCAGGCAAAAAACTGTAATTAAAGGAATGCACAAAGATGACAAATATGACAGCGGACAAGGCTACGATCAAAAAATATTAAGCAGTTAAACAAACAGGGACATTATAAGAGAAATACTAAAAAGCAAGAAAGAGGCCATAATAAACATAGGTAGGTGGAATGTCAGAGGCCTCAATAAAAAAGAAGAATTAAGAAATTTCACAAAGGAGATACAAATATATAAGATGGACATAATATCGTTGTAAGAAATGCACTTAAAAATGACGTACAAAATATAGACAATTATAGGCTGTTCGGAACTGGAAGTGAAAGTAGGCAGTTTGACGTGGGTTTCTTAAAACGTCAAAAAATAAAACAGTAGCTAGAGAATTTTGAAGAAATATCTAATTGAATGTGCACTCTAACCATAAGACATGAAAGAAAAAACATATCCATAATAAATATTTATGCTCCTACTGAAAAAAGGAAGAGAAGAAATAACTTCTGTGAAATGCTAAAAGAAAAAAATATTTAATAGTTAAGCAAACGCTAAGGCCAAGAAAAAGATATTTATGAGAAGATAACAAGAAGAGAAATCAAGCACACAGAAAGTAATGATAATGGCGCAAGACTAATTTCGATAGCAATAAAAAAGGTATTAAAAATAACAAGACCTATTTTCAGAGGAAAGATATACATAAAGAGACGTAGACTGTATCAGGAAGAAATGAGGCAAGCCAGATCGATCATGTGCTAATCCAAGGTAAATATTTATAATAACTAAAGCTAGATCAAACCGAGGGTTTAAAACTGGTTTTGATCACCTCCTTGTGGAAGTAAAGATAAAACTGCAAAGAACAGAAGGAGTAGATAAAAAACAAAATAAGAAAAATGTAATGTAAGTTAATTGCAAAATGAGAGCACAAAAATATCAGTATAGAACAACCACTCAACAAAACGACAATCACTATAGACGATATTTGAGCCGTAGCAGTCTAGTGGATACGTCGTTAGACTACAAAACCTACAGATGCGGGTTCGAATCCCGCTCTTGTCAATTTGATCATCAGCATTTTTACGGCTCAGTTCGGCTCAGGCTGCAATAAATGAGTACCTGGAGGTCTAACTCTGGGGTAATAATAGGCGGTCGGTACGTAGCGCTAGCCGCGTTCCTACCCTTGTGTACCGTAGGCTCTAGATTGTAGCAGACCTATCCTGTTACGACCCCAAAGGGCCTTCGTGGCCTACTACGGGGAACTATTAGTATTATGATACTTAAGAGAAATTGAGAAGATTGAAAAGAACTGTGAAATATGCAACACAAATAAATATCCCACAAAGAAACCGCAAAGAAAAAAATAGTTGGATGGAAAGTGCAAAGAAGTATTACAGTTAAAGGTAAAATAAAGACTAAGTATGTTGCATAGAGCACCAAAGTAAACTATCATAAATATAGTAGAAAAAAGATAACAGCCACACTAAAAAAAACTTATTTTAAAAAGCAAACAAAAGAGAAAAAATATTAGGTAAAGAAATTAGGAATCTATAGAAGGGTGGAGACAGTACTTTGAGAAAATGTTGAATGTAAGGTATGACGAAAACCAAAGAACTTAAGAAAATGGGGCTGACGAAGAGGAAACAATCACAAATCTCAGTACAAAATAAAAAAATGCAATAAAAAAAATGAAATTTACATGACATATAGTTGAAATTAAACTAGACCTTGTATTTTTTATCGTAATCGGTTGCATGGTTTTGGTGTTGATAATATATACTAGTCATGAGAGTTTGTTCCACTGGCAGTTGATTTTGATATATTTGTGGGAATGGTGACTTGCAGTAGAATAAGATACCTGATTATGATATACTTGGGGCATCGTATTTGTCACGGCGGTCTAGATCGCTTCAAGGGTTCTTAAACGGGTTTCTTTCAGGCACATCTTTTGTCTCCGGTAATGACATTGTCCAGGATGTTAGGTTTCCTTTGCACACGTTCCAAAAGTTCACTAGCGATCGGCACTCCAGGGTTCTTGTGGTCATCAATCAACAATTTGGGGACCAACTTGGCTCCGCTTGTGCGAGCTGTCAGTGGTTTTTAAAATACTGAAAGTTTATTATCATTTAAACACTTATTCGACGATCGGTATTTAAAAGATTACTAACATGAAATACATTTTTGTCACTTTTGTTGGTTGTTGGCCATCCAGGGCGGGAGTCACCCGCCACCTTATTCTGACCATGTTTAAACAACTTCAACCACTTGAAAACTTAGACATACGCGAGAACAGAGTCTCTGTAGGCTGCCTGAAGCATTTTATGGTTTCGGCAAGGCTTTTGTTCAGTTTAACACAGAATTTAATTGCATAACGTTGTTCGATAGTTTTCTCTGTTGCGCATCGTGACACAAGTACTAACAGCAGGATCACAGAAAGAATAAACACCAGGATGGCTTCTCCTTTTGAATTCCAAGGGATGACTTTTCCATTTATGTGAATGGTGTGGTGTTCTTTTCTACGTTTAGTTGTACATTTGTTAAAATTAGTAATATATACTATTTATTAAACTATTTACTAAGTGTGAACTGCAAAATGTAATATTTGTTTAGGATTTGGTTAAGACGCGTAAGGACAACTTTTTCAAGAAGCTTGGATAGGGTTGGGAGAAGACTTATAAGTCAGTAAAAACTGCAGTTGGTTTTGTTTTTTCTAGGTTTAAAGAACATGAGTATGTGAGCATGTTTCCATTTGTGAGAAAAGTAACTTTCGACTTAAATTTTGGAGGTGTACCAGTTGTGCAACAATACTATCTTAACTTTTTATCAACTGGAGAACTACTGGCCTACTGACCATAATAAGATTTCAGATCTGGATTTTGTCGTTACAAACGGAATATCCAGTATATAGACTAAAATAGAATCAAACCTTGTTCTAAACTCTGATCACATTGCTATTATAATAACGTTAAGTACTGAAGTTATCTGGAGAGATCCACCTCACGAAATTGAAGCAGTTGTATTTTACCCAACTATTCTAAAAGGAGTAAAAATCTACCGAAACAATACAATATGCCATAACATAAAAAGGCTTGTCCAGAAAAAACGCAAGATCTGTAGCAAGTGGCAAAGTATGGGGTACCCTAAAGATAATTATGCTTTTGAAGTGTAGTGCTGCAAACGGATACTGAGAATATCGTGGCTAGACTATTTGCCGAACATCAAAGTTTTACGAAAACTAAATAAAGAAACAACGCAAGCTTTAGTATTTAGGCCATGTCACAAGAAATGAACAAAAATACAACTTAATATAACTAATCTTGCAAGGCAAAATATACGGAAGAAGAGACCCAGGTGGAAGAAGAAACTCTTGGTTGCAGAATCTAAAACAATGGATTTCGTTAACAATTACCGGAATATATTACGGAGTTGCAAACAATAAAGTTGGAATAACCCATCCCTAAAATCCGTACCGGATAGGCATCGCAAGAAGAGGAAATGATACAATAGTCTGCATGCTTTTTTATATATCCCCTTTATTTTGTACGACCGATTCTTTCATGTACTACCAGCACAACTTCTAAAGGCTTAAGCTATGAGTCTATGCTATAAATTACGACTAACAGTATATTTTCTATTGATAATTCCGACTACCTTTCAATGATCCCATATAGTTGGGACTATAGTTTAAACTTTGCTCCTAGCTGTTCTTTTAAGGAAAATTTGGTGGTTTCGCTAAGATTCTATTTTGCGTAAGTGAAGGCTTTGGTATTCGGTTTATGATGGTATTGGGTTCCCTTAGAATATGAAAACAGTACCGGTTTTTTTCACGGCGTAAACGTGACATGAGTCGATATGTTCTCATTCGCCGTTTTGTTAGCTACTGTTTGACGTAGTTTGAAGCTAAGATTTTTTATTTGTATATGTAGCTATCCCCGTTGAGTTGATTTGTAAGAGACATATTAAAATATCAGGATCTTCCTTCTACCGCATAGATAGAATACTAAAATTTGCGGTTGCAGTTAATATTCAAACACACGAATTATATTAAAATAATTAGTGCATATCAACAACCAAACAAACAGCTCTTTGAAAGTGACATATTCAAAGTATTTAGTAGCAACAAAGTCGCCTAACTGATACTCTCATACTTAACAGTATCTTCTCTAAGACAAAACAAACCAAGTCTAATAAATTGAGTAATAGATTGGAACTATTTACAAGAACTCCTATATAAAAACCTTAAATACCCAACGAGTTAGAAACTTCAGAAGAAATAAACGAGACAATAACTCAATTCACAACATTATATTTAATTTATACAAGAAAGTGTCAAAACAGCTACAACTTCAAGAAGTTAACAAAAACCCAATAACTATATCTCCTGCTATGCATATAATCAACATAAGAAAACAAAAAGGTTAGCTGCATAGAAAGTTGCAACGCACCAGAAATCTTGCAACAAAAACCTAGTAAACAACTTTTCTCATCAAATTAGAAAGGAACTGGATAACTACAGATTTACGTTTTATCAGTAGACTTTGAAAAACCACAAGGAACATATCGCAAGAAATTTTTCAGCACCATCACACAACATCAAAAAAAATGTGAAATTTTCGTTGACTACCTGGAAAAAACAGTTATGAAGATGCATGCTTTGCAAATATAATAAAACATACCAATCACTGGATGGAGATCAAATGGAATCAACTTCACTTAGTAAGCTAACTTCGATAATAAAAACACTTCCAATAAATAAATTCCCAGTGAAGGTGGGATACTTAGTATTGCAATTAAAAAACTATTCCGAAAAGAACTAACATACGTGGCTATCACTTTTAATGCACGCTTGAGGTCTGCCTACTTTCCAAACAAATGGAAGCATGCATTAATTCTCCTTTTTCTCAAACCAGGAAATAACAAAAAAGCTATTTCTAGCTACTGACCCATCAGTCTGTTATCACCTACATCGAAAATGTTTGAAGAAGTAATTTACTTTCGGCTAAGTGATGAAATTGCAAGACTACAACTGCCACCAGTTCCTAGTTTTCGGGTTCCAAAAGGGACATTCTACGTGCTATCAGTTACAGCAGATTTTTGAAGCTACATAAGGGGGATACGAATGCAAACAATGCAAAAATGACATTTTTGTGAACGTAGCTCAAGGATTTGATCGGGTATGGACGGAAGGTCTAAAATACAAGATCACTAACCCTATAATTCCAAAATATATAAAAGCTACCTTGTTTTCATATTTTACCAATAGAACATTTGCAGTTAAAATTCATTCAACTGTATCATCAACAAGGGAGTTCCTCAAGCAAACATGTTGAGTCCTATTCTACTTAACACCTGTACCCATAATATCCCTATATTAAATGCACACTTAGCATTATTTGCTGATGGTACTACTCTATTTAAGAACAAAAACCTCCTAGACGCAAGAAGCAAAATGGTTTAAGCAATGGAAACTAAAGATAAATTAAGACAAGTGCGCTAAGAAGATAATCGCCCTCATACAAATTAAAAAACCACCACCAATAATAGTTAACCATAATCTAGTCGGCACGGAAGCACTGAAATTCTTAGGTCGGTACTTGGACACTTGACTTACTTGAATGTATCATGCAATAAAAATAATAAATGAAGGTTATACAAGATTAGTAAAAATACATTCGCTTATTAACAAGAATGTCCCATGCTGCTCTATAAATACGGTTGTGTAATCTGGGGAAACACAACTAAAACAAACCCAAATAGAATCCAAGCGCTGCAAAATAAAATTCTCACAATCTCAGTAAACGCTCCTTGGTATATTACCAACAAACGACTACATTCAGAGCTTGGTATATCTACTATTTGAAACATATAAAAAATTAATCAGAAGTTTTCACAGAAAAATTAATAATTGTACTGGAACGGTGTTCTATCAACTGGGTCAAAGACAAGTACAGGCTTGATTAAAGCACAATTTACCATAAGACATTTATCTAAATCAAAATGATCGCGATGGTCACTAGCTGAATTGCATAAAATTATCGCATTGTACTAAAGTTCCTTAACAATAATTTTAATCCCTAAAGAGGTAACATTAACCTTTCTGTTGTTCTGACGTCAATCATGTAAGACTACCATGTATGGCAGTTAATCTTTTGATCTAATAAAACTTGACATATCGTTTTTAAATGTTAGATAATTAAATTAAAGAAACAAAATGATAATAGGAATAAGAAAAATTAGTTACAACAAAGTAATGATAAGTGGAGAAGAAAGAAGGTGAAATAAAAGAACTGAGAGCATAAAAAACAGCCAACAAAAACCAAGGAAGACTTAACAGGATGGAAAGAAAGAAAAGCAGCATTCACATTAAAATCGATATGATGCTGTAAAGCAATAAAAACGCAAACACACAGAAACAAAGCAAATTCATAAAATTAGATAAGACCGAAAAAGTTAAAAAACTGGACAGAACTAGTAAGATTTAAAAAAAATAAGGACAGTACAAGATATATATATATATATATATATATATATATATATATATACACTAAAAGAAAATAAAATAAAGAAGAATGGGGAACTATGGAAAGTAGGAACATGGACGTCAGAAACTTACCAAGCGCGGAAGAGGAACTAACAGAGAAGTTAAAAAAATAAATGCAAATACTGTTGGTATCACCAAAATGGGAAAAAAGGTAAAAAAGAAAAGCTATTAAAGGGAGGAGACCTATTAAATATATAAAGGAATAAAAAATTGAAATAAAGCCAGTGAAGGGGTAGGATGCTACATTAAGAAAGTACTAAAATGGACCGGAGTATCAGAAAGGACTTCAAAAATACAAATTAAAATAGATAAGGAAGTAAAAACAGCAGTCATAGTGGAATATGGACCAAACGAGCCAATATATAAGATGAGTCTTAGCAACAATTAAGAGAAGTAGCAGAAGAAAGTACAGACGATTATTAATACTGAGGGATCAAAACGGCAGAGTAGGCAGAAAAGATGATTAAACAGGAAATGGAGAAAAACTATAAATAATAATGGCGAAAAAGAACTAGACCTTTGTATACTGAATAATTTAATAGTAACAAACATCTTCTACACAACACAAAGAAGTACATAAATATACCAGAAAAGTAATAAGTGGAATTAAGAGATCAATAATAAATTACGTTACAGTTAATAGAATTATTGAAGAGAAATAAAGGTCTCAAGATTAAGAAGAGGATGTGACATACATACCGATAACTATGTAATATTAGCAAAAATAAAAATAAAAAAACTATTAAAAGAAGTAATCAGAACATATATAATCAGACATGAAGAGATAGTCAAAAATGTACATAGGGAAAATAGAAACAGAAGTAAAGTAAACTAAAGAAAGCTTAAACAACATGACAGTAGAAAAAATGTGGAGAACAATAAAAGATTCAATAATAAAAATAGTAAAAGAAACACGTGGATGTACTAACACAGACAAAACCAAAAAACTAGCAAGATGGTGGAACAAAGAAATTAAAAAGAGAGAGAAGTTGAAGAAAGAAAAATTGAAAAAATATCTCGGTGAAAAGAACAACAAAAATTATAACAAACAGCCTGGGAGTAGTTTGGAGAAAAAATGGACCGAGGTAGAAAGGATAACTAAAAGTTATTCTACAGAATATTAAAGATGGAAAAATCTTAAAAAGAGAGTAGAATATAATGAAGAAATGGAAATATTGAACACAGAGCAACTAATCACGACGGAAGCAACAGAACAAATTGAGGAAACTATAGAAAACACGGAGAATGTAGAAAATTAAAAAAGAGGAAATAATGAAAGCCATTAAGATGTTGAAACTAGACGAGATAGCATGACACAACGGCATAATAGCAGAGACGATGAAAAACAAATAAAAATAGGATCGAAGTTTTGGAAAAACTATCTAATAAAATCTGGAATAAACAAAACATACCAAAAGATTGGAAGATGAAAATACTATTATCCATATATAAAAAAGGAGACTGTAGAGAATGTACGAACTATAAGGGAATTACCCTGCTCAGTATTATGTTCAAAATATATGAAAGAATTCTGGTAAAAGGGCTAAAAATAACAATTTGACAACAACTAGAAGATCCACAGAGCGGATTTAGAAAAAAAGAGGAGTTTAAGATTACAGATTTACAATGAAACAATTAATAGAAAAGAACAGAAACGACAATATATATGTAGCTTTCATAAATCTACAAAAAGCTTTCAATAAGATACCGAGAGCAGAAGTGTACCTTAGAAAAGAAAAATAAGTGAAAAAAAAAGACACAACAGCTATATGCCAGAAAACTAGAAACTACGTGAGAAGAGCAAACAAAAAGTCAGATGAGTTTCTAACCAACAAAGGAGTAAGACGAGGAGGAGTACTTAGCCTGATACTTTCCAACATAATAATCGACGATGCTTTAAAAGAAATTGAAGTATTAACAATGCAAAAGTATGATGATTCTGACGACTTGATAACATATGCAAGATCGAAGACTTACGAGTACATGAATACAGAGCACTCAATAGAAAATTTATAATAATCATTGACACTACAAAAGTTATGGCAATTGAAAAAAAAGATGCAAAAGTAAAAATTACAATAGAGGAAAAACATAAACAAGAAAGAACGTTCATTATCTTGGATGAAACAAAGTTAAGAAATAGAATAGTTATTCATTAAAAAAGGTTATTAAGAAAACAAAAATAAAAAAGAAGACAAGAAAACAATCGAATGTTAATACAGTGAAAATCTAATAAATATGGATGCAAAGTTGGATCTAGAATAACCAATGAAGAGCAGAATACAACCCATAGAAATAAAATATCTGAGAGCGGTGGAAGAAGTTACTAGAAAGAATACATAAGAAATGAACTGATAAGACAAGAACTAAACGCACATCTTATCTTGGAAACTATTGGAAACAACAGTTAAGAAAAAAAGACATAGAAAGGATACAGTTAACAAAAACAACATAATAACACAGAGCGAAGACAAGAAAACATGGAACGGTATAGTGAAAATCTGCGATAACGATGAAGGAGGGACAAGAATGGCAATAAACAAAAAATAAACGAATTTTTTTTATAAGAAGTGACAGAATATATAGATTGTACGTTGACTGAGGTGTAGTATCTTAACACCCGCTGAGTAAATAAAATAATTGTGGTGTGGCGGCCTTTTCGCCCTTGAACCGCTTTTATATCGCGGCGGTATGCTGGGCGGCTTTGACATCTGCCGCTACGTTTTGCCGTCGCACACCAAACGGCATATGGACTTTTGCTCAGCCGAGAAGTCTGCATACGCCGTCGGCGGCACCCTTTGATATGAAAGTTGCTGTCGAATGAAAATTTCCCGCAAAAGACCTACCGCCAAGCCAGGCGCGAAGTCCGGCAACATACGCACACCGCAACGCGGCCAATTCGGTCGTGTTTTACCACCCCGCAAATACGCACACCGCAGCGAGGCCAATTCGGTCGTGCTTAACAACCCGCTTATACTCACACCGCATCGCGTCCAGTACGGCCGCATTTAACATCCCGCAACATACACGAAGACAGCGCAGCATGGTGGCCACCGTGGAACCATCGCCGACGAAGTCGAAGCCGATTCAGGTGAGCGATTTGGCTTTACTTTCGGTTGATATCGGTAGCCGCCCCCATCCGCTTTCGCGCTGGCCGTTTAAGGGACGATTTGGGCCTTATCGGTTTACGTTTCAAAACGGGCCTTACTTCGTTTCCCACACCGCACCACAAGGGCGGCTATTTACACGCCTGCCTCTCCAAATTGATTATAATAATAATTAATAATAATAATAATAATAATTAATAATAACGATAATGATAACAATAAATATTATTCCAAGGAATAATAGTTTATTGCGATGGTGTTTAGTAGTTGTCTTTTAAATTTATATCGTAGAGGAAACGGCAGATCACAAATCACCGCTTGTCGTTTGTAACTATGCACTAGCCTAATTTGAATCGAATGTTAGTTATGATACAGGGCTTACACAGCAAAGCATCCCTATCCTTTAATTATACATATGCATATTAATACATATGCATGATATTATTACGCCAATGTGAATATGCCGCCAAAGGTGAAATCAACTGCATAATCGAATACCGATTTTGCCCAAGTATTTTCACATAGCACCGCAGCACGGTTCAGCATTTTTATCGGAACTCTGTATTGTCATCTATTTAGCGGATTATGACAGACTCTGTTAAATTACCGTGCACTGATATGATTGAAATGCTGTCGTGTGGATCGAACCGCCTAATGTAATCTCCCTCTAGGAAAGATATCCAATAACGCTCGGGGCCGCTCGCTCGCTGCATCAGGCGATCCTTCTTCAAGTCTGTATTGAATTTGAGACAAGAAATTGCACCACATTTAGAGTCGATTGGCGCACATCGGGAAAATTAATGTCAAAATTAACAGTTTTCGGAAAGTTAACTCATGAAATTATGCAGATATCAAGATATATGCAATTTGTACAAAACTGCAATTGGGCTTGTACTTCAGAACTTATTCGAAACTAATTTTAGCGCTGCTGCTGGCAGCTGATTGGTTTGCTAGCCTAATAATGGAAATCCATAACAATAAATATGAAACTGCAATTCAAACCAAAATTAATGCGGAACTCAAATTAATTAAAACCATGATTTCGGTTGTGCAAACTCTGTTGCTGTATTGCTTATTAAAATAGTTGTTTTGGCACGAAATGTTTAGTTTGGAACTGATAAATTGCAAATAGCGTCATCTATCATTTTAATTAACTTATTTTAAAATACAAAACTAGTTATTGACAAATAAATATATTTATAACTTACATTTCATTGAAAAGATTTGGTTAATACCAATCCATAATTCGCACAATATTTATTGTGTGCTTTTGTTCAAGCAATAATTTATAATTAAAGATTTTCATCAAAAGAACTTAATCAATAAATAAAAAAAACATCTAAAAATGAGCTTAATAATATATTTACCTATACATCAATAAAACAGTTATTAATAAGCCTGAAACGTCTATAAACAATAACAATTATATTTTAGTAGCAATAAGCGAATTATAATGAATCGCCTTTACTGATAAAGGTATTCAAAATTTATTTTTTAAGAAAACCTACTCTGCCAACATACAAAACTAAAATTAAGCTCGTGCATAGAAGCCAAATAGGAATGTAAGCAGCGAAGCGGTGCGACGCCACGCGTATGCCCCGTTATCACAGTGCAAACGTTTGTCCTCTAGCCTTTATAACCTGCGAGTACATATTTCTATTTTTAATGCGAATTTATACGCAAGAACACCACGGAATTGCAAGAAACCTGCAACAATCAAGCCAACCTGCAAAATTAAGCAGTTAAACGCAAAATAGATGAATTAACACCACCCATAAATGAGCTGCAGGAACGGTATCTGTGGTCTACCGAAGAATTACTACAACAAAACAATTATTACAGCTTATCCAAAAGTGTCGCAGACAAAGTCAACAACCAGCAAACAAAAAATGAATCAAAACCTAAAATACAACCAATTTTTTTTTATTGAATTCGTGTACATTAGCAATCAGAATTAATTACAATAAATTCTATGAGCTAATTGCGTGAAGTTTGGAATAGATTTGAAGAGAGGTGCACCCAGTGGTGCAGTCTCGTTACCTCCATTTGAAGGCTTAGGGATGGTGTATGATTTCTTTATTCTGTCAAGTCCCATGGCCACTTCCGTTTAAGTCGTCTCATTACTGGCTGCTGTGTTAGCGGTGTAATCTCGTTATTAGTGTGTCCCACTAGCCGAGCATGGTAGCTTGTAGCCCGTTGTCTGATTATGTCCCGCACATATTGTACGTTGGAGTCAAAGTGGAGGATACGGTTTGAAACATACCAGGGAGCATTGAATATACTTCTTAATGTCTTAGACTGGAAACGTTGTATTATGTCAATATTTGAGTAGCTGGCGCAACCCCAGAGTTCACAGCCATATGTCCATATTGGTCGTATGATAGATTTGTACACCAGTAATTTGTTTTCTGTTGAGAGTTGAGAGTTTCTTCCTATGAGTCAATACATTTTTTAAATTTTGATGTCCATTTCTTTGCGTTTTTTTATTATATGTGGTTTGCACGTTAATCTTGTCTCCATATGGAGACCTAAGTATCTAATTGCATTTGCTTGCGGGATGGGTACGTTATTCAAGCTTACAGGTAGGCATTGTGATAGTCTTGTGGTAAATGTTATATGATTGGACTTCGTCTGATTGACCTTAATTCTCCATTTTTCCAGCCAATCCTCTATTGTACTTAGTGCGTCTTGCAAGATATTAGTTGTGATTTGTGGATCTTCATGACATGCCAGGATTGCAGTGTCATCTGCAAATGTCCCCAATGTTATGGTTGGTGTCGACGGTATATCTGCAGTAAAAATCAGATATAAGAGTGGCCCCAACACACTTCCTTGGAGAACACCAGCCGTGATTGGATACAGTTGTGAATATTCCATACCAACTTTGGTTTGAAAGTGTCGATTAGTTAGATAAGATTTAAGCAGGAGATAGTATTGATATGGAAAGATGTGTTTAATTTTAAATAGTAGCCCATTGTGCCAAACACGGTCAAACGCTTGCCGCACATCTAAAAATACAGCAGAGCAATATTTCTTACTATGAAATGATTGCTGAATAATATTGGTTATTCGGTGGCATTGCTCTATGGTCGAGTGTCCTTTGCGAAATCCAAACTGGTGATTTGGAATCCATTCTTCAAGTAGACTATTTTCGTTTATTCGCTTTAATATTAATTTTTCTAGGAGTTTTGACACGACAGGCAGTAGACTAATTGGGCGATAAGACTGAGCTTCATTTGGTGGTTTGCCAGGTTTTAATATTAGGATGACCTGTGCAAACTTTAATTGTAAGGGCCAGTATGTTAAGCGTAGGATTGCATTAAAGAGTGCCAATAAGAATTGTTCTCCTTGTCGTGGTAATTGTTTAAGTACAAGGCCTGTAACGAGATCATAGCCCGGCGCTTTCTTATTATTTAACCATTTTATTTCATTTTGTAATTCACCAATTGTGAATTTTTTATAGGGGTGATAGTTGTAGTGGTGCTTCGAGAAAGTTGTTAACATCTTCATCAATTTCATTAGAGTGAGGTGTGAATACGTCTGCCAGATGTTGGGCAAAAGTTCAACTTTTCTTTGTCTGATCTTGCCCATGAGCCATCGTTTTTGCGTAACGGCGGGACTTGTTGTTGGGGTCTCTTAAATCCTTTAGTGGCTTTCCATATACTGTGATCTTCTTTGGATAAGTTGGTTATGTAGTTATGGAATGTTTCATTACGCGCCTCTAACATCTTCTTCCTAAGTTTATTAGTAAGTCGATTGTATGTGGTTTTATCATTAACGTTGTGTGTACGTTGCCAGATTGACCTTGCTCTCCTTTTTCTTTTATTAATTCACTTATATCTCTAGAAACATTAAATGACTCGATTTTCTGGATATTCATTGGTGTAGCATTCCAGGCTGCCTCTTGGACTGTTGTTATAAAGTGATTAACTGCGATCTCTATTTCTTTTGGTGTTTTTAAGCTTATATTAATATTTATATGTCGGTGGACGTGTACTTTAAATTTGTCCCAGTCGGTTCGTCTATTGCAAAGTACTGGCTTAGGCTGCTTTTGGATAACTGTAGCGCTAATGACAGCTAACACAGGGCTGTGGTCCGAAGATAGATCGAAACTAGGAGTGACGTCCACATAATTTCTTGAAATGCCCGAGGCTATATAAAAATCTAATAAATCTGGAATCTTGTTCACGTCGGTCGGCCAGTATGTTGGAGTACCGGTTGATAAATGCATGTAATTGTTGTTAGTAAGAATGTTTTCAAGTTCTCTACCCCTTGTAGTTATTATTCGAGACCCCCACCGTGTATGTTTACAATTAAAGTCGCCACCTACTATAAATCTCCCTCCAAGGGTGTTGAAGAATGGTTGTAGTATGTTCGTGGTTAGTCTATGTCTTGGAGGGCAATATACAGCGGCTAGTGTGATTGGGCTAGGAAGTTTACTGATTTCGATAACAGCAGCTTGCAGGAACGGTTCTTCGTATTTTGGTAATTCATGATGAACTATCGAGTTTCGAATAATAGTAGCTGCGCCACCATGGGCTGTATTATTTGGGTGTACAGTGTGGTAGATGCTGAGGTATTTTTATAAACGTTCTTGTTGTAAAGTGTGTTTCACTTATGAGTAGTACATCAATTTTGTTCATTTGAAGGAAGACTTCTACCTCCAATTTTTTAGATTGGAGGCCGTTGGCATTCCATAATGCAATACGTATGAATTTAGACATTATTTAACTAATTTGGCAATTACTGTTGTGAGCATGTTGAGGATCATGCTATTTTGTTGTAGCAGTTGATTGAACATTTCCTTAAACTCGGCAAGGAATTGTGCGAGGGTGAGGTCATTAGATGAGTCTGGTTTATTTGCTGTAACGTGGCTATAGGTATGCATCGGCATATCAGCGTAAACATTAGGTTTTGGCAGAGGAGGAAAATTTCTTATATCTGGCTTATACTGTGCAGGTTGTTTCTTTGGTTGCTGTGTATTTGGGTAGGTCTTGTTTTGTAATTCTCTATAGACCATACATCCTTTGTAGTTGGCAGGATGTGGTCCATTGCATAAGATACACGTTGCCGGCGTATCCCTATTTTTGGTGCACGTTCTTGTATCATGGTTACCGCTGCGTTTGACACACGCATATGGGCGATTGCAGTATGATTTCGTGTGGTTAAAGTTTTGGCATCTTGTACATTGTACTATATTTTTATTTTGCTTAGGTGGTTCAACCGTTATCTTTAGGTTCTGCAGATACTGCAATTTATAAATATCTTTGTTGTTATCGGCCGGTTCCAAGTTCACGAAGAATAACGGCAGGGCTTCTTTAGTTTGTTTGTGTTTGATGTTGCTAATATTTCGAACTTTATGATCTTTTGCTGCCAATTCTGCTATTATTACATTTATCGGGATTGTGGGGTGTAGATGCCGTACAACTACTCTATACGCCCTCTCCTGCTTGTTTTGATACGTGTGAAATATAACGTTGGTATCTAAAAAATGGGCGGTCAATTTCCTGTATGAGTCAGGCGTGTGAACATTGAACATTTAGAGGTATATTGTTCCTTTTCGACTATGTGCGTGATGCTAGCTACCATTTGTTGATAGTTTTCGACACCTTGAACAAAGATTGGCGGTGGTTTTGGCAGTTGAACAGTTTGACCCGTAGTATTAGTGTTGCTGCTAGCCCCTGGTACATCTGTTTCCTCTGTTAACGTAGAGTATTGGTTTGTTTGTGTTAAGTTGAATGTTTGAGTTAATTGTGGGTTATATTTCCGTCTTTTCCTTTTATTGCCAGGAACCACTTGCCAAGTGTTATTATTATCAGCCATGTTTTCGTCTTCGCCGACATTACTTAAAATTTCTTGCTGGTCTTTTTCTATTTGATTATTTTGCGGCAAGGTTTGCGGGGAAGGTAATTGCACTTGAGACAACCTTGGATATTGCATTACGGGCATTGTATAATACGGAGAGGGTTGAACCGGTGGGATTGATGGCAATGCATACTACTTTAATGGTGTTTGTTCTAAGAGTGGTGGTGTTGAATGTATACTGTTACTTACAGTATACTGTTGCTGTTGATAGGAGGGTGGGTAACCATATTGTTGATACATATTGGAGTTATTTTGTGATGGCGGATTATTCCCATTGCCAGTGGGAAACATTAATATTAAAGTTGATTACATGGGTATTAAATTATTAAATAAATAAGTACGCCTGACCTTAAGGCTGCGACTCGGGCGCGGCGATATCGCAGGTAGAAATTTGGCTCGCACACGTCCACTCTGTTTCAATGCACGGGCTTTACTGTACAACCAATTTAATAACACAACCTTGTTGGCAGATATCAACTCTTTGGTAAAAGACGTTTTCAAAAATTTGCAATTCAAGTACAATACGCGTGAACCTCACTCAATATGATTACCGAACTCTCACCGAATTCTACTCTAAAAATAAAATCCCTTAACACACTTTTCAAGATCCTAACAGTACACCCCTCTCACTGGTAATTAAGAAGTACCACTATCTTTAACTAACGAGGGAATAAAGGAAGCTTTGAAAACCTTGCCTATTATCGACGCAATACGACTGCTACCTAAAGATAAAAAGCTACTGTCAGTATGCGCAGTTTAGTCCATCAACAGCGACAAAGCTAAACGAATATTCCAATTGAAATTAGTAGTTAAAAAATAACATCAATCATTCCGCAGTGTTATAGATGTCAGCAATACGGGCATACGATGAACTACTGTCCTTTCGATTATAGATGCATGACCCCTCTTTAGTTTGGTGTAACACTACTAAAACCAACATCACCAAGTTGCAGAGATTCGAAACCAAGGTCCTCCCTTCGAACAACAGTCAACGCTCCGTGGTACATTAGAAACACGCAACTACATCACGAACTAGGAATATCGTTAATACAAGATTATATCCACGTCAGAGCCAAATTATTATTGATCTAAGTTGAACTCAATTATCAGCAATTTCAGTATCAAACTTGTAATTAATAACAACAACCATATGTGGTGTGGCAGCTTTTCGTCCTTGAACCGTCTGTGTTTCGAGGTGGTGTGGGTGACTTTGATGTCTGCCGGAAGCGTTTTGCTATCGCTCGGCCTGCGAGCCTGCATACGCCGTCGGCGGCACTTTTTGAAACGCATGTCGACAAGTGCGGCCACAGCAAAATTTCCCCATACCGCTTTACGAGGGCACGGCTGTTTACACGCCTGCGTCTCCATTTTTGGTCCTTACGAGCCTAGGATAGATATCAGCTATAATATTTGTGGAAATATTCCACCGCTTGATAACTTGGCGTCGTCACAGGCTTACGTAGGTTTTTGGCACGGTGGGCGTCTAGCTTTGCAGGAAATTAGCTGCGGAAAGATTATAATGCAATCCAGCAAGTGCGGTCGCATTGTAATCTTCCCGCAGCTAATTTCCCGCAAAGCCAGGCGCGAAGACAACATCACAGCACGGTGGCCACCGGGAAATCAACGCAGTAAAGCAGTCCGAAGCCGATTACAGGTGAGCGATTTGGCAAATTTACTCGTTGGTTTGATATCAGTAGCCGCCCCTATTCGCTTTCGCGCTGGCTGTTTAAGGACGATTTGGGCCTCAGCGTCTTTCCACGAGACGGGCCGTAATTAGTTCTCACGCCGCACCGAGAGCACGGCTATTTACACGCCTGCCTCTTCAATATGCTACATAATCTCAACTTACTCAATACTCGCTAAATTTTTACTACACACAAATCACAAATATGCACCCGTTAAAACTAAAACAATCTCCTAATTTACTCGTTGCTTGCAATGAGTTAGGAAACAAATTGCTCAGCGAAACAGAATGAAAGTAAACAAATGTAAGAAATATTGGCTTAATAACCCAGTACAAACCATTAATAGATATCAAAAGCAAGAAGCAACTTCCCTGACAGAATCTAAACCACTGATGTTAAAAACATACACCCTCCAGAAATGCCATTGAAAGCACTTGGCAAACATTAAATTAAAATTTAAAATCAAACAAGCGAAATCTATACAACTATTATTAATAATCTCATGTATAACAATCAAGGTAAGAGAAAAGTGTAGTAACGAAAACATTCACAGTTTACCACACAACAAAATCACACAAAATTTACATGACGTAATTAACCCATAAAAGCGAGGGACAACCAAAATTGTTATCTTTATATTTATACCAGAAGTTAAATAAGAAGATAACAAGTCAATTTGTAATATCAACTTATTCTTAAATACAAGCCTTAGGAGGAGTTGCAGTCATCACCAAGCCAAAGTTAGATCACTATCCGATCCCCAACTGTCCCGACATTAACCTAGAAGTTACAGGAGTGAAACTAAAACTCAATAATGCAAGCTACGCTATAATCGTAAGCGCATACAGGCAGCCGAACAATAAGTTAAATAAAAATAAACAAACACTTTTCAACACACTTAAACAGATATTGCTAATAGGAGATTTAAACAGCAAGCTCTCAACATGGGTTGTCCAGCGACAAATCCTGAAGGTGTCATACTCAAACACTATTCAACAATTGATGGATTTCAAATCATAACTCCCGTCGAATTCACATATTACCCTTCTTACGGAGCCTATCAGCCTGACGTATTTAGCATTATTCTTCAAAAAGTTTATTAACCAACCAGTATATAAAATAAAAATCTTGATAAGTGGGGGCTATAGCATTTACACTGTATGTAACATTTGTACAGGCCAAACGCTAAGAGTTAGGTCAAAAAATTCTTTTACCATTGGATTCGAGAGCTTTCAAAAGGGTGCAGTGGCCGCTTTTTCTGATCCAGGTCACTTCCGGTATGACCAAAAATGGCCATTTTCCCACCATTTTTAACAGGAAATTTTTTGCTTTCTAACTTCCAAGGATAGGCTCTAGAGCGATTCTGGTTCTTTTAAGATCTTGTTAACTAAAGCATAATCACCGAATTAAACTCTGACCATTCACCTATATTCATATCCCTTTTCTAGTTCACCCAAACCAAACATCTCAGTCGGGGTAACCAACGGACCAATCAACTGGGATATCTTTCAAGCAATCCTGGACCACAATCTTATAAAATCAACAGCACTCAAGAAGACGAAAGATATAGGCATCGCTATCTCCACCATAACCTCTTCAATAGTTAATGCTGCCGAAACAGCAACTATAACAACACCATACACATCGCTAAAAGAACTAAAAGAACCCATAATAGCGCTACTAAAAAGAAAATCACCTGGATGTGATCTCATACTAAATTCGGTTCTGTAGTACCTCACCAGCAAGAGCCTATCATATTTAATCTTCCTTTTTAATGCATTCTTACGCATAGATTACTTCCCTCAGCAATAAAAACATGCGCACGTTCTTATGTTTGCAAAACCTGGTAAAAATAAAGAAAGAATAATAAACTACTGTCCAGTAAGCATACTAACTACCCTCTCAAAAGTTCTAGAGAAAGTTATCTATATCCGCCTCGTAAAAATTGTAGAAACACTCCATATTGTGCTATCTTTCCCATTTCGCATTAAAAAATGCCATTCAGTTTGCCCTCAACTTTAGCGAATTAGTGAAATAGTTGAAACTGGCTTTGAAAACAAATGTTACACCACAACAGTCTTTTTAGACATCGCTCAAGCTTTCGACAAAGTATGGATAGAAAGCTTTAAAGCAAAATTCCTATAAAAAACATACCTAGCTAACTTCAAGCCATAATTGTTTCGTTAGTTGAAAAAAAAACATTCGCTGTTAAGGTTAACTCGACCATCTTTAAAACAAAAGATGCAAAAGCCAGAGTTTCACAAGGGAGCATATTACGACCTCAGCTCTTCAGCATATATACATCCGATATCCCCGAACCACCAGTTGTTGCTAGCTATGTTTGCTAACAGTACGGATATTTTTATTCAGAGCGAATACTTGGAAGAGGTCATTTAACAACTGCAAAATGCAACAGACAAGATCAGCAAATTGTGCAAACAATGGAACATTCAAATCAATTCCATAAAATGTTAAACCAAAATATTCTCACCCAGAAAATTAATTAATTCACCCAACATCAAAATTTAAAAAAAAATGTGATACCCTGAAACCCCCAAGGTTCCGCCATTAAATAGTCGTCATATAAATTACCAACTAAAGCAATGCTATCACCGGTTCAAACAACTATATCTACTAATAAATTAAATATCTTCGGCCAAACCAGAGTATGCTATACTTATGTACAAAACCTTACTTCGACGTTTGGCATTATAGCCCTCTTTAGTTTGGTGTAACACTACTAAAACCAACATCACCAAGTTGCAGAGATTCGAAACCAAGGTCCTCCCTTCGAACAACAGTCAACGCTCCGTGGTACATTAGAAACACGCAACTACATCACGAACTAGGAATATCGTTAATACAAGATTATATCCACGTCAGAGCCAAATTATTATTGATCTAAGTTGAACTCAATTATCAGCAATTTCAGTATCAAACTTGTAATTAATAACAACAACCATATGTGGTGTGGCAGTGTCCTTGAACCGTCTGTGTTTCGAGGTGGTGGGTGACTTTGATGTCTGCCGGAAGCGTTTTGCTATCGCTCGGCCTGCGAGCCTGCATACGCCGTCGGCGGCACTTTTGAAACGCATGTCGACAAGTGCGGCCACAGCAAAATTTCCCCATACCGCTTTACGAGGGCACGGCTGTTTACACGCCTGCGTCTCCATTTTTGGTCCTTACGAGCCTAGGATAGATATCAGCTATAATATTTGTAGAAATATTCCACCGCTTGATAACTTGGCGTCGTCACAGGCTTACGTAGGTTTTTGGCACGGTGGGCGTCTAGCTTTGCAGGAAATTAGCTGCGGAAAGATTATAATGCAATCCAGCAAGTGCGGTCGCATTATAATCTTCCCGCAGCTAATTTCTCGCAAAACCAGGCGCGAAGACAACATCACAGCACGGTGGCCACCGGCAAATCAA
This sequence comes from Sinelater perroti, assembly GCA_036346155.1. Lineage (NCBI taxonomy): Eukaryota > Metazoa > Arthropoda > Insecta > Coleoptera > Elateridae > Sinelater > Sinelater perroti. The sequence goes on along the minus strand of JARFIY010000356.1, from coordinate 93,245 downwards.
CGCAGTAAAGCAGTCCGAAGCCGATTACAGGTGAGCGACTTGGCAAATTTACTCGTTGGTTTGATATCGGTAGCCGCCCCCATTCGCTTTCGCGCCGGATGTTTAAGGGCGATTTGGGCCTCAGCGTCTTTCCACGAGACGGGCCGTAATTAGTTTCCACGCCGCACCGAGGGCACAGCATTTACACGCCTGCTTCTCCAATATGCTACATAATCTCAACTTACTCAATACTCGCTAAATTTTTACTAAACACAAATAACAAATATGCATCCGTTAAATGTAAAACAATCTCCTAATTTACTCGTTGCTTGCAATGAGTTAGGAAACAAATGGCTCAAAGAAACAGAATAAAAGTAAACAAAAGTAAGAAATATTGGCTTAATAACCCAGTACAAACCATTAATAGATATCAAAAGCAAGAAGCAACCTCTCTGACAGAATCTAAACCACTGATGTTAAAAACATACACCCTCCAGAAATGCCATTGAAAGCACTTGGCGAACATTAAATTAAAATTTAAAATCAAACAAGCGAAATCTATACAACTATTATTAATAATCTCATGCATAAAAATCAAGGTAAGAGAGAAGGGTAGTAACGAAAACATTCACCGTTTACCACACAACAAAATCACACAAAATTTACACGACGTAATTAACCCATAAAAGCGAGGGACAACTAAAATTGCTATCTTCATATTTATTCCAGAAGTTAAATAAGAAGATAACAAGGCAATTTGTAAAATCAACTTATTCTTAGATACAAGCATAATTGTCGACTCTCCCCCACTCTATGTAAAAAAAAGCAATTTCTCAATATGCCAAATATATAGATACAACAAAAACTACTCTCAAAAATTTACCAGCAAAAGTTACATCAAATTTTCAAACTGCTATATCTATAACTCAAATGACCCTTATGGAACTGCTTATAATGGAACAACAGTTACGATTACTACTCTGGTTGAAAATAAAACAGCAACTCTAAAAACCTTTTCCATTTGTAGACTTTCCAAATACTCTACAAAAAAGAAGACTGTGCTCATTTCTTCCAAAGTCTAGGAAATGGGTTTTTGTAGCCGATTACTAATACAAAACACTAAGGCTGGAGCTCCTAAATTACAAGAACTTACGAACTTCAAATACTAGCAACTAAACACACACATAATAATAATGGCACGGCTCTAACGCCCCGCGTGGGAGCACGGCCTGCAAACTGTGCCCGGCCGTCGCGCACCATCTCTGGTGCGGGGCGATGTGGCAAGCACCGTGCCTTAGACGACCGCCATTATTACCCCTTGTTCTAAATAAATGCAGGTACCCATTTATTTTTAATGACTGAGTAGGCCACCCGCCGGGTTTCAGAGAGCACCGAGTCCGTCGGCATCGCAGCCCGCACCTCAACCACTGGACTACTCTGGCGGTAAACACACATATAACTTACACTAATTATCTTCAGTATTGCTAAAAGTGTCTCGATATTGTTGCGCCTATTTACACGAATAAGCGCGCCTGCATGACGAATGTTTGGCTGGGTGACGGAAGTTCGCAGTCGACGATCATGCGTTTCATTTCCAACGCGGTTTCTGACTTTTCTAAAGCGCTTACATCACTCAAACTTTCCTATACTGTTGTTAGTTTGCGGTAAATTTCAACGGACGGAACGTTTTCTCTAACAACGAATTTGATCATAATGCGTTGTTTTACACTTCGCGGTGACTTCTGTTCCTTCACCACTTTAGCAACTCCCAAACCCGACTGAACTGAAGGTCGCCTAGCTGCTGCGCAGTGCGGCTTGTTTACACACAAATCATTTCCGGTCATATTTGAAACAGATAGATAAGAAACTAAAATAAAACTAAACAACCCAAAGTTTGCTTTAAGGGTAAAGTAGAGCGGATCCTATGCATTAATCATAAAACTATGGGGTTTAACGAAATTTTATTGAAACGAATGACAAATAAAAGTGAATAGAGGCAAAAATTTAGCGACCAGAACCGAAAAATTTGCACCACTTCCGGTCAAACTGGTCTCAAGATTTTCTGATCAGGTTGATTGCTGGCGTCTGGACTTGACTTATGCCGGAAAGTATCTTGCTCTTTGGCACTGTGGACAGCAATAACAATGTGGTGTCGTTAGCAAAAAATTCTGGGATCTATAAAAAATCGTTGGAATTTATAGAAATCAGTAATAACTATGAAATATTCTACATTACTGCTTTCAATGAGATATATGAAGGCTGACCCAAAACACTTAGTTCTCTTATGTTAGATACCACACTAGCTAATATTTTTGTTTAGAGATCGCCTTCAACTCTCCGGTCAGAGAACCATTTATGTTAGCCATAACAAACAAGAGTGTTTCGTGCACATCTCTAAACCCCCTTTGTCCCTAAACTCATCTCTATCCGCAACTTTGATTTGTCTGCTTGCCCACCCCTAGTCAAAACTAAACGAGATTTTTACCGCCGCCCGGCATTCCAATTTGAACCATTGTGTAAGACAGAGAGTAGCTAGCCGCCAGCCGAGGCTGACCAGATTTTGTGCAACCCGATAGGGCGCTTTGATTGCCCGCTTTCGATTGCCTTTTGTGTGTTTGGCACCCGTCCGTGGTGCTCCAATACATCTGGCCAAGGAAGAACCCACCGCTGGGTTGAGGCCGCCAAGCCAAAGCACGCTTACATCCGTCGCCCAGGCTACCAGAGAACGTTACGTGCGGTAAGTCTCTTTTAGTTGTTTCGTCGTGGATTTGATCCCAACAGCGCTGGAGAGTTTACGGCAGACCTGATGCCCACCGTATTTAATTAATTTAGTCATATTTTGTATTGCTTTTATCAATTTCTTTGTTTGTTTCATTTATCTTTAATGTTAGTTTATTATTAATATTTATTTGTGCCAAATATATAGTTTACACAGCTCTGTTTTTTTTGTTTATTGAGTTAATTCTAATTTGGTTAATATCAAACAAAGAAGATTATGCAGGTACCACCGCACACACCATTGAGTAATGGCATTTATTTTGGGACTTTCGCTTCGGCTCCAATCGTCAATACTATCTACATACATACAATCCTCAACTATTGGGATAAAGACGTCAAAATAATTACTTAGAGAAGTTCTAACTACGACAGCCTTTCTCCTCAAAAAGCATAGGGGAGGACAGAAACGTAGTGAATGTTGTATACATCTCCTTCATCGTCTGATTCGTTAACTTATCTCCTCCGTGTTGCAATCCATAGTATAAGCACAATATTTTAGAGGTATAACTAAAACATACAACATTGGATTTTGAGGCGTATAAATAAGAGCATCTACTGATGATGCTACTGTTGTTCGCCAATCTTAAGTGGATAGATAATTGCAAGATTTTCAAACTGTGCAACGTTCTCGACTTAATTGTCACATTACAATAATCGAAGATGTCCGCGTAGCACTGTTATAAAGGCAATTTCAAATCCAGAACGAGCCTACCGTCTGATTGCCAAGGCCCTCATTTCATAAATTATTAACTTGGTGAGCACCGACCTTCCCATATCGCTCACAAACTGTAATGACGTGAAGTCTCCCTGGTCACAAGATGACTCTCAATAGTCGAAGCTCTTATATTTTTAGCAACTTTCCACAATATCGTTGTAATCATCAAGAGCACAATAAACATTCTAAAGATCATCGTAACACTGCTGTCGTATGTGGAGAGCGTTGATTCTATTCTTGGCATGTTCAAAGATAACTGCAGAATTGAGATACAACCCAAGCTTTTGTCAGGCTACCATAAAGGTACAAATATTGAACACCAAAGCTTTCAAAAGACGAAATGGGAGGGTCTTAATTTCAGAAACTTTATATAAGAGAGAGAAATAGATAAGACGTAACATGCGTAAGTAATAAGATTAACACAAAAAATAAGATACAGTCTAGTGGGAGGCTAAGCTCGGAAATTATACCAGGATCTGGAGGGAACAGGATAGTATACGATACGTTATGACGTAGCTTTTGTATAGCATGGATGACGCAGTAACTACTTGAAAAGATTTAGTATGACGCCAGAACAGATCTTTTTAAAGCGATAAAATGGTAGAGGCTAAGTAAAAATTACAAAATACAGGGAATAAACAATCATAAAGAAATGCAGTAAAAATATGCAATAAAACGACAAGTATCGGATAAACACAGAACAGGGCGAGGCCTGGAGGAGACCTGCTGCAAGTGGATAGACTGCATGCTCAAAGAAAGGGTGGTTTATTTGTCTGTGTATGACAAAACCATAATGGTCTTATCATAAAGTTCTTTCTCCCCTGCTATGAAACCTGGTAATGGATGAACTTTTAAGGAACTTAAAAGATAAAGGATTTCTTCTGTAGCGTATGCGGATGACCTAGGTGCCTTGGTGGAAGAGAAATTTGCAAGCACGATCAGAGAATGGATGCAGAAAGCTCAAGGTCAGTCTTGTAAAAACCAAAATTATACCCTTTACGCAAAGGAAAAAATTAGAGAAACTTACACTTCTTTTCCGTGGCGAAAAAAAATCACCATATCGGAGAAGTAAAGTATCTAGGAGTCGTTTTCGATTCTAAACTTACTTGGAACCGTCATATTGAGAAAGTGGTTGACAAATCGTGAGGAATAAAACCAGGAATTGTGCATTGGTTGTACACCACTGGTTAGACCCTCTCTTACATACTCAGCTTTGGTCTGGTTGCTCAAAGTTATACAAGAAACCACCAAATTAAAACTAGACAATGTACAAAGACTTGCCTGTTTGACATTACGGGGGCTATGATAACTACGCCCACTGCAGCAATGGAGAATTTTCCAGACCTGCTATCTTTGCACATAGTGATTCAGGGAGAGGCAAGATTGGGTCACTACTGGCTGCATTTGTATTGATACGGGTACAGGTTATATTAGAGTAATTGATAGTTTGAGGGGGCTCTCTGCTTGAAATGAGCACAGACCACATAACCTCAAAAGCATGTGAAGAGTATATATTCGAGGTGATCATGCAGGATTGAGGTAGTAGCAAGACACTTAGGCAGGCAATTGCACCTGGTAGCCTAATCTAGTACACAGATGGTTCTAAAACCGAGGTGGGCAGGAATATATGCTGAGGCTACGCTTTCCCCTGGGTCAGTACGCCTCTGTCTTTCAGACAGAAATATACGACATACTACAGTGTGCGCGTAAAAACGGTAAAAGGGCTTGCAGGAGCTGATATATATTATATCAGACAGCCAGGCAGCTTTAAAGACTTTATCAAGCACTAAAGCATCATATATACGGGTATGGGAATGGATCAACGAATCTAATGCACTGGCAGAACATAATACGGTGAAACTGTTAGGGAAATATGGACATTGTGGTATTTACGGCAATGAGAAAGCCGATGAATTAGCTACGCAGGGATCTAGTGCGGCTTATATCGGCCCAGAACCTGCTTTAGGAATCTCACAAAGTGTTGCCTGAAGCTTTATCAAGAAGAGGATACGCACTCATCACCAAATATACTGAAAGACTCGACCAGGGCACAATTTTAGCAAAACCTTTAATGAGGGACCTTGCCAAAAAAGAGTTGCAGAACGTCTTAATCTAAGTAGGCCACAGCTAAAGACAACCATAGGGTTTCTCACAGGACTGTTCTCATGCGACTGTTAAAGAACACCTCTGGAAAATTGATAAATTCAATAGTAAGCTTTGCATGCAGATTCTGTAGCAAGAAACCAAAAACAGCCTTACATATACTATGCAAGTGTGATGCGCTGTGTAGGAAAAGCCAACATAGTAAGGCTTTCAGACCCACCATGTAAAGGACCTGTATCTGCTGATTCAGGGGACATCAATTACAGATTGGTTGTGAATTTACTGTATTAAGGTAATCACAATAAGCCATAAGCTGCAGTGAACATAGATCCATCAAGGAAAACATTCCTTAAGGAAAAAAAAATTGCAAGAAGAATAATTAGGTATAAAGCCATATCTTTTATAATTATTGTCACACAAACAAATTATTATTAATCAATACATTTTGTAATCAGGAAATTGAAGAAAAATATACTCTTATAGCTAAAGAAAAAATGTAAGAAGTCTTATACTGTATACAAAACCCAAAACAGGATGTTATAAAGATAATTAAAAAAAAAACAGAACTATCAACACAGTATAGGATGTCCACGACAATATTAAAAGACAAAATAACAAGAACGACCAAGTTTTAGAGGAAAGACATCTAAGAAAAATACCAACGAAAAATCGATAAAAAGTACAAAAAAATTAGGATCTGAAATAACAATGGTTACCAATAAAAAATAGGTTACATTTAGAGACACCATAAAGGAACTAAGAAGAGAAGGCACAGAGGAGAAGCAAGCAGTAAGACAATTGGTATCATAGAAGATAGAAAAAGAACAAGTGGCATTCATGCCGAGAAGACAGACGTATGATAATATTTAGATAATGGTAAAGAACTTATTCTGGTGTTTCTAAATCTCAGACCAGCGTTCGACTTCATAGAAAGAAACATAATGTGCAAGTGCCTAAAAGAGATCGATATTTCAAAAGTATTAATACAAATAGTACGTAGCACGTATAGTAAAGTGTCGAGAAGTAATTGAGCAGGGAAGCCCCAGCCCTTTCTTTTCTATAATAGTAATGACCAAACTGATTGAAACACTAGAGAAAGAATGAAAAACTTTAGACAATAGAATATCAACATCTAAATCTGTAAAAAACCTAATCTACGTAAACGATAAAGTAAGGTACAGAAACAAATGACATGTGGACGGAAGAAAATGAATCGATGAAAATAAAAACGTAAAAAAATGATAAATGAGAAACAATTAGATAAAACAAAAATAAAATGTAAAGACATAGCAGTAGATGAAGTAACAGCATAGGGAGCCTTATAACGAATGATAGAAACATAAATGTAGAAATAACACACAGTGCGAGAAAAGAAACAACTCTACTACCTGCTAAATGCAAAATTAAAAAAAAAACGAAACTAAATAAACACACAAAATTAAGAAACCACAATATCACAAGCATCTCAATACTGTTATATATAAGCAAAAACTAGTTATTATTCCCAAACATGCCTGCGAACTGTAAAACGACACTACCCCAGACGAGTAGAGCAAATAGCTCAGAATCTCGTACTGTAATCACAGTCAGCCCCAAGGATTCTGGGGGGGGGGGCAAATAATCGCACGTAAACAACGTCAAACAGATAAATAAATGTACCACTAAAGGAAATAAGCACAAATGGAACACCAAAATAGCCACATGGAATGTCCAAGGAATAAATAACAAAATGACAGAAGTACTTGACGAACTGAAAAGGTATAATATAGATATAGCTGTCCTTACCGAAACTAAGAGAAAGGGTACAGGAACCGAAATAAAACAAGACTATATACATATATATATAGCGGAATTCCTAAAGATCAGAGAGCGAAAAAAGGGGTTTCTATAATATTAAAGAAAATACTAAAAAAGAAACTAAAGAGTTGGGAGCAAATAAACGAAGAAGTAATTAAAGCCGAGTTACACATAAAAGGACGTGAGATAGTAATAGTTGGAATATACGCGCCCAGCGAAGATGCTAATGATATAGTAAAAGAATTGATGGCGGTACTAGATGGAATTAGTGATCGAACGGAAATAATACTACTTGGTGACTTTAATGGACGTACTGGGAAGAGAGTTAATCACCCCATTATAGGAATATATGGTGAAGACACGGTGAACAATAATGGAGAGAAGTTAATAGAAATATGCCATCAGTATGCTCTAAGAATTACAAACGGGTGGTTTAAACACAGAGATGTCCACCGCTATACCTGGATACAATCAACCCGCCAGTTAAGATCTGTCATCGATTACCTAATTATCCGCCAAAATGCAAACCTAATATGTAAAGACGTGAGAGTCAAGAGAGGCGCGGAATGCGGCTCCGATCACCATCTACTAATAGGAAAACTCTATATCCCTTTCAAATATTATAGCCACCATGAAAAAGAGGAGGAACCGGAACTGAATACGGTAGATACAAGAAAATATAACTTAATGGGACTACAAGACGAGTCGACAAAATTCCTATATAAATTAAGACTGGCAAATAAACTACGATACATAGAAGAGTCGTCAGTACAACAAATGTATGATGAAATCGAAAAGATAATTCACGAAGCAGCATTTGAAGCCCTGGGGGAAAATACAAGAACAAAAATGAAGAGCATTAATGTGTGGTGGACTCAAAAAATAGAAAACCTTGTTGACAGTAAAAAAGACGCCTACATAAAATGGGTAAACACGAACGACAGCGAAGATAGAAAAGCATACGCGAGAATAAACAGAGAAGTAAAGAGAACGGTAGCACATGCAAAAAACGAAGCATGGAAGAACAAATGTCAAGAAATAAATGGATGCAGAGGTAACACAAGATCGAATGAAGCGTGGAGAACCCTGAAAGCAATACGTGTAGAGAATAAGAATAACGGAGGTATCGATCTGATCAGTACGAACACATGAAGAGAATACTATAAGAAACTACTAAGAGAAGATAGAGCAGATTTTATAGAAACAGAAGATGATGAAGTAGAAATAAATGAAATTCGCTCCCCTCATGATATGTTACAAAAAATAGAAATTGATGATGTAGTAAAAGCCGTGAATAAAATGAAAAATGGCAAAGCATCCGGACCGGGGAATATTCCCATTGAACTTATAAAGGCTGCTCCAACTATTCAAACCAAAACTATTCAGCAAATGCCTGAAAGGTGAGAAAGTGCCCAAAAAATGGAAACAAGCGTATATCTCTTCAATTTACAAGAAAGGTAATAGAACTGACTGCAAGAACTACAGGGGCATTAGTGTGATCAGCTCAATGTCCAGAATATGGTATGGAATATGTATGGAATACGGAAAAATACTGAAAGAAAAATAGAGGAAGAGATGAATGAAGTAGAGGAACAGAGCGGCTTTAGGTCTGGACGATCATGTATCGATAACGTATTTATACTAAGACAAATTATTGAAAAGAAGAGTGCACGCGGAAGACCCTTACATCTTACCTTCATAGATATTAAGAAGGCATACGACAGTGTACCTCAAAGAAGGCTATGGGAATGCATGAAAAACTCCAACATTAGTAATATATATATATATATATATATAAAAATACGCTGCCGTAAAAAACTTATATGAAAAGGCCACAAGCTGCATAAAATCTGGATCACGTATGTCTACTGATTTTGAGGTGACAAAGGGACTCCGACAAGGGTGCTGTATAGCTCCCACTTTGTTTAAAATTTATCTTAACAAAGCCTTAATTCAGTGGAGAAGTGTGGTGGCATGGGACTACAGATTGGAGACGAAATACTTAGCACATTACTGTTTGCTGACGACCAAGTCATTATCACTGAAGACGTAGACGACTCGAACTATATGTCACGCAAGCTCCAGGAAGAGTATAAAAAATGGGGCCTGGAGATTAACTTGCAGAAGACTGAACACCTAGTAATTGGAGACGATGGTATGGACCTGAATATTAGTGGCGACGTAGTTCACGGTTGCTCAAATTTTCGCTACCTTGGAGTTTTATTTTCAAGCACGCCAGGAAGTGACGCAGACATTGATCTTAAAATAGCCCAAGGAAGGAGAGCCATTCGACTGCTGAACACGGTACTCTGGAATGATAAAATTACAAAAAACGAAGACAACAATATATAAGACTATAATTGAAAGCATCACCACATATGGATCAGAGGTATGGGACATTAATCAGCGAAATAAAACCGTCTAATGGCACTGGAAATGGACTATTGGAGGCGGAGCTGTGGTGTATCTAAGCTACAACACGTGCGAAATGAAGAAATAAGACAGCGAATGGAGGTGGATGGTACGATAATCAATACCATAGAAACAAAAAGGCTTATTTGGTATGGGCATTTAGAACGAATGGATGACGACAGATGGCCGAAGAAAGTTTGGAAATGGGTACCACCAGAACGTCGCAAACGGGGTAGACCTCGCCGAAGCTAGAGAGCAGAGGTACAGGACGCTATGGAATCCCGAAGATTAGAAGAAGGAGATTGGCTAGATAGAAATAAGAGGCGTTTGGGAAGCGAGACGCGGCCTCGGCCGTAATAAAACTCGCCAATATATATATATATATATATATATATATATATATATATATATATATAAACTAGTTATAGTTTTTAGATTAGAATTATAAGAAACACCTAGGAAAGCTCGATGTAATGATGATGAAATCCCTCAGAATACTGTGTGATAAAGCAAATGGAAAAAATAATTATCAAACTAATCAGGAAGATGACTGAAAAAGAACTAATAATGATCAAAATATAAAGACAACTGATTCGGTTATATGACTAGCGTCAACCCAAGCAGATTGATAAAAAGGGTTTGAAAAGCAAAAATCGCAAGGAAAATAGAATAAAAAATCCAAGGGACTCCAAGAAGGACTAGCTGCAAAAAAGGAAAAGGGCAAAACAATAACATATTTGAAGAAAATGGTATTGGAAGAAATGGACAAAAAGAACTTAACCGGAATCCGCCACTCAAAAGGGTACAAGAAAAAGGTAAAAGATGAAATAGAGCTTTGCATCTCCAAATACTTTATCTATTTGTAAATAAAAGTTGCTTTTTGTTATTTACTGGAAACTGTGCTTGTTAAAAACGGATATTGGCCTACAACTCTGAAAAGCTCAATTCCAATTAAAGTGCTTTAGGGCACGCTGAAAATAAATTTCAAGCATGCAACACTAATTATTAAACTGCAGTAGCTGCGGATGCTGCTGATCCCTTTAATCGGAAGCACGCCGTAACACAACTATAAAAAAATTAAACCCCTGTATTGCATACTTCAGTCGGATTGGCATCGATCCTCTAATCCCATGCAAATCCCGGGGTGAGCCAACTGAAAACTCGCTGCTTTGGGAAATTGAGAATTAACCAGGTTTTTCCGGCGAGCTTGAATTTCGCATTTAAATTAGCGGAGCGCAAAGCGGCGATGTTGCCCTTAAAAATTCGGATAATTAAGATAAAGGTAAACATAATTAGCTTGCTCGGCATATTACAATCGGGAAGGTAATTTTTGTCTAGCCCGAAAATCGGCGAATTTAGGGGAACGCTCTTGAATATGCTCTTATTCCCAATAAGAGGTATCTTGTTTGAAATGTTTATTGCAGCTTCAGTTCTAAAACATGAAAACGATCTTCTAACTGTCACATATTTTGAGAAAACATTATTATTCTATGCTTCAGAAACGAAGATGATGCATAAAATGGAGTCCAGACGAATTGACTCCTTCCAACTATGCTGCTGACGAAGATTACTCAGAGTGTCTTGGGCGGAGAGAAGAACTAATGCGTCTCATCAATGAAGAAATTCAAGAACTTATAAGATTATATAAACACATATATGGAAAAATTACAAGATACTTTGGCAATGTTTAACAAAGAAATTTAGACTCGAAAGAGAACTCGGAGATCAAGACCGCAAGGACCATCACCAAAAAAGTGGACGGACCAGATCAAAGAGGTTACTGGCCATACCATCGAGCAGGCCACAAAACAGGGAGAAACAGAAGTCGATGGCAAGACATTGTAAAAAGAAGCTAACAGAACAAGTAGTTCTTGAGGATGCTTCTGACAAGAAGACTACAACGGAAGAAGAATAATAAGGATGTAAGGGTGTAAGGTTACACTTAAATTTTTTTCACAATAGCATTTCACAGTCTTATATTTCACTAAACATTGCTGTCACATAAACACTATAATTGCTTTGAGATACATTTCCAGTTTCTATCCGTGTAACTGTCATCCATTTTTTCTCTCTGTCCTATTCCTTTGGATCAGATCATCCGTGTCTCCACCTTTGTAGGTGTCCCACCATCGTTTTTTTTCAATAAAGTCTTCTACAGGTTCAATCTTTAGTTTTTCTCTAGTTACTTCATTTTTAATTCTATCACGCCATATCTTCTCAGATATTTCATCTCAACTGCCCTTATCTTACTTCTATCTTGGTCAGCTAGCACCCATGATTCGCATTCGAAGGTAAGAATTGGTTTGAATATTGCCTTGTACACCTTCATTTTCGTTTTCTTGATATTTTTTATTGATAAGCCCTTTACTCAGTGCACGATACACTTTGTTGGTTAATTCTATTCTTCTAGTCGCCTCTATATTTTGTTCTCGTCTTTCTTCTACAGTTATAGTACTCCCACGTATTAGAAGTTGCTCACTTGTTCTATCTTTTCTTTATCTATTTGGATCTTTTTTTTCTTTTCATTTGTTACTACCATTATCTTAGTTTTTGACTTATTCATCTTCATTCCATTTTGGCTTAATACTTTGTTCCACACCTGCAAATTTTAGTTAAGCTCTTTCTGCAAATGCACATTCGGATATAACAACCTTCTCCATTTTTCTGTATCCCACAGCCAAGGGTTTTGTTCTTATCTTCGCAATTCGTATTAAATGGTCCATGAAGATAATGAAAAGTAGTGGGCTGAGATATTCACCTTGTCTAAATCTTTCATTTGTGTGAAAAATTTCCGACTCCGCGTTCTTGCTTATTATCTTATTTCTTGTCTCTATGTACGTACATTTCGTGATCTTTATTAATTTCTCATTTATGTTCTTCTTTCTTAAGCACTCCCATATTTTAGCTTACGGCACTCGGTCAAATGCCTCCTCTATATCCATAAATGCTAGGTAAATTATTTTTGATCTTGCCAAAGTTCTGTTTATAATCTCTTTAATTATGAATACATGATCCTGTATACTTTTACTCTTTCTAAACTCACTTTGTGCTTGTAATAACTTGAATTATACTTCTTTCCTTAGTCTCACTTCTATGATTTTTTCAAGTATCTTCATTGGGGTACTCAGTAGGCTTATACCTCTGTAATTTTGGCATTCCTTTGCATCTCCCTTTTTGTATATTGGCAAAATGAATCCTATTTCCCATTCATTAGGTATTTTCTTTTTGCCAGACTTTATTAATTATTTGTGATTTGTAGTCCATTATGATCTTAATATTTTCTTGTGATTCTGTCTTGCCAGGTGCCTTCCCATTTTTCATTTCTTTTATCGCTGTCACTAGTTCTTCTTTAATTACATCCATTCTCGTCTTGTTTGCTCTATGTTTATTGTTTCATTACGGTTTCTTCAGATTATGGTCTCTTGACGGCTGTTTCTATTTCAAGCAATTCTTGAAGTATTCTTTCCAGCGTTGCATAACTACGGCTCACTTTAATATTTGCTCTTTTATTATTTATTGCGATTACATCTGTATTTTTGCTTTTTCTTAAGTTTTTTAGAACTTTGAAGAATAGTTTCTGATTGCCTTTACTATCTTTTTCTAGTCTTTCTCCGAACACTTTCCATGTCTACTGTTTTGCTTCTTTAACTAATTTTTTGATATTAGTTCTTTGTTTTTTGTATTCTTCATAATTTTTTTGTTCTGCTGTTTATGTAGATTCTCCTCTTTACTTTCTTAATTCTAACTTGTTCTTTTATTTCTTTATTGCTTTCTTTATATGTTCCATATACCTTTTGGCAGTCTTCACTATTATATTTTTAAATAATAACGGTACGGCTCTAAAGCCCCGCGTGGGAGCACGGCCTGCAAACTGAGAGGTTAAGGCTCTCATATGTTCACACAATGTGCCTGGTCATCGCTCACCATTTCTGGTGCGGGGCGATGTGGCAAGCACCGCGCTTAGACGACCGCCATTATTACCCCTTGTTCGAGTGAACGCAGGTACTCAATTATTTTTAGTGACCGAGTAGGCCACCCCAGGCGGGAATTGAACCCGGGTCCGCCCGCATCGCAGCCCGCGCTTCATCCACTGGACTACTCTGGCGGTATATTTTTAAATATTTCCCATAATTCTTGAGTCTTTGTTAAAAAAAAAATTAACAAATCAAAGTCATCAAACTTATGTATCAAAACATTTATACACAGAGTAGGTAAAAATCAAATAGGCATTGGTAATAAGGTCTACATTTGTAATACAGAAAGGTGCAGCACAGTTCTTTCAAACGCCACAAACGTTTCCGGTCGATTTACGTTTGAAGGCTTGCATTTGTCTACTTTCACCCGAAACTTTTCTTTAAGATTTTAATTATGCGGGATTTGTTGTTAGGCTCATTAAGAGCCCAATTCGCTTGTCATGCTTCATATTGTGGAGCCTTTCTGAGGCAAATGGCGGTCTGCAACGCGTTCACGTTGCCAGTCGGAATCATGCAGTAGAATTTATTGCGAAAAGTAAGCCAATGCTCAGCCTTTCTATTAAAAGTTGGAAGTCCTCGTGGCTCCCACTCGCGTTTATGTGGCTTCTGAATAAGTTTTAGGTGCTTCTACAATCAAGTCATTCTTAGATTTGGCGACTATTGTTGGGGATTGCAATGGACTACGTTGTACGTGTGCTGCCGGAAAATTAACAATGTGGTGGTGTGGCTGGAAAAGGAGAGCATATTGTAACGGTGTCGGTGGAGTAATATTTTCTTCAAAGAACTGTTGCTGATCGGATGACTAGACTTAAATATCTCCCAAATGGATGTTATGGATTTGACTTGGGACATATTGTTCAGAAATCTTCTGCTGCTCCTGAACTTCTGCCCATTTAACCGAAATCTGGCTAATAGCCCTATATGACTCATCCCAATTGTGATCCTCTTTGTCCACGATCTCGAATTGTTCCACTTCCAATTGCCGTTTACACAACTCTACTTTTCTGCAAGCTTTTCTTATTTTTTCTTGCAAGCTCATTCAGAAGCGAACTGCGCTTTACCTCCAACATTTCCATTTCTTAGGTTCTTCTCCTTTTTAGTTTCCACACGCGACTTTAGCTTAATTGCACCTAAGTTAATATTCTACATTGCTGCAATTGCGTTTTCATACTGGTATTGCTTTAACTTCTCCGTCAGCATCCAAATCATCTTGCTGCTTACGATAAACGCTGAAACATGCAGACTCGCTGCTCCTCTTGCTAGATGCACGCCGCACACTTCCCAATTTGGAACCTGATGGTTTCTAACTCTAAGCTTTCGTATCTTCTTCCATTTTTGCCAACTGCTTCCTTAAGATATGCGTGGCGTTTTGATGCTCCGGACTTATCACGGTCTTCCATTCTTACCGTTTATCTTCTGGTACGCTGTCCTGATACTTACTTTCAAAATACTCTGCGATGGTATTAGTGCGTTCCAGAACCTTCTCCCACTTTGCAACAGTCTTTCCTATTTGGCTTATCCTTCTGGCAAGCTTGCTTTTAGCGTCACTATGTTGACGCTCTGCTGATG
This sequence comes from Sinelater perroti, assembly GCA_036346155.1. NCBI lineage: Eukaryota > Metazoa > Arthropoda > Insecta > Coleoptera > Elateridae > Sinelater > Sinelater perroti. The sequence continues at coordinate 77,918 of JARFIY010000356.1, read as the reverse complement.
GCGGTGGCGTTAATCACACTTCCGTCTGCACTTCGAATCTACGGTATCCCAGATGGGTTATGCGAGCATTTTGTTGCTTGGTATCCATCATAAACGATAACGATGACGTATATCTGCTACTGATAATGTAACACTTTACTGCTAACAAGTAAAGTATCTCATCGCTTACTCTCAAAATTAGTTTAACCTCAATAACAGCAACCCTTAGGGTGCATTGATTGCAAAAATGATGGTTAAAAGGGCTGACGATTCCTAGTTTAGGCGCTAGAGAACGTTTTTTTGAAAATTTGTTTTTCGTAGTTCTTTCCCTTATCTTTACCCGGATGGAAAAAGTAATTACATCGGCATATGCACCCAACATCTCCTCGTCATAGGTAATTAAATGGCGCATAGCAGACAATTTTACCCTAAATAAACAATTGCGGAATTTACAACCATTATTAGAAATTAGCATATTTCATTAGCAATAGGTGACGCTGACTGCAAGTAGTCAACAGTGCTGGTGAACTCCTAGCCAATCAGTAGTCAGCATTTTCAAAGTAATAGAAGATGAGCTCCACTTTCTTTTTTATTGCACAATTTGATTTGTATATGTAGATGCGTTTTTTGTTTACCTTCAAAAATAAATTTATTCAATTCACTTAACGTTTTAGAGGTATTAAAATCAAAATGTAATGTCCGAAAAGATTGGTTAAGTGATGTTATACAAAAGAAAGAGGAAATTGCTCAACCTATGCTCAACTTTTCCCGCGAATTCTTCAAAATAAACACAGTTTGCAAGCTCAGAGTCCTCCAACGAGACACCTACGCAGCGTTTATTCGCATTAAAAAAGATGGAGAAAATTGTTTATTATTGGCGAAACATTAAATCGAAGCCGCATGAAATACTCAAGTCAACGCAGAGTAGATTCAAGGGAGCCAATATCATTTCGAATCAACTGCTTTACGATTGGGAAAAGATCGTCAAATGTGGTGGATCAATGAGGCACAAAGTGGAGATTCTTTCGACAGTGATCATCAGTCATTTTGACGAATCTCGATTAAAAGCTTTAAAATTTTTTTCTTTTAAATTCTTGCAAAATTGTTCAATTCCATTGAAAGGTTGCATGATACACGATTCGACAATTCGAAGATAGGCTCTAAAGTTGGCAAATGAGATGCAACTCAATAAATTTTTAGCTGCACATAAATGGCTATCGACATGGAAAGAAAAATATAAAATAAAATCACGTCGGAATTGTGACTATTACTTTACAAAGAATGAAAATCAACAAGTTGACTTTATTGAGGTTAAAATAAATTTTGAGAGTAAGTGATGAGATACCTTACTTGTAAGTTGGTAAAAAAGTTTTGTTGCTTAATTCCGATAGGAGTAAATTTTATCCTTTGCGGTTCGATGACCTTTTACCTTCACATTGCTTTACTCAGTTTTATGAATTTAATAGCTATCTTTCCAATTTGCAATTTGGCACTATCCCAAAAGAATCAATATTACACAAAATTAGGATTTAAGATGATCTATGACAAGTTAGTAACCATGTAAGGATATTAAGCACTTATCATAAAAAATTATGACGGGCACAGTCTCGCAGCTCATTTTTATTTATTTCGAAAGTTAAACGCTATAAGAAATCGAACTTTCCTAAAAACTAGACAAAACCACTGCATTACAATTTTTCATGCGAGTTTGTACATCTTCACAACGATGGTTTAATTGCTGAAATTTTATTCTGTGACTAGACTACCTCTTCTTGGGATGGAATAAACAAGTTTTTTAAAAAAAGTGAATAGGCACTTTAAAAGCCACACAAAACGAAAAATCACTTTCAGCATCAATTTACGGTTAATGTTAGGCTGGGCTATTTAGAAATGTTTTGAATGGGCCACACATCTTTGACAGAAATCTAAATAGGGAAGTGTATCGCCAGTTTTTAGAAGAATTTATTGGAACAAGTTCCTCTATAAATTAGAAGTAAGATGTGGTACTGCCAAGATGGAGCTCCTGCAAGCCTCCAATGTCCCTTAATCTCAATCCTTTGGGTTTCTTCTTTTGGAACCATGTAGGGTCAGTGGTGTATGGCAAAAGCGCGCCCGATATAAACGAACTACTTATTGCAAGAATTCAGGACGCTTTCAATATGATTCGTAAATCGATGGAAAACATCAATTGGAGAGGGATCTATGACGTCGCATTGATTTATGTTCGGAAATTGTATGAGGACATTTTGAATAATACTAATTTAATCTAATTTTAATTTATGTTTATTATAAATTTTTAAATTGTTTTAAATAATTTATGTTTGCTCAAGAATTGCGAATTTGTTTTGTCACAAATTTATTAAACCGGTAAAAACAATGTCACTGAAAACTGATATTTTAAATACATACCATTTTTGTCTACATCTATTGGTAACAGAAGTTGCAGTGATGATACTTAAAGAAAGAACTTTTTGCCTAAAATGTTTCAAAGAACCTAATCACTAGGCTTTGGAACACTTTTGTGGAACACCATGTATATTTGGTGGTTGAATATAAGATATGATCTCGGGTAAATGCCCTCCACGATTCTCACAAGCGATCATTCTTTTAGCACTTTTTTTCAAAAATGTTTTTGCATAAACGCAACTCCATTTCAGCAATTATACGTCCTATGTTCTCTTTTAGTCCTGGAACCACAGCAGGTTTGTTGACATAGACCCTTTCCTTGAAATAGCCTTAGGGAAAAAGATTAATAAAATCAATTGCAAGATCGCGGTGGCCAATCGATTTCACCTCTTTGCGAGATAACACGACCAGAAAATTTGAATTGAAGTAAAGTGAGTATTTTACGTGCTGTATGACATGTGGCTCCATCTTGTTGAAACCTCATGCCATTCATGTTAGAATCATTGGTTTATCTGAGAAAAAGTCGTTTAACATTTCCCAAGGACGTAGACCACTAACAGTAACAGCGTCGCCAACTTTGTCTTTAAAAAAGTACTGACCAGTGCTTCATCCAGCCTAAAATACACACCAAAAAGTAAATTTTTGTAAATAAATTGGTTGGTTCTATACTAGTTATGTCCGACAATTTTAAATATTCTCTTACAAAATAAGTTTTATTGATTTACCATATATTGATGACTTTGCATGTATTTAGGTACCAACTGTACAAACGGCGCGCAACTTAAATCCTAAAGTTCAATTTGTATCATCTCATTAAATAAGAAATAAAAATTTTAAGTCAATTTCATTTGATAAACATAATGTAAAAAATCACTTAAAGAACTTATTAAATACTGCGACGTTTCCCGTTTATACCTAATTTATGTTAATTAACACTTTCATTCGAATGTCGTTTTTATTTTTCAGGTTTTAATTCAACCTCCATGATTACACCTCAAAGAATATTTCAATCGCCTTGAAACGCACAAACAAACTTTGTTGGCTAAGTATTCAAAGTTAGCTCGCAGCATTCCAAATATGAAAACATCAAGCGGAGCCAAAGCACAAGACGAGCTTTCAGCAAATGCGGCGACGTCGTCGTTTGTTTAAAGATGGCGCTCATTCAGGTTGCTGTGCAAATAACGGGCGCTTTGAAGCTCGCAATGCTTACCGTTAATTGGATTAGTGGCTGCAGCCGCAAGGCTGGAAATCGATTGGAGCCGGCTGTCGACTTTTCAATGCTGCACTCGGTTTTATTTTCGTCATATTGTTAAATTATGCCTAACGATATGTACATTATGTTGTGTAATCTATCATTCAAGGCATTTTTCAATACTTCAGCCAAAGGCTCATTCTGTAGCATAGACCGATTCAAACAACTCAATGCCCATTTGTCATTTTTGACATGTAAAGCCCTGCATAACTCAAAAATCTGATGAGTCAAATTTTTTTCTGCGGCTTCTACTTACAAGAAGAATTGCAGAGTGATTTATGACAATGTAGCTAGAGAGTTATGGAAGGAAAGCTCCCTAGCTCCAAACCTGGAATGTGGCCGAGAAACAAATATTTTGAATGCCCAATCCGAACGGGGTCGGGATGCATTTATTAAGGCCCTGCTACTTCGGCTCAAACTGCTCACATTAATGGATTGTTTTCTAACAAGTCTGCAGCATGCTGCTCGTGGTCGTTAGCACATCGTCCCTGGCGCCCACTCCAACGGAGCCATCAGCCAATTTGCGCGCTCGACAACGGCATTCTGCTTCAATTTGCCGCGGAAGCCAGCACTATTTGTAAACGTTTTGAAAGGAGCTTTTTATGCAATGAAAGAAGGTCGTTGAGTGCGAATTTGCATACAAATTGCGCCGTTAATATATAAAAGTTAAGCGAAAACTTCTGGTACAAGGACGTGCGTTCTTTTCCAGGAAGCAAAATTTGGCGGCGAAAATGATTAAAGGGCTCGTCCGTGGGACGCAGGCAGGAACTTTAACACCTGTTCTATTTATTAAAGTGTTTTGTGTGAAATGTGTAACGTACTGTATATATTTGGTACACAACTATATTTCACCTCTATAAACAACAGGAAAATGCCTAATTATTTTTAATTTGCTGATAATTGAATATTTTTATTAATCTAAGTACTATTTACAATATGTTATATTAACGTTTAACATTTAGTATTTAATATAATAGACTAATTTGTCAAAAAAATCAAATCTGGTAGAAGGTTCTAGCAGATCACTTCATTTTAGTCTTCGATAGTTTGGAATACTCTCCGGCCGTCATACAAACACCTTTGGGGCTTATAAAGTATATTTTCCTGCCCAGGGTATGTCCAACATGACTCATAGTACTACAAGAAATGTATGGTTAGACACACGCTAATAGCCTATATAAGAGTAGAAGAAGAAGATAGTTTGGATTGCAATGGAAGTCTGTTTTGATATTTTTTGCTGAAGGCTTCTGTTTCATTTTTCTAATAGAAGGCATATGAATATGTTGCTGAATTAACCGGTTAGGAGCATAAGAAAAAACCTTGATGATAGTTCTTATGACTTTATTTTGAGGAAGTTTTAGAATCTGCATGTTGGAGCTACTGGTCGACCCCATAACGTGGATACCGTATGTCCATATAGGTTTGCATAATAAAAACTTGTATCCAGGAGATTTAACAAACCTTTCCTAATTCTAGCCTTTTCTCCCATATGTGCGTTTTACTTGGCAGATGTGTTCTAACTAAACACTAACGAAGTAGACGAGAAAACACAGGAAGATCTATAATCACCCCTACATATGTCTCTACCTTTACGCAAGATTACCACCAAAGAAATCAAAGACGAGATTAAATAGCTGAAAACAGAAAAGCTCCAGGTCTAGATCTAATATTTTTAATTTTTAAACTATTACCTGGCCACGGAATCAAATTCCTACAAATCCTTTTTAACGCAATCCTGAGACTTACATACTCGCCACTACAACTCAAATTTGCACAAATAATTCTTATCCACAAACCTGGGAAGGCCCCCAACGAAATTGCTTCTTACCACCCAATCAGCTTACTCCCAGTAGTATCTAAGTTGCTGGAAAAATTGGTGCTAAAGTGTATCAATGAAGACTCGTTACAAGAAACATGGCTGCCCAATCACCAGTTTGGTTTTAGGCAGCAACACTCGACAATCCAACAGTGCCACCGCCTGAGAAGCACAATCCAAACCGCTTTACCGCAGTCTTCCTAGACGTAAGTCAAGCTTTCAACCGGATGTGGCACAGGGGACTACTATATAAAATCAAGAAACTTCTTCCCCATGAATACTATAGATTACTACAATCGTATCTTACACGCAGAAACTTTCAATCAAAACGAAGTATCCTAAATCAAAGAAATAGGAGCAGGAGTTCCCCAGGGAACTGTTCTGGGACCTACTATTTGCCTCGGATATACCCATAACAGATCATGCGAAAATAGGTACATTCGCCGATGACACGACGATTTTGGCATACCACAAAAATCCTACGACCGCTTCAGCAGTACTAAAAGCTCATCTAAACCAAATCAAACAATGACTATCTAAATGGAAATCCAAAGTAAACGAGAACAAATCTACGCACGTCACCTTCATGACTAAACACCAAGAATGCCCATCAGTCACTCTCAACAACAAGCACATTCCCCAGTCAAACAAAGTCAAATATCTAGGACTTCACATTGACAGAAGATTGACTTGGAAAACCCATGTCACTAAGAAACTAAAGGAAATGGAAATCAGACTAAAGAAAATGTACTGGCTCATCGGGAAAAACTCTTCTCTATCACTAATTAACAAACTCCTATTATGCAAGACTATTATTCGACCAATCTGGACCTATGGGTGTCAACTGTGAGGCTGCGCAAGTAAAGCAGACGTCAAAATTATTCAACGTTTCCAGTCCAAAATAATTCGCAACATGGCAGCCGATCCGTGGTTTGTGACCAACAAAACACTCCATTCAGACCTTAACATCCCATATGTGAGTGAGATAATCAAATAGTACGCCACAAAACATCAATCAACATTAAAACTCCACCCAAACGAAACCATCGCAACACTAATCGAAGATCCTCCCTTAGACGTTTTAAAAACAAATGGCGAAAGACTCAACTAAATAACATTTAAGTGACTCTACTGGGAGTCACTCACCCCCGGCTAGTTAATAGATACCATATAATGTACTAATATTCTGATTGCTAATTAAATAGATATTAATAAAAAACATGTGCGTGTTCTAGTTAAACCTTTCATCTAAATGTATGCCAAGATATTTGACATTATTTTTTTATAAAATTATGTTGCTGTTTAAGTTAACACCAGTCTTCCATTTAATTCAGGTTCTGTTAGCTGTATTTAGATCCTTGTGGGAGGCTAAAACCACAGTATATCGACATAAGTAGCTACCGTTACCTGTCTCGTCGATAGAAGGTCTGCCGTATATAGTAGATATAGGACTGGTTCAAGTATGTTACCCTGTGGAACCCCTCATCAAATTGGATGGAAAAGAGTCCGTTCTTAATATATGACTCGAAAGAGCATCTCGTCGAGATAAAATTCTAAGTTTTAGTGGAAAACTGATAAATTCGTTACCATTTTGTATAAAAGTACAATTGTTGAAGGCTTGTGGTACATCTCAAAAAAACCGCAAAACAGTACCTGTTTAGCTGGAGATTACGGCTAACTTTTGTGACAATTCTACGGGGCTGTTGTGTGGTATCGTGACCCTCTTATATTTAATGGTGAGGTATGAGATTCTTCTTTTCGATGATTGGTATTATTCTTAGAAGTTTTTTTTAAAAAACCTCAGCTGCAACTGGGAAGACGCTAATTGGTTTTCCGGGTTTTGAAATTAAAATTATCTGCATAGTTTTCTACTGATAAAGAAGGATATTAACCTTAGGTTGTTATTTTCACTACATTTTCCGAAAGTTTCCTAAGGAATTTGGCATATCCCGGAGCTTTATTTAGTGTCAGGCTTGTTATAGTTAATTTTGTTTCAACAACCTTGATAGGTTTGATAATCTCTAATGGTGTTGGGTTTCTTGAAATAAATGCTTGTATTGTTTTTCTTTAGAGAGGAAGGACTAGGATACTTGTTTTAGGTGATTAGCAAAGGCTTTTTTAGGACTTTTAGCCCAGTTTCCATTTGGTAGTCTGATGGGTGAAATTGCTGTTGCAGTTGCTTCAATTTTATTATAGCTTTCCATAATGAGCACTCGTGCTTTTGTAACGGTAAGATTATACTACCTGATTTTTCATTTTGTGGGGAATGTTTTTTAGTTCTTATGAGCGTTTACTATTTTTTGTCTTTTCTTCAGCATGTCTAAAAATTTGCCATATCGTTCCAAGTTTTCTTTTCTTAGCTATCTTTGTTTAATAATCAAAGGATTTTTTCTTGCTTTTTATTATTCAGAGAGCAGGCACGAGCAGCAGTTTGTATGATTTTCTTTAAATATACCACCGCCTGGTAAATGTCTTTTTCGGTTGTTAAAGATAGTTGAATCCAATTATTGATTAGTTCTTGAGAGATATAACAGTTTGTGCCCCTCTTGTAAATGAATTTGGTTTTGTCATTTCGAAGTCTGACTGTTACATTTGACGGTCACGGGGAAGGTTTTAAATCGATATTTCACGCTGGGAATGGCCCTTGTGTTGCCCGAATAATTCCGGGCCACGTAACATCAGCCCTGGAGAAATTGGGGCCAGGTAACAGTGCATTAGTGGACGATACAGCAATTTTTGCAACACATGAAGGTCCTAACATAGCTTCAACTAAACTCAAAGAACATAAATCACACTTAGGTATGGTTAATCAAATTGACAACCAAAGTAAACTAAACAAAATCAGTACTTATAACCTTTATTCTGTGAAATGTCCATCAATAACAATGAATTAAGTTGTCATACCCCAAACTGAAGCCATTACGTATCTAGAACTACACATAGATAGTAAACTTAATATTTTGAAAAACAAAAACAGCTGACATGAGAACTGAAAAGCTCAATTGGCTTCTAGGACGTAAATTCAACTCATCAAAAGAAAATAAAATTATGACTTACAAAGCATTAATCCTACCAATTTGGATGTATGGAATGAAATTTTGAGGTCCCAGCTATCATCGAATGAGGTTTATCCAATACTGTATTAATTATCATAATACGAATCCTAGAGTTTCTTAATTAAATAAAGTCATCTAAGAGCACAGTACTAAGCACCATAGCAGACTTGAAAGTTATTTCTGTCCACTACTGCCGCCATTACTATAACTCACGGACGACAGAAGATAGAAAAAACATAGTTTTTTGACCTACAATTTTGAGATGGATATATACTTCTTCATGCCACTATATAGACAAATATGTCAAGTACTCTATACATTATTAAATAAACTTGTAGATTTTATACATTTTAATTGCTACTAAAGTTGAAAAAACATTCAAAATAGATGATATGTTAAAAACTGCACTTTTAAGAAAACCTGTGTTAAAACAATGTTCAAAGAGTTGCTTTGTTAAATCTAACTTTTAAGAAACAAATAGTTAAGTATTTATCTACTTGACTATTTATAACAAAAAATTAAGTTCAGTAAAAGTGTAGTAATTAACTTTGTGGAAATCTAATGCAAAATAGTATAATACAGCAACGTTTATTATAAAAACAGACTATTGAACGATGAAGGAAATTTTTCTTTAAATGGCTTTGTGAATTATCAAAAATTGTCGCATTTGAGGTGGTGAAAATTCACATGCTCTTTGTAAAAAAACCAATGCATTCACATAAATGCACTGTTTGCTTTGGGCTGGAGAAATCACTGGCCCGAATTCTTTAAAGACTACTGGAGAGGCAGGCGTGTAAATAGCCGCTCTCGTGGTGCGGTGTGGGATACGTAGTACGGCCCGTTTTGGAACGTCAACCGATAAGGCCAAATCGTCCCTTAAACAGCCAGCGCGAAAGCGGATGGGGGCGGCTACCGATATCAACCGAAAGTATAGCCGAATCGCTCACCTGAATCGGCTTCGGCTTCGGCTTCGACTTCGTCGGCGATGGTTCCACGGTGGCCACCTTGATGCGCTGTCTTCGTGTATGTTGCGGGGTATTAAAAAAACACGACCGAATTGGGCGCGCTGCGGTATGCGTATATGCGGGGTGTTAAGACACGACCGAATTGGCCGCGCTGCGGTTTGCGTATGTCGCCGGGCTTCGCGCCTGGCTTGGCGGTAGGTCTTTGCGGGAAAATTTTCATTCGACAGCACCTTTCATATCAAAGGGTGCCGCCGACGGCGTATGCAGACTTGTCTGCTGAGCAAAAGCCCATATGCCGTTTTGTGTGCGACGGCAAAACGTAGCGGCAGACATCACAGCCGCCAGCATGCGCCGCCGCGATATACAAGCAGTTCAAGGGCGAAATAGCCGCCACACCAACTACGCAGGCTGCACTGTTACTGTCAATTGTATACACTACCGGGAGATGTTAAACAACTTTTTTAAAAGTTAAACTTAAACGATAAGTGGTTTTGACGTGAAATACTTACTTTACTGCAAGCTAAATTTTCTGGTCGTGTCATCTCGCAGAGGGGGACATCGAATTGTTAACTACATTAAACTTTCTTCTCTGGGGTTATTTGAAGGAAAAGGTTTATGTTTAGTTTGCTACGACTACAGGGCTAAAAAAGAATATCAGGCATGTAACTGTTGCAATAGAGTTTATTGAAAGCTTTGCTAAAAGTATGGTCGACATGTCATACGTAATTTATCGAATCTATAGTTTACACTAACAGTAAAATTTATATTGTTCTAATATTTTGCATTTTACTTAAGAAAAACTTCCTTAGGTTTAATTCCGATCACCCTTTACTTTCATCAATATTTTAAGTTACTTGTTTAGTTGTTTAATTATTTAAGAAACCTTAAATAGTTATAGAATATTACGAGAAAAATTTCTAAAGTGTGATGGATGGCAAAAGGTATTTGTAATTTTCAAATAATAGTTACAAATCAGGAACTCTATGTTAAAGGCAAATTAATTTTACACGATGAAGTAAATTTTGTCTGTACATCAAAGTTTGTGTCTAAGGTGTTGATACGGTATACAATATAAGCTATTTTTTATTTTTTTATTACAACTCGTAAAAAGAGCAATTGATACGGATGCGTATAATCAGTTATGTAAAAAAGTGTTCGACATAATTAGCAGTTGGTAAAAAATATCGCCATAATTTTTTTGTGAGTTGATAGAGGCTGTCACAAAAAATTCAGTTGGAAGTGAATTCTTGCTGGATAAACGCATAAAGCACCAAGAGCGTCGCGTACGCATTGTGTTTTTCTATACTCATCAAAATGAGAAAAAGTGTCTTATTCAAGTCCGCAACATTTGCCAGCAAGTGGGTGCAGCGATATAAGGTGACAAAACAGTCGATGACTTGCCGGCACTTGTCTCAAGAGACAATGTGTCCCCTAAAGTTGAAACACAGATTAGGAACTCGTTTCGCGGAACCTAGGCTTAACATTGCGTCAAGAAACAAAACTGAAACAGAACGGATATATTTACATAGCTCTCCGAGCCCATCTCCGTGCGTATGATTGCAAATGCCGTAGTTCAGTGAAAAAACGTTTGTTAGCTGAACATCATGTCACGAAGCGATCGAGACTGGAGCAATGTAATTTTTACTGATAAAGTTTCTGTTTGGGGATATTTTATCATTCTACAAACCCGGTCAACCTCAACTAACAGGTTGGTACAGCGGACACCCAGTAAAAGTGCATCTTTGAAGCTGCTTCTCAAAACTGGATTTCGGAACGTTGCACCTGTTTACGTACAACCTAAACGCTCCAAAGATGCTTGAGACTTATAAGAAATATTTGTTAGTTCATAAGAGAAACGAAGACTGGATTCTGAAAGAGAATAACGACAAATACCGCAGTAAGCTTTGCAGAGAGTGAAAAGGGCACTCGTTACACTTGATTGGCCGTCGCAATCAGCAAATAAAAATCCGATTGAGAATATGTGGAAATACATAAAGCATAAGGTTGTGGAAAAAAATGTTTACTTTGAAGCAGTTAACGAGAAATTTGTCGTATTTAGAAGTGATTGCTGAATGAACACGCCATCAATGTGGTCGAAAGCATACCTCGAATTAGTTAAATCAGTAGAAAAGGTCGACATTTTTTGTGGGTACACGTATCGAAACATTCCAGAGCGCATTCGATGCGAAAAAGCCGCAAGAAGGAACTGTTATCACATATTTTTTTGTTATAATGCAAATATGTGCGCGCAACTAATTCATTTATTTGATGCATTTTTGGTAGACCCTAAATATGATTTTGTGTTTCGCTTAATATTGGCCAATATAAGCTCATTCCCGTTGCTCGGCGATTTTTGGGTTCGCTGATCACGAATATGATGCTTAGAAAGTGCCCCGATGCACTTGGGGGGCATAATTCTGGGGATGGGGTGATTTTAAGAAATTACCTCAAATTTGTTTGTTTTACGAGTTTAAACTTCCCGAATAAAGTTTTTTGGGGTCGCTTATCATAAATGTGATTTTTAAAAAGTGCCCCGATGTACTTGGAGAGAAGAATAATCTTAGGGATGGGGGCGATTTTGGGGAATAACCTCAAATTTGTTTGTCTTTCGTTTTTAAACTGTCTACACAAGGGTTTTTGGGGCGACTTATCACGAATATAATGCTTAGAAAGTGCCCCGATGCACTGGTCAAGGCGGAATCCTGCTCAAAGTTCTTTGTTTTTCGAGATTAAACTGTCTGAATAATGGTTTTTGGGTCGCTGATAACGAATATGATATTTAAATTGTCCCACTGCATTTAATGGTGGAGCATAATCCTGGGGATAGGACGATTATGGGGAATTACCTCAAATTTGTTTGTTTTTCGAGTTTAAACTGTATACAAGAGTTTTTATGTTGCTGATCACGCATATGATGCTTAGAAAGTGGCCCTTGGATGCCCTTGGCGGGGCAGAATCCTGGGTATGGGGCGATTGTGGGAAACCAACCCAAAATTATTTGTTTATTGAGTTTAAACTGTCTAAATAAGGGTTTTTGGGGTCACTGACAACGATTTTGATTCTCAACTTAAGCTCCAATGCACCAAAGTAAAAACATTCTCTGGGGCACTTTGGGGGAAAGTACTAAGGTACGCGTAGGGCATGTTTTCATTTGAGTATGATTCAATTTTAATTATTTTCAAAAACGCTTTTTTAGATATTATTACGAAAACAATTTTGCCTGCGTACAGACAACCCCATCAAGGTGGTCCCTTATCAACAGTATTAAATAAACTAAGGTTTTCCATTTATTTTCAAGGTTTGCAAACGTTCTGTTTTTAGTAAAAACTTAGGTCAGGGTTCTGTTTTTAGTAAAAAAGAAAATGGCGTGTTAGCGCATGCAAGTTTTGGTTAAAAATGTCCGGTGAGATGTTGAATAATCGAGAAAATCGTTAGTTTGCCATTCACCGCACGGTAGATATTTACCATAATGTCATAAAAGTGGTCATTTTTCTACAAAAGGGCCGTATTCAAACTTTAAGGTACCTGGGCACCCGCTGTAACTTGGCAAACAAGCATTCAATGGTTACAATTGATAGCTCATTCGAAATAGCATTTTAAGTACAACAAAACGTTGTTCTGGCTCAGACAGGAATCTGTTGCACACAGTGCATTTTTGCAAAAACTTTGCACATATATAACAATCACATGCTAAATGGTTTTTGCGAAAAAATACATTGTGTGCAACAGATTCCCGTCTGGGCCACAACGCATTTTTGTTGTACTGAAAACGCTCTTTTAAACGAGCTATCAATTGTAACAAATGGATGCGTGGTTGCTAAGTTACAGCGGGGGCCCAGGCAGCTCAGAGTTTGAATGAGCTCTTCTCGGCACTTTGATAGCACTTAAAAATAATTCAAATCGTATCATTTTCAAATGAAACAATGCACTACTCGTACCCTGATGCCCCAGGGTATCCTTTCTCAAAGTGCCCTAGGGCATTTTCTCACTTCGGTGCATTGGAGTTTAATTTGAGATTCAATATCGTTAACAGCGACTCCAAAAACCCTTACTTAGACAGTTGTTTGAACTCGGAACATAAAAAATTTTAAGGCAATTCCCTAAAATCACCCCTATCCCCAGAATTATGCCCTCTCAAGTGCATCAGAGCACCTTCCAAGCATCATATTTGTGATCAGTGACCCCAAAAACTCTTGCATAGACAGTTTCCCATCCCCAGAATTATACTCCCCTTCAGGTGCACTGGAGCACTTTTTAAAAAACATATTCGTGATCGGCAACCCTAAAAAACTTTATTCGGGAAGTTTAAACTCGGAAAACAAACAAATTTGAGGTAATTATCTAAAATCGCCCCCATCCCCATAATTATGCCCTCCCAAGCGCATCGGGTGCACTTTCTAAGCATTATATTCGTGATTAGCGAACCCAAGAATCTCCGAGTGACGGGAATGAGCCTATTTTGGCCAATATTAAGCGAATAAAATATTCTTCATGGTTTGCTAAAGCTCATCAAATAAATGCATTTTTGAATGCACAAATGCACTTTCACATTATAACAAAAGAATATGTCATAACATTTTCTTCTGAAGTTTTTTCGAATTGAATGTGCCCTGGAACGTTTCGATACGTGTGTCCACAAAAGTTTCGAGCCTCTAGTGTGTTTTTCCTTACTAATTTGACTCGACTAAATATGCCAGGCAACTATTAACACCGGTGCTGACTGAACACATTATTGATACAACGGAATCTTTGTTCTGATGGAGTACAATGTAGTTTTTTCTCGTTATTAACCCTAACACGCTCTTACTTAACCAACTGTCCGTTTTAAGATGTCTTTTTAAAGTTGTCGTATTCGTGAATCACAAAAATGGCAATATGTTTTGCTGTAGTCGTGCACTATTCTGGAAACGTACACTTGGCTAAAAGCTAAAAATATACCAGTTGTGTTAAAGCACAAGTAATCTGAGTAATCTGGCTAAACTTGATTTTCACAATAGCAGGAAGGCAACATTGACTAAACAATTCAAATAGCGCGCCATTTCTTATGCCATAAAGACTGGCGTCAACTTGATTGAACCCATGATGGAAGCGTTTCGGAAAGAACTACAAAAATAGAAGATAATGGGCCCCAGCGTAATCGTTATTTATTCCTAAAACGATTGCCAAAGACTGATGATTACTGAAGACGTTACGTTTTTCGAATATTTTTCAATTTACTCAAAAATATGAACTATTTTAGAACATTCCAACTGGTGTTTTTAATACATTTAAAGAAATAATTATTTTTGTATTCTATAACGTGATATGCACCATCAATTAAAATTAAAATAAAATAACAATAAAGGTGTTTTATTGAACAGAACTAAAATCAAAACATTTATTGAATTTTTGGTTATTTACTCTGAACTAAAGCAGGATAACCGCCGAATGCTAGCTACCCTTCGATAATTACTTTATTCTAGATTTAAACGAAGTGAGACCATGGAGAAAACTAGATATAGCCTTCTAACACAATGTTGAGCTTAACAAAATCCAAGCTTACAAATTTAAAAGCTTAATTAATTTGTGCTTTTACATAAAGTTTAGAACTTTAATATAAATAAATAATAAACCAATTACAGTACTATAATGTGCAAGAATGATATAAAATATATGGAGATGGTAAACATTTCTTAGATAAAATATAGAGGCTAATAATAAGACAATAATAGAAATTTCGAAAAATTAATCGATTGCTAATTAAGATTGTTACTACAAATACTTATTTTAACAAGTTTCTCCTATAACTACATTATAAATTAGCAGCACTAAGTAAAATACTTGTAATAATAAGAAGTACTAAATAAAATGGCTAATTTACTCTCTACAAACCTAATAATAGAAAAAAATAATATTTAGAGAGAACATAAGGATACAATATGTGTCTTTTAGGTTTCTAAAGGCAACAAAAATAATATTTTTATTTATAACCTAGGAAAGAAATTTCCGAAAGCTTTTTCAGACGTGTAAATTAATTCGCAGTTTTAATATCAAATGAGTTGCAACATATAAAGCTGGAATACAAAAATATATTAACACAATCGATAAGTGCCTATTAAACGACACGTTAGATGAAAATGGTAATCTCCCGAGGCAAAAAAATTATTTAACAAGCACAAAATAGTTTAAAACGAGATTTCTGATCCGAGTGGCAACAGCAATCTTGGATAGCCATAAAAATTGAAGATGGCGATTCACGCTGAACGAAAGTTTACGCCAAATTCGTTATTTTTATGCAAATCCAACAGCGAGCTAAAATTCAAAAAGGGTTGTTGGGCCAACAAAGCGAATCGCCACGGTGTGGCCTTGTCTTTGTTATGTAAGTTTAAGAGGGATAATTATTATTCAATGATAAAATGTTAATATGGATTTCAAACCAAAAAAACACTACTTTTGTGCTTTGGTGAGACCTCAATGGTATTATACGTTATAAATTGTTGAAATTAAGCAAGCAATAAATATTAATATTTAGGACGAGAGACCATTTACAATAAATGATTTAGACCGGCCATACATTTACTTGACTTAGCCGCAGAAAATTATTATTTACTTCAGTCCGTTCAACACTCTTTGATAAATTTTTGCTTTAAGGTACTTAAGTAAGTCGAAAAACGTAGTAGATTTTATAGACTCCAATCCGACGTTCTTCTTCCTACAGGACATTTAATGTTTACTCAAAACATGGTACACATTTTAAGTTTATTTCGATTTTTTGAAAGTTAAGGTTAATTTTCTTTTAATCTGTACGTATCATATTTTAATTTCCTATACTAAAGCATAACAGTTTCCTTTTTCTTATCGACTTTCTGCATATATTGTTATATAATAGCATTATTTGATGCAAAATATTAACTTTTGTGCTAATGCTACTCTAGATAAACACTTACACTAATATAAATTCTTTAAAACCAGAAACGCTTCTGAATTTATTCGTATCCGGCACTTCTAGTACTTAGTAAAAAGTTCGAACTAGAATATACATAAAAAAGCTTTCTGCATTTCACAGACACGCGGTGAATAGCTAACAGAATTATACTCCAGAAAATGTTCTTATGTAAGTTTATTTTGCATTTCTTAGCTCGAACTAGGCCTACTCTAAGTGCCAGAATATATTCAAATTAAAATGTTTTTTTGGTTCACAAAAATATTTATGGTATTCTCATTACAAGCGTTGGCAGATTCATATTACATAAAGAATTGCCATAACCGTATTCATATTTTGTGTGAGAATTATGCCAGATATCTTGTAAATTTATAAATAAAAAGCGCATAATAGTTGGCTTGCACTAAACTGACTTATATGTGTGAAAAATATAACAAAAACCAGCAACTTACGTGCTTTGTTACAAGCATAATAGAGCATTAATAAAAAAATGTAATTCAAATCTCGTTATAAATCACATAAAAAATAAGCTGCAAGTTGATAATAATATAAGAGCGAGTTTCAATAAAGCTGGGGTCAATATGAAAGTCAAAAAGAAATTTCTGGAGTTTCGACAAAAAGTAAATAGCAGAGGAACAACTTTTGTAACAAAGCGAAGGAAATAGAAAAAATCTCAAAAAGTTGAATGTGAATACAAATTTGATACTGCAGAGGGATGAACATAGTAAAATATGTATGAGGCAGCCCATTATCTCCTGAATTTAGGAAAGCCCAATATTTTACGACTATTGACTATTTTTTTAATTAAATTATTTAAGTTGTTCAGAAGAGCTTTCCTAGATATCAATAATCGATTGCGTCAATCATTGCACAACTATTTTTGTGGCTAATATGCGAATTAAAGCAAACTCACCCCCACAAGAAGTACGCGGTGCACGAACGCAACCACCTCGCTACAGGTAAGGCTTCATGACGTCACGGGATCCGCGGCGCGACTGCCGGCCGAGCGGCCGGCTCCGAGGCGCGCAAAGCGCAACGTGGCGCCGAGCGCGCAGGCGCGCGGCCACGTGCGCGAGCTTCGGGGCGCCAAGGAAAAAGCGCCGAAAGCTGAGCGATAATCGCGCGACGCCCCGCTCATCGCGCTGTGCGTCGGCTTCTTTTTTGCTGCGGCGCTCTAGCGGATTACGCCGCATAAATAGCCGTTATCTGCGAACCGGCCGCTCTGCAAATTGTTTATGTATCTGCAGCTCGCTGCATAGGGCGGAAGTAAAAACGCGCGCCCACAGGGCTAATGCACCGCTGTGTGGGGGGTTGCGTCAGATAATTTGTTTTGCTCTCTGCATCCTTTTGTACTAAATAACGGACGACTGGCTAATAGTTGTGTTAAGCGAATCGAAAGAGCAACATAAACTTGTAAATTATATTGCAATAAACGAAACAAAAAATCAGTAAAAACATTTTTAGAATATTATATTTGAACGGACTAAGGTAAATAACACAAGCCTGCAATGTTCGAGTTGTATGATGCTATTTAACTTTCGATAATTGGCTTCTCTGTATTTTTAGCGCTGAATCCGTAAATTACCTTTGTGTTTTGTCATCACGTCAGGATTTTTCGCAAATCGCGAATTACAAAATTTGCAAAAAGTTAAAAAATGCAAAAATATATATTTTTTATTTACATGTTTCTACAATCTGTCGTGATGTGACATTCAGTAGATGGCTTAACATACATAGAATTAAATATGATAGTCGTGTAGGAGTTGCATCCATTAATTACACTCCTTTATTATCTTAGTCTAGTTTGACAAACACACTGAGGATCTTAACGGTATAGCTGAAACTGTCAATCACTGTTGTTCGAACCGGTGGAGTAGGTCTGACGGTTTAAACCTTTTTAATCGCGGCTGCACTTCATTGTCATAATCTAGTAATCCCTACACTAAGATGTTGGGGTGAACACTGATGCGGCCACTATACCGCGCACTATATTTTTGAATTTCGTCGTTAACCGTAGGAATTGCAAGGTCACGTCGATTTGTTTTATTGGGGACGTACCATGGTGCGTTTACTATGGCCCTGGGTACCTTTGATTGGAATCTGCGTATGATTTCGATGTTAGATGTACTGGATGTGCCCCAGAGTTGGATGCCGTAGGTCCAAAGAGGTTTTAATATGGATTTATATAATAGTAATTTGCTTTCTAGCGAAAGCTGAGAATTGCACCCTATCAGCCAGTACATTTTCTGAAGCTTCAGTCCAAGTTGTTAGCGCTTAGTACAGATATGGGTTTTCCAAGTTAACCTTCTGTCCAAGTGAATGCCAAGATACTTTGCGCTATCCGCCTGAGGGATTTGGTGGTTATTAAATGTCACGGGTGAGCAGTAAGTAACTTACACTGATTTGGTTTCGTTAATTTGAGTATGCCATTTGGTGCGCCACTGTTGTACTTCATCAAGATGTGTTTGTAGCTGCTGGGAGGCCTAAATTGGTCCAGTGTGCGATGTAAGTACGACCGTGTCATCAGCAAATGTAGCGATCATAGTGTCTGGGGTTGTCGAAAGGTCCGCCGTAAAGATTAAGTACAATATTGGGCCTAGAACACTGCCCTGGGGAACTCCTGAATTGACAGAGTACTGGTTTGTTAGCTCACTGCCATGTCTGACCATGAATTGTCTATTAGACAGGTAGAACTTAAAAATTTCAAAGTAGTCTGATGGTAAGAGTGTCTTAATTTTAAAAAGGAGTCCCGCATGCCATACCTTATCGAAGGCTTGTTGGACATCGAGAAGTGTTGCAACACAGTATTTTTGCTCTGCAAAGTCTTGAGTAATTCGGGCTACTACCCTGTGGACTTGCTCGATTGTAGCATGTTGTTTTCGAAATCCAAATTGATGATTAGAAATAATATGGTTGTCCAGTAAGATTGGAGTAAGTTTTTCGAACACTTTCGATAGCACTGGAAGCAGGCTGATCAGCCGGTAGGATGCTGGTTGGCCTAGAGGTTTTCCTGGTTTTGGGATTAGAATTGTAATTGCTACTTTCCATGAGTCAGGAAAGTGGCGGAGGCGTAATACGGCAATGAAGAAGAAGGTTAGAAATTGATAGCCTTTTTGGGGCAGCTGTTTGAGGATATGGCCAGTAATTAAGTCATGACCCGGTGCTTTTTGCGGATTTAAGTTTGTATGGATGGTACTTTCTACCTGGGTGATTTTGAAGAGTTTGATTGGCAGGCTCATTTGATACGGGGTTTCTAGGAAGTTTTGGATTTTGTTATCAGTATTTGCTCCTGTCGGAAACGGTGTGAACACCTTCACCAAGTGTTCTGCAAGGGTCTGCGCTTTCTCTCTGTTGCTTTTTGCCCAGGAGTTGTTGGGAGTGCGGATGGGTGCATTCTGTTGTTGTAGACGCTTCAAGTATCGGGTGGCTTTCCAGAGAGAGTAGTCATCTATCTCGAGTTGCGACAAGTTTTTAAAATATTGTTGAACATTTTGATTGCGAAAGTCGGATAGGAGGGTTTTAAGTTCAGCGGTGGCCTGGTTTAGGGCTCTTTTGTCGTTTGGCTGCCGCGTTGTCTACCTCCTGCGTAATCTTCTGCGATTTTGCGCTTGACGATAATAGGACAGTTTGTTGGAATGATATGGTTGACAAGGTGAGGTGTGGCCTGACGAGCTGCTGTTTATATGACCTTCGTGAAATGCAATACTGCATCTTCTAAGTCTTGTGGAGATTTTAGTGAAATGTCCGTATTTAGGGTGCCTTGAACTAGGTTTCGGAAAATAGTCCAATTCGTCCTTTTGTTGATAAGTGTAGGTGCCTTCTCTTTGAGGAAAGCTGTTGTGCCCAGTGTTACTATTAGGGGTGAGTGGTCAGTTGAGAAGCCAAGACAGGAACTAATGTTTAAAGGATTTTGATTTACGTTTTTAACGAAATAGAGATCGAGCAGGTCTGGTTGTTTAGTAAAGTCGGTTCCTCTGTAGATAGTGTGTCGGTAGATGGGTGTAGGTATCGCAGAAAAACTAGGAATCCTCGTTCTTGTTTAATCTGATATGTATGGAATTCGGTGTTTTTTCTTTCAGTCCTTTTGTTATTTGCGTGTATATTTCTGTCGTTTTTGGGATTATTTTAATTTCATCGTTAGAAAAGGCCTTCAACATGTAGGCATCTTTGGCCACGGTTTCCAAGAATTTAATTAAGGGTTCGATTGAGTTGACACCCGATACAAAGATCGGCGGAGGTTTTAATTCGTTTTTTTGTAGAGGGGTTGGTTTCTCTCTCGTTTGCGTCGATGTTTTCATGTAGAGTAAAACGGTTGTGAGGGTTTAACCAGCAGTTCATAGTTTTAACTTGTTTCGTATAAACCGTTTATTTATCTGGAGACTCGTGCCTAGACCGTTTTTTAGTGCCGACTACTTGCCCTTGTGTATCTTGGGATGTTGATTGAATGGTGGTTGGGAATGAAATGTCGCAGTAGTCTGTAGTTGACGCATGTCTTGAAAAGGAGGTTGCGACAATGTGTTATTTATGTTTGGCTGGGTATAATAATAATTTGGCTGAGGAAATTGCATTTGTTGAGCCTGATCTGTTTACATTGGAATGTATTGTTGTGCCCTTGGTGACGGTACGGCCGCGTTATTATAATAGTAGGCCATTTGACCGAGTGTTTTTTATGACCAGAAAGTCGAGAAGTAAATTCCAGCAGTAAAAATAATTCAAAATAATAAGTAATAAATGTGGATATCTTACAATACGCCACCCGAGGTCGCGCGCTTATCTTCTTGTCCCCTGAGTCCAGCTGCGGTCGAGCACAACCTTGCACTTCAAAACTTGAAGCAAGGTTTCCTCTTGAGGAGCATGTAGCGGGCCGAAACGACTATAGCAGCTGCCAGTATGGCTTGCGTGTCCTGAAGCCCTCCAGGATGACCGGTCTGAAGATGCTCTCGCTGGACGAAGGCCCCGGTTGCTGGCCGGCTCGCAGATTCCGCTGAAGCCCTGGTCGCCGCCGTAGAGTTCACCCTCCGTGCGGGCGCACTCCTGGCAGCACTTGAGAATGCGTTCGCTGGGCCCTGAAGAATAAGGAATGCAGACTATTAGATAGCTTTGTGGTTAGCTGCGTTGCACTGATAACGGAGCGTACACGTAGCGCCCGCACCGCTTCACTGCTCGAACGCGAATGCAAAAATATGAGAATTCAAAATATACTTAAAACGTTTTTTTCTTCTAATGTTTTCATTTTATGGCTTATACTATGCATTCTTACAACTAAACAGTTCAGGGGTCTGAAGAAAAAGGTGGAGGAGTTATTGGCCTCTTCATTTCTAATAAAAATTGTCACAAAGACTAAATTTTTATTTTAGTGCATTTTAACATTAATTTGTTTTAATTTATTTAATTAATTTTATAAGGTACGTCATGCCTTTGAAAAGCATTCTCCCTCCTTGCCCACTCTTAATGATGAAGTATGTAAATACTTACAATTTAATTCCATGTGTCGAAGTTTCTTTGGGCGGCTTATACTCTGCTTCTTCCTTTTTTATGTTCTCTATGGTGTAGCATCCGGCACTAGTCAGCCATAATTGTAATAGTCCATTTTTCTTGATATATTATTTCCACTTCTTTGATATTCTGATAATACCTCTCACCTTTCTTTCGCTAACGGCACCCAGATTTTTAGGAAAATAGTCCAAATGTGAATTTAGGAAGTGAATACTCAAGCTTATGAATCATCTTAAATTTTTTTCTAGAGCATGTTCTCAAAAATCGATTTGAAGTTCGAATTTCTCTTATTACCCAGACACTTGGTTACTACGTTATTAAAAGCTTCCAAGACTTCTTTTTCTGCATTCCATTTGTTTCTCAAAATTACCATCTTTGAGAAGCTTCTTAATACCAGGACCAGTAAAGACTCCCTGTTTAGTTTGGCGGTTGATAAGGCTGGAAGTTTGTCACATATGCGTATAAAACATTTACCTTCTTTTGTTAAAGTGTTGACAAATTGCTTTATCAAAATTAACTTGATATGCAGAGATAAAGGGAAAACTTTATTCGGATCTATGAAAGCTTTCGGTTCGCATTTTTGATAATCTTTCACACAAAAAACAAAAAAACTTTATAAACCCTTTTTGCTGTTCTAAGAGCATCAATGTTGTTGTAAGATTGCCGCACATAGTCCACTTATGGTTGTAGTATTTAATTTTATCGAGAACTAACTGCACATTTTTGTAACACTCTTTTAAATGGGCAGAATATCCGACGGGTATAGACGCATTCAATTGTGAAGCACAACTTTGAAGCTTCTTTTGGACAAATTTATCTCCAATCGATACTTTCGGACGGAATGCTAAATTGAGTCAAAAGTCCGCGAACATCAGTCCAGAAGAGTTCCGAAAAATATGGAAGAAAATCTTTTTCTCTGTACTTGAACCAGGAAAAAGAGGTGTCAGCTGCTAGCAGTTTCTTGTCTTTAAGCCTCAAACTAAGCAATTCCAAATTTTCTTTGGCTAGATATAAATTTCAAACCAAATCGTTTAGTGCAAACTGTGAAAAAATTTCTGGTGCACAACAATCTTCAGGATCGTATTTCTCAATGTTATCTTTATTATATTAATTTTTTTAAAAAAGATTTTTGTCTCCAAAAGGTGATTATTTTACCAGTTTATTGGCAAACGTTTTAGGCTTTTGATTATGTAGATACTAATATTGTTTTTAAATTATTTATTAGCAATCAGAATATTAGAGTACATCCTATGAGCTAAATTTCTAATTTATTTTTTTTATTATTTAATTCTTGGGCGTGAAGGGCATGACACCCAGTGGAGCCACACCTATATTATTGCAGTAAATCTTTGAGCCATTTTTTTGTTTAAGCGTTGGTTGTTGGGATCTTCTTTTAGTGGATCTAACCAATTGACTACATCTAACAAGTACGGAATTCTTGCACAAACGGAAAACAATAACAATAATGACAATCAACAAACCAAAACTGCAAAACCTCCACCAATATTTATCCATGGAGTGACCAATTATGATAAAATTATTGAAAATATCACTAAAACCATCGAGAAAGGAACAATATTATACGTCAGAAACATTAAATAATACGATCAAAATCAATACTTTTATCGCTGATTCCTACATAAAGCTGTTAAGGCATCTAAAGAGGAAAATATAATATACCACACTTTTCAATTAAAAGAAGAAAGAGCTTACAAAGTTTCTATTTGGAACCTGCACCATTCTGTACCAGTAGAAATCGTAAGAATGAGCTAGCTAAACAAGGTCATAAAGTGCGCAAAATGCACCATAGGGTAACCAAAAAATCTCTCCCTTTATTCATGAATCACCTTGAACCAAATGAAAACAATAAAAAAATCTTTGATGTAAAGTACATCGGGAACATAGTTGTATCTGTAGAACCTCCTAAAAAGAAGAACATTATCTATCAATGCTTAAGATGTCTGTTTAAAATGTAGCGGTGGACACAAAACCACAAGTTGTACAAAAGACCTTAGTACCCCAGCTAAGTGCGCCCTATGTGGTGGAGATCATCCTGCCAATTATAAAAGCTGTACAGTTTACCAAGACCTCCAAAGATCTAGAAACGCACCATTTAGAGGAATAGCAAATACACCTGGTATGCAACAAACTCCTCATAACCTAAATGAATTCCCTCCTCTTCGTAACCACGCTAATAACCACAATGGTGAAACACAAAGACTTACACAAAACGTAGTTAACAATCCTCAAGCATTGGCCAGAAGAGGCAACAATCCCCTAACTCAAGACCAACAGAAACTTAACACCAACGAAGTACTTACAAATTTCCTTAACAAATTCAAAAATATGTTTTCCCAACTAATAAGTCAGAATAGCATGATACTTAACATGCTTTCCACAGTGATCAACAAAATAGCGTAATAATGGCTACTTCACTGCGCATCGCTTTGTGGAACGCCAATGGTATCTCTAATCATATTCTTGAAGTAATAACTTTTCCGCAATTACAACAAATTGATATATTACTTATATCAAAAACTCACGCAACAAGTAGGACAGTAATTAAAATGCTGTATTATACTGTATATTATGCTAATCACGATGATAGAACGGCTCACGGCGGATCAGCTGTGATAATGAGAAATACGATTATCCACCATGAAATACAGATTTATCTAACCGAAAAAATACAAGGTGCAGCCATAAAAGTTTGCCCACTTATTTGTTATATCAGCCGTGTACAGCACGCCAAAGCATGCCATTTCGTCTGATGAATATGAAAATTTTCTCAGATCCCTAGGCAACAAATTTATAGTAGGAGGGGACTGGAATGCAAAAAATACAGCCTGGGGCTCTAAACTTATTAACCCTAAAGGACGCAGCCTACTAAGAACAATTCAGAGAAACAATTATGATTATCTATCAACCGGAAAACCTAACTATTGGCCTAGTGATCCACGCAAATTTCCGCATTTATTATTTTTTGCAATACTCAATCGAATAACCAATGTATATACTAAAGCGGCATCTAACTACGACCTCTCCACTGACCACTCTCCAGTCACCATTACTGTCAGTACAACAATAATCGCAAAAAAATGCCTGCTAGATTGTGCAATAAAAATACGGATTGGGATCAATTCAAGAACTTGTTGGAAGAAAACATTAACCTAACCATTAGAATTAAAGATAATCAAGACTTGAATGAAGTAGTCCATCATCTAACGACAATGATCCAGTCAGCCGTCTGGCAAGCCACAACAACTATTGGAAACTTTAGTCCTAAAGCTGATAATATTCCCCGTCATATACGAAACTTAATCACTGAGAAACGAAGAGCTCGCAAAAAATAACAAGTAACAAGGAATAGGCAAGACAAAACAATCTACAATAGGCTTACTCATCAACTACATAACACCCTTATAGAAGCACGCAATGAAACATTTAAAGAGTACATTACAAAACTATCTCCTAACGATCACACAATCTGGAAAGCAATTAAGACATTTAAGAAGCCAATTCTAACAATATCACCAATCAGAAAACCTAATGACACGTGGGTCAGAACAGATAAAAATAAAGCGTATACATTCGCAGAATATCTCGATAACGTATTTACCAAACCCACATGATAATGACGGCACAGAAGTTCACCATTTCCTGACTGCTCCACGCCAGCTTTCGCTACCAATAAAACCCTTCTCCCCATCAGAAGTCCCTCAGCAAATTAAATTTACGAACACCAAAAAAGACCCCTGGCTATGATATGATCGGAGGCGTACTATGTAGTACTATGGAAGTATGCTCGGATTACTATGATTGCAAAGCCTGGCTGTCCACCTACCCACCTATCTTCCTATAGACCTATAAGCCTTTTACCCTTAATGTTTAAGATTTTTGAAATACTCCTTCTAAAAAGAATAAAAGAAACAGTAAATCTCAACCAGACAATCCCACGCTATCTGTTCGGCTTTCGTGAAGCCCACTCAACGGTACACCAATGCCACCGAATCATCAATCAAATAATAGAAAGCCTTGAATCCAAAAAGTTAACTACAGCTGCATTCTTAGATATAAAGCAAGCTTTCGACAAGGTCTGGCACACAGGCTTGCTTTACAAGATAAAATTACACTTTCCAAGTCCGATCTGTCTAGTCCTAATATCTTACCTCGCCTAGAGATCCTTCCAAGTCCTGATAAATGGCTCAACCTCCGACTACCACCAAATCCAAGCAGGAATGCCACATGGTAGTGTTTTGGGTCTTTTACTCTACCTGATCTATTCATATGATACGCCAACCACGCAGGATACTTCTATTTCCATGTTTGCCGACGATGTGGCCATATCAACCAGTGACAAGCCCACAGTATCTGCAGCTCACTTACAGCATCACCTAAACAAATGGAGAATAACAGTAAACAGTAACCTTCACTACTAGACGACTTTATTTCCCTCGAACTACTTTCAACAATATTGCAATTCCAATCAAGTCTGAAATCAAATACCTAGGAATGCATCTTGATGCAAAACTCAACTGGAGCATGCATATCAAAAGTAAGAGAGGACAAATAGAAATTAAAGGTGAAGCAAATGTACTGGTTAATCGGAAGACGTTCGCAGCTATCGCTATCAAATAAATTGTTACTTTATAAGACAATCATAAAGCCCATTTGGACTTATGGTATTCAACTTTAGGGCTGCGCGAAAGCATCCCATACAAAAATACTCCTAAGGGTTCAGTTTAAAACCCTTCGCATTATGACTGATGCACCATGGTATGTAAGTAACGAGACCATCCATAATGACTTGAAGGTCCCGTAAGTAGCAATCGAAATTCAGAGACTTGCAAAAGCTTACACCCACAACTTACCAGGACATGAAAACGACCTCATAGGGCGCCTCGTAAACCAGCCAGCCGTTGTAAAAACGCTCAAGCGTAACTGGCCACTAGACCTAATTCCCTAAGCGATTTGTATTAGTATATTCTCCCCTAGGTTGATGGCAATGGCTTGATCCTAGATCATGACATGTATTTCTATATAAGATCAAATTTACTTATTACTCGATTTGTATAACATGAGTAGATTGTAAATATGCAAATACAAATAACAAGAATAACAAATTTGCAAAAACTAAAATGAGGAAAAATATGCAAAATAAACAAACAAGGATATGGAAAAAAAGCATTCATAGTAAGAGGAAAAATAAAAAAAAGTAATGTTATTTTTGGCACGACTTGTATGGTGTTTGATTGACGTCAGCACTAGCAAGAAATCTTTTTAAGTTGAGACTGCAAGATGTCTCGGTCTTTAGTTGAAGAACTATAACAATACAGATTTTTGTTTTAAAGAAAAATATTTAGAGAAATTTGTTGCTATTAGCTGCTGCTGAACCAACTAGTTGTAAAAAGTGTTCTGCATAAGGGATGTATATGACCAAAATAATTGACAGTTGTGTTTAATAAGTTTGAAGGAATAGTCCTGGCTTTATTTTCACATTTTGCTACGTGATCAGCCATGAAAGGATCAAATATTGAAATAAATTCTACACAACCAAGAAAGTTCCCATTTCTTACACAGCCTAATATTTGACTATCGCCATAAATTAGTAATCCACGGGAAGCTAAAAATTTAGAACGCCAGTAACTCTTAAGAGAATATGTTGCCAACACCAACCTTCTTCTTACTGTTCTGCTGTTTTACACTTCATTCTTTCAAGCCCTGCTTCTGTTATAATAGTTTTGTAAAATGTGCTTGATAGGGTTCTCATTTAATATTAACCTCACCAGGGTGTGCATTTGAAACACAATTGTATTTAGTAAATTAACTATTGATAAAAACTGTCACTATACCCATCTACAACTTTCTAATACAAAAAAAAAAACATTTTTTCTTAAAGAAACACCTTGTATGCAAAAGCTCACATTTTGATTAAGTCTAATATTTATTTTGCGCTCGTATTATATTTCAAGAAACTTAAAAAAATATTATATGGGTTTTTTACATAATTCAAATTCAAACTTGTTGAATGATTCAACAGGAAATTAATAACGCTTCTTGCTTAAAATTCTGTATTTACTTTACATCATCTAAGATTTTGGGTTTAACAATATGCAAATAAGTTTTTGGACTTCGTTACATATTTAAATCAGAGCCGAAATGTTAAGTCCCTGCAAACTTTGTCAGAAACTTTGCATTTACACTTTTTGCTGCTGCATTGTAAATCGACAATTCGGGTAGATTTTCAGCGTTTACCACAGAAGAACACAAAATCGAAATTTAAGCCGGCGCTGATAATAAATGCGGTTCTTTTGTGGCAAAACAGTCCGCCCAAATTAAAACATTCAGGAACAGCGGGGGATAACAGATTCCCGACAATTCCCTTGGCGCCTCGTTCAGAGGCAAATTTCAGGTTGTTTTCTGATCTGGGAGTTCAGCAGGATCTCTGACGTTTTCATTATTTAATAAGATGACTACAGTTTTACCTGGTTTGAAGGACAGTCAGAGGAACTTTAAAATCTAAAAAATATATAACCTGTTTAAGATAAATAAATATATTTATTGAAGAGTGTATTTTTAATGTAACTGTATGCAGAAACATAGATCATGCTATATGGCGGCACTGTATCCTGTTTCAGTGTATCCTGTGTCAAATGCATACTGCTACTCTACTATTTACATGATAATAGTGAATCCGCCTGGCGGCATCCTAGTAATGTACCTATTCTGTTTAATACTCGAGGCTTTAACATTAGCTGTGAATGGGAAACTACAGCTAATTAACAATTAATTGTTCCTATTTACTGCTATCACATTATCCTTACTATAATAGCGGATAAATGTGTCGTGCTAAAACACTTTTATTGTTAATATATTTTAAATAAATAGTGTTTAAAATAATATTCCTTATTAAATTTTTATTTTTGGTTTTATTATAAAATAAATAGCATAAAATAAACAATTTTTAAAAAATTAAATATGAGTATTCTTTTAGGTTTTTTAATTATTTAGTTTATTAGCAATTAGAAAGATACAACATACATTCTATGAGCTAATTTTATCACTGGGTATATGTTGTGAAGAAGACTCCCATTGAAGTCACCTCTTCATTGCACTAAATCTTTTGGCCATTTCTTATTCAAGCGTCGAGTCATTGGAACTTCTCTTAATGGAATAATGGTTTCGTTGGGATGAGTTGCTAGCGAGTCGTGGTGTTTTATGGCTTTTTGCTTGATTGCATCCTTCACGTATGGTACATTGAGGTCGGTGTGGAGGGTTCTATTAGAGACGTACCATGGCACTCCAGTTATGCTTCATATTGGAATCGTTGTATGATTTCCATCGTTGAATTGCTTGCACAACCCATAGCTTACAGCCGTACAGCCATATAGGCCGGATTATGGTCTTGTATATAAGTAATTTGTTATCCAAAGAGAGAATTTATTTTTTGCCTAGACGCCAATATATTTTCCTAATTTTAATATCCATCTCCTCCCTTTTCTTGGATACGGGCATTCTCCAGTTTAGGCGTTTGTGAAGGTGAAGGCCGAGGTAAGTAGCTTCGTTCGTTTGGGGGATGGGGTGATCGCTGATGTAAACTGGAGCACAGGTTGATCGTTTCATGGTAAACGTGACGTGGGAAGATTTCTTTCCATTAATTTTTACCCTCCGTTTGTATGTCCATTCCTCAATTAAGGTTACATGATCTTCAGTTCTATTCGTTACTATGACTAGATCCTCACTACTTGTTATTATTGCTATGTTATCGGCAAAAGTTCCAGTAGTTCTAAAGTTGGGATGTCATTCGAATATAGAAGGTATAATACAGGTCCTAACACACTACCTTGAGGTACGCCTGCTTGGATTTGCCTTATTTGTGATATTTTATCACCTACTATGACTTGGAAGTGACGATTTTCAAGGTAAGACCGTAACAATAGATAGTAGTTGTGAGGAAATGTATTCTTGATTTTGTATACAAGTCCCCTGTGCCAAACATAGTCAAATGCCTGTTTAACATCTAAGAATACTGCGGAGCAGTATTCCTTATTTTCAAGAGTGGTTTGAATTTTATTAACTAGTCGATGACACAGTTGGACAATCGAGTGTTGAGTCCGGAAGCCAAATTGATGATTTGGAAGCCAGTCTTGTAGTATTTCACTTTGATTTATTCTCTTTGGGATTAGTTTTTCAAGCAATTTAGATAGCAGCGGAAGAAGGTTGATAGGGCGATAGGAGTTAGCATCATTAGGGGGTTTACCGGGGGATTAGAATGATGAAGGCAAATTTTAACTGGAGTGGCCAGTAAGTAAGGCGAAGAATTCCATTAAATAGTAGCTGAATATACTGCATTCGCTTTTCTGAAAGCTCTTTTAGGACAGCCGCTGTTATTAGATCAAACCCTGGGGATTTTCTATTACACAGGTAGTTTATTTCCTCCTGGCTTTCTTTCTTAGTGAAGTTACGTATTGGTGGTGACATTTGTAACGGGCCATTTAAGTAAGTTTCAATGTCCTCATCAATTTCTTCTGAATTAGGAGTAAAAATAGATTGAAGGTGTTGAGCGAACTGTCCTGCTTTTTCTTTATCAGTTGTTGCCCAGGTTCCTGTTTGATTTTGTAGGGGTGCTATATGTGTTTTAGGTTGCTTGATTCCTCTGGTAGCTCTCCAGATTGTGTTATCTTGTACTGATAGTGAACTGAGGTAAGCTTAAAAAGTGTGATTGCGATTTTCTTTTAATTTACTTCTCAGCTTATTGTTTAATCGGTTTCCTTCTATATAAAATGTTTTGGGTTTGCTGCCATTTTGCTCTCGCCTTGCGTTTTTCTCAATCTCCATTATTTCATTGGGAATATTAGGAGAGGTGAATTTTTAATTCTTTATTTGCTGAGTCGCGTGCCATCCTACTAGTTGAATGGTGGTAATTAAGTGATTTGTCGCGCTCTCGATATCTTCTACCGTTTTTAACCTACCACTGGTATTTAGATGTCCATTTATGTACCCCTTAAATGTTTCCCAATTGGTTCTGCTGTTGCTTAGAACTGGTTTAGGTATTTTATGTATTATTGTTGCACTTACAGTTGCCATCAGTGCAAAATGATCAGATACTAAATAGTAGTTGGAAGAGATATTTATATAATTTGAAGATTGAAGGCCATTAATTACAAAGTAATCTAACAAGCCGGGGATTTTATTAGGATCCGTGGGCCAGTAGGTAGGAGTGCCTGTAGACAAATAGTTTTATCGTCTTTCAGCATTTTGTTGTTCT
Source organism: Sinelater perroti (assembly GCA_036346155.1). Classification (NCBI taxonomy): domain Eukaryota; kingdom Metazoa; phylum Arthropoda; class Insecta; order Coleoptera; family Elateridae; genus Sinelater; species Sinelater perroti. Next base: position 46,758 of record JARFIY010000356.1, on the reverse strand, counting down.
TAATCGGCATCCAAAGTGCGTGTGTTTGGCATTGAAATCACCCCCTGCAATAAATGTTGATCCAATAGAATCAAAGAAGACTTGTAGTAGCTCTTTTGTAAGATTGTGTCGTGGGGGGACAGTAAACAGCTGAGATGTTGATCGGCATAGGAAGTTTTTGCCCTTGAATTGTTGCTGCTTCTAGGAAATTTTCTTTAAGGGAGTAATTCGTGGTGTCCAATTGAGTGTCGAATTATAACTACCGAGCCACCATGGGCTGTCTCGTTCTTTAAGTGAAATGTGTTTCCGAGATAAACATGACGTGTATATTATGCAACTGTAAAAATGTTTCGAGTTCGAGTTTTTGTGTTGTAGTCCGTTAGCATTCCATAGACCGATTTTTAAAAATTCGGCCATTTTTAGTGTATGATTTTGTTAATGACAGTAGTTAACTAATTCATGATCTTAGAGTTGTGCTGCAATAATTGGTTAAAAAGGTTTTAAACTCATCGAGGAATTGGCCGAGATTTATTTCTTGTGCTTGGGAATGTTGTTTTTTTAAGATTGCCAGTAAAGGTATCTATTTTGTTCAGGTTGATTGGTATGGGTCATATTAGCTCTTTGCGAAGGCAGTGATGGAATATTATCGGTTCGGAGTCTATTTAGAGGTTGATTATTTAAATGATTATTCTTTTGTAATTATTGATAAATTTGACACCCCTTGTAGTTTAGTTGGGTGGAGTCTACCGCACAGTGCAAAGATATCTTTTGTTTGTCTTGTCTTCGTGCATGTCCTGGTATCATGGGCTCCACCACATTTAACACATTCGTATGGTCTATTGCAGTAAGTTTTGGTGTGATTATAGTTTTGACACCTGGTGCACTGTACTAAATCTTTATTAGTTCTTGTAGGTTCAACCAGTATGTTTGTTGTTTATACAACATAGTTTGCAAATTTATTTATTATTTTCGGCGGGCACAAGATCTACAAAGAATATGGGTAATTGTTTTTTACTTATTCTCCCTTTTACGTTCATGATATTGCGTACAAGATGTCCTGCGTCAGTTATGGCCTTCTTTATTTCTTCTAGAGGAGTGGAAAAGTGCAGTTGTTTTAGTATAACGTGATATGATCGTTCTTGTTTCATTTAGTAGGGGTGATGAATGACATTCTTTTCTACCATGTATTTGATCATTCTCAGGGTCTTTTGTATTAATCTTCACTACATTGTTCGCTAGGCATTTCGTTGTGTACTCTTCCTGTTCAGCAACGTCTAGAAGACTTTCTATAATTTTTTGATAGTCGATAACATCGTAAACAAATATGGACGGTGGTTTAGGTATAGCTGGTTCTTTGTGCTCTTTTTGTTGGGGCATATCGGTATCTTCGTTTTCATTTTTACCTTCATGATTGAGTATCGAGTATGGATTTAAATTAGATGAGGTTGATTGTTCCTCTCTAGCAGGTAGTTGCTCAAAGGGATTATTCTATCGTTTCCTCTTGTGGGGTTTAAATCTTTGCCAACTCTTTTCAGGGGTTTTCTCAGTTTTCGCTTCACTGTCATCATAAAATTCTTCTTGATCATTTGTATTTCTTTTATTTAGTTCACTGCAGTTGTATTGTTGGGATAAGTTAAGTATATGCATGTATGGAGATTGGGATATGAATTGACTTTGCATGGGATAATTCTGTTGTGAATTAAACAAAGTCTAGGAGTTTGATAGGGAAAACATTTGGTTCAATTTTGAATGCAGGATTCCCGGTTGCCATTGTCGCCCACATATTTAAAATTTTAGCTTTCATGCAGCAAGAATTTTATGTTTCTTGTTTACTTTTGTTATTTGAGTCTTAGTTCTTATAGTAAATAAATAAATCACTTATAATTCAATAAGCAAGCGCTTATTATCTGGTTCGTTCGGTTCACTGCACGATATCTGTGTTCGGGCGCTTTGCTACCGGGCGCTCGTGCGCCTTTACAAACAAAAACTTAACTTAGCGCCACCGCTAATTAGAGGCGCTGCCCCCCTCTCTTCGATGCGCCGCCGCGGGGCCTTAACGACAATTTTGGAGCGCGCGCTCATATGAGGTGTCGCGCGACAGGTCAGCGCTAGATCACTGGACTTGAGCCCGTTGAGCCTGCAAGACGTTTTTGAATGTACGCTGCTTTCAAGGAAAGAAAAGAGGACTGCGTGATAAAGAAACAGCTCAGTGCGGATTCGTGACTATTGTTGTGTGTGCGTCCTCTTGTGTTGTAAGTGCGACAGTGTGTGTGTGGCTTGCGGAAAGTGTCCACGGAGCATTCGTGACCCTTCTGCGGCGAAGCGCTACGCGGCAACCTCGTGTTGCCCGTCGCCCAAACGTTTGGCTGTCCGAGACATCGGGTCGCGTTTGGGTAATTGGGGTCCTTGACCATTCTGCGTTCCCTGGCCCTCAGCGGCATTGACTTTCTCTCTGGTCATCCTCCCAGGCGGTGCGGTGACCGAGCGGTGTTCGTCGAAGGTGCGGACCACACACACGTCCAGGTAAGAGAGCTCTCGTTCCGTGCGAAAAGGTACCTCGCGGATTAGCGTAATTGCGACACCTTTGTTTTTGTATTTTCATTTATTATTGTTCTTTTATTATAAGTTTTGTATCTAGTTTAAGTTTTACAAATACGAATAAATACTCCTCTTGCCCTGGTTTTCCTCTCAATCCGCGAAAGGTTTTTTGCCTAGGCAAGTAGTAACTTTCGCGTAATCCTTTGTGTTTTTATTGATTGGACCTGCTCTCACTCAATCCTTCACTAAATCTCACCCTTACAGTATTTTTAATTAACAATTTTAACTTTAGCAGCAGCTGGGTTGTGTGGTTACTGTTCAATCTGTCAGCGACACACATCCGTTCTGGTTGAACTCACGAACGCTATTCATTCTTTTAGTAAGTAAATATACTTTGATATATTTTCCATTATTATAAATGTATATTTATACATTCAAAATATATATTTAAAAGATATTTTTAGCTAGTATTATTAACCAGAAAAGTTTAGATATCATTAGAGTACTATATAGTTTGTAACAAAAATATATTTTTATAATTCTCTAAAAATCTACAGTGTTAAAAAGCTTGTATAAGGTACGATGTAGTAAACTACTGGAAACAGAAATAATTACATAGCTAGCCCTTAATAAATGTTGTAACATGATTACCTTTAAGGTGATGAATAAAACATTTAAATGTATTCAAAAATACTTATTCAACTATAATAATATAATATTTATGTACGTTAACCTTTGAGGGAGCCTGTAAACATTAGAGAGTGCGTCCCCAGAAGGCGGATCGGGAATGCGCTCCAGATACAGAGGACAGGACAAAAATAAAATACTCCCCGCGGACCAACAGGCTGAAACCCAGGTAGTAGTTCGTTGACATAACAAACAAAGGCCAGATTTCAACAACGTGGCTGAATGTGGAGTTACGTTTAGATTATGGCAATATAATATATGTAACGGCAGACAAGGCTTTGGTAAATTAGATCACTGCTAACACACCAACCCGCAAGGCTAACATGGCGTTGCAAAGCCAACACCCTCCATATAAATATGAAGCCGAATGATAAAACGAATTTGACCCAGATGTGTAGGATCTACAATCTACAATTCCACACTGCGATAGCAAGCTGCCTTAAGGATTCAGGGAGAGGTAAGATCTTAGCCAACAAGAAAACGAAAACCAATAGACTAACTCCAAGAATAGAAACGTACAACGTGCGATCAATAGCTACAAAAGATATTAGAGAAATTGGAATACGAATTGACATGAATCGGAAAGACTAAAAAAATTATGTAAGATACTGAAAGGACATACACTCTATTATAGAGAAAAAAAAGATGAGAGTAACGGAAGAGTAGAACTAATAATATATAAAGATATAATGCTATTTATTACCTAAATGAAGTCTATAACAGATAGAGCCTTGTAAACCATTGTTAAAATGAGGCAAACCACCATAAATTTAGCACAGGACTATGCTTCTACTAATGACTACAAAGAATAAGATATTGAAGAGTTCTATGAAGACTTAAAAAAAGCTATAGAGAAAAAAGAACGTAATACACATTCATACTAATGCTAATATAGGTAGAAAGACTTAAGACAGATGAAATAAATAAAGGGGCAAAAGGACTACTAGAGTTTCTGGAAGAAAAACAGCTATAGTGCATGAATACATTTTTCACAAAGAAACGAAAACAAAAATAAACATGGGTAAGGCCAGATAGATAAACTAAAAATGAAAATAATAGATGTAGATAATGTGAAGAGTTTTCATATCGGAAGTGACCATAGACTAGTTAGAGCTAACGCCTATATAAAACAAAAACGAAAAGAAAAAGAATAATTGAAAAAAAAATAAAACAAAAACCAAATATGACAAAATTGAATGAAATGCTGAAAAATACCAGAAAACCATAAAACAGAAGCTAAATAAAATATAACTTAATAAAGATTAAGAAATAAATAACTCATATCACAAAAATCACAAAAGTAATAGAATAGTCATCCAGAGACAACGGGTAGTATAACAAAAGAAAGGTAAACTAAAAGGAACAACAAAGAAAATGCTGGAGAAAAGAAGAATAGAACAGCAAAGAGCATAGCAAGAGAGGACATTAGAAGATCTAAAGAGGAAATAGTTAAAAGGACATTAGAGGAGAGTAAAGGAATGACATTTTTTGCAAAGAAACAGCAATAAAAAAGTAAATAATAAAACTGAAAGAAGAGGACGGAGCATCTGTAACAGATAGAGATAAATTTCTAGTTAGAACAAAGAAATTTTATTAAAAATTACACACATCGCAAATAAATGATGAACAAAGCAATACAGAATTAAAAAGGAATATCACAAAGGTGAACTCAGAACGTCTCAGACCCAGAAGAAGTCAAAAACGCGCTAAAACAGACAAAAATGGAAAATCAGCAGAAGAAGATGGTGTTTATTCAGAAATCTAGTGCTATTTATGCTGTTTGCGTCATTTCCTGCAAAGTATACTCTATTTTCACTGGTGGTAGTAAAATGGCCGTTGTTACACCAATTTTGCCCGTTAATAACAGGCCTCTCACGTTCCATGTTGCTATTGCTCTCATTGCTTAGTCTTGTTTAGCATTTTTTAATGTGTTTACTGCAGTTTAACTGCAAGTCTAGACGTATGGCCAGGTACTTTACTTTTTGCAATGATTTTGTAGCTTTCTATTTTTAAAGGGGTTAATATTTTTGTGTTCGTGTGGTTCTTGCCAAAGATAATAGTTTCGACTTTTTGAGCATTTATTTTTAATTATTTTTTATTATTATATTTTAATTATTTAACTTCGATGTGTTTTGATTTCTCGAAATTTAGTATCTTTTGAAGGATTACTTTTTCTGCTATGCTGGCGAAAGTGTTAATTAGACTAAGTGTCGAAAATTATTCAATTTTTTCTGGGTTCTCAGATTGCTGCTGCTTCTGCCATCTTCCATGTGGCCGAAAAGCATTTTAATTTGATGGTGTTCTTAATTAGGTAAGTTAATTGTACAATTGTCTTTTCTGATAGATTTTTTGTTACGAGGATTTTGAGAACGTCTGAACCTGGGGCTTTTTTCTTCTGTAGCTTCTTTATTATGTTTTTAAGGTCAGTTGGTATGGGGTATAATTTGTGTATATTTTTTTCTTTGTTATCGCCGGATCTGGCAATGTAATCGTCAAAAAGTCGCTTGATGTGCTCTTGTTTCGTCATGTCAGTTGCGTTGTGGTTGTGTGCCTTTCGAATGTGTCAGTTAGCGTTGATGCTTTTTCTCGGTTCGTAGTGGCCGTCATTCCGTTGTGTTTTAGTGTAGGAATACCTTGCGTTTTACGTTTGAAGTACCTGGTTATTTTTCAGGGAGAGGTGTTTTTATCCCATTGTTTGTTTTTGTACTCTTTTAGTTGGCGTTTGACCTCAGAAGCAGCCTGTTTCTATTCCATCAATGCAAGCGGACAGCTTGTGCTCTGTCACATTTTCCTAATTTTGTTCTTATCTTTTATTTTGTTTATTAAATTTGGTGGTAAACCGTCTCTATTGTTTTTTATTGTGATTTGTTTTTTACGTTTTCTTTTTATGTTTGTTATAGTTTCTGTAAGGTTGTTTGTTAGCTCTTCGAGTTGTGTGGAGGTGGTGTTATTTTAAGATGTCCATCACGTGTCATTTGGCCTATCCTTTCTAATTACTACGTACCCCTTAATTCCTATCTTATCGCTAGTTCGTAATCTAGTCTTGTTTAGTGACACAAGACTATTTGTTCTAATGAATCCAACAAATTGTTATGTTTTCCTTTAGCCCGTTGCAATTCCACGTTATTAAATGCCCATTTTGTAGATTTCTAGTGGACTAACATCTCTTAGCGCCACAAGCATAGCTGACACATTGATTAGGGTTTTACGAATGGTCATCTGCGAGTTCGTTGAACTTTTGCACGTTGTGGGTTATCTGAGGAGCCTCGGCAGTTGGGGTTAATGATTGTATCTTTGTTCTACTACTACCTGGGATGGCCGACATCCCTAGCTTTGCTGGTGTCAATGATTGCTTCTTCAGGTTTGTCTGCTTTGTTCTTTGCCTATCCTTTGTTTTTTGCGTACCACGAAGTAACAAATGTAGGTGAGGCCGTCTTGAACCTTCGTCTGCATCTTGCACTTTTAATTTTATGTTATTTTGCTATTCCTCTTGAATTATTTTAACTTTTTTGAATATATTTAACACTCTGTGCTGTTAGAAAGATAATCGCGTTTGCAGTTGGCGCATTTAGATACTCTTCCGTTCGCTTCTGCCATTCCTTCGTCCAGTGTTGCCCGGAACGCTTGACGCAAATTGGCCCGGAATTGCAATTAAAAGGTGGCATGTCCCTGCATTTGGCATCTGTGGCATTGGGTTATTAATTTCTTGTTATAACAACGCATTTCCCAATAGACTCTTGTGTATTCCATTACTCTTACGCACTGACTTTTGAAGTTATTAGAAAATACGACAATTTATGAGTACCATTCATTCTGCAGCACTAATTTACCTACATGGAGTACCTCCGTTTTAATTTCTTTTTATCTGTTGGGGATTTGGTCCGTGGCCTAATCCGCGCAGCACAAAAGCATGCATTTTGCTTTCGCTCTTCGTATAGACGTGCAATTCTGTTTTTTCTCAAAGTATGCTTTTAAATTTTCTTCACGATAGGCAAATTAGTCTTATCTTTGGAATACTTTAATTTGTATTTTTTTACGATTTGTTTTATGAAATCATTTACTGTATAAAATTATTTGTATTTCCCCTGAGAACGATGAGCGATGGTTTCACCTTTTTTGTTGCTTCATTTTTCTTCGTGCTCGTGCCTTCAGCAGCCTCCATTTCGGTGTCTGAAGTTTCGTTGGTGCCCCTCAGCCGGTTGTAAAGGTTTGTCAGCGGGATTTCGCTTTCTTGAATTATTTTTCTCTTTAACTCCAGGTATTTCCCGGCATTTATTTTGGCGTTTTTATTGATTGTTTTAATAAATGGAGGAAATTCCTTACCTCCATTGGTTTCTGAAGGACTGGCTTTGGTTTTTCGCACACATCCATTTTAATTGTATCATTCTGTAGTGTGTGCACCACACTTTGCATTACTCTGTTAGTCACTGTTCACTATTATCTGAAACGTTTGGTAAACAAATTTTAACTTAATATTATCGACTAATGACCGTGATGATAGGGTTTTTTTGTCGCCTTCGTGATCAAGGGATAGCATTTCTTAGCGCGCCTAGGTATATTACGTCTGAACATCATCGCGGCTCGCAATCGAAATGGACTGCGACCTAAACGCAACGTCTTAGACCACTCGGCTATCCTGTCACCATGATAAATTTATATGTATAAAATTCCGGGATATCTATGAAATATTGTTCTACATTTCCATCTTGGTTATTTTTTCAGAATTACAGCGGCCACTTCATTATGGCACAACCTGTAAGACACATTAATGACTTTACTTTATACATGTCTGTTACAGATACAAACATTAATACAGAATATCTCCGTTTACGAACAAATCAACAATAAAATTATAAATTTATAAATTCTTGTTTTCGTCATATCCAGATAAGTCTGCTCGACCCCCTCGCCATCCAACGCGATATCGGTTCAGATCAAATAGAACATTCATAATTTAGTTCAGACCCCGTCACTTTTACTGCGCCGCCCCTAAAGTATGCATCAAGCCGATATTCCGATGCAAATGGAAACAGCATTTCGCCTAATAAATCGAAGTTATCTCCTTCCGGATGCGCGCTGCCAACTTTTTGCCAACCTTGAGATCCGCCTAAGGCTGGGCATTAATAATGCGGGCGGCCTACATAAAGCACGCATTACGGCGCCATAATGAAATCTTTGTCTACCGTAATTAAGTTAACGGAAGCTTAACAGCCCGCGGATCCGCGGGTTTTATAAATCAAAACATCCCGACACACCAAGATAAATGAGGCGGCTCCGCACCCTTTCGCCTGATTTAGGTGCTTCGAATGGCGCGCGCGTTAAATTGTCGTCAAAGTTCGGGTTGTCAAATGTTCTTAGAATGGGTAAAAGGTAGTTAAGGGCGCTAGAAATGTAAAAAGATAGTATTGTTCTTTAAGGCTTCTTTAAAATTGAATTAAATACATTTCCAATTACACAAAAGTGGACCAGTACTTGTAGTTTACTTTTCTATGGTTTGTATAGATACTACATTGGTTCTTTTATAGACAAATTTATGAATTCAGAATTTATAAGGATTATATTCGTAATAAATAATTTTGTTAATAGTTATTAATTAAAGAAACTTTTTGCAGTTCTTTAATTCATTAATCTAATAAATTACTATGGAAATAGACGATATTGAATTTGCGTTTCCCAATTCTAAGGATAAAAATTGAAAATATATTTGCTGATTAGTTTCACAACACAATAGAATGGAAGAAAGCGGTTGCAAAAGTCAAAATTAATATACAACTTGCATGAAGTATGTAAAAACATTTAAATATAAGGAAAAATAGTTAGGAATAGGGGACTATATGGGATCAAAAATAAATAAGTAAATATGAAAAACAGGTGAACATTTTTATAGTGCAAGTATTTATTTCGCAATAAATAAAAAATATAGACACAATAATATATGGAGAGGCAGGCGTGTAAATAGCCGCTCTCGTGGATGCGGTGTTGGATACGATACCGATGCGGCTCGTAAGGACCAAAAATGGAGAGGCAGGCGTGTAAATAGCCGCTCTCGTGATGCGGTGTGAAAACGTAGTACGGCCCGTTTGGAAGGTCAGCCGATAAGGCCAAATCGTCCCTTAAACGGCCGTCGCGTTAGCGGATGGGGGCGGCTACCGATATCCACCAACGAATATTGCCAAATCGCTCACCTGCATCGGCTTCGGCTTCGGCTTCGTCGGCGATTCCCCGGTGGCCGCCTCTGCGTTGCGGATCGGGTTTGCGGGTAGCGAATGTTCTTGCGGGGTGAAGACAAGACCGAATTGGTCGCGCTGCGGATGGCGAGTTTCTTGCGGGTTGAGACACGACCAAGTTGGCCGAGCTGCGGTGCTTGAATGTGCGGTGTTAAAACACGACCAAATTGGCCGCGTTGCGGTACGTGAATGTTGCCGGGCTTCGCGCCTGGCTTGGCGGCAGGTCTTTTCGGGCAATTTGCATTCGCCAGCACCTTTCAAATCAAAAGGTGCCGCCGACGGCGTATGCAGACTTGTCGGCTGAGCAAAAGCCCATATGCCGTTTTGTGTGCGATGGCAAAACGGGCAGACATCACAGCCGCCAGCATGCCGCCGCGAGATAAGCGGTTCAAGGGCGAAAAGGCCGCCACACCAATACAATAAAAATGTAGTTGCATTGGCACAAATTTATGTATGAGAGTGAAACTTGGACATTAATTAACAATCACAAAAAGTAGATTAGAAACTGTCTTGGCTGATAGTGGATAGTTATAAAGGGAAGAAAGATGAAATAATCAAAGCTCAAACAAAAAAAAAAAATTCTAAAAAAAATTAGAGATGATGATATTGCAAGGATTATGGAAGTAAAGGTGTTATCAAAACGCAAGCATAAGCTTTGGCTACAAACAAAAATAGCTCGGAATATCTAACGTTAATACGTAATAATCTCCTGCAGTAATAAATAAAAAATAAACAGCAACTCCTCATAATTGTTTGATTCCAAATGACCAAGATACATTGAAAGTTAATTAGAATTACTGTAAGGGTGAGACTTAGTTAAGGATTGAGTGAGCGCAGGTCCAATCAATAAAACACAAAGGATTACGCGAAAGTTACTACTTGCCTAGGCATAAAACCTCTCACGAATAGAGAGGAAAGCCGGGGCAAGAGTAGGATTTATTTGTAGTTGTAAAACTTAAGCTAACTACAATTCATGCAATGAACAATAGTAAACGACAATACAAATCATCGTGGCGCGAACGCAATTACGCAAGCCGCAAGGTACCTTTCCGCACGCAATGAGAGCTCTCTACCTGGGCGAGTGTATACGCCGTCCCGACCAGCCCCCACGGACACCGCTCCACAGTGAGGATGACTAGCTAGGCGTTCTTGCCCCCACGGACACCGCTCCCCTGTGAGGGTGTCCAGCTAGGCGTTCTATGGAAGGGCCAGCAGCTCCGTGCTACCCGCCTTCTCCAAGGGGGGTCACACACACCGCCCTTACAACACAATAGGACGCATACGCAACAAACGTACAGATTCCGCACTGAGTTGTGTCTTTGTCACGCAGGCTCGGGCAACACAGGGTTGCCGCAAAGCACTACGCCGCAGAAGGGCCACGATCGCTCCGCGACTCCTTCCCCAAGGCACACATACTGCCCTTACAATACAAGAGGACGCATACACACCAATCATCACGATTCCACAATGACCTGTTTCCCTGTCACGCAGTCCTCTTTCCCTTGAAAGCAGCGTACTTGAGATAACGTCTGGAAGGCTCAACGGGCTCGAGTCAAGTCTCTGCGCTGAATGTAGCGCGGCGCCACCCGTGAGCGCGTGCACCCCATCCTCGCTAAGGCCCATTGGCCCGAGAGAGTGGTCCAGCGTCTCCGATACAGCGGCGGCGCCAAGTTAAGTCTTTTTTGTAAAGGCGCACGGGCTTCCGGTAGTAAAGCCCGAACAATAATTTTTATAACAATAATTATAATTCTAAAATAAAAGTGGAGAAGGAGAACACGAAGAAGATATATAAATAATATCACAGATAATGACGGAGACCACAATCTGCCAGAAATAATTAAAGCAAAAGAAATAAAACAAGTAAAGCAACAAATAGGCAACTAGTGAAAGGTAATAAAACAATTATAAATGTAAAATTGAATAAAATAGATTGTAGAATAGCTAAAAAGTGAGGTGATAAAAGAATTAGAATAACACAAAGGCACGAAGGTTTTTCACGTTAATTCTGACAAAAATAATTATTCTACAGAAACAATTATCTAGAGTGTACAATGATTATATACAAAAAGCAAAAATCTCAACGGATTAGGAAAATACCGTCATAATTCAAATGTTTAGAAAATCGTTATTAAGAAGCCTTTTCATCATATATGAATATACACCTGAATATATCCTGCGTGCTCTCTTCCCAATCTTCTTGTCTGTGTTATCTCCCCCTCAATATTTATAGATACGCCTATGTCTCTTAGAATTACCCTTACTTTTCTTTTATTACCATGTCCTTCTCTACTTCGTGCTCCTCCACTCCTTGTATAATTATATTGTTCTTTCTAATTTTCCTTTCAAGATTTTCGATTCTTCTTTCTTGCATAATTAATCCTTATTTCAGTGATTTATTCTCATTATATAATTGCGAGTTGTCATTTTTCAGTTTTTTAATATCTTCCCGCTATTTATCAATCTTCTTCTCCAATCTATTATTTCTATCTTCTAGTTTATCTAATTTTCCGTTTATATCCTGTGGTAATTTCATCTTAGTTTGAGGGTCTGCTGTATCTTCTCCCATTTTCATGAGTTGTCTTCAGATTCTGGCTGTGGAGTTGGCGTGAAAAATAATTTGGATGTACCTGTATTTCAAAACCTAAAGTGTGCATTGGCGGCACGATAAGGGGCCGATCCGGATCGACTCCGCGGAGATCGTCGCCCGCTTCTTGTCGTCAACTAATCTATTACAATTGAGAAACTGTCTTCCCCCTACTTTACAGGAATATTTCTTCTATTTTTATATCGTACTTCACCTTTTAAATGGTACCGGTTAGAGATCTAAATCAACGCTTAGGAATTCAATTTGTTCCAGGGGTAATCTGAGGATAACTGCGAGTCAGATAGTGCTGCGTGTTTTGGTTATGTTTATTAGTCCCGCTATTAAGTTGTATGAAAGCATACTTTGGTTTTTTTGTGAAATTGAAATTGATAGGCAAATTTATATCTATTTATATTTGTCATCGTGCAGACTTTCTGCTCGGCGTTAATATGGTGGACCTTGACTTTTATCGGTAATGTTATTTCGGAGAATTCCTATTTAGGTTATTTCATGGAACTTATTACTTAATTTTACCTTACTTTTACTGATGTGATGTTATTAAAAACCTTACTGCCGGACCGTTACACTTCACTTTTCACTCTGCACCTCTTTTATTAATTAGATTACCCGTTTCTCTATTTAAATTAACAACTTATTACGGAGTGCGAAATCAACCTGCTGTTCTCACGCGCGCCAGTAATATAATCAGTAGTACTTCACTAAATCTATAAATATAGTTTTTCTGGATTTTGTGGATCTTTATTTATTCTGCTAATTCATTCTTGTTCCCTAGGTGGGGCATAGGGTCTCAACAAAAGACTTTAATTGTATCCTGTTTTGGACCATATTCCTTACTTTATTCTGTGTCTTACTCGTTTGAATATCTCTCTCATTGTTCGTCGCCATGTCATCTGTGGCCTGCCTTTTTTCTGGTTTCTTGGTAGTTTTATTCTAATACTTTGCGTGATATATGTTCTTTCTTGACTTAAAGAGTACCCGATCCATTTCCATTTGCGTTGTATGATTTTCGTTTTAATGTTATTTTGTCGTTGGTCAGAAAATTTGTTCAGTGTATTCTTGTCATCCTATGTAGGCATTTGTTGAGAAAGACATAAATCTTGTTATCAATTGCTGCTGATCACTTCCAAATTTCGCAGCCATAGAGTAGATTTCACATTAGTATCAAAGATCCTGCGTTTTGTTGTAGTTGTGAGAGAAATAATTGCTATTTTTCATTTAGACATCCAAGTGGTTATCTCGTTTTGCTTATAGGCTACTTTATATCGTTTTCTGTCTTGCCTTTGGCTATGATTATGCTGCCTAGATAGCTAAACTCCTACATATTTCTAATCGGTTTGTGGTTGATATTCAACTATTGCTGGTCGTTAGAATTTAAAAGTTTTAGTTTTGTTAGTATTGATTTCTAGATCGATCAGCTTTGCTGGTTCTGTAAGCTTGTTTATTTTTATTCGCACGGCTGTGTCAGTGTAGGGTTATAAGCAGATGTCGTCTGCATAGTCCATGTCGTGCAATTTATTTTAAAGTTTATAAGTTATCCCATGTTATTTGAAGTTAAAGTTTTTAATAGTCCTGTGTATTACAATAGTAAATAGAAAAGGTGACAAGGGGCATCTTTGTTTTACGCTAGAGGTAATAGAAATGTCAGAGCTTTTTTGTCTCTTGTGCATGATCTTACAGTTGGCTTCTTCATATAGTGCCTTTAGGACTTTTACTAGCCTGTAAGGTATACCAGTCAGCTTTAGAATTTTCTATTCAGTAAAATAATATTCTTCTTCTTCTCCATCATGCTTTGGATATAATTTGTTGCGACACTATGATTCTGTATTTCTATACTTGCTCCTTTCATCTCTTTTTCGGTTTTCTATATCTATAATATATTTTGGCTGTCTGTCGTTTTCCATTTGTTCTACATGTTCTTTCCATTGCTGTCTGTAGTCTTTTATTTTGTCCATAATATTGAATAGTTTTAATTCTTTTCTAATTTCTTCGTTCTTATCTCTGAGATTGTGTCCGGCGGTTGATTGCAGAAATAGCATTCCTAATGTAGTTATTCTGCATTTGTTTTTTCCATTTTTTATTTATCATAATTGCCACTTCAGCTGCGGCTCTTTTATCTTGTTTTATTCCGCTTACATTAGCGTGTATTTTTCTAGGCCTTAGATGCCTTTTAGTTTCCTTTTTGTCTCTGTTATTAGGGCTATATATATTTTCATTCTTGTTAGTTCTTCTTGTAATTTATGTAGTTTGTTTTTTAATCCAAATGCTTTCTAGGTGCCTATGTGCACCTTTTATTCCATATTTCTTGTCCTTAATTTGGTTGCGGTTGTTATCTGTAATTTCCATCCTATCCGAGGCTATTCTTAGTTCTGTATAGATTACTATTGTTTGCAATTTGTGATTTTCCAAATAACAAAAGGTATTTCCATTATTCAAAATTATTGTCTATTTAATTAGCCAAAATAAGAAGGTCTTTTTGTTCTCTGTAGAGAACACCACCTCTTTGAGCCCTTTCAATAAAATAATGTCCCTCAAATTTCTGTATTTATTTTTGACAGTTTAACAAGGATTCATTTCTTGCAGTAAATAGGAAATAAGTCTTCAGTTTTCATGTTTCCAATGATTGGCTGTAAAATTGTTGCTGAGTGTGATGAGTTTAGTTGGAATTTTGTTTAATCCCGTGGGTTTATCATCTATTATTTGTTTCAGTACTGCTGATCAACTTATGTTAAAATCTTCCTTTGTTATCTTTTAATAGTCTGTTCACATTTTGTAGTTCATTTGCAAGATCTTGATGATTCGATATACTTCTGTAAGATTTTTCTTGTATATGGCGTCTTGCTCCTGTTGGGCCAGTTTTTTTTTGGTACAGTTGTCCTACTATTGCACGTTGTTCCTCTAGTATGGCTGCATTATTCAATCCACTTCTAATTTGTTTTTTTTTATTTCTACGTTTCATTGCTCATGGAAGTTGTTTGCTAGTTTCACATAACTTATTTTTGTAGTTGTCCAAATCCTGGAAAGATCTTCTTGTTCGTTTAATTAGGTTCTTCTTAGCTGGCTTTTAAACTGACGTCTTATGAAAGGGGTTTGGTGTTTTTCTGAAATTGGGTTAGCAAATTTCGAGCTTGTCGTTTTCGTTATCTGACGTTTAATTTGTAGTGTTCCTACGAGAAGGTGGTGGTCGCTTGTCATATCTGCTCTACATTTGTTGTGGACATCTAAGAGGGAGTTTTATTTCCTACTTATAATGATGTTTATTTGGGGGGACGCAATTTTGTAAATGTCTTTGTGAGGAAATACAAGTAATCTATGGCCAAATCGTTAAAGACAGCATTCACAGAATAGTTTGCCGTTTTCGTTACGTTTATCTACTCTATGTGAGTCCATTATTTGTTCCATATCTTGATTGTTACTATTTATTTTACAATTTAGGTTCCTCATAATTACGAAAATGTCCCCCTTCTTTTTGTATGTAGAGGCTTATTTCCTCTCACACTCAGTGAGTTTTGTTGGTACATAGCATTAAATTATCGCTACCTTACGAACCTTGCTGTAAATATTCTCTCGGAAATGGCAGTGCATGTCCGCAAACTTCGTTTAGCTTCCTATGTTATAATTATTTCTACTCCATTTAGTTTACTTCTATGTTAGGTTGCTTCGGAATATATTAAGGGTTTATTATCTATGCTTGTTATTTTGTCCGAGTCTGGTCATTTAACTTTGCTTGATCCTAAAACTTATACATTATACGAATCCATTTCACGTGCGAATTGAGCAGGCCGAGTAGGTTCCAGTAAAGTTCTGATGTTCCAAGTTTCTAATTGTGTTCTTGATTTCATGCAAAATATCGTCAACGGTTCGCCACCGAAGTCCGAGTTTATTTTGACGCTATCTGCGGGTAAGAATTTTTGCAAATTTAACTTTGGGCCGCGACAGGTTGATTGGACTTACAGACCTACGACACAATAATAAGTTCGCAGTTCCTAGAAACTGACGAGATTAGTAAAAATGTGTTTGCTTTACACGAAGGTAAAGGTGGGAAAGGATAATCGGCAAAGAGTTTCACTATAAGTAACGGATTCAAACAAGGATATGCAATGTCAACGACGCTTTAGAAGAAATAATAAGAAATCTCCCAATTAACCCGGAAGGCACAATTTGTAATAGACAATGTCAAATATGGCATATGCAGATAACATTGACATACTACGTAAGACAATAGAAAAAATGAAAAACATCGTAAAATACATGGGAGAAACAATGGACACTCAAAGCCTAAATATTAACATATCTACAACAAATTATATGGTAACCGCGAAAGATAAACAAATATAAAAATATTAACGAAATTACAATAAACAAAAATCTAAATGGACGAGTTAAAAATTTCAAATATTTACGCTCTGTGGATAATGAAGGAAATAATGTAGGAGAGGAACTGAAAGCAAGTAATAGATGTTACTATGTGCTAAAGGATATAATTACATCAAAAGTGCTGTCAGTTAAAAATAAAATTAAAGTGTATAAGACAGCGATAAAACCGGCAGTGACTTACGAAATGGAATCTTGGCGTCTAACTCAAAATAAGTAGAAGCAGCTGGCACAGTACGAGAAAACAAGCGTATCTAACGACTTTAAAAGTATGTGTGTAAAATGGCTGAATCATAGGGAGATGATAAAACAACAAGAGAACTAAAAAAGGTTTCTAAAATAAACCGGAAGGCACGAGAAGCAGGGGCAGACCGAGATTAAGATGGAAGAAAGAAGTAGAAAAAGAGCTAAGAACAGTAGGAGTTACGCAAGCAAACAAAAAGCAGCTAATAGAAAAGGGGAGAAAAATCGTAGCCGAGATCAAGGACGAGTGATCAACATAAAACCACCCCTCTGATATTCATACCAAAGGTCGAGTTACGTGTGATGACTGCATCTTGTAGAACAGCAGTCTAGAAACCCTTCCGGGAAGCCATGGTCCCTTGCGGACCGTTGCGCCTAGGAGCAATTAAGTAAATAAGTTCATAAATGTGAAAATTTAAATCAGCCGGATTGAAACCAAGATTGCGCAAGTATTATGGAAGACTTTCGATTAGGTGCGAGCGATATGGACGCTAGACTTGGCATTTTCGTAAGATCTGTAGTCCATTTTGCATAATAACCTAAAAATGTAAAAAAAATTAAGGTGGATTCCACGAATGTTGACCGACAAACACAAGGCTGCGCGAGTGAACATGTGGGCACGTGATGCTGCCATGAATTTCCGACCATGAAGGAAACTCTCCGTGGCCGCTCATTTTCCAATCGAGCCGTTGTTGCATCAACGATTTTCCAGCAGGAAAAACATACCCATAAAGAAATGTTCTCAGCAGCTATAAAATCATGGCTACGACGTTGTAAAAAAAGGTGTACATCTAGACAAAAAAGTTTTAACGTTCTTGAATAAGTATTTACCCAAAAAAATAGAGATCTTAGATCTTGAACGCACCTCATAGACAGCTGGTTTTCTTGAAATCCGCATTTAATAAAGGAAAGAAATATTAGTTAGTAGGAAGAAACTTGGATATTTACAAAAATTAAAAACTTTGTTGTAAATATTCGACTATTTCTTTCTATACGACTTAAAACAACAAAAAATTTATCTTCCTTTTGAAAATAAGTATTTAAATTCTGCAAAATATCAGTATTGCAGTATATAAATAGCTTTTCTTAAACGGCGTAACTTCAAAATTCGCAAAAAAAAACTTTGATCTATTCAGAGAACTATTCAGAGCATCTGTAAGTACATCAATATAAAGAAAATTTTTTTTGGTGCAGCAATGTCATAATTTGAGCCACTTTAAAATATTTCCTGTACTACATGTTGTAGTTTTAGTACATCAAACAGAAAAATGTTTAATTTACTAAAATTCACAAGATACTCGTCTTTATTTAAGAATTTATGTAACGGTGTAAAATCAGTTAAATTAAATAGGAGATAAATATTAGATATTTCTAAAAGTGGAAGGCAAACCAATTATTTTGGGAAAGTGAAACACTAAAGCGTCAACGGCGTTAGTGTAAGAAATATGTTTGAGGTGGCCTTCTTATTTAATGAGAATGAACAAGGACAGAACAGTGAAAAAAGCAAGACCAAAAGGAAAGAACAATAAAGAAATCGATAAACATGGGGAACGACGGAATCATTAAGCCAGCCAATTAAAAAATATAAAGTAGGGAAATGTGCTTGAGTGGGCCACTTTGTCCCGGTCGTTCCTAATTACATAATAAAAGCAGCGCGAAAATTTTCCAGACAGACATGCACTACAATAAATCACGAGAGAAAAAATACGCGGATATTGCAAGACCGGGATTAAAACTTCGCCTCGACACGGAGCTTTTTGGCGGCGTCGCTTTCATTTTTAATGCCAGACTAACTCGGCGCTCACTTCGAGCGAGTTCGAAAGTTGGCAAGCGTCGCGTCCAGGCTATAAAAGGCGATGCATTAATTCGCTTTGTTTCGCGTTCTTTCATTCCGCATTTATTAGGAAGTCGGAAAATGTAAATACCCGCGCGGCCCGCTCCTTGCGCTGCCGGGCGACTCGATTATTATTTATGAGGTGCGAATGCCGATCTCAATGGCGCCTGCAGGCTGCATCGCAAAGAGAGGAAAGTCCGAGTCGTTGACTTGACCAAGCTGCGCGCTGACCCACATTAAGCGGTTAAACAAAAATTCGCAATGTGCTGCCCTGGGGGTGCACATGCATTTATGGGCGATGAGACGTCGCCGCCGGTCGTGCTGATGGCCCTCTCAGTCGCTCACTGAATTGAACGATCGTTCCAGAAGGCAGCTTTATGCCCCCGTGTCTCGCAACTACCGCTAGCTGGCGGCACAACTTCTGGATGTCTCAGTAAATCGTTAGTTGCGCAAAGTTTCCGGAGGAGCTGGGTTAGTGACCTACATCGGAATAGTTTAACGAAGGGGCAAACAGCAATCAAAAGTATTGGATTACAGTAGTTTGCCTACAATCTACTATTTGCTAAGTATTTTAGGGCGCCTACCATAGTTTATTGATTTCAACAAAGTATTTCTATGAGCTATCCCCTGTTATTACTATTTTCAAGTATTGAGTTAGAAAGTTTGAAGAAAATCATTGTTTGTCACTTCGATTAGATTAATTTTAAATAACAACTTCTAAATAAAAACAAATAACAATTTCTGCAAAAATAAAAGGTAAGAAAGTGGCAACAAAATTTAGTCGCCCAAATTGCAACCCCACCTGTGCGTGAAACGGGGCTCTAACGGCCGAACACAGGCGGTATAACCCTAATAGCACGTACGAAAGAAATGCCGTGTCCAACTTCTAGTTTCCAACTGAGGCCTGTTTGAAGGCTATAGATGGCAGCCCCATCGTTAAACTCGGGTAGTGAACCGATCGTCCGCCAACCTTAAATTGATAGATTCTTGAAACCTTATCTGATCAAAGCCGGACTGTCTCACCGTTGACGATATTTTGCATGAAATCAAGAACTCGATTTGAAACTTGGAACATCAGAACTTTACTGGAACCTACCCGACCTGCCCAATTAGCACGTGAAATGGATTCGTATAATATATAAGTTTTAGGATTAAGCAAAGTTAAACGACCAGGCTCGGGCGAAATAACAACTATAGATAATAAACCCTTAATACTCCGGACCAACCTAAGATAGAAGTAAAGTAAATTGAGTAGAAATAATTATAACATAGTGTTACCTGGCCCCGATTTCGCCGGGGCTGATATTACCGGGCCCGGAATTTTTCGTGGAACACAAAGCCCTCCTTTGGAATTTGTAATCACAAAGGAATGCTACCTGAGGCCGACTTTGTGGCGCCGTGTGCAAAATCGGTGTTCTTGAGCTACCGCGCCGCGTCAGGCCAAGAGGCTCCGAGTCGACCCGAACGCCACCGACCATAGCCTTCGGCGTCCACCGATCCTGGGCAAGCCCTGCATTCCCCAGAGTGGGGAAACCCTTAAAACCTGAGCACCAAGGAATTCGCGCTCAGTCGTCAGCCCCTCCAGAAGAAACTATCAAGTATAATCAGGTGAGTCCCTTTTGGCTTCTTTTGCTGCTCGCCTCCCGGATGTGCTGCTCGCTTTCTGGACCTGCTGCTCACTTTCCGGCCCCGCAGCCCGGATCTGCTGCCGCCCCTGGTGCTCGCTGCCCGGCTCCGCCATCGGCCCTACTGCACGATGCCCAGCTGCGCTACCGCCCCTGCTGCTCGCTGCCTGGTTCCGCCACCGGCCCCGCTGCTGCACCTAGCTCGCGGCCTGTTTCATCGCATACTTTAAGTCTTGTAAATTAGCTAAGTAGGTTAAGTTAGCGTAAGGTAGGTTAGCTTTGTAAGGGTATAAATATAGTTCTAATTGTAAGTTGAAGCCGACGCTTCGTTTTTTTAGCATTCCGTGCCCCACTCGTTGCCGGTCGTAGCGTCCTGACGCCCGATATATCACCGCTCGGGCCTGACCTGGTAACAATAGGAAGCTAAACGAAGTTTACGGACATGGACTGCCATTTCTGAGGGAGTATTTACCGCAAAATTCCACACTAAGGCTCGTAAGGTAGCGATAATTTAATGCTATGTACCAACAAAACTCATTTAATGGGAAAAGAAAAAAGCCTTTATATACAAAAATAAGGGGGACATTATCATAATTATGAGGAACCTAAATGCTAA
This sequence comes from Sinelater perroti, assembly GCA_036346155.1. Taxonomy (NCBI): domain Eukaryota; kingdom Metazoa; phylum Arthropoda; class Insecta; order Coleoptera; family Elateridae; genus Sinelater; species Sinelater perroti. Next base: position 26,033 of record JARFIY010000356.1, on the reverse strand, counting down.
AATAATTAGTAACAATCAAGATATAGAACAAATAATGGACACACATAGAGTAGATAAACGCAACGAGAACGGCAAACTATTCTGTGAATGCTGTCTTTAACAATTTGGCCATAGATGACTCGTATTTCCACACAAAGACATTTACAAAATCACTTGAGTCCTCCCTGACCAAAAAGCATGCAACCAAACTATAAATAGAGGCACATCTCTTTTGGATGTCCACAACAAACGTACAGCTGATATGACAAGCGACCACCAGTTTCTCATAGAAACGCTACAAATTAACTTCAGACAGCAAAAAGGGCAAACTCAAAATTCCGTAACGTAAAAACTTATAAAAACATCATAATCCTTTCATAAAACGTCAGTTTAAGAGCCAGCTATAAAGAACCTACCTAAAGAAGATCTCCCCAGGATTTGGGACAACTACAAAAATGAAAAGATCAAAAGTCTAATGGATCTCTAATAAATGAAAGAAGAAAAATTTAAAATAAATTGAATAATGCAACCATACAAGAAGGAGAACACCAACAAGTGAAAAGAGCAGCTAAAAGAGACAAACAAAGATGGGCAGACAACCTAATAGAATAGCCGCAGGACGCCATGCAAAAGAATGTAGAAGTATATGGAATCACTAAAAACTTGCAAATAAACACATGTTAAGAAACCATTACAAGATAACAAATGAAGGTTTATAATATTAATTGATCAGCAGTACTCAAACTTAAAAGATGGTAAAGCCAGGGATAGACAAGATTCCAGCTGAACTTACGAAAGTAGACATCACACACAGCAACAATTTGACAGCTAATCATCCAAAACATGCTGACTGAAGACTCATTTCCTATTTACTGCAAGAAAGAAATTCTTGTCAAACTGGCAAAAAAGCATAACCTCACTAAATACAGAAATTACAGGGGCATTATTTTACTGAATATAATAAACAAATCTGTTGCACACATCATTAACAATCGGCTCTCTAAGCACATAGTACTCAAGTTACGGGATGCAGAGTGAGAATGTAAACCGAACAGGTCTTGCGCTACAACATCTTACAAATGATTATCGAACAATATGTGGAATGTAAAAACCTACTTTATATAACCGTTATTAACTTTAACGCGTATTTGACTCTAGCCAATATCATGCGCTTTATAAAACTTTAGAGCTAACTGGTATACCTTACAAGCTAAGAAAAGTCATAAAAACATCATATGAAGAAGCCAAATGTAAGTTCATGCATAAGGGACAAAGAAATTCTAACATTACCATTACTTCTGGCATAAAACAAGGATGGCTCCTGTCAGCATTACTATTCAACATTGCAATAGACTGGACTATTAAAAACTTTAACTTCATGCAACGCAAATGGAATGGGATCGGACACTCTTTAAGGCGAAAAAGAACAAATACAGCACTCAAAGCATTAGCATAAAATCCCCAAGAAATCAGAAAAGACGACGGTCCATAGATGACATGGCGACAAAAAATGCAGCAAGATATTTAAACAACGGGTTAGATATGGAATGAAGTAAAAAATATGGCCCAGAATATGAATCAATACAAGTTGTTTGTTAAAACCTTATGCTCCATTTAGGGAGCAATAATAAGAAGAAAAATTTTTTCCGCAACTCTAACTCCCCGGCAGGAGTACGCTATGTGAACTGAGAGGTTAAAGCCCTCATAGGTTCACCTTCTCTGTCCGGTTCTCGTGCACCATTTCTGATGCAGGGCGGTGTGGCAAGCACCGTGTCTTAGACAACTGCCATTATTACCTCTTGTTCGAGTCAACGCAGGTATTCGATTATTTTTAGTGACTGAGTAGACCACTCGCCAGGCATCAGAGAGTTTCGGTAATGAAACTCGAGTCCGTTGGCATCATAGTCCACGTCTCAACCGTTTGGACTATTCTGGCGTAATAAGGATGAATTAGCAGAATAAAGATTCACAAAAAGTAAAAAAAAAAACATATTTATAGATATAGTGAAGCAAAATGTATATGATATTGAAAGGGGAAATATACAAGGGCGATTTAAAAATAAACCTACGTTTGCGTATGCACGTAAAATAGATGACGCCCATCCTGTGACGTATACAGTAGTTCAGCGAGTAATTCGGTGTTAGAAACGAACGTTGTGTTGCAGTTTACTCATCTGTTAGATCAATTGAATATGATCATTGCCATGGAAAATCGGGCAGAATATAAAGTGCACGCAATAACACGATTTCTCCGTACACAAAAACTTTTGGAAACCGCCAATCCTCAAAAGCTATGTAATGCCAACCAAACGTAATGAGTGACGCTGTCGTACGTCACCGGTGTGGCATGTATGAAGATAAACACTAACGTTCACGATGAAACAAGGACTGGCCCATCTGTAGTCAGCATTGTGCAGGTCTGTTATGTATATGAATGATAACTTTATTTTCAGGGGCAAATTTTTTTATAGAATGAATTTTAAACATTGTAAGATGTTATAATCATTGCTGCAATACTGCTGTAGGTTTGTAATGTGTATAATAACTAAATATTTCTTTCAAATCACCCTCGTAGAATAATACGAAGTATAAGAAAACGAAAAAGCAAAGTACACATTAATGTTGATAGAAAAATTTACTACTTAATGTCTTAAATTTTGTTAATGTTGGCGATAATAGTGAAAAGGCGGTCAATCTAAAAAAAAAACTAGAAACCAATGGTTAAAGCTTTATTAATAAATAAAAGCAACTTAATGCAACGAACAACATAATTGAAGTGACCAATAAAACAAAATAAATATTTGGCTAGTGCACAAAGATACTTTTGCACGTCCAGCCAATAAAAATGTCGCCTTGTGCGCACTGCGGGACACTGTCGCCCAGTTGCTTAGAGCGAATATTAACACTTTATTCCTTCTCATACAACTACAAAATAAACTAAATCAATTACAACATTTCAAGAGCATCCACTACAGATATTTTGAAAATCAAACAATAAAATAAAATAAAAGTAGAACAAGGTTAAATTCCTCGCTCAAGAAGTTCTTGATACCAATATCGCCGCCTACTAAGCGATACCTGGTAAAATGATACTTAATATCAATGTGCTTTATCCGCTAGTGATACACGGGGTTGGTGATAAATTTTTCGGTCGCCGAGATGTCGATGTACAATGGTATGGCCCGCGCTCTTCCCATCTAACATCGAATAGATAGCCACACATTCATATATTTCAGCCAAGTCAGGTCGTGTACCAACGGCCAAATACGTAAGTGGTCCGATAGCTGGTTATTATCATCAAAATTTGCTCACAACACATTTGGGCCCGTTAGCAGAGTGACCTGATTGCAATCGCCCATATCGAATGTTTCCAAGATATTTGGCGTCAAGTATATTTTAGATTTGTGTTGATGATTTCAAGACTAAGATAACAGACGACCAAACTTCTGGTGACATTAAATTTACTGTTTAGTAGTTAAACCAACTGGATCATGCCCAAGTACAAGGCCAACATCACATACAAGATTAAATGTAGTTTTCTTACCCTCACTTCCCACATTCGGCCTTGTAAATAAAGTCATACGCATTGCTGTCAGTTTAGCCTAAACGGTCAACATCGGACGTTTGGTCAGTTCAAACATTGCATGGTGTGTGGCCAGCAAGTTGCTTGCGTAAAGTATGATTTCCGATATGTACGACCATTCGAGTACACACTCTTGCTATTATTTAGTACAGCGTTTCATTTGTTGTATAATTATATTGCTAGTGTTTAGTGCCTTTATTTTCTTTCCAATATTTTCCGATATGTTATTTGAACGCACGAGTCGAACTACATAATTGTATACTGTGGCGATAGTCAGAACACTCGCTGTCGTATCACTGACTCCGCTCTTCGTCAGTATTAGCATCGTAAATAGCATACTACTGCTATCATCGGTAAATATTGCCATGAAAGTCACACTTTCAAGCAATTGGCCAGTTGGTATAATGTCGAAATGACTTAACTCACCCAGTTCTTTCGCTCGTTACTCCAAATCTTCAAATTATTGTGCGAGCATGTCGGCTACAGTCACAATCTCCTTTCTCTGGCTTCTAAACACGGATGGGGATTTTTATGCAAACATTTACAACATATTTACCTTTGACTACCTCTTTGACAACGTCTTACGGTGTATGACTAAGTCACTCATGCCAATTAACGAAATTAACCGCATTATTGGTAGTCATAAGAGTTTTTGTTTTTTCATTCTTGTAGCTTATCCCAAGAAAATACTTCATTTTTCGCCGTTAACATACGTCACAAATAATTGAACATTGTGACTTGACCATTTATATATGGGCCGATGTCCAACTGGAATTGCCCGTACACTTCTATTTTTGTCTTACTGCCAACTAATATTTTGCGCAGCCAGTCTATCGCTGCAAAATTATTTAACCATTCTTGCCGAAAAGTCAAATTATGTGACAAAACCGAGTATATTTATTATTTATTGCATTCACGTCCAGTGTCTAATTAGCCATAAATAAAACGCTATGTTCTTGACATGCTGCTATTGGTAAATTGGTCTAGCCATTATTTTGTGAATTTTTATACACTTTTGCCACCGCTTTGCTGCCATTTTCACTTACCATCACGATAACTTTTATGTATTAGTAAGAGCGAGTTGCATTGTCATTCTTTTTGTCGATGGCCAGATCTTTCTTTTTGTTCCGCACTTCTATTTTCAGTAGTCTTAGCAGCAGCATGTCTGCTTTGAGTGTCCATGCCGTCGAAAGTAGTTCTGGTGTTCTTGTAGCAACCTGAAGGTAACGTTTAGAGTATCTTGTGGACGATTTGATCTCTGGTAGACGATTGGTAAAGCTCGGACATCTGCTTCTCAAGCTTTTTACTCTATAGTCGAGCCTAGCCCATATCAGTAGCTGATAGTAGAGGAAAATTGACATCTAGTTTATCTGTTCGCAGGCAACAGGCAAAGCAACTATTTCCGTGTAGACCCCTCAAAATTTTATAGTCTCAAATTTACAAGATTTTTGCATTTTTGAATAGAACACTACCAGCTAAGTTTTAAAGTTTTATCTCTGGTGGTGTTGGCTTGCGCATTTTTCTTACGTGTGAGTTGGGGTTGGTGCTGAAAATTTTTAAATATCTCAAAAACGAATTTAAGTTTTTTAAAACAGTTTAAGGAAATATGCGGCAAAAGTTTTTACGATTCATCTGTTAAGTACTGGGTATTAAAAAATGTTTTATTTAAATTTCCTGATTTTCCCCCAAATTTTACATAACAAATCAAACGTGCATTTCCCAGTTTTTTTGGTAGAGCAAGCATATGATAATGTCCACCTGCACGACTGGTTTGTTCACATATAGCAACAAACCGCTTAAAAAAACATGGATGTATTTATGAGGTATGAATAGAACATAAAACGGAGATCAATATTTTTTACGCACAACGGAGTTCATCGACTCTGTCCTAGTTTTGTAAGCAAGTGGTGGCAAGAAACTACATGCGCAAAATATGTAACATACTATAAAATAAATTCTGAAAAATTTTGACTTAATTTGGTTAATCCCATAAAAGAGATGGCCCCACATTTCAAATAAGCCAAAAACAGAAAAAAATGCAAAAATTTAGACAAACACCAATAACTTTTATTGTACACTACATTTCAAAAATCCGAAAAGGCATAATTTTCTTATAATTACTGGCATGTGTTTGACATATCAACCGTACTAATGGGATAAGTTTGCATAAACACAGATCTTTTGTTCTTCAAAAAAAATGTTTGAATGGACAGTTTGAGACAACTTCACTAGACAGTGCTAAATAGGTATTTAGATTCCATATTTCCTGTATGCAATAAGGATCGATTGAGATAATTCACCCAATTGTTTGTTTGCAAAAAATGGGTCACAGTAAAATATAAATGGGTAACGGTCCAAATGAAATGCCGTTATGAAGCCTCAACGTCCATTTTATTTTTCCATTTATATTTCATAAATACATCCATAAACTTTAAAGTAAGAAAACTAATTATGCTGGTGGATATTATCTAAATGCTTGTTCTATCAAGAAAACTAAAAATAAATGCTTGATTTGTTATGTAAAGTTTGGGGAAATATTACGCAACTAAAATAAAATTTATTTTAATTTCCAACAAGTGAATCCACGAAAGTTTTTTTGCATATTTGACTTTACTGAGAACTAAATGTAACTTAACACCATGCATGACAAACTTGAAGTGACTCATAAAATAAATGGCCAGTGTATAGAGATACTTTTACGCATCTGGCTAATCTGTAAAGGTTATTAGTCGGCAATGTCAATTTTTGCACAGTGCGGGACACTGTAGCCAGGTTGATAGAGTATATGTATGTCACATTGTTTTGTAAAATTTCTTTTTTCTTACACTATTATTTTTTATTTTTTTCTCTCCTTATGTAGTATGTTACTTGGTGTAGTATTTGTGGCGTTAGTGCATATTGTGTTAGTAATTATTTTAGTAACCAGATCTAGAAAGTAAATAATTGTATAAATAAATTGGAAAAACGTTAAAACGAGTTTATTGATATAAACTAAAATTGATGATCGAGAAAGAAGGCTAAAGAAACAAACTTTGGAAAATTATTTTACAACAGAAACCCTAATCCACAGAAAAAATCTAGAATATATTTTCATAATTACAAGATTCTTACAAATTTGTAATGATTAAAAATAATTTGGAAAGAAATTTCTGAAATTTAAAAAACTGTGGCTAACTGGATAATAATATTTAAGATATTTGAGAAGGAACTGTAGATGATATGCTCATAAAATTGTTAACAACTTTTGTTTGCGGTTAAAGATTACTACTTATGAAATACAAAGAACTGCAAAGATTGAGCTAAATTTAAATCTGACCGGTAAAGCAAAAAATGAGTTTGTAAGAAAAAATCAGTACAATGAACTCTGTATTATAAATTTAAATTTATAGAACGCAGTAGAATTTTTTCGATTTTAATACGATACTACAACAACAACAAACAGAAGAAGAAACGTATGTAAGGAAATATGGTCTGGGACAAAGAAACCACAGAGGACATATGTTGATAAATTTCCTAGAATACCAATGACTATACGCGATGAACACCTTCTTCAATAAGAAACAACTACGCAAATGAACCTGGATAAGCCCGGATGGCAGAACAAAAAATGATATAGACTATATACTATCATCATCCAGAGAACTTATCCAAGATATCACCACCTTAAATGCGTTTCACACTGGCAGTGACCACCGAATAGTTCGAGCCAAAGTCACTGTAACAACGAAGAGAAACAAATAACAAAACAAAAAATAGCAATAGATACAGAAACGCTCAAACAGAAGAATCAAATGTACAGAGAAAATTTAAAAAACTCAATAACCCAGATAGAGAAAACAGATGAACAGAAGATGGATTGAACAAAGCAACAAAACAAATAAGCAACGTCATAAAAGAAACAGCTCTGAAAGTATCAAAGAAAACACCGACACAAAAAAGCAAAATAACACCAGAAACAAAAATAATGATTGAAAGTCGGAAATCACTATATAGAGAAGGAAAATATGCTACAAATGAATACAGAGAAATAAGAAAACAAACGAGGAAGATGATACGGAATGATCTAGATAAACACTTTGAAGATATGACACAAACCACATCGAACAAAATAAAAACCTAAAATGTTTAAAAAGAAACCTAGGCAGGCATGAAATAACAACATTGAAAGACAAAATTGGACTCTTCCACGAAAGAGACAAAGACAGAATATTGATTATTGCCGAAGAAGACTATAATACCTTCAATGCATCACAAATTAAAAAAACCCGAAGAACAAGTGGAGAGGAAAGTAATGAATATTGGCTCGGAAAACATCCCTGAAATTGCGGAAGAGGAGATAAGCCATATCTTGAAGTCAATGAAGAACCACAAAGCGCCGGGAGAAGATGAAATACTGGTAGAAATGCTAAAAGAAGGGCAAGAAATACTAATACCTAAATTAAAACACATCTTTAACATCTGCCTTAAAGAAAGAACAATACCAAAGGACTGAACTAATGCAGTAGTGGTAATTCTATTCAAAAAAGGAGATAGATGACTAATCCAGAACTGCAGACCGATAAGTCTCCTGTCTCAAATGTACAAGCTACTAATAAAAATAATAACAAATGAACAAGCTAGATGACTATCAACCTGTGGAGCAAGCTGCATTTGGAAAAGGATTTGGTACTTGTGATCACCTCCTGAGAATATAGATACTAATAGAAAAGAGCATGCCTTTGTATTTGGCGTTCATTGACAAAAAAGCATTGGACTTTATCGAGCATTGGGCAATTATGAAAGAGCTAGACAAAGAGTTACTCAACAACATCTACAACCAAGCCAAATCAAAAATTAAATTACATGAGTATACAAATGCAATACCTATCAATAGAGGCATCCGACAGGGGGATACCATATCAGCCAAACATTTTACAATGGCACTGGAGGGAGTGTTCAAGAAAATAGAATGGTCCAACAAGGGAGTTAATATCAATGGAGAGAAGCTCAACCACCTCAGATTTGCGGACGACATAGTCTTAATCGCAGGCAATACAGAAGACCTACAAGAAATGATAACACAACTGGAACAAGCATCGAGAAACATAGGACTTAAAATGAATTTGGACAAAACCAAAATAATGTGTCCACAAGAAACACATATAACAGTAAACAACACGGTTACAGACAATGTACAGCAATATATATATACCTTGGTCAAATCATACAAATGAGCAAAGAAAATAAGGACGTAGAGGTGAAAAGAAGAAGACGTTTAGGTTGGGCAGCATTTAGTAAGTTATCGAAGATCTTAAAGAACAAAAAAATTCTCCAATATATAAAATCACGGATATTCGACCAATGCATACTCCCTATATTAACGTATGGTGTACAAACATGGACGCTTACTAAACATATAGTCACAAAGCTGGGAGTTACACAGAGAACCATGGAAAGGTCGATGATTGGTATCACCCTTAGAGATAGGAAAAGGAATAGCTGCATACGACAAAGAACCAAAATTACAGACATAATAAACAGAATTACACAATTGAAATGGAGCTTTGCAGGTCATGTAGCACGATTAACGGATAACAGGTGGAATGCTGTAATTATACGCTGGAGACCATGGATAGGAGTAAGAAATAGAGGAAGACCAAGTGCACGCTGGTATGACGACATCAAGAAGGTTGCAGGATTGAGATGGATGGACATAGCACAGAATAGAGAGAGTTGGAGAATCAAAGGGGAGCCTATGCACCACAAGGCTGAAAAGAAAAGAAAAGAGCAAGGACTATGCAAAAATTTTGGAAACAAGTTTGACTTCTAAAGTGTAAAGGAGACGTAAGTAAATGATGTCGGAAACACAAAAAGGTATTCCTAAAAGCAACGTAATGCAGATAGCCTAATAGAACCACGCCCAGAAACTAACAATTGCAAGATTAAAAATTTCACTTTTATTTTCTTAAGAACCTTTGATTTTCGATGTGATAAGAAGATTTAAGATTTAGTCTTTTAAATGTGAAACTAACAAATCCCAATTTTTGATTCAAATGTCTTGCTGCTAAAGAAATAACACCACATTGGTAATAAAAAACTTATTAAAATGAATATCTTTCTCATAGTTCTGTCAGCATTTTTAATGTTGAGTAGTCCAAATAGTCCAAATGGGTCCACAAGCGGTGAAAATCATATGGGTCTTCGCTTCCGTTACCCAACTAATCACACGTGGGCGACGGACCATCTAGATGTTGGAACACCTTAGATGTGATTGGTTGTTTAAAAAACGGAATGAAGAGATCGTCCAATTGATCCGGCGATCAGACGAGGCGATGAGCTAGGTTTTTGATTCTAGTGGCAATTAGCCGGTTGTGAGCGACGGAACGCCTGAACTTGAAAATAGTTTTAACAGCGTCCCCATTTATTAAAGCAGTGTTGTTAGATTTAATACAAGCAAAAGCCGCTTTTGTGTAAACATAGTTGCTAAGTAACAAAGTATTAAAAGATTTCCTCAACTCTTTCGACTCTATGCTTACACTTCAATAATCACCGCCGAAATCGCCGAATACGTTGTTCTTAAACTTTTAGATTTTGGCGTATATGATCGGATTTTTAGTTTGGGAAAGTTAAATTAAATATATCTCTCTCTGTTGATTGAAATATACCTAGGCGGCAGTAATCGTTAAGGCTTTAGCGTATGAAGAATGCTCTCGCAAACTTGGACAATATGGCGGATATAATAATCACCTATTATTTTCAATTTACAAATCTGTCAGTTTACCTAAATACTACGCAAATATCATCGTAAGTTACATTCAAAAAATTATTTGAGCTAACCAAAAGCAAAAGTCTATTTTGTTTATGCAAGTGACCGAATAAATGAGAAATATAATCTTAAACGTTAAAAGAGAGCATCTAAGGCAGAAATCTTAATCTGCCGTTAATTTTTTACAAAATATTTGTAAAGAAACCCCTATAAACTTTCTAGTAAAAAAAATGTTATGTACTACATTGAAAAATCCACCAAGGGAATTACATACGGTACAGGACCCAACAGAATGATCTTCCAATTTCGAAACTACAATAAAAAGAAAGAAATATATTTTATTCAATGGTTTATTGTACGATGGTACAAACCAATGTTTTTTTTAATTGTAGTCATTTATTCATCGCTTTTGAAGATGATATAGTCAAAGTGTTTGGCACGAGAGTTCCACCTGCAGACTCACCTTAAAGTTACGTATTGCTTGACGAGTCATTTTCACTAGTATTGCTGCGATCGCATTGTGAATAATTTTTTATATTTGCCTTAATAGACTTTAGCTTTCAGCCGTCCCCACAGAATTCGCAAGGGGGCAGGTCTGGTGACGTAGCCGGCTATGGAATAGCATCACGTATAGCATGAAGCGGCCTAAAATTTTTTCCGCTTCTTGAGAAATTTTTGCCGTGTGTGCGGTAGCGTCATCTTATTGAAACCACAGTAGTGCATTTTCACTTTTGTGAATCTAAGCTTCAGGAAATCGTGTAACATCACAAAATAGCGGCTAAATGTGACAATCACTGCCCGTCCTACTTTATTTAAAAATACGGCCTTATAAAGCCAAATTTCGTAACAGTACACCAAACAGTTACAAGCTGACTATGAAGAGGCTGCTCTTAGAGTTATCTAAGACTTTGTGAAGCCCAATGCTAAAAATTATTATTATTAAGGTCATTACTGGACACAACATCATCTGAAACATTTGTCAACATGTTCACGCAAACAGTCAGCCTGGCGAATCAGTCACATTTTTTAGGTTTTTAGGCCACTCTTAGTTTGCATGGATGGAACATGAGATTGCAGTGAAAAATTCTCTTTATGTTCCCAAGAGCATGCTTAGAGGTAGAACGTTGTGGTTTTTTTTTTAATTTTAACACGCACTAAGCGTATACATTGCAACTAGTAAATACTATCTAGCAATTTGTTCTTAATAAATTCTCACTTAAATTCAAGTTTAAAGTCTTACATCTAGGTAAGTCTTAGCAGTTGGTGGATATACTCCCATTGGCGCACTCCACATATGTTAAAAACACTTCGTTCACATGTTTTAATTGCTCATCATTCACTTAACTTAACTTACACTAGTTCAAAAGGTTTTTGCCTTTTTAGCCTACGTATAAGTTCACTGTTGTCGAGTAATTGTAGCACTTCGACATTCACATGTTCATGTAGTCTTGTTTCGTGTTTTTTCGCAAACCGTTTAATTTCCTCACTGACCATAGGCACTTTTAGGTTCCTGTGGATGTCTTCATTTCTAATGTACCATGGAGCGTGGACGATGCTGCGCAGTACTTTGTTTTGAAAGGTTTGAATAATTTTTACGTTAGATTTCTTTGTGCATCCCCACAGCTGCACACCGTAAGTCCAAATTGGTTTTAGAATTTGTTTATACAACAATAGTTTGTTATGCAGAGACAGCTCGGAATGTCGTCCAAGCAACCACCACATTTTTCTGAATCTAATGCAAAGTTCTTCGCGTTTTTTCTTTATATGTGCTTTCCACCTGAGCTTGGCATCTAGTGTCATACCCAGGTATTTAGCTGTGTTAGCGTAAGGAATTGTTTGCTGATTGATCACTACAGGCAAGTAATCAATTCTTTTATTGGTGAAGTTTATATGGGTAGACTTCGCCCCGTTTAGTTTAATTCGCCACTTCTTGGTCCACCTGGTGACGTTGTTGACGGCTAATTGTAGTTTATTAGTAGCTACTTCTATTTCGTTGCTTGTGGCCAGTAATGCAGTGTCGTCAGCAAATGTGCCTGTCGTCACTCCATCGTCCAAGGACGCTTCCTTGCGGTACACCTGCGGCAATAGCTTTTAGTTCGGAGTATTCTTCGCCATATCTCACTCTAAACTGTCGGCCAGAGATGTATGATATCAGAATGTGGCTCATCTGCCTATTCAGATTTTTAGTTATTTTGTATTCGAGGCCCTCGTGCTATACTTTGTCAAAAGCTTGGGCCACGTCAAGAAATATCGCTGCGCATATTTCTTTTTCTTCTAGGGTTCTTTCAATTACATCAGTGATTCGGTGCACTTGATCAATGGTCGAATGTTTGTTCCGAAATCCAAACTGGTGAGTTGGAATGAGCTGCTTTTCTTCAATAATTGGCTTTAGGCGTTTCAGAAGCAGTTTTTCGAACAGTTTGGATATGTTTGGTAGTAGTGAAATCGGGCGGTAAGATGCTTTCTCATTGGGTGGCTTCCCTGGTTTGGGGATCATAATAACTTCCGCAACTTTCCACTACAGCGGTACGTACTGTAGTCGTAGCGCAGCATTGAATAGATGCGTAAGCTTCATTATACCTTTTTCTGGTAGTTCCTTCAGCAGTTGTCCACTTATTAAGTCATATCCGAGGGCTTTTTTGGCACTGAGATTCTTTTGTATCTCATTGTAAGTTTCTTTTGGAGTTACTGGCAATATGGCCCTGTCCTCCCTGTAGGTTCTCATTGTCATCAGCTGGATGTGGTTGGAATGTATTCGCTAAGTGTTCAGCAAATATTTCTGCTTTTTCCTCGTCTTTTCTAGCCCATCCGCCATCATTTTTACGAATGGGTGGATTATGATTATGAGGCCGCTTTAATCTCCTTGTGGCTTTCCAGAGAGAGTATTCGGTATCTTTATCGTCTGTTAGTCCCTTTAGGAATTCAGTGAACGTTTCATTCTTAACAGAACCGATCTCTTCTTTGAGTTATTGGCTTAGTCGGTTTAGCAGGTGTTTGTCTGCCGGAGCTCTGGTTTGTTGCCATTTCTTCCGTGCTTTTCGTTTCGCTGAGACAAGTTCTCTGATCTCCCTAAGGTAGTTCACGCCAATTGTTTTTCTTTTTGGCTCAGGGGTATTGCTCCATGCGGCTTGCTGCAGGTCGATTACAAACCGCTCTGCTTGTTCATCTAGCTACTCAATTGATCTTAGTGGAACATTTAGTTTGATACGCTGTTCTACTTCTGCTCTAAATCCATCCCACTCAGTCCATTTGTTTGTTAGCGATGGTGAAGATGATTTATTGATTATTGTTTCGCTTAGTGTCAGGATAATGGGGGAGTGGTCTGATGACATGTTGTAGTTATCTTCAATACCAATGTAGTTGGAAGATACGCTTTTCAGTATGAACAAGACTATCAGATCTGGTATTTTGTTGCTTTCTGACGGCCAGTATGTTGGTTTGCCAGTTGAATGACATACGCATTTAGCTTGCTTGATCGCTTCATGTAGCTGTTTTCCTTTAGTAGTGACAAGTCTGGATCCCCAGTGGGTATGTTTGGCGTTGAAGTCACCTCCTAATAGGAAATGATCTCCTAGCTCTTGGAAAAGCCTTATAAAGTCTTATAAAGTGGTGGACAGTATATTGCAGCAACTGTATAATCCTTGGACTTTGTGAGGATTTTTACCGCTGTTGCTTGTATTTCGCGAGTGTTGTAGTTTACTTCTTCATAATGTTTTACGTTATCTTTTAATAATACCGCCGATCCACCCCTTGCTGTATTATCTGGATGGGGGGGTGGTATAGTTTGTACCCTTTTATATTTAGGTAGTTTTCCTTAGTAAAATGGGTTTCAGAAATTAGGCAGATGTCTATTTTTTGATCCCAGAGGAATAGTTTTAATTCATGGGCGTGCTGGAGAAGCCCATTTGCATTCCATGCTGCTATTCTAATTGACATAGCCATTTTTATTTCCTAGTTATGGGCGCGACCCTATTGCTATTTTCTAGTTTCGTCACTCTAGTTAAGATAGACTTTATGGAATCTTCTTGCTTTTCGAGTTTTCCAAGAATTGCTTGCAATGTTTTGTTGATTACATCCATATTAGCTTCTTCGATCTTGCCTTGTTGAGTTTTAGCTTTTGCCATTCGTGCGTATCTGGTACCTGCTGAACTATTTTGCACAGCCGTACTAGCCTTAGGTAAGGTTGGAAAATTTTGCAGAGTTTTCTTTGTTGATGCCGTTTCTTGGCCATTAGTTGTTCTTCGGTTGTTTCGTTTGTTTTCTTGTAGGGTTTTTTCCCTACGTTTTTGAAGTTCCTTTGCGACTACGCACCTGCGATAGTTTGCCGGGTGAGCTTCTCCATAATTGACTCATTTAGCTTTTGCAGGTTTAGTTAACTTGCAGTCCTTAGTAGCGTGAGGTCCTGCACACTTTACGCACCTTGCCTCTTTGTGGCAGAAGGATTGGGTGTGTCCATACGCCTGGCACTTTTGCATTGCAGGATAAGGGTTGTTTTCTTACGTAGAGGTTCAATTTTACCTCAATCCTGCAATCATACTAATTTTGTGAATATCTTTAATATCTTCTGATTTGTCAAAATCTAACATGTATAGAGGCAGTGGCTTAGTGATGATGCCATTCTCTGTTTTCGTTTTTTTCATAATGTTAGTAACATTTACGATTTTAAATCCTCTTTCTTTTAAGTCTTCTGTGATCATTTTTATTGAACACGTCGGGTATACCTCTGGCTATAACTTTTATAGATAGGTTTTGTTTGTCTTCATAGGTGTAATATTCGACATCGTAATTGCGTAGAGTTGCGATCAGACTACGGTATTGCGTTTCATCTGAGACGTTGATCTTAAATATATCATTATTCATAGCGGTTACTCTATAACTAACCTTTGCTGCTTGCAATATGTCATGTACAGTTTCGTATTCTTTTATATTCACCAGATTTATTGGTGAAGCTAGGGGTGTTTTCTTCTCTTTCGACTTATTGTCTGATTGTTTAGCGGTTGTTGATTGCTGCTGTGGAGAGATCTCCGGGGACGCAATTGCTTTCCGTTTTTTATGTCTTGATTTCTGAACTATCCAGTTTGTTTCTCTGGCTAATTCTTCTTCGTCGGTGTGATATTCGACTTTTTCATCAGTTGCTTGCTCTACTTTGGGTGCCGCCACTGGGTTCTCGAGGCTTTTTACCCTTTGCATTAGCTGGTTGATATTATCCTGTAGAGTTTCGATGGTTGCGAGGGATTGTTGCCAAGCGTTCCATAAATTAAGCTCATTTTGAGTTTTTAATTGATTCTCTTGTACAAGAATCTGGTTTTGCTGAGATAATAAAGCCTCAGCTGGTGTTGGAGGTCGTTGTATTAGCGGGAGATTATTCATTCTGTTGCTGTGTGCATATTTGCACTGCTGCAAAATGATTAGCTTGTTATCTTACCGAGCAAAGTACAATCACATTTTCAGGCAGTTGCACTTTCTCGGCAGGATCCTTATCACACTTCACTTCGCGTTTTACACGTACTCGCAATCTCGTATTAGATATCACTGCTAGAGCGGCATCCAACACGTCTTCACTCTTCAAAAGTAAAACGAGTAACGTTGTGGTGATGTGACAAAAGTTTGCCCCACTGCAGTGATATTCTTGTGTACCCACAGCATTACGGTTTCCTTTTTTGAAACTTTACCATGATGACCTTTTCATTAATGTCTACGGATAATCTGATGCGTGATAATTACCGAATTACAATTTTTAAAATAAGTCTCCGACACAAGCGCCATAACAACCACTAAAATGACGTGGTTTGTGCTGCTCAAAGATATACGAATCGAGGTTTGTCAGCCAATAAATTACGTGCAGCGGTCAGTGCAAAAAGGGTTAATTATTCTATCGGACCCCATACATATTCGTGTACTTGCACGTTGCGTTCGATCAAATAATACTTTTTCTCCTAAACATCATAAGCATAAAATTGGTCATAAGATGCTTTGAAACACCTAAATATAAATTAAACTTTAAGCGATTTGCATAGGTTAGAATTGATAGTGATGCAAAAGTTTCTAGAAGCACTCGTTAAAAGCCAAACATACCATCAATTATACACAGCTTTGATTACAGCGAACTAATTACAGAAACGAAACGATTTACTGTTTACATCCACAATAAGGACATTTGAAAAAATATTTCGCCCTTTTTACAACACATTTCACACGTAACAAAAATATTTTTTTACATACAAAAAAATCCTTACAGAGAAGGCTGTATAATGGTTGATTGCAAAAAAGCATGTTATCGTGGATGATTCCAAAGCAAAACCTTTGATGGTTTCGATCCAAGTGACGCATATATTTTTACATAAGATCTAAATAAGGCTAACCGGAATACAACTTGAGCTGCGCACGTAAGTTGCCAAAATTTGTATTTGAACGTATGTATGGGTGTTGCCAGTAACATTGCAATCACTAATAATTGAAGAGCTTTACTTATTAAAAGTAAATATAGTAGTAGTGTCGATGCATTAGTAAGTTAGTTTACATCTAAATGAGATAAATACAGTTATTTCAACGTCAAGTGTATTTACATTTTAAATAAATAACCGAATTTAAAAACTAGTATTATCAATTCCTCTATTGAGTACGGCCCTGCCTTTACCTGTGCCAGCACATGGTAAATCACGGTACTAATAAAAATTTAATTAAACGCGATTAAACTACTGTTTAAATACGTGCAAGTATTGTGCAAGCAAAACAGGAGACGGGGGTTTTATTCCTATACAAATCAAAAACTGTAAGTGATTTACAAGTTTGTTTTCAAAATACCGAACGCATAGTGCGGCTGCAGCCGTAGGTGCGGCCATGCGGCGAGGCCGCTGATAGCAGCTCCTAGTTCAGGCTCGGACTAAAAATAAAGTTAAATCTTTAGACAATCGTACTAGCGCACCGAGCAACCAGACGAAACATGTGATATCGTTGGCCTACGGTCAATCCACGATAGCGCAAACAGTGATAAACAATCTGTTTTAAAAAACAGATAATAAAAATGTTTCCTTCGGGGAACGTTGTCGGATAAGTAAACAATGTGCAACCACTTTATACAGGGTGATTTGTCACAAAATATGTAACAATTTTCACAAATGCCAGTATATCATCCACAAATGTCTCAGTTACAAACGACTCTGATCCCGCCCTCACAAATGCAAATCCATCCATCAATGTATCAGTCGCAGCAATACCCAGGTCAGTCAACAAATAATCATTACACATTTGCATTTCCCCCAAATCAAGAACAACATAAACAAACAATACAGCAACCACACAGCTCACGTCAAATCTTACGTATGGTTTCAACAATTGATGAAGAAACGGTGAATATTACGTGTAATAAAGAGAATCCATGGCAAGTGGTTAAAAGTGTAAAAAGAAGGAAAATTTATATTGACGAAAACGCAACAGAAGAAATTAATTTAGATAACAGATACAGTTCTCTCAACAACACTGGCGAAGATGAGACAATTGACACTAATAAAGAAAATAACACTCCTAAATCCTCACCAACATTTATATATGGAGTAATTAATTTTCCGGATATGATGAAGAAATTAAGAGATATAATAGAAGATGAACAATACGTCACAAAATGCATGGCCAACGATACTGTAATAATCAATGCAATCAATCCAAACATGTATAGAAAATTAGTAGAATTTTTGAAAACACATATTATAGTACACCACACATATCAATGAAAAGAAGAAAGAGCGTACAGAATAGTCCTAAATCACATACATCATATCGTTAATACAGAAGAAATTAAGGAAGAGCTGAATAATAAAGAACTTATAGTAAGAAATATTATGATGGTCAAACACAGACAAACTGAGGAATCTCTAAACATGTTTTTCATAGATTTGGAACCGGCTGGATATAATAAGAAAGTTTATGAAATACAAAATCTACAAAACGATATGGTGCTAATTGAACCACCAAGAAAAGGCAAGAACATTCCTCAATGTACGAGATGTCAGTTGTACGGTCACATCAACAGACCGTATGTATGCGTAAAATGTGGAGGTACTCATAATATTACAATTTGTAGTAAAACCAAAGATACTCCAGCAAAATGTTCCCTGTACGCTGGGTCACACCCAGCAAATTATAGAGGTTGTGAATATTATCATAACCTATACAAAACTAGCAACTACCAAACAAAGCAGGCTTCCCCCAGTCATTGCCACAAGAACAATTACATGTCCAACCCCATTTTTCTGGCCAGACACCGACATACGCACAAGTCACAAAAAGTCAAGACGCTTTATTATCAGAAAATGAAAGTCCCAATAGTGTCCTAAATAAATTCTTAGAAGAATTTAAAAAGAATGTTTAGTCAATTAATACAACATGATAATGAACATGCCTACAATGCTAATTAATAAGATTAAGTAATGGCTAAATTTCTTAGAATTGTTTTGTGGAACGCCAATGGGCTAGCTCAACGCAAAGAAGAATTAGAAATATTCCTCCAACAATATCTAATAGATGTACTACTTATCAGTGAATCACACTTCACCACTAGAACATATTTTAAAATAACCCACTACCATCTCTACCATACGATACATCCTGATAACTCTGCCCATGCTGGAACGCCATTTCTAATAAAATCATCAATTAGACACTATAAATTCCAAAAATATAAAAAATCCTATCTACAAGCAACTAGCATTAAAATAGAATTACTTCCATACGATCTAACACTCACCGCAGTATACTGTCGTCTTCGTCATAACCTGAAAGAAGAACACTTCCACGAGTTTTTTGGTACGCTAGGCCACTCATTCATAGCAGGAGGAGACTTTAATAATAAAAACACCTTATGGGGTTCCAGAACTACTACAACTAAAGGAAGAGAACTATTAAAGGTACTGAATAACAAGACCTATTCATTTTTATCAACCAGAACCCCTACATATTGGCCTGCTGATCCGAACAAAGCTCCAGATCTCCTCGACTTTTTTGTGACTAACGCCATTTCGACACTTTACACACAAGTAGTACCCAATTACGACTTATTTTCTGACCGCACACCTATCATAGCGACGGTTAGTTCAACGGTTACAAATATAAAACGTATACCAAAATTGTGCACAATAAAAACACACTGGGATATATATACGAACGAGATAACAGCAAAAATTAATTTGAAAACAAGATAAAAAACACCTACTGAACTAGAAGGAGTCAACAAGTTAATCTCAACTATACAACAAGCTGCCAAACAAGCAAACACTAAAGACACACAAAGAACTGTTCATAATATACCGCTTGAAATTAAAAAACTAATTTCCTTGAAAAGAAAAGCCGGAAAGGTATGGCAACAAAGTCATGCCCCAGCAGATAAAACGCAATATAATCACTTAAGCAACGAGAACGGTGTAATACCGCAAAGGAAACTTTCTACAGAGGTGCGAAATCGTAACGGTCACTTCCGGTTGCCGTTAACCGATTTGGCTGAAAATCAAGTCCATGAAAGATACTGACCTAAAATGTGTATGCCAAGTTTGAAGTGAATCTGTTGAATAGAACGGAAGCTACAGTGTCTCCAGACACATAGACCGACAGACAGGATGATAATCTCATTAATTTTCTATAAGCTTAGCTGTAGAAAGTTAATAAATTAAAACTAAAACTAAGAGAACTTCGAGATAACAGTTACTCAGATTATATCACTAATCTTAGTAGACATGACAATAGTATTTGGAAACCAATTAAAACCTCAAGAAAACCAATTACAGCAATACAACCAATACGTCTTGAATCTCCATTTGTCGGGCCATGGGCCAATTCCAATCAAGAAACAGCAGACCTCTGCAGAACATTTGGCAACAGTATTTACTTAAAATAACGATACACCAAACAGAAATGACAGCACCTTAAATGCACCTGCGCACAGTATACACCTCTTCACCCCTAAAGAAGTACAGAAATAAATATCTTTTTTAAACAAAAAAAAAGCTCCAGGAATAGACCAAGTTACTCCCAGGATGCTCAAAGAACTTCCCAACAAAGGACTAGTTATGTTAACATATATAATTAATGCTGTACTCAGTCTTCACTACTGGTCACAAAGACTGACATTATTAAAGATAATTTTAATACCAAAACCCGGAAAAAAACCCAAACAATGTAACTTCGTATAGACCGATAAGTTTGCTATCAACCATATCAAAACTACTAGAGCGACTACTGCTACATCATATTACACCTCTGCAAGATGTAATCCCAGGCCATCAATTTGGGTTTCGAGCAGAGCACTCTACTACACAACAGTGTCATCGGATAGTTAACACTATTCAAGAATTTCTGGACAATAAAAAATACTGTACAACAGCATTCCTCGATGTTAGCCAGGCCTTTGACAGGGTCTGGCACGCAGGTATGTTATACAAAATCAAACGCATCCTACCTACTATATATTGATAAAATCATACCTTAAAAACAGAAAATTTAGAACAAGGGAAAATGGAGAAAATTCTGTCTTCCACCCAATTAAAGCAGGTGTACCCCAAGGTAGTGTCCTTGGACCCTTCCTTTATTTGATATATACATTCGATATTCCCAAAACCATCAGCACAACTACAGGAACATTTGCTGACGACACAGTTAATATGGC
Organism: Sinelater perroti; assembly: GCA_036346155.1. Taxonomy (NCBI): domain Eukaryota; kingdom Metazoa; phylum Arthropoda; class Insecta; order Coleoptera; family Elateridae; genus Sinelater; species Sinelater perroti. Next base: position 5,072 of record JARFIY010000356.1, on the reverse strand, counting down.
TGTAAATGACAATCCCCTAATAGCATCTGCACGCCTACAAGTCCACCTTAACCTACTTCAACAATGGCTAGATAAATGGAAGGTTAATATTAACAAAACAAAGTCTCTACACTTTTTCTTACGGAAACAACAATGTAAACAAGTCACCATCAACAATATACAGCTCCCGGTATCAACAAGTGTAAAATACATTGGAATTCACCTAGATTCGAAACTTACATGAAAGGAACACACACAGGAGAAAAGAAAACAAATGGACTTACGTTTTAAAGAATTATATTGGCTTTTTGGAAGAAGATCTAAGCTGCCACTAAAGAATAAAATTCTATTATATAAAGTTGTGATCAAGCCGATATGGACATTTGGCATCGAAATATGGGGATGTACCAGCAAATCAAACACTACTATAATCCAAAGATCGCAATCCAAAATCATCAGAGCAATGGTTGATACACCATAGTATGTGAGTACCCAAACGCTCCATCAAGACTTACGAATACCATTCATCACGGACGTCATTCAAGAGAGAAGTAACAAGCACAACAGCAGACTAGCTACTTACACAAACCCCCTCATAAAACCACTATTGCTGGATCGGAGCAACAGACGACTAAAACGACACTGGCCAATAGACCTGAAGTAAAGTAGCAGGGGCCTGATTACTGAAGAAGACCTCATCAGGACACTAGTGAATTCGGTATAATAAATGAATTCTAAGTTAGCCAAATAGCTTATAGAATATGTAATTTCTGATTGCTGTTTTTAATAATAACAAAAAAAAATGGGGAAACATTACGTTGAAAATTTTGGAATATTCAAATACACGACTTTTATAAAAATTCCTTTAAAAGTTAGAATATGCGTATTTCCGGAAAGAGATAAAGAGCGAAGGTAAATATAGAAATAATCTGAGAAAAGTTGATATGCCGAAAATTAAATCAATACTAAAGTGTGGAATATTAAAGAAGAAATCGGAATCAATAGACTTGATATATTAGATATATAAGTATAAGGGTGATGACTTGTAAATAAAAACGTAACTGACTTACGAACACACATTTTAATATACACGATATCTGTGGCAGCTACACATCGACAAACTTTTGTAGGCAGAAGTGTGGTCTACCAAGACTAATCTGACCATTTCTTAGTTCTTAAGCCAGTCGAAGGTAAAAATCGCCACTCGAGCTTAGTGAATATAAAGAAGAGAAACTATTTTCTATAATATTTCCAGGTAAAAGAACCCAATGCTTAAATATTCTGGTACGAGATGATCACGGTCTGTAAAAAACGGCTCTAAATCATTTAAGAATATAGAGGTTATAGGAAATTGTTTACGAGTTTTGGTTCCGCTGCGGCGCTTTGTGTAACAAAATGGCCACGACAATCAGATTAGTGGGGTATAGAATAATTAACACGGCAACAGATAATAGAAATTTGAAAGTGAAGAACATAATGAAGAAAAGATTATTTCCGATTAAAATAATACATTCAAGCAAAAAGCGATTCGTAGAAAAGAAAATTTTTTTGGAAACATGATAGTAACTACGAAAATATATAAGCATATAAGAAGAAACAAAAATTAATAAAAAATTCTATAGAAGAATTACGCAATGTAGGAAATGAAGACTGGCAGTAGGACAATAAGAAAACTAGCGACAAGTAAAGTCATTACGTTGATTCAAAAATTAGGAAAGAAGTGAGTAATGTTAAGAATATAGGGCAATAATCCCAAAAGCATATAGAAAAAAACATAGCAAAATCATATATAAGGATTGAAGAAGTAGTAGAAAAAAATTTAGAGAATATCAATTCTGGATTAGAAAAGTCTCGGACCCTATCAGTAATTCGTTGAATTGTAAATGCGCCATCATTATATAAAAAAATTTTCCAAAAATTCTGCACTAGAAAATCCAAGATTACAAGATGTGTATGAGATAATAAAATATTTAAATCGACAAACACATAAAAGTCTAATTTTAAGAAGTTTGTTACACCATAGACAAAAGTGAAAAACGGCCAGGCCAAACCAATCGAGAATATTAAAGATTTAGTAGAAAAATCTTGCCCTTTAAGCATAATTTTAGAATTTACTGTTATTTATATTTATCACTTTTCCTTAAATCATCCTCAATTTTTCGTTTTTTTAGTTAGATATTAGAATTGCTTTTGTATAATGAAACTGGTTTAATCAGTCCTGATCAAAAACGAATTAACCTTTGGTACATAACTTTTTCTCTCTTCAAGTTTTTGGACCATGTATTGACACCTATTTTGCAATTATGCGAATGAAAATTTTGATTTTTCAGACGCCTACTGATAATAGCGTGGAAATTACTGTAAAATCAATGAAAATCACAGTTTTCTTGACTTTTAAAGTACTCACATTTGGCATTAGTTTTATCGTGTCGTCCCACGTATGAGTAAGCAGCGTAGGACCCGAAACATATCGTCTAATATCCAGAAGCGGATTTTCAATGGTCGTGTTCAAGGTCAACCTCTCCGTGAATTTGCAGGACAATTCAACCTCCACAAGAGTACTATTTCCCATTATTTGAAACACTGGAAAATCCAGGGTAGTGTTGTAAAAAAGTTCAAGGCTGGCCGTCCTAAGCTCATCTCAAGTTTTTTTGACAGAAACGTCATCCGTATTTTCCGGACCAACCCTCGCCTCGCGGCAATTGTGTAACTTCCTGGATTCGAAATTAGCAGTTCGTACTATCAGATGTCATCTGCAACAAGCTGAGCTTAATAGACGTTGCCCGGTCAAGAAGCTTATGATTTCACAAAAGAACAGAGAGGCGCGAGTGGAGTGGGCGCAGGCACACAAAACCTGGTCCAGAAAAGAGCAGGAAAATGTGCTTTGAAGTGACAAACGCAAGTACATCTTGTTCGTAACAGACGTAATTTAGTGGCACTAGTTTCTATCCCAGGTATCAGATTTTACGATAAAGCACGGAAGAAGAAGTGCCATGGTTTGGGGTTCTATCTTCAGCCTTGTCACGGGTCCTTTAGGAGAATCTGCAGCATTATGGACCGCTATCTCTATGAGGACGTCCTTGAGAACACGATGCGTCTATATGCCATGCGCAACTTGGCCAAACATCGTTCGAGGCATGTCCAGAACTGATTTGCTCGCCCTCATGTAACCCTCATCGACTAGCTTTGCCAATTTCCCGACTAAATATTATTGAAAACGTCTGGGCAGAGCTAGAGCGCAGTCTATCATGAATATCAAAAATGCAAATGAAAAGTATGCCCAACCCAAAAAGAAACAAAAAACATTTCCTTCTGTTTCTTCCATACTCTTCTGGACTCCATGCCTTGTACGTGGCAAGCCTTTATTGATGCCACTAAATATTAAACTGTTGTTATTCGCTTTTAGTTGATTTCCGTTGATTTAGATTTATTCCGGTGCTTTAATTTGATGGCTTTGTTGAACATTCAAAAATAATGCACTTTATATTAATGCTTTTATTGACCCTAAAGTTTACAATTTATATTTATGTTTCGACCTTGGAAGAAATTTAAATAACCATTAATCGGCCATCTTCAAAAAGGCTGCGTATATTGCACAGAAGATTACTTAGACACACTTATTTTAATTTTTCTTCGTCCAGTCACAAATTACTTGTTACACGTTCACGTGATTTTATCAGTGGTGTGGCCGCTGAACGGTGCCTTAAGCTTCTCAAATATTGAGCAATTTCCTTCAGCCATCCCTATTACAACACTTAGAAGCTGGATCCTTTCCGTTTATCTCACGGCGCGTAAAAGCAATTCCGCTTTATATGCGATTCATGATCGTATAATTATGCGCTACTATTTGTACAGCTGCTTAGTTTGAACCATTAATCAATGGTTGTCGATGAAAATTATTACTATAAATTTGAATTTAATATTTGTAATATTTTTTAGGCGTACTCTTTACCCTAAAACGAGAATGAATAGTGAAAGTGGCTAATTTTTCATCGCCCTTCTTTGCACATTTGCCTTTCAGACTCATTATAAACAACTTTGATCGTGTAATGTTAACAGCCTTACAGTTATGTTTACCTGCAAGCACAGCAGGCGCCTGAATGCTTATCAATAGCAGGAGTACGTTATTATAAGCGTAGCAACGCACTTCCACTAGGTGTCGCCACCGAATCAATTTATTCAATTTCTGTGTAGAGCCCGGCTTGCTCCAACATTTAGTAAAACCGGTCATTTCAATAGGAGCTTCTTGTAAGGCAATTATTATTAAGCATAAATGTAGAATAACTGCTGTATAAAAGTTTGCTTTACATGTTTAATAATAGAACGGTAGTTGATATAACATTAAATTTATTTTAAAGTCTCTTTTATTATATTATTTTAGAACCCATTAAAATTCAATTAGGGGTAAAGAAACAGGTGCCATGTATATGGAAAACGTTTTATCGGTATCTTAAAACAGTCAGCTTACTGTAGTCTTTACAATTAAAATTTTCTACCATACGGAGATCTGTAAGAATACATAAAACATTGAAATGGCGGGGGTTTTACCAGCTGCTTCCAGTTTATTGTTATTACTTGAAGAAATGTAACAATTCAATTACACTAGGAATGATTTTTTTTGAAAATGAAATCCTATTTTATAGTATCATACGGAATTAAACTATACAACAGAATAAAATATTTTAGGCTTCTTTATATGTATAGTATTAACTATTGTAAGGGTGCAATTTTCATAAGCGACACGGCACTATAAATAAAAATTTAAAATCATTATCTTTATCATTACACACATGTATATATATATATATATATATATATATATATATATATATATATATATATATATATATGAGCCCTTTCAATAATTTTCGAAAATACGGTGCGCGCGAGGGTCTCCGATTTCGTTCAAATTTTAGGAGCTAAAAGCAGGTAGTGAAAAAATAAAATCCTCCAAATTTTTAGCCCTCCACCCCCTCCGTATCCAGATATATGAATGTTTTAAAATTGAAAATTACCCTTATTTTGTTGTTCTTAAAAATCCATATCTCGGAAGTTTGGTCAATCGGGCTCAAATAGGACGCATTTTTTCGTCT